>CM074723.1:443337057-444537057 GCA_037306005.1 Rhinophrynus dorsalis
TTTATTTTTCTGTACTGAATGCGCAGAGCTATCAAGGATAAGGGCAGGAAAAAATGACAAAGTTAAACCTTCAAGTTCATTAAAAGCCTAATACTCCTCCCTATTTGAAATGAAGAGCTTCAGCAAATGTTCAGAAGAGAGCCAAGTGAAAGCAGGGACTTTACAATAAAATAAATATCCAATTGCAATATGTTTATTTAAAGTGTACCTGTCACTTTGATTCAAGTTTGCATATTTGAAAACTTCATTAACCACTTAACGACCCATGACGGTCCTGGACCATCATTGGTTGAAAGCAGTTAAGGACCCATGACGGTCTCCGTGCACGCTGCTATCATTCATTCCAGGCTGAGACTGAGCGCTCCAGTTCCACAGCTTTCGGTCTCAGCCCTTCTCAGTTGTGCCGGGTCATGTGATCACTGCAGCAGCGATCACATGTACCAGCATTCTCAACGCTCTGTGTCTCCCCTATGCCTGTCTGTCTCTTACGATCAAAGTAAGGGACAGAGAAGCAGAGAGGAGACACCTAGCGGTGGTTAAAAAAAAAAAAAGTAGCAGCAGTAGTATTAACCCCTTCACTGCCGTGCTGGAGGCTGGCTAAATGCAGGTCCATTTTTGACCTGCCAAAATCAACTTTAATTTTTTTTTTTTTTTTTTTTGGAATTTTATTTAAAACAAAAACATGTCGATAACCAATATTGAGTGTGAGACTGTTGTGGAGCCATGTAATACATTTATACATACCGCCAAATGTCATCAATAAAAAAAGTGGGAAAATAGGGTGGGAAAAAGGGACATGGGGTTTTTCACACAGGGGAGACAGTGCCCACTTAAAACTGCCCATTTTGTAGGTACGACTGACCAGTCATACCTTTTATGCAGTGTCCATAAAAATTTAACCCATTGCACCCAAATCATTTTTTTTTTTTTTTTTTTTTTTTTTTTTTTTTTTTTTAGTTTTCTTTAATTTTACTAAAATAAATTGTGGGCTATCCATATACGTGTAGTATCAAATTAAAGCCATATTTGTGCGCAAAACAACGGTATATAATTTTCATGGTTACAATAAAGTACTTAGAGGGAAAACATTGTTGAACAAAGACATAGTAAAAAAAGGTCAGAATTGCTCCGGTCCCTAAGTGAAATACACCTCAGATTTTCCCGGTCCTTAAGGGGTTAAAAACTGTCCGCCAAATGGACAATGCTCACCAGTAAGAACATTGTTCCTTGCTGTGATCTGTCTGGTCAAGAGACCAGATTCCACATCTGAGGGGTGGCAGCTTACACTAGGTAAAAGGGGCGGGACAGGGATACTTTTTCATTCAATTACACTTGTACTACAACTCTGACAGTATTGAAATAATCTCCATTGCACAAATACTCTGAAGATTAATTGGAGCTGATATTTATGTGAAACATTACTATCCCTTTAAGGAGATATTCATACTTGGTGCCATATGCTAATTACAGTACCTTTGCTGTTCCACATGCCAATGTAGGTTTTCAGTAACTTTTTATATGCTAATGAGGAGTTTCAGGAAAGTTTTGAACGCTCCTGAAATGCTGTGCTGCAAGGGACTTCTGCTTTTCACATTAATAAAAGTTTGAATATTTCCTGAACTAGACTGTAAGCTCTCACGAGCAGGGTCCTCTGATCCTTCTGTTATCCACATTTGATTTGTACTTTTTATTATCTCTGTATGTCCATTCCCTATTTTACAGCGCTGCGGAATTGGCGCTATATAAATAAAGAATAATAAAAAACAAATGTTGGACTTTTGGTTAACATGACATATAGGCAGTTTTGAATGACGTTTTCCAAATATGTAAACAAGGTGACAGATCCACTCTAAATTTCAATTCTGTTGGCATTTCTAAAATAATGATCAATAAACATTTAACCCTTTGAGTAACAGCCCCTCTTTTACTCAAAGGGTTAAATGTTTATTGATTAGTTACGCATTGGACATCCCTCTGGCACTCAACAGGTTAAAAACAGACCTGTAATGCTAATAAATGTTTTGTTTTTTTTAAAGGTAAATGAACATCTGCCTCTATCAATGCTTTTCAAAGTTAGCCCGCAGGACACACAATAGTGCAGTTTCCTGATCTCCATGCTCGTTACCATGTATGTAATCAGTCATTATAATAGCGCCAACTGTGCTTCATCTGGGATATCCTGAAAACCTGACCCTGTTGGCGTGTCCCAAGAACTGGAGCAGAGTATCACTGGCATATATATAAGTACTGGTCATTATCACTGGCACATATGTTGTACTGGTCATTATCACTGGCATATATGTTGTACTGGTCATTTTCAGTAAATTAAATAGCGTGTAAGAAAGTAACATATTTTGATGCGACAGTGTGGCACTTCATGCCGATTCACTGAATAGTAAGCTGTATAGTTAAAGGGATAGTAAAGCTTTGTTTTATCTTTATTTTATTTTGTAGGCATTAAAAAACATGAAGAAAGATACAAGTTTTATCTCTCTAAACCTTTATGGTTTGAGAGATATTCACAAGCAAAGTTCCCCTCCCCGCCCCTTTTACCTAGTGTAAGCCATCTCTTCTCAGATGTGGAATCCAGTCCATAGACCAGACAGATAACAGAAGGGGACAATCTTCTTCCTATAAGAACAATGAAAGCCCTGCTCCCCTTGACAAGTTTTTCAGGTTTTTCCCTTATCTTATTTGAAGATTGTCCCTCTCTGCAATCTACCTGGGCACCTCCCTTCTGATCTGGATGAACAGTGTTACATCAGTAAAAGGGGCGGGAGGGGGATACTTTGTCATTGAATTACTCTTGAACTACAGCTCTGACAGAATTGAAATGACACTCTCCAAAGTCCAAATACTATGATGATTAATTAGACCTGCTTTTATTATGAAACATTACTATCCCTTTGAGCTCAAAGCCAAATTTACTGCATGTGGTGATATCAATGACCCCAGTTTGCGGGCTCTGTCTAAATTCATTCATATCAGTGCAGTAACATAAGCCCAACATAGACTCTAATTAACATAAAGTGCCACACTGGATCACAGAGAAATAAACATTGATTTCTCAAAAACGATTTTATACACAAATGGCTTTTCACAATATACATGCAGCTATTAATTTGCTTTAAAATTAACTAGATTTATCATAAGGTGACAGGTCCACTTTACTATGGAGGAATGGTTTCTAATCTGATTGTTTTCACTCAGTCTTGCCATTAGGATTATAATGCATCACCTTACTGTGAAATCCAGGTCATAGTGCTGTTGGAGTACATCCTCAACCAACCAATGTCTGGCTGAAGAGGACAGAAGTTATAGGCCAATGGCAGCTGGACAGTCACAAGCAGCACAACCAGATTTCCCAAGAACGGTACAAGTTTCATAGGTTGGGAATCAGACACAATGATTTCCATATATCATAAAAAATACATTAATTTATTAAATTACATAAAGTGTAGTCAACAGGTCATGAAGTAACAAAACAAGCTCCACCATATAAAAGTCCCCTCTTGGGCCATTTTTCCCTTCTGGGAGCTGTGTTCTCTGCTTCTCACTTCCTCACAATCACAGTGAGGAGGAGAAGGGTAGATAATAGTAACAGATGGAATCAGAGCCGAATCATCCATTATGGCAACAGACTACTGCCTAGGGCCTATGGCAATATGAGGGGCCCTGGCTTCAAGTGATTGTTGTTGTTGCAGATAACATCTTGTGTCAGATGCTCTTTCCCTTTTTTGTTGAAAGAGACCAGCATCATCCAGTTACACCTTCTTCCATTAGAGCCACAATGCCAGTACTTGCTATTAGCACTGAGTCAGTAGCAAGATATGAGGGGCCCCAAACTAGTACCTTGAAGAGGGCCCAATGGAGCCTTAATTAGTCGCTGGATGGAATGTTTACATACAGTCATGTGGCTCCACATGCAAAGAGTCACCAGGGAACACCTGGAGGAGCAGTCAGTTACAGCCTCACCACAATAATCACAGTGCTCCCTAAAAGGACCAATTGTATGATGGTCCTGGCATTTCATTGGTCCTTATGGGGGTAAAGTATGCTGCTAATGTCCTGGAGTTCCCCTTAGATGAGAGAACAGGTGAACTTTATTTCCTCTCTCTCTCTTTCATGCTCTGTGGTCAGTGCAAGAAGGATCTCCATGTTCACCACAAATTGCTACTATATTTATCCTATAGCACTCAAGTCCTATGACTGTGTGAGGGTGACTTGCCAGACACACCCTCACAAAGTAAGCATTTTGGATCAGAGAAGTTCTCTGCCCTTTTGTGTCACATTACCCCATGTCTTTAATTTGCCCAATACTGTAAACATATCAAGTTACAACCAGTAATTCCAAGTCTTTTCAGGTTTCTGTTGGCTATCAAACCATGCTAAAGGTTTAGCAAAATCATTATAACCTTATTCATAAACAATTAATTTGTAATGTATTGCTAATCTCGAGCATCCAAAGGGGTTAACTAAATCCAGTTGATATGCCAATGAGACCTCTATTTTTAAAGTTCAACTATGGCAACTTTATTTAAAGGTAACAGAGCCAAATTGGGTGGTTTAAAAAGACAATATCTCAGACACAACAGTGACAGGTTTGTTTTTTCCCAGCATCAAAATACATGTACGTATGTGACATGAGAAATTAAATAGGAGTGATTACCAATCTCCCTGTACACAGGTAATATATAAAGTAGAGGGCGGATAAATACATTCTTGCTTATGCATTTCTCCAAGCAATCAATTGGTATGTCTTTTAAAAAGCAAGAAATTCTGAAATAGTTTTAAGCCAATATCCACTGCTAGCAGGAACAGTTGCAAGGGGGATTAAACAGCTTGTGTTTAGGTGTTCTGCAAAACAACATTCTAGACTCCCCTCAGGCAGTCTGCAGGCAGTGCCTCCAAACAGAGCAAAAATGTGCTCAGCAATGACATGACAAGACAAGCTAGGGATACTGCACAAAGGGCTCATTATTAGTGCTAATTTTTCACTTGCTGTACTTTTAAGGGGATGCTTTTTTTTTCTTCAAAATAAATGGTTCTGAATTTATTTAACATATTGACTACCCTAGATAGGTGTCCTCCATACTGCAGTCAGGTATATCTGTTTGCATTTCATCTGCAGCTTCCTGTATATAGTGATTCATTTTGAAGTCTGTCTCTAGATCACACTTCCCCAGAGCAAACATTAGGCTTAAAGGGATAGTAATACTTAAAATGTAAAGAAATATATGTTGTAGAGTTTATCCCCCTGGGTAAAACAAGGGCACTCCCACTGCTGAGAGGTGTTTCATTCAAAAGTTATTAATTTTCAAAGTTGAATTTTTAGGTGCAATATCACAGTCACCTGAAATTGTACAGTGGCGCTGTTGCTACACCATCCTATGGAGATTTATGGTCAACTGACCAGAGCTGTCCATAGGATCGTGTAGCAACAGCGCCACTGTACAATTTCAGGCCACTGTGATATTGCACCTAAAAATTCAACTTTGAAAATTAATAACTTTTGAATGAAACACCTCTCAGCAGTGGGAGTGCCCTTGTTTTACTCAGGGGGATAAACCCTACAACATTTTTTTTTTACATTTTAAGTATTACTATCCCTTTAAAAAGGCCTGAATGGCTGATAAGGGTCACTGGTATTTATCATATTGTAAATTGAAAGACTTAGTAAGGTAATACAAGAGCTCAAATTCAAATCCTCCCCCCAAAAAATGATATACAACCATCTGAACTACAAAAATGAACCCTTTGAGTGTCCTCTGTACTGCAATCGGTTCATAAATAAGGTGTTGGAGAACCTTCCAGAATCAAAGTTAGACAGTCAAAAGATTTAGACTTCAATATATTTGATTACTTTAAAGTTAACAATATAAAGTAAAATTGAACTTGGTTTTATAACTTTATAAAGCATCTTAGTTTGTTAGTGCTAATTATAGTTCATCATTAAAAAGGATAGTAATGGTTAATTTTATGTTGATTTAATATTGTAGGCATTAAACAAGGTTAGCATCAACGCAAGTCATGACTCTCAAACATTTATGGTTTGAGAGATATAACTTACTAAAGTTACTTTTTCCTTGCAAACCACGTACACTTTGTAGACTGTTCCAATGAAGTATTTATTTCTAAACACAGTGATTTCAGCTCAGCTGAAGAGTCTGTCTGGTTAAATGACTGGAATCTGCAGCGTTCAGCTAGATGGCAGACTTGAGTGAAACAGCCAGGAAAAGGTAACTTTAGCAATTTATCTCTCTCAAACCATAAGGTTTGAGAGATAAGACTTACATCGATGCTAACCTTTTTTTTTTTAATGCCTACAATATTAAACCAACTTAAAATTAATCATTAATATCCCTTTAAAAGGAACTGATCAACTAAAAAGGAAGAGAGCTGCATTCATTAAATCTCTTAGCATTGGGAGCCTGAATACATAAACAAGGGTCAGATCAGTGGAGGACAACTTGTGGCCCTCTAGTTGCTCTCATATTACAACTCCCATCATCCCCCGCCAGCCTCTAACAGGTGGGTGATGATGGGAGTTGTAGTCAGCGCTGTGGAATTAGTTGGCGCTATATAAATAAAGAATAATAATAATAGTCTGGCAGCAAGTAGAATGCATCACATTGCACACCACTGTGTGAAATAATCATTTGCAGTTGCCTACACCACTCCTATAGAGCCTGCTCAATTCTAGGCCAGGCTCATTCCTGGTTGAGTATCTCTTGAGTAGCTCTTTGCATAAACTGAAAACAACTGCAAACAAGCCAGTGATGACTGTGGTAACACATTACAGGGTGGTAACGGACTTCCTGAGCATAGCTGGGTACTGTAATGTGGTGGGGATGTGCATATCAGGCTATATCCTAACGCTTACTTCCATATTTGATTACAACTGTGTAGTATGCATTAGGGTAGTGATCTATACACATCTGTTACATAGGCTGATGCAGACTTTCTTCCCTAGACCTCAGTCAGGTACGTCGTGGAGTGGAGAATGTGTGCTGTGGAAACGTGATCCTTCTACATTTCTTATGCATCTTATCACGGTGCTTGTCTTACGATTGTTGCGGATTCAAGGGTTGTCACTTTACATCTTTACATCTACTGTGCATTTTAAAGGGATAGTAACACTTAAAATGCCAAAATAAATATGTTGTAGGGTTTATCACTCTGAGTAAAGCAAGGGTAACTCCCACTGCTGAAACGTGTTTTATTCAAAAGTTATCACAGCTCAGACTTGAATATTTTAGATGTAGTATCACAGTGTCCTGAAATTGTACAGTAGCGCTGTTGCTACACCATCCTATGACCAGAACTGACCACTGGATGCAACAGCGCCACTATACAATTTCAGGTTATTGATATACTGCATCTAAAAAAAAAAAAAAAAAAACGTTTGTAACAACTTTTGAATAAAACATGTCTCAACAGTGGGGGAAGCCATGTTTGACTCATGAGAATAAACCTTACAATATATATATTTTTTACATACTAAATATTACTATCCCTTTAAACACTTGTGTCTGTGTTTTCATATGAATTTTCTTTTGATAACTTATTAAATACTAGTTGAAGAGCCCGTGTACACGGGCCACAGTGCCACCCAGTAACGGCCCAGGGTGCAGTCATGCACATTAGAGACTGCGCATACCACGGCTGATACGGTGCAGAGCGTGCCAAATTCAGACTGTAGTCTTCTCTGCGAACCTTCAGAGCGCAGAGAGGTCTACGGTCTGAATTGGAGCCCCGCTCAGTTATCAGCCGCGGCGTGGGCAGTCATTAGTGCGCATGAGTGCAGCGTTCGAAGTCATCTCTCCGCCCCTTGACGGCTTCTGACAAACACACATTTAGCAATTATATAGGATATATTGCAGGATATCCTTCTGTGAGCCCTTTTCTTAGTACTTTTCTCCCCACTTAGGGATTGTCTTAATTTTTACTTAATTTCTAGATACATTAGGATCACAACCCTCGTCTGTATGCCCTGATGATTATACTATATGTTGCTCTACTCCTATATTTGTCTCATGATAATTTTGGAAGGTACGTTACATACATTAAAGGGGATGTGTCACCTATACAAGGCTTAAGATAGTTAGGTTATAGCAATAATAGCACTAAAAGTGTGTTTAATTTTTAAAATACAGCTTTGTTTTGTCAAATTTTAATTTATTAAGTATGGGGTGCAGGTACTTCCGGACAGACTGCGGTTACCCGCTTTGTAACCGCAGTCCGTCGCTCTGCCCCCACATCCCTCCTTGTAGCCAGCCTCCTCCGATGACAGAGGCTTCAGTCTGTAAGCTGGAGTGATGTCACTGGCAGAGATGGATACCTAGCCAATGAGAGTGCTCCAGCTTACAGACAGAAGCCTCCATCATCGGAGGAGGCTGGATAGAGGGAGGGGAGCAGAGGCAGAGCAACGGGCTGCAGTCTATGTGGAAGTAGCGGCAGCCCATACATTATAACTAAAATTGACAAAAAAAACTTTTAAAAAAACAACAACAAAAAAAACACCCTTTTAGTGCTATTATTGATATAACCTAACTATTTAGCTTAAGTCTTGTATAGGTGACACATCCCCTTTAAAGAAAATACAAGATTTCTACATGTAGCATATTCCTACTTACACAAGACTAATGAAGATGATACTAATATCTACAGTACTCATTTAACCCTTCAATGGTCAGAGGTGTATACAATGCAATACCTCTCTGGCACTCAAAGGGTTAATTGTGCAGGACAGCCAATGATATAAACAGGGAAAAAATGTCACAGTTAAACTTTCAAGTTAATTAAAAACACAATAATCCTGACCTTTATTCGGAACTAGATGCTCTTCAGGAGACACAAAGTTGAGCGGAAAATGAAATGTGGAACTTAATTATAAGAAAATGAAAGAAATAAATAATTGAACACATTTGTTCAGACATCCAATGGGCTGTAGTCAGGTGGTGTGTAGGACTGGAGCCTATGGGACAGAGGTGAGCGAATGTTTGTCTTCAAGGGCCAGACTGAGAAAGAACCAATCCAAGTAATGGAGGGCCAGATACTACTAAATAATGTAATGATATCGAAGATCAACATGCACAAAACGAGCTTATATCGACTATTATAAGGACTTCGTAGCTAGACTAATATGTCACCTTACATTTGGCAACAAAAACTTGCCTACTAATCATTAACCCCTTAAGGACCAGAGGATTGTGTTGCACACCGCTCTGGTCCTTAACCCTTTGAGTGCCAGGAGTATGCAATGCATTGCTTTCTGTCACTCAAAGGGTTAAGGGGTTAATCATCAGTGAATTCTAAAGCTCTGTTAACCATTTAAGTACCTGAAGAAAATAAAATGAAGAAAAATGATTACATGTTATGTTTTCAAACAGGTCAAACTATAATATTATAGAATGTGAATGAAGGGCCTGATCTGTGAAATGACAGTAGTACAAATGGCCCCGGGCCATAGTCTTGACATCCCCCTGCTATAGAAAGTGGTCGATCTTCAGCATTTGGAGACAAAACCCTCCATGATCTGTTCTAAGGTTTTCTCACCAAATTTTATTTACAAAGTGACCATCTCACTCACTGGGAGAACAGGCTCCACTCAGTAACAGCTCATAGTAATGCAGGCCTGGCAGCACCCTTCAGTGTAAAGGTCACTTCATTCTCTTCTTCTTGTAACAGGCCTCTACTTCACTGCTCAGACACAGCATCACAATGAAAAGAAAAATGTCAGATTTTCTGTGTGGAATACATGTTAAGCAGTGGCACCTGACCAAGACTCAAGTGCCTACTAACTTTTTAACCTCTTCCTTCCCAACAGGTTTAAAGCCACTGAAAACCAGAGAAAGTGCTGTACGTCTAGTTCAAACCCACTGCAACACTGATGACTAAAATATAAATGGGAGATGATTTTAAACCATTGAATGCATAGTGCTGGAGACTACTATATATTATATCTCTCCGTCTGTCTCTCTCTCCGTCTATCTATATAAAAAGCCTTATTTAGATCAAGAAGAGTTTTTCTTTATCCCCATGGTGCAGTTGGTTTGGCCAATATTTAGTACACTTTCTTCTGAAGATAGGGCCCATTGTGTGTTCAGTCACTAGTGTTTCTTATCTTCCCTGTGCCTGCTTTCCTCAGCTATCCAATCACTAAAACAAAAGGACGGGGGGGGGATGATGCCAATGTGGCAAAGCCACACATGGACAGTTGCAAGGTTCATTGTCATGCAAATGCCCGAGTTAACCCATTCCAATGTATAGGAAGGGATAAAGAAAGCATCTTGCATGTGAACCGGAGTATCTTAATCCCAGAAAGACCATGTGACGTGCTATGACAGTCACGCAGTTTATACCCTTAACGACCCATGACGTGCCAGGACCGTCATGGGTAGATTTGACTTAAGGACCCATAACGGTCCTGGTACGTCATGGGTTAAATGAAGGCAGTGCACCTCTGTGCATGCTGCTATCATTAATTCCCAGCTGAGACTGAGCTCTCCAGGAGCGGAGCATTCAGTCTCAGTCACTGGTACCATGTACCGGCATAGTGAAAGAATGAATGAGGCAGTGTTTTAAACTGCCTCTAGTGTCTCTTCTCAGCCGTCTGTCCCTTGCTATCAAAGTAAGGGACAGAGAAGCAGAGAGGAGACACCTAGTGGACAAATAAAATGCAGCAGCTGGGGGTATTAACCCCTTCACTGCTGTGCTGGAGGCTGGCTAAATGCAGGTGCATTTTTGACCTGCAAAATTAACTTGTGTCTTAAAGTGATCTCCAAAGCATTGCTCTGCAATCTCTCTAGAAACCAAGGTATTGAAGGGTTTTTCTGTTTTTGTTCTTGTTTTTCCATGTTATAAGCCAAGGGTATTTTCTCTGCAAGGACACATGGGAAGTGGTGGGCGTGGTCATGGGTGGAGCCAAGTGTAAAGAGTGTGCCACAGAACTCAGGCTAATAACCACTGATCTACAAAGTGCAGACTTGTAAAAGACCACCAACTTATATATACTCTACAATACTGCACTGAAGAACTCCAATAGGCAAGGTGTTAAAAGCCCCATTTGAAATCAATGAGATTTTTGGGAATGGTTATGAATCCTTTACAGTGCAGCAGGTTTGGCCAGATTTGCTCCCATTTACTTTCTGAATACAGCCCTATGAATACCCATCTAAGGAAAAGGAGCACAAATCTGGGCAGCACCAGGAAAAATTGAAAAGTATGAACTATGACCTGTCATTATTAGTATATTCTCCTAATAATCTCAGCAGGTGAAGAGGGCACTTTGAAATATGATTGAATAGCGCCGACAAATGAGCCGCCCATTGCTCGCAGGATGCAGAAAGATAAGCACTTGTGATTAGTTCTTATACAGCTATGAATTAGGTTAGATATTGCTTTAGGTTATCTGGCGTTACTGCCCAGTTCTCATTTAATAGTATTTGTTTGTAAGTCTGTGTTCTGTAGACAAAACACATTTGGGACACCCAAAGCATTCATGATTTTCTGAACCCTTTGGGTGCCAGAGGGGTATACAAAGCATTAAATTAAATCAAAGGATTAACTCACAAAGCAATCCTCCAAAACAGTAGTTCAAGGTTTTTTAAGTGGTGGAAACCCTTTGTTTTCAATGAAATTCCCGCAGAAATCTCTGCACCCAAGAAACAATTGACACAATTGCTGGCTCCGAGTTCACAATATATAACCCTCTGAGTGCCAGAGTGGTACACAAAACATTGCAATCTGGTAATCAAAGGGTTACATAGGTAATATAACCTTTTTTCACTTTAGAGGATAATAAGGTCTCCTTAAATGGGGCTTTTAACTGACTTCTGGAGGGATGCCCAATTCTTTGCGAAGTCTCCCATGCGCTGTTAGCATTCAAGGGGTTAAAAGCACAATTTAAGCAACAGGAATGTTTAGCTGTCTCTTATAATATGGTGCACAATTTGTCACTACATCTTCTTGGTAGATAAGCCACACTATACATTAACCCATCAAGGACCAGAAGTGCATCTAATTGTCACAGTCACTTTATGTCCAACGAAGCCTTGTGGGTTGACGCAGCTAGTGTATGGCCATAAATGTCGCCACTGCGCATTCCAGGCGTCACTTCTGTGACTGGGTCTGGGCACACTGGACGCCGCCTTCAGCAGCAGCCCATGTCCTCATGCAAAGCGGACACGCTCCCCGAGATGACGCAGTGATGGGTCTGAGGGTTGGCGCATATTGGCTCCATGCGTCACTTTCGGGCGTGTGGTTGACAGAATGACGCAGGGAAGGTTCGGAGAGTGAGGCAGCGCAATCCCATATGTCATTTTCGGATGCGAGATTACAGAATGGTGCAGTGTCTTGTCTTATACTATTGGGACTAGAAAGCTCCACCTATCTACTTCCTGGCTGCCTTTTTAAGGGCAACTGGTTCCTCTCTGTTACCCTTACGTTGTTGTTCAGTGCAGTCATTATTCCAGTTGTTCTGTATCCTGTGTATGACATGGCTTATCTGACTATCCATTCTGGTGCTGACATGTGGCTCTGTCCGACTATCCTCTCGGTGCACTCCTTGTCTGAGACATCCAGTCTGGTGCAGACACGTTGCTCTGGCGGACTAACTGCTCTGTGTACGACCCTGGTTTGTCTAACTAACCCATTCTGGTGCTGACCTGGGGCTCTGTCCATCTATCATCCCAGTGTTGCCTACTTCCAGTGGACATCCTATCTGGAACAGACCTGTGACTCTGACCGACTACCCACTCTATGTATGAACGGGGCATCGTCTGACTATCCTAGCTGGTGCTGACCAGTGGCTCTGTCTGTTCTCTCTGCTTGGTGGCTCCGTTCCCTACAGACATCCATCTTGGTGCAGACCTGGGGCTCTGGCAGACCCCGGCATTACTGACTGCAGGCGTGAGTCGGTAGTCTCCCTTGTTACTCCTGACGGGAGGCTGTAGGTTCCATGTAGTGTTCCTCAATTCCCTTAAGACTCCAGTTGGCTCCAGCCTAGTCTCCAGCAGCTGAGGTAGACCATCAGCAGGCTTCTATTTCTGATAGAGTCCTTAGCCTCTCAGTCATCCTCTGTCAGTTTTCTCATTTGCTTTTGATTATTATTGTTATTTCTAATAAAGGTGAACTATACCGTCTACAAAAAATCCAACTACTCCCTGCGCCTCTCCTCAACACAAGTCAAAGGGTCTCCAAATACAATTGTTCATAAAAAGAAAGACGAGAAAAAAAAATAAATAAATATAACATACATATACCAAATGGAAAAGAAATCCAAAAAATTTTCCTATATTGTCCACAATTTAACAGGATTTGCCACTGCTCCCTCCTAGTCGGTTGGGTTCCCCCTCACACACAGAAACTGCAGAAATATAAGAAAAAAAGAAAGAGCGCAGACAATCTCCTCTAATTGTAGTATGGATCAGAATTCTCAGTCCACCACCATAAAAAATTTCTTTCAAAGGATCTACTCAAATTCTTCAGAGGCAAAATCCTGCCTCCAGATACACAGGCATTCACTGGCTCTCACCCCAGTATGGTGTCCTTTAAACACTGCACAGGATCTTCAGCTGTCTCTCCCTCCTTCCTCAGCTTGCACAATCCTCTCACCTTCTTTAATTTGTATGGTAGGGTCAGGTTAGTGTAAATTATAATATGTGTATCTGGAGGCAGGATTTTGCCTCTGAAGAATGTGAGTAGATCCTTTGAAATAATTTTTTGATGGTGATGGTGGTGGACTGAGAATTCTGATCCATACTACACTTAGAGGAGATTGCCTGAACTATACCGTCTGACTACTCCTCTTGTTTGAGAACTGTAACACTAATGGATTGCTTCGCAATGCACTTAGCAACCCTCTAGTCCGAAAAGGTATAGTAACACTTAAAATACTATATATATTAGAGTTTATCCTCATGAGTAAAACAAGGGTACTCCCACAGCTGAGAGTTTTCTATTCAAAAGTTATCACAGTTCAAACTTGAATTTCTTTGATTTAATATCGGATAGCCTGAAATGTTTCAGTGGCACTGTTGCTACACCATCACATGGAGGTTTAGGGTCACCAGACCAGGTGTCCATAGGATGGTGTAGCAACAGCGCATGTAAAATAAATTCAGGTTTGAGCTGCAGTAACTTTTGAATCAAGCAACTCTCAGAAGTGGGAGTACCTTTGCTTCACTCAACATAAAAGGATTTTAGTCTTACCTGTTAAATCCTTTTCTCTTAGTCCATATAGGTTACTGGTAACTTTGGGTAGGCAATCTGCCCCTTTAATTGTAGACAGGAACAATTCTAGAACTGTATGCAGGGGATGGAGCCTACCTTCTCCTTGGCTGCAGCTAGCACAGGAGAGCCAAGCATGGTCCCTTGACAGGGTGGGAGACCAGTAACCTGTATGGACTAAGAGAAAAGGATTTAACAGTTAAGACTAAAATCCTGTTTTCTCTGTCGTCCAATACAGGTTACGGGTAACTATGAGATGTCCAACCATTGAGTTTCCCAGAGGCGGGAAGTAAGGCAAGGACCAGGCGCAAGACCCCCAAAGTCACCAGAGCAGATATGAACCATCAGATCAGAGATAGCCTAACAAAACAATGAAGTGTCAACGGACATTGAAAAGAGGTAACACCCCCCAAACTGTTACACAGCACACTGAACTAGAGCCAGCAGGGCTCAAAAGCGAAGGAAGCACCAAGAACCAAAGAAAATCCTAGACAGGCAAAACTGCCTCCAGGATTTTCCTCCCAAAGCTGGCATCAGCCGATGCCAGTACATCAACACGGTAGTGATTCGAAAAGGTGTGCACAGACGACCAGGTGGCAGCCTTGTACAACTGATCAGCAGAGGCCTGATTCTGGTAAGCCCAAGAGGCCCCAACAGATTGTGTAGAATGAGCCGTGACCCTGAAAGGGACAGGCTTCTTCCTCAGCTCATAAGCCTTTACAAATAGTGGACTTGATCCAAGAAGCAACAGTCACTTTAGATTCAGGTCTTCCTGCACTAGGACCCTCAGGAATGACGAACGAGTCAGATTGCCTGATAGATGTGCTGCATTGTCTCAAGTCTAACAAGTGGAGATCCCTCTCCTTGTCAGAGGTAGGATCAGGGCAGAAAGAAGGCACCACAAACACCTGATTGATGTGGAACTCTGAAACCACCTTCAGGAGAAACTCCTGAGAGGTGCGAAGCACCACCTAGCCCTTGTGAAACACCAAATAGGGTGGTTTACAGGACAGACACAATCGCCAGGAGAAAGGCGTTTTTCCACATCAACAGGTTAAGAGGAATAGTTGCCAAAGACTCAAAAAGGAGGGCGCTGAAGAATGCCCAAAACCAAGTTAAGATCCCACAGATGAATAGGAATCTTGAAGGCAGTTCGAGTATGAGCAACGCCCTGGAAAAAACCTTGACATCAGGAAGGATGGCAATGCACCTCTAAAAGAAAACAGAGAAAGCAGGCGTCTAAACTTTAAGGGAATGCAAATTGAGGCCCTTATCCATGCCATCCTGCAAAAAGGCTTGTGGGCACTGAGCATAGTAGCCACCACACCAGAAGAAAACCCATTCTTCTTCAATATTGAGGATTCAATTTCCAAGCAGTCAAGGATAGATGATAAACATCCTCCTTTCACAGATAACCCTGTAGAAGACGATCCGGACAGCAAGGGAACCGGAATGGCTTCGCCAATGACAGATCCAGAAGCTCCAGAAACCAAGCCTGAGCAATCAGAATGACTGGACAACACTCCAGTCAATTTCCGTAACAACCTGTGCAACATTGGGAGGGGAGAAAGGTGCACAAAAAGCACCTGATCACTGAGCTAGCCATATCTAAGGGCATTGTCAGTTATGGTAATCCGCCTAATGGTGGTATTCCATTTATTAAATAAAAATAAAAAATGTCTAAAGCTATGGCAGAACTGTTCTCTTACCTGTGTTATCTTCACCAAGTAATACATTTTTCTGAAGCTGGTTGGCTAGCTGCAGTCAAGGAGGGAAGGTAGGCTCCACCCCCTGCATACAATTCTAGAATTGTTCCTGCCTACCCAAAGTTACCAGTAACCTGTATTGGACGACAGAGAAATATTTTACATCTAAAGTGTTAGTATCCCTTTAAAAGCTAATTCACATGGGGAAAATGGTGGCATAATAATGTAGCAACACCAAGCAGGCAGATGTACTATAAGCTGGGTTCAGACAGACAGCTTTGTAGTTTCAATGAAATCTTATAGCTAAAGTTTTTTTTTTCCCTTGGAATTTACTTGCAATATTATATTATATATATATATCCTATATAATAATTCGCTAAGTTGTGTGTAACGCCGGACATGCGCAGAAGACACTGCGTGTGGCAGTCATGCACAGTACAGACTGCCCGCGCTGCGGCTGATACAGAAGGAGCGTCCAGCTCTGTATCAGCGGTGGCGTGGGCAGTCTCTACTGCGCGTGACTGTCCCGCGACCGGCTGCCAGAGGCACTGTGGCGCACACACACACACACACACACACACACACACACACACACACACACACACACACACACACACACACACACACACACACACACACACACACAAAGTTTGAAGTCCTTTGCTACCATAGCATACCACCAGGGCTGAATTTCTACTCACCAGGGCTAAATTTTCACTCACCATTGGCTAATGGAAATTTTGAGCCCTGTATAACATTTTTTTTTTTTTTTTTTTTTGGAGGGGGTGCAATAATATTGCACATCACCACATAAATCCGGCCTAAAAAACTGGAGTAATTCTGAGGTAAATCATTCTCCATGCAGTGGACAGGTAAAACTCCCATTGATTTGAATGAGGCATTTAAACTCTTGAATGATAGGGAGTTCACCAATGCATGACCTCTCCAGCATTTAAGGGGTTAAAAGCACCATATGTAATAATGGCAAATTTGGCATTCTTTTTTATTTTTCTTCATTTGTGCAGCTGATTTATACCAGAATGAATCCAGTTCTCTATAGTACACCATCACCAAGGTTTCCATACATAGAAAAGGACTAGCTGTAAAAGTCACCCATGTAAATTACCATATAGAAAGCAATAATATCTATTTCGGGAAACTTGTTACTTTCACAGTCACCAAAGTGGTAGAGTTCTTAAGAGAACATGTAACGTTCCATGAAAGATGAAGTAATGCAGCGCCCTCTATTGAACACAAACATGAATAAACCAATGGTAAGTTTAGGAATTTGTATTTGATCCCGATAAGAGTTTATTTGCAAGTAAGATGTTAACCCTTTGAGTGTCAGAGGAGTATCCAATGCATTGCTACGCAATGCACTGGATACTCCTCTTGCACTCAAAGGATTAAAGGAGTAACACGTATGGAAAGTATAGGGATTAGCTGCTGAGCTAACCAAGGGTCCTTTGCCTTGGCGTACAGAGGGGGGGACTCTGGCCATCCCTTTTACACACTGCCCCTCCACATAACCAGAGCCTGGGGGTTACAGTATGAGTTTGGCCCCACTGGAAACAAGTTCTGAAGATGCCCATGGTCCCCTATGGTGAAGCTGGTGGGTGTGGGTGCAAATCTTTGCTTGTTTCAGTGAAAGAGTGGGCCTAAATGACAGCAGTATATATTAACCAGGTCCTGGAGCCTGTGTGACACAAGTAAATTGACAAATCTGGAGACATACATCCTTAACGACTGCATAAACTAAATAACTTTTTATCCATTATCATATTTACAATCTACAGAGCTGCCAATCTGACGGACCTAACAGCATGGGTTCCATAACGAGGTGCTATTGCCCAACCGAGGAGGGAGAGCCAAGAAAAGAAATACAACAAGCAATTTCTGGCACCGGCTGTGGCAACTAAAACCCCTTCTGGCGATCACAGCGGCTAACAAGATTTTTATCAACTGGTTGCAGTTGACACCAGTGAGCAGGATTCAAAGCCAATAATTTCTCTGCCAAAATCTGTGCATTATACAGCATTGGTACTTGGAAGGAGGGCACAGTGACACAGAGCATGATGCACAGAGGATGAAAATCTTCCAAACCCTCAGATGTGAGACGCATCTCTCCAAAACACTGCAGAGCATCATTAGCCTCCAGAGTTTAATAATATAAGTTTGAAGACCGGAGATGTTTAAATGATGACATTTGTACAGAACTTATTAAAAGGTGAAAATTATATTATTAAAATTCGAAAAAAAAAAAAACACAAGGGGCGGGAGGGGAACACTTTATTACAGAATAAAACAAAAACGGCAGTTATGGATGGTTAAACAGCTACACATCTTTACCCAAATGTATGTAGAAGAATCCATCTTACTCTAATACCTAAACATCACTATCTCTTTAACGCACGTCAATAGGAATATAATGTTTGACACCTATGTTACAGTTGCTTTCCATTACAATTCCTTCACTTTCTTCTGCAGACAGGCCCTTTAGAGTGTGCGCTAGTTTTTGTGTACTGTAAAGTTGATATAGTGACAATGGTTATAACCGGTTTCAACGGTCAGTGTGCAAGAGTGGTGTGCAGAGCATTGCTCTGCAATGTGTTGCTTAATGCACTGCACACCCCCTCTGGAACTCAAAGGCTTAACCTAGAGATTTTTCCAGACGTCTATTTATAAATAAAACCCTTAATAAAACTATTACCTGCACTGTAAACCAGGATTTAGCTAGTTAAAAAAAGTTGGCATTTGGGCAACTATCGTACAGGGATAAAATCCATAATTAGTGTTTGTTTATAAAGTATTACACAGCACTCCAAACAGAAAGACAAACTATAATCCCCAACCAAAACAGATGCGGAGGTCCCTGTGCGTGTGACCCTATAATCTGCAGGGATTTCGGGACAGAGGTGACAGTAATTGCAATAATGATACAAACTGTCTAAGGTGGTTACAGGCACCAGAAAGTATCAAACTGGCATCCCTGGAGAGGCTGCTACACAAGAATTCAAAATAAAATTGTTGGTATTTGCTTAATTAAGTAGTTCTCTGCCATTAATACGAAAAAGTGATATTTAGAATGTTTTCCATTGGTAGAGAGCGCGCAACTAAAATCACAAAACGATCGAAGCATTCAACCAAACAACAGATATCTGGAGAGGGAGAGGGAGAGGGAGAGAGAGAGAGAGGGAGAGAGAAGGGAGGGGGAGGGAGAGAGAAGGGAGGGGGAGGGAGAGAGAAGGGAGGGGGAGGGAGAGAGGGGGAGGGAGAGAGAGAGAGGGGGAGGGAGAGAGGGGAGGGAGAGAGAGAGAGAGTGAGAGGGGGGGAGTGAGAGAGGGAGGGAGTGAGAGAGAGGGGAGGGAGAGAGAGAGGGGAGGGAGAGGGAGAGAGAGGGAGGGAGGGGGAGGGAGAGGGAGGGGAGGGAGGAGAGAGAGGGGAGGGAGGGGAGAGAGGGGAGGGAGAGAGAGGGGAGGGAGGGGAGGGAGGGGGAGGGGGAGAGAGGGGAGAGAGGGGAGGGAGGGGGAGGGGGAGGGGGGAGAGGGAGGGGGAGGGGGAGGGGGGAGAGAGAGGGGGAGGGGGAGGGGGAGAGAGGGGGAGAGGGGGAGGGGGAGAGAGGGGGAGAGGGAGGGGGAGAGAGAGGGGGAGGGGGGAGAGAGAGGGGGAGGGGGGAGAGAGGGGGAGAGGGAGGGGGAGAGGGAGGGGGAGAGAGAGGGGGAGGGGGGAGAGAGGGGGAGAGGGAGGGGGAGAGAGAGGGGGAGGGGGGAGAGAGGGGGAGAGGGAGGGGGAGAGAGAGGGGGAGAGAGAGGGGGAGAGGGAGGGGGAGAGAGAGGGGAGAGAGAGGGGAGAGAGAGGGGGAGGGGGGAGAGAGGAGAGGGAGGGGGAGAGAGAGGGGGGAGAGAGATGGGGAGGGGGGAGAGAGGGGGAGAGAGAGGGGGAGAGAGAGGGGGAGAGAGAGGGGGAGAGAGGGGGAGAGAGAGGGGGAGAGAGAGGGGGAGAGAGAGAGGGGGAGAGAGAGAGGGGGAGAGAGAGAGGGGGAGAGAGAGAGGGGGAGAGGGAGAGGGGGAGAGAGAGAGGGGGAGAGAGAGAGGGGGAGAGAGAGAGGGGGAGAGAGAGAGGGGGAGAGAGAGAGGGGGAGAGGGAGAGGGGGAGAGAGAGAGGGGGAGAGAGAGAGGGGGAGAGGGAGAGGGGGAGAGGGAGAGGGGGAGAGAGAGGGGGAGAGAGAGGGGGAGAGAGAGGGGGAGAGAGAGGGGGAGAGAGAGGGGGAGAGAGAGGGGGAGAGAGAGGGGAGAGAGAGGGGGAGGGGGGAGAGAGGAGAGGGAGGGGGAGAGAGAGGGGGGAGAGAGATGGGGAGGGGGGAGAGAGGGGGAGAGAGAGGGGGAGAGAGAGGGGGAGAGAGAGGGGGAGAGAGAGGGGGAGAGAGAGGGGGAGAGAGGGGGAGAGAGAGGGGGAGAGAGGGGGAGAGAGGGGGAGAGAGAGGGGGAGAGAGAGGGGGAGAGAGAGGGGGAGAGAGAGGGGGAGAGAGAGAAAGATGCAGAGAGAAAAAGTGATGCAGAGAGAGGAAGAGAAAAAGAGGCAACGAGAGGAAGAGAGGGAGAGCGAAAGAGAAAACGGGGTTGAGAAGAATTATCTAGTCTGTTAATGAAATTAAATAACCATGTTTTCGGTATTTCCTTGCTGAATATAATAATGTTATTCTAATTTTATTTCAAAAGCATTCTAATTAACAACATGAGTCCTAGACTACATTCCTCCATAGTAAACTATAGCAAAAACAGACTAATGCAGTTTAATAAAAGAAAATACTGAGCTTCAATAACTTTTGAATGAAGCATGCCCCAGTGCAATAGGAGTGCAGTTCTTCACCACAGGAAAAGCAGTAACATGATATTTCATAACAAACCTATACTGCTCCTTTAACGCTATCCACAAGTTGAAGAACACAACAAACTAGAATCCCAATGAAACATGGGTCATAAAAGTAATATGTTTTTATTTTTACTTTTTATTGCAAACTTGCGGGTGGAGAGTAGGATCCCATTTGTACATTGGAGACAGATGTCAGTCTAATTGCGCACTGTACTCATTACAAAGGGAAGAGTGATCAATAAAATATGAAATATTAAAATCCACTTTATATGTACCATCCCACACCAAACAAGGTAAAGAGCTACCCTATTTTTCCCAAAAGCCATTTGTAAGATAAATCAATTCACAATGATCCTGCTGTATGAGATAACAGCCACAGCAATTTTCTATTTGCATTCCATTCTGACATGCAGGAGCCATTTCCAATCACTCTGCACTGTCTGAAGAGGTGTGTTCCATCACGGCTCTGCTTTGTAAATGTATTCAATGTGTCTCAAAACAGATTTTATCCCCACGCACGCAACTGAAATAAATTACAGCAATACGAAATGGAAGGCAGCAAAATGAGATCTGTAATTAAACCTTTAACCCTTTAAGAACCATGGGGGTGCACACTCCTAACCCTCTGAGTGCCAGAGGGTTACGCAATGCAAGGCATCATGTAACCTTCTGGCACTCAAAGGGTTAAACGGGTGCAATACAAAATTCAGCAGCTCTTTCTTCTAATCATCAGACTATACACAATTAGATACGGTCTAATCACAAATCTGATGTCTGATCATGGATAAGCGTGTTAAACGTGAAACGCGTTGATTGGTGAGATGACACTTTGTTACATCTACTGCTATGCAGCTCCATGAACAAGACACTCCACACAGTGTTTTGATGGCTAAAGATACCCTGGCGGTACTAGGTGTTTTTTTTGTTTTTGTTTTTTATATTACTTGCTGCAATAAAGTTTTTTGGTTTTCCTAATGGATCCGATTTTGTGGATGGAAGTGTGTTTTCCTTTGGTGCTACATTTTTATTCATAGGGTTAACCCTCTGCATTCCCCCTGTGGCAGTTAAGGGGTAAAACAAACATTACGCCTCCTAATAAAAGTCCCCACTTATCCGGGAAGAAAATCCTAATGGCCCCTTATCAATGGTGTGTGGATTTGTTCTGCATATCTTTATCTTTAATTAGCATTGGATAGCATGTTCACTGAGGCAGGTAGGATTCTTTGGGGTGATGGACTCATCCATAAACTACTCACAGCAAAGAGTTACTGAGCTTTCAGTGGGAGGATTTTTGAGACCAGGGGTCATGCAAAAAAAGTTAAGAACTTATTGAATAGTCATTTTGAAGAACTGTTTGGAGATGCTTTGTTCCAAAGTTATTACAAATCATTTGTGTTTATGTCACACGTTTAGCAATGGAATAACTGCACACCAAGTGGCACTATCACATACTTATGGCAGAGGTGAGCAACTGGTTGCAGTTCTCCACAGAATATGACTGCAGCAACGCCACCACTCAGTGACAGTTTGAACCAATATAAAACTTTTTAATATGTCAGCAGAGAGGGCACTTGTTTTACTAGCCAGGAAAAGTCTATGGATTTTTTTCCTTCCATACAAGAGAGTGTGTTATTATTAGGTGTTAGTTTTCCTTTAAGCAATGCATTGGATACCTCCCTGGCACTCAAAGGGTTAATACCCCCCACCCATGCTAGAAAGGTTCACAGTGTGCTACAGATCTCTGTTAGCCAAGGAAAGCAAATAGCAGCTAAGAAATTAAAAATAAAAAACATACTTTATTTGTTTTATTTAGGAAAATCAAATCCGCGACAGAGTCAAACACTTGCTTTATCAGACTGTATACTCGCTATTGAACTGCCTCTGCCTGACATTTTGTCTGATATGCCAAATTGCTCATTAGGTTTGGCAATTTTCACCTGCGCCTCTCACTCTTATTTCAGCGGGGAATAAACATCAGCTTGCTTTAACAATCATCAGCTGTGAGCTCCCAACCTGGACCCGGAGAAAAAATACATCAACATCTAGTTAAAGACAAATACGGTAGGGACACAAGAAACCTGAAAGACTTGCAAATTTAAAAACAGCGATCTAAATGACAAGGGAGCAACAAAAATATACATCAATAAACTGTTACAAGTAAACATACAATCTTACACCTACGTGCAAAGATACAAGCTGTACTCTCTTAGGAGAACGACACCATGCATCTCTATAGAGTTTTTAAAAAGCAAATAGACGAACAGATGATGAAAGGTTTATTTACCTGACAGTACTATGCAGACCATAAAAGCGGTACTATTGTCCTACAGAGAGTGCCTCTTCATTATGTCTTAGAGACGCACGTTCGAAAGGAAAAAGCAGTAATCTGAGGGTAAACCAAATGCTTGATGTGGGACAGATAGAAATTTCACACATTCATGCTGACTGGAAAAAGGAGGTTTTAACTCCTTCATTGCTAGAGCATCTTCAACAATGCTTCACAATGAGTTGGAGACCTAATATTCAAGGAGGTTAAAGGCATTGCAATGCGTTGAGTGCCACTATGGCACTCAAAGGGTTAACAGTGAGTGCCAGAAAGCTATACTAAACATTGCAAAGCAATGAGGTGACCGTCCCTCCAGCACTCAAATTGTAAAGATCATGGTGCATTTGTATTTGTCCCTTACAATGCAGATAGTTTAATCCAGAATGACTCCAGTTTTCTTTTGAACAGAGGGCACTAATCGAAGTGGTCAAAGCTGCTGTGCTGGATGCAGCTACCTCAGGTGAGGCTGTCATAAGTACGGATGTTTTGCTATGGTCAAAATGGGTCATGGGGCCAATGCAGACATTAGCAGTGCAAGTTTTGAATATTTAAAGACAGAGCAGGTGTGAGGACGTCACTATGGCAAGATGTCCGCGCTCCGTTCTGCCTGTCAGCCGGGAAAGAAAGGAGAAATCTATTGAATAAGGTAATAATTCTGGCAACTAGCGCTACTAAGCAGCTAGTCACCAGATGGGGCGTTATTTATGATAAAATTGTTATGCGGTGGTAGTTCCACTTCAAGTATAAAAGCACCAAGGCAAAATTCATAACGCCCATTAGGATTTTCTGGCCATAGTATTTAGGAGTTCGCAGATATCCTTTAAAGGGGAACATTCACAGCCTGAAAACTTTTGATCACTTGTTTAATCACCAGAGAAACATTAGGAAATGTGCTCTTATTTTTAAGATATTAAACTTAAAAGTTATCCACTTCCGCATAGTGAGGTACAATGTAGCTGCGGCACGGCTCTCAGTACGTCATTCTCCTCCCACCTGCCCCCGCAGGTGCGTTCACTTCGGTGTGGTGTGAACGGCTCCTAGCATTACAGGAAGCGGCAATTAGCAAGTAGTAGTATTATGAGGTTGTAACCTCAGTATAATGCTAATCACCGCTTCCTGTAACGCTAGGAGCCGTTCACACCACACTGAAGTGAAGTGTGAACGCGCTCGCAGGGGCTGCTGGGAAGGAGGTGAGAGGAGAATGACAGCCTGCTGGGAAGTCCTGAGAGCCGTGCCGCAGCTACATTATGCGGAAGTGGATAACTTTTACGTTTAATATCTTAAAAAGTAAGTAAAAAAGGAGAGCACATTTCCTAATATTTCTTTGGTGATTAAACAAGTGCTAAAAGATTTCAGGATGTGAATGTTCCCCTTTAAAGGGATAATAATAATTAATATTACTAATCCCCATATTGTAGCCACGTTAAAAAATAATTGAATTGTCCCCAGGTTCATCTCTCAAACCTTTGTGGTTTGAGAGATAACTGAACACAAGTTCCCCCCTCCCTCCCCCTTCCCTTAAGTCAGCGTTGTACTGGTCTTATTTTCATCAGGCAGCTCTGCAGCAGAGCCGCGATCGCGTTAGTAAAAATGAATTATTTCACTAAAACCAAACACACGTAGAAGACCGTTTCAGTGTAATAATTCTTGTTTAACTAATGCGATCTCGCTGAGCTGCAGAGCCGCCTGATGAAAGCTAGACCAGATATCCCTGCAGTCAGTACAACACTGACTTCAGGGAAGGGGGAGGGAGGGGGGAACTTTGCATTCGGTTATCTCTCAAATCATAAAGGTTTGAGAGATGAACCTGGGGGCTATTTAATTATTTTTAACATGGCTACAATATGGGGATTAGTAATATTTAAGTATTACTCTGCCTTTAAAGTGGAACTTTTACCATAATTCAGGTCTGCAGATGTGAAAACTGCATTAAACACTGCCTATGTGTCATGTTAACCAGACGTCCAGCAGATATATAGTTTATGGAGATATTCATACCAATTTCTAGGCGAAGTGAACATTTCCTGGTACTGCACAGAGCTTCATTAGCGTATGAAACACCACATAAACCTTAATTAGCATATGTCACTTCACTGAAAAACTTCATTAGAATATGAAACGTCACTGGTGCCACACCTCGATTAGCATACATTAACATACAGTAACAAGATTGAATAGCTCATTAACTGTAGCACATTTGCTGGACTTTTGGGTAATATAGGCAGTTTTTAATGCAGTTTTCAAATATGAAAACTTGAATTAAAGGGATAGTAATACTTTGTTTTATCTTTATTTTGTAGGCATTAAAAAAACATGAAGAACGATACGTTTTCGCTCTCAAACCTTTGGTTTGAAAGATATTCACAAGCAAAGTTTCCCCTCACTGACCAAAAAGGTCAAGTCTGCCATCTAGCTGTCAGCAGAGCCGAGATCGAGAGATATAAGAAGAACTACTTCACTCGAATAGTCGACAAAGTGTGCCTGGTTTGCAAGCAAACTTTTTAGACCCTTCCAATGAAATAGTTATTTTTATATCTTGCAAACTCTGTTCTGCTAAAGAGCCACAGGTTGATCTGCGGACCAGATTCCAAATCTGACAGCTAGATGGCAGACTTGACCGTTTTGGTCAGTGAGGGGAACTTTGCTTGTGAATATCTCTCAAAACATAAAGGTTTGAGAGATAAGACTTCATTCTTCATGTTTTTTTAATGTCTACAAAATAAAAAAGATAAAACAAAGTATTACTATCCCTTTAAGGTGAAAGTTCCAGTTTGACAACAACCGAATTAAAAAAATTACTAATTTACTGTAAATGATCGGACATTGATAAACGATGGTGCAGCTTGTGATTTCACTTTTATATATTATACTGTTTTCGTTCATAATTTTACAGAAGCAGTAAACATTTGTATTTGTTTTAATATGAAAACTATAGGGATTGTCCTGCTGAGAAACACAAGGCCACTCTTACTGCCGAGCCCTTTTCATTCTACAGTTATAACTAAAACTTGCTTAATTTTATTATTAATAAAACTGATGGAAACGGTCCCAAACTGGTGTCTGAACAGCAATGTATTTATTATTTATACTGCGCTTTGTGGGATGGCAAACTGCTACTCCAGTACATAGATATGCCCAACTCGATTTCCAGGTAAACTCATGTACTACCGGTTGTATTCACAAAGCTAAAGCAGAGCAATTTTGGTGCAAACAAACTGTACCACTGGAGGGCTTTCTGGAACACAAAGTATTAAGCGGCCGTTAAAGATATAGTAATGTTTCACAAAAACAGCAGCTTCAATTAATCTTCATAGTATTTAGGCCATGGAGAGTGTTACTTCAATACTGTCAGAGTTGCAGTTCAAGAGTAATTGAATGATAAAGTTTCCCCCTCCCGACCCTTTTACCTAGTGTAAGCCACCTCCCCTCAGTTGTGGAATCCAGTCCATAGACCAGACAGCTCACATCAAGGGTCAATATTCTTACTGTGAGAACAATGAAAACCCTGAGCCCCTTGACAGGTTGTTCAGCTTTTTCCCTTATCTTAATTGAAGATTGTCCCTCTTTGCAATCTACGTGGACACACCCTGCTGCTCTGAGCTGCGTTATATCAGTAGAAAGGGCGGGAGAGGGATATCATTCAATTACTCTTGAACTACAACTCTGACAGTATTGATATAACACTCTCCAAGGCCCAAATACCATGAAGATTAATTAGAGCTGCTTTTATTATGAAACATTACTATCCCTTTAAATGAGTGGGGAATGCTTGTCTCCTGTGGTGCAGATGGGTTCCCCATCTTTAGCTACTTGAATAGGAACCAGAGTCACTTGGCCTTGTATTCTAAACTGTCGAGTGCCAGAGGGAGAACCTGGCACACAGTGGGTTAAGATATGTTTGTACATCTGCAATTGAGCTGGGGGGGGCAAAGAAGAGGCTAATTGCTAGTTCAACTTGTGATATTATGGCTCATTCACTTTGAATGTAGTTTTCAGTCTTCTGCTGACTCCACACAAGGGACTGCTATCACCACGGCTTCCCTGAGAAAAGCATGTCAGGTTGTTTATTACAAAGCGATTCCCTTTCACGCATATAAATTGTTTATCCAGAGGCATATGAGGTTCAGTATTCTAATACCCTAATCCCTTTAGGGAGAGGACATTCTGCAATGTACTCAGGCAAGTGTCTGGCTGAGGGAAACACTGGATATTAGTTTGGACAGCATTGTGTTACATTTGACTAGACAATTAGTTAAATTAACACTAAGGGAAGCGTCTTGTTTAGTAAAGGGTGAAGACTAGATGTGAAGGAAAATACTCATGCCAGTCTTTAATTTATCAAAGGATTTGTACATGTATCAAAAGGCCCTGCTTTAGCATAGCATTATGTAACATACTCCTGTGAAACTACTTGTCCCCCATGGTTCTGATTACATGGGAAAGTTTCTCCTCACATAATAAACTCTAATACAATATGCTGCAAATAGGAGAAGTTCACTCATTGGGCACATCCTGGTTTCCATATGACTAATCTGCAGGGCAGCCTATGAGCCATCACGTAGATCATTCAGACGTGGAACACACGCTGCGCAGCCCACTGAAGACTGAAAGAACACCAGCCCAGGTCTTACTTGACTGTAGGGGGAAAACAGTAGCAGACAGCCATTGTAGCGAGGGAGCCCAGAAATTTAAAAAGTATGGCTTTTTTCTTGTCCTCCCCGATGGCTAAACTACGGAGAAGGGGGCAAATAAGGTATGTTGTTCTATTCCATCTATTTAGTGCTTCTAGGTTTATCAGTAACAATTTTAGTAATCTTCCCCTAGAACCACAGAGACGGCTAAAAAGCAGCCAAATAATGCTTACAGAAGTATCCATCCTGCCAGCTGGGTAGAATTATATTAAAAAAAAAAAAAAAAAAAAAAAAAAAACACTGAAGAGGGGAAACACCAAAACTCCTTTAAGAAATATGATTGGTCCTACCCAGCTGGAGGGTGGCGTCATCCCATTATTTTAATGCCTTGAGAGGGATACAGAAGAAACAATGGATACTTTTAAGAGACGATTAGATACATTTGTTTCAAAAAGGGAACATACAGGGTTATACTGTGTATTAGTAAACAAAACAGTAAGGTCTGATAAAGACCAACAGGAAAGCTATATCATTGTCATGACTCTGGGTTATGAGGCAAAGGTTGTACTTGATGGACTTGTGTCTTTTTTCAACCTAATTTACCATGTTACTGTGTTACTTGAACCAACTATTCTGGAGCCAATTATCATTCATTACTCACAAAAGGTCAATGTAATGCCCACACACCTATCCCTATATATCAGACTACCTGATTTACATCTATATCATGGTACAGACTTGTTACACTGTCCCTTATGGAGTTGTCCTGTACATAATAAACTGGCAACTCAGATGTTCCTAATCCAATAATTGCAGAGCTAGCTAACCTGTAATTCTTTGACCAAACCCAGAAAACACACCAAGACACCAGGCCTGAGACTGATGAGGTCTTCCTTGTTTAAGGAACTTTAACCCTTTGAGTGCCAGAGGGATGCACAACACATTTTAAGGACCAGAGGGATGCACAAGGCACTGGTTCATGATGGGTTTCATACCACTTCAGCATTAAAGAGTATACATGTACCATCTGCAAATAGGGTATAAATCTTACTCCTCTATATCCACACTGTCACTCAGCAGACAAAGGGACTTATGACATCACAGGTTTGTACACAATGATGATCCGTTAACCTAGTAGTTGGTATATTTTTTTTTTTTTTTTTTGTCCTCAACATGGACTAGCAATTTCTAAAAAGCTGTTTTATTGTCTGAAGTATCTATGTACTTCATCCTACAGAACAGATATGCCCATGAATTTAAAGGGATAGTAACACCACCCCACCCCCCCAACAACTTGACGGCAAAATACAGCAATCATAGAAACATACTGAACGCACTTAGTCCCATCTCTCAAATCTTTATGGTTTGAGAGATGTAAGGAAAGACAGTCCTCCGGTCCCTCCCCCTTCTGCCTGACGAGCTGTAAAGCTGTCAGAGGCAGAATCCGGTCGGCCGACTTTCGGCGGTTCTGCAGGAGTTATGACATCTAGATATCTCCATATAATTACTTCATAGGAATGGTCTACAACATGTGCTTGCAAGCCAGGCACATGTTTTAGACCATACCCATGAAGTAATAATATGGAGATATCTAGATGACAGCGCTCCTG
The DNA here is from genome assembly GCA_037306005.1 of Rhinophrynus dorsalis. Taxonomy (NCBI): domain Eukaryota; kingdom Metazoa; phylum Chordata; class Amphibia; order Anura; family Rhinophrynidae; genus Rhinophrynus; species Rhinophrynus dorsalis. The sequence continues at coordinate 443,366,435 of CM074723.1, forward strand.
CAGAGCCGCCGTCTGGTGCTGGAAGCCGGATCTCATGACGTCCGCTATACAGCGGACGTATGAGAAGGTGGAGGGAGCGGATGTCTGTCTTGCCTTACATCTCTCAAACCATAAAGGTTTGAGAGATGGAACTAAGTGCGTTCAGTATGTTTCTATGATTGCTGTATTTTGCCGTCAAGTTGTTGTTGGGGGGGGGGGGGGGTTTACTATCCCTTTAAGTTTGTGTATCTGCAAATTTTGTCCCAAACTTCCTATTTATCATATTGGACACATCATCAGAAATATAGTTTAGGAGATATTCCTACTTTTATTTGTGAAAAGAAAAGTCTCACTGCAGTTTCATGTTAATTAATCTATGTGCTGCACTGGGTTTTATTAGCAAACACTGGTATTTGTTTCCATACTCCGTGAGCGTACCATAAAGAAATACAATTATAAATATCTTGAAAACTATGTATCTGGCCTAACATGATGCACAGATAGCTCTGAATAACCTTTTCAAATTTGAATTTAAGGTGACAGGCCTACGTTAACTTTTCATTAACAATCCCATTTATTGCCTGTGTTTGTCAACATACTAAAAACAGCTTTTCCAGCTCTTATGAATTTCAGAACACAGGTCAATGCTGGGTAGCTGGTGGATACACATGCTGTGACATTACATTGGGAGGAGTGACAATTAGTGGCTACCAGTCAGAGAACTAGTAAATAACTCCTGCAGTGTCGCGTACATAGAAGAAACAACAAGAAACGGCACCTTACAATCTGATGAGAAGAGGACACTGTAAGCTGTATGAGGTGTGTACGTGTTAAACATTCTTTCATATAAGAGCAACATGCATTCCATTACTTTTCACTTTAAAGCCTCAGGTTTGTGGAGTTATTTTGATGAATATGTGACAGGATTTAGAATGCAACATCCTCTAAATTATCATCATCACCATCTCTCATATGTTAATGTGTTGGCAGAAAACCAAAATTAAACTCAAGCTGCCAGTGTGTAACAAATGATACTGAGAAAACCTATTGCCCTTTACACTACAGCAATACAAGGAGCTGTTGAATTAATGAATGGGGAACTGCTCTATGTTTCTGTAGGAATCAGCGGTAGTTTCTCTGCACAATGTTTGGGTGATTCATCAATGTAGTGGGAACATACTCATCTCCAGTGATCCGAAACATCAATCTAAGACTGGGTTCGTCAACCTCTAGCTCTCGAGCTACTGGAGACTACAACTACCATCATACCCTAACCATCCAATAGCTGGTTGGTAATTATGGGAGTTACAGTCCCAGACAACAGGAGAGTCTATTCCAGACCTAAATCAATTAGATGCTTCATTAGTGTTTTTAAGTCTACTTTCTATGGATAAACACAACAGACTGTATTTCATTACCGGCTTTGGCCACAAGACAGATGTTGATAAAGGCCACGCACTGTCATTAACCCTTTGAGTGCCAGAGGTGGCATGCAATGTACTGCAGGACACTCAAGGGGTTAATGGCTGCATTTCTAACCTTGGCTATGATACATTCCCCACGATTTATAATAAAACTAACAATATGTTGTGATAACCATTTGTTTCTAATATAATCTGTTTGTGAAATCAGTCTTTATTTACTGGTGGCCCAGTGTGATACTTTATGGCATTGAATGAATCTAGACAGAGCGTCTCTAACAGCAAAGCACACTCTTATGCACAAAACAAATTGGTGTAAAACCCTTCCAAACGGTTTGTTGATATGACCAGTATCATGTAAGGTAAATGTCTGAAACAAAACATCTGATTCTGTGATTTTAAAAGTGCACATTAAGCCACACTTTCTGCGGAAGAAAGGGAGAAGTTTGGCCTCATAGATAAGTAATTAGCATAAAGTGCCTCACTGTGCCACCAACACAAAGGTTTATTTCTAAACTGTGGTTTATGGTGAAATCACTGGTACAACATATAGGCAGATTTTAACACAACTGGGAACTTTCAAAATGAGCTAACCCCGTGATCTTCGATATATTAACCCTGAAAGTACTCCAGAAAGTAGATTTCAGGTGATATATCCCTTCTTGCTCTAACCATGAGGTGCTTCTATTGGTCCTCAGGGAACCATTACCATGCAGTAAGCTTAGCGTTTCCACTGCCTGAACATACAGGTCATCCTTCTGGCAGCAATAGCACCAATATAGGGACTAAATAAGCAGATATTTGGTACAGATGAGATAGACGTGAACACTGGATTCTCACACTCCCTGAAACCTGGGTCAAAACCTTGAGAGTTTCCAGGCATGGATATAAAACTAACAATCAACAACCTCGGCTGTTGCACAATATGGAACATTAATTTGTTGTCGCACCCCCCCCCCCCTTTTTTTTTTTTTTTTTTTTTTTTTTTTTTCTACATGTATTGCAAAAATGCTGGATCCATGATATTAACTCTTTGGGTGACAGAGAGGTATCTGGTACATTTCTTCATAATGCATTGTATACCACTTTAAATACAGAATACAGCGCACTGACTGCTGCAGTTACGGCTTTACACTGAAGAGATAATAGAAAGACAACTGCATAGGCAATCAGATTTTCCATATTATGCATGATATATAAAAATAGAGGATTGACTGTCAGTTTTACTTAATGTAAAACAAAATAAACTTATTTGATGGTGACAGACCCACTGTCAATTCAGCATATATACACAGTAAACTGCTGCATGTTTCATTTGTGAAGTGGAACACTCTTAGCCCGTATTCCAATGAAGCCCACATTCTGACCTGTACAATCCTCTGCAATAAGAGACTTACTAGTGCGCAGGACGGAGGGGGTGACCTCAATCTCGCTTGTTGCTTGGTACGGATGGAAGGCAGACAAACTGTTGTTTCCAAGCTCACTGCCAAAGATTTCTGGGCTCTGCGTGCCAGTGGAACTAGCGCTAGTGCCATCTCCCCCATGATGTGGATCTTGCTCATCGTAGATGGCAACAAGCTGGTAAAAGAAATAAAAACACGCAATTAAATAAAATCTAATTTCACAGCACGTCAATCAAAGCACAAAGGTCCACAAATGCAGTTTTCTTCTTGGATTCCAATGGACCGAAGCTCAAAAGAAAAACTGTAGGGAGACCTAAAATTCCCATTGTTTTAAAAAGGGGCTTTTTAACCCCAAGAATGCTAGAGATGTCTCCAACAAATTGAGAAGCAATGCACTGGAGACCTCTAGCATTTCACAGGTTAAAAAAAACCCTTTAAATCAATGGGATTTGGGGACTTTTTATTTATCAACCAAGAAGCAGATGGTTTGCCCCAGAATTACACAGATTTTATTTTAAACAAAGGGTCTCAAATGCTCTATTACCATATAAAGAGCATTAACCCTTTGGGTGCTAGAGAGATATGCAACTCATTGCAAAGCAATGCTTCCGAACCCCTCTGGAACTCAAAGGGTTAAATAGGAGCAGGAAAACTGAGAAACATGGGCCAAACTGCTGGGAGATTTATTTTTTTTGTTTATATATATATATATATATATATATATATATATATATATATACACACACACACACACACATTTTTTAGACTTTTAACCCTTTGAGTGCCAGAGGGATATGCAACGAATTGCTCTGCAAGGCGTTGTGTACCCCTTTGGCACTGAAAGGGTTAACCTCATGCATGTTAGAAGTCTCCAAGCCACATATAACTAACTTTAAACTTGTCTTTATCCCGTATGGCGCTGTTGGTTTGTTCCTTATTAGATTCCAGAATATGGCCCTTGGATTTCTACTTTCTATGCACAAAAGCTAAGTGGATCAAACCAACTACACAATAGGGACAAAAATTACTCAAATTACTACTGATTTACAAGGGAATTCTGGCTTATTGAACCTATTAAACAAGACCTCTAGAACTCAAAAGGGTTAACATTCCCATTTAAAATCAATGGGAACGTGAATTTGACCCCTATAATGATTTGTCCCAGAAGGCCCCACTTTGTCTTTGTCCAGACATTCTCTCTGCTCGCGGTCTGATAAACCTACATGTAGCATTGCGGCTTGTTTCAGTGAAGTAATGGCAGTGTCACATATACTAAGCCGTGGGATGAGAATAAACAGTTAGACAGCAAAACTAGTCAAAATTGCTTTAATGTGAGCATTTTTTTTTTTATTTTCACAAAACAACAAAATTACGCAAAGATAAAGACCAGACCAGAAGGAACCCAAGTGAAAATTTGTCACACACATTAATAACTGTGTGAGTAACATTCCTGGACTTACAACACAGAGTTCCCAGACATTAATCTAAATCAGGGGTCAGTATCACTTCATATACAGGCACCAGACAAACTACAAGACACGGGATGGGGGCCTGTGAACACAGAACCTCCATACAGAATAACTTAACCCTTTGACTGCCAGAGTGGTACACAACACATTACACAGCAATGCATTACGTACCCCATCTGGAATTCAAAGTCTTAAAAAGTTAAAGACCCAATGATGAAATAATCAAAAGCATATGCAATTTGACTGTACATATCACCTGAAAAATATGTAAAGTCGAATAAAAGTTACTATTCCTTTAACTCATCTGCCGCTTTCCACCCATTCACTGGAAATCAGAATCTTTTTATTGAGGAAAAAACATGCGGATAGATTTCTTTGCACAATTTAGTGTAATTAGACTGAGACATTTTTAATCCCCAATGCAAGAACATTAGCCCTTTGAGTGCCAGAGGGGTACGCAATGCATTGTTTTGCATACCCTTCTGGCACCTGAAGGGTTAACAATGAAATGAAGACACACTGGGCCCAGAAGTGAACCCTGAGTTTAAACAAACTTGAAAAGGTTCAATTTCCAGCAGCTCTGCCATCTATCATTTAGCCAGTTCTCTATGCATGCACATATATTACCTTCCAAACCGAAGCCTTTAGGTACTGAAGTAACCTGTTGTGAGGTACAATTCATAGTAAACTACATCAACACCTATGTCCTTGTCCAAATTACTACTCGCCCTTTCATAGAATGCAAATAAATTAGACTGACTGATTTGTTATTCATAAAACCATGCTGAGTCTTACCGATGATGTTGGTCTCCACATATTCTTGAATATTAGCCCTTTGAGTGCCAGAGGGATATGCAACTCATTTCTTGCAATGAGTTATGTACACCTCTGGCACTCAAAGGGTAAACAGTAACTAATCTCTTACCCACTCAGGAAGTCCAATTCCCAGGTCTATAAACTTCAGGTTTAGATCTAGTCCCTTTATTGAACAACTAGTTTAAAAGCCCGTGTACACGGGCCACAGTGCCACCCAGCAGCCTCAGCTGGTGCCCGGAGCCTCTGTGCTCACTGCCTGCGCTGCAGTCACGTGCAGAAGAGTGCCCGAAAGCGACATGGCTGATACGGAGCGGGGGGGGGGGTAAACACAATTTTTTGGGTGCAACATCTCAATGGCCTGAAATTTTGCAGTGACGAGGTTGCTACACCATCCTAAGGAAAGTTCTGGTCAATTGATCATAAACTTACATAGGATGGTGTAGCAACTGCGCTAATGTAAAATTTAAGGCCATTGAGATACTGCACCTACAAAATTCAAGTTTGAGCTACAAAAACTTTTGAACAAGTCACCTCTGAGCAGTGGTATTACCCTTGAATTCAGGAAGATAAAACTATAATAATATAATATAAAATGTAATGTATATTAAGTGTTACTACCCCTTTAAGTGTAAGGCAGTGATGAGCAATGTGATGCCCTCCAGCTGCTGCCAGACTACAACTCCCATCATTCCCAAACAGAAGCTGGAAGGCCTCATTTTGCCCATGCCTGTTGAGAGAGATCAATGCTTTCAGCTGGAAAGCACTAGCTTTCTTCATTTATCTCCTCTTCTTCAGTCTCCCACTCAACTAGACAGTTTGGGAAATGTAAATATGTGGAAGGCGGGAGGGAAGTAAAGCTCCAAGTGCCATTTGGATACCAGTACTGATCATCTATGGTAAATAGATAGGCCATAAGTGCCAGAGTAGGGCATCACGAGGATTCTGGTGTCCCCCAAATGGCGTATAACTGGAAATAAAAAGTTTGCATGTAAGAGGAGATTACCTGCATCTGATGAGGGCTTTGCCACTCCAGTCACATGAACAAGCTCGTAGTCAATACAGGGTTGATTAAAGGAGCAGTAAAGTTTTACTATAGGAAATATAGTGTAGGGCTTTTGTTGACCATACTAGTGCAAGACGGGTACACAATGCATTGCTTCACAATGGTACTCGCACGGACGGCAGCCAAGTTATTTAACATTTCTGACGTTTCAAACTGACAAAGTGATCGAGATCTTACTATACTGTGTGATTATTATATATATATATATATATATATATATATATATATATATATATATATATATATATACTGGTTTGAACTGTAAACTCTGGAACAAAGCATGTCCAGGCTCAGCACGAATAGCCCTACAATACAGGTTTTGTCTAGGGTTGCACCGATACCGATACTGGTATCGGTATCGGTGCCGATACCAGCATTTGCGCAAGTACTTGTACTCGCGCAAATGCGGCCGATGCCAGCACCGATACCCTGTGTCAGGGTCGGTGCTGCAGTGAGGGAGCCCGGGGAGCTGCTCACAATGCTCCCCGGTTGCCTCTCTCCCTCCTGTAGCGTCTGAGTGTTGCCACGGGTTACCATGGCAACGCTCTGACGCTGACTTCTGCCGGGGCTCGCGAGAAAACAGTGAGCACCCGGCAGAGGAGGGTAAGGGAAGCTAAATGGGACATTTGAGCGGGTGGTGAAAGAGGCAGAGAGGGGTGCCAAGAGGGAGAAAAGGGACTAAGAAAAAGGAAGAAAAAGAAAAAAGGCAAAAGGAGTAAAGATCAGGAGAAAGGAGGGGAACTAAGAAAAGGCAAAAAGGAGGGGGGATCAGGAGAGAGCAAGAGAGGCAAAAGAGTGGGATCAAGAGTCAAGGAGGGGGGCAAAGGGGGATCAAAAGGGAGAGAAAAAGCCAAGGCAAAAGGAGGGAGCTAAAGAGGGGGAGAATGAAGTAAAAGGTGGGAATCAAGAGGGGGAGAAAGAGGCAAAAGGGGACAGTCAAGAGGTGGTGTGTGTGTGTGTATATATATATATATATATATATATATATATATATATATATATATATATATATATATATATATATATATATATATATAGCAGGTAGGTGGGCACTCCGATTATACTATTAAGTTCTTATTTGCCCGGGTGCTACCCAATGATTTAATAACACAAGATTTGTAGTCCAAAGACTAACAAGGAGCACTCCAGGGACTTAATAATTTCTAAGATCAATACTTTTAAAGTACTTTAAAGTATTGATCTTAGAAATTATTAAGTCCCTGGAGTGCTCCTTGTTAGTCTTTGGACTACAAATCTTGTGTTATATATATATATATATATATATATATATATATTTTTCAAGTACTCACCAATACTTTTTTTGAGGTCATTTGCCAGTTTTCCAAGTACCTAAAGCATATATATTATATATATAATATATGCGCTTTAAGTACCTGGAAAACTGGCAAATGACCGCAAAAAAAAGTATCGGTAATTGGTATCGGCGAGTACTTGAAAAAAGTATCGGTACTTGTACTCGGTCTTAAAAAAGTGGTATCGGTGCATCTCTAGTTTTGTCCATAATAATGGTTCGCTGGCCCAGTAGCACTGTCACCATTTTATTGCGTTTAGCACGTCTCCACTAGGATTAGGAAGCAATTCTTTACACACCTCTATGGCAAATTCATAGTTTGTCCTACTGTTCATTGATCGTTAGACCATGAAAGAGGCGGCATAGCATGCACAGAGTTTTCATTCATCTAAAAGTCAGGGGTATCAAGTGGTGGACCTCCAGCTGTTGGGAACTACAACTACCATCACCACCAACCAGTCAACAGCCAGCTGAGGATGATGGGAGTCGTAGTAACCACCAGTTGGGCGGACTACTTCTGAGGTCAATGAAAGGATCAAAAAGGGAGAATTCTCTACCCTATATAATCATACTTGGGAACTTTTTATTGTTGTCTCCCCGGAGGGGAGTCCTCTGCTGCCATGGGTGGTGTGAAGAATGATGCGTATTGTGTCAAAAAGGGGTGTGGCTTAACGTGAGTGCCGGATGGAGGGCTTAAAAGAAGGCTGGGGGAAGGAGCAACACTGGGAGAGAGAGTGGAAGTGGGTAGAGTTTCAATAGAAACTCCCCACATCCGGAGGACTCCGCCTCTGCCCCGGAGACCCCATAAAGCAGTGTCAAATCTGGAGAGTTCCCAGGTATGTATATAATAATTCGCTAAAACGTGTGTAACAACAAAGTCATGCGCAGTAGAGACTGCCCGCGCTGCAGCTGATACAGAGCTGGATGCTCCGAAGGAGCATCCAGCTGTGTATCAGCCGTGGCACGTGAAGTCTTTACTGCGCATGACTGCCCAGCGACCAGCTGACAATGACACTGTGGCCCGTGTAACAGGCTCTTCAACTTGTAATCATATATACTACCACTTAATCTTAAAACTGTACCCTCTCTCCCTTACTGAATGTGATAAACAGTGCTCTGTTCTAGAAAGAGAAATGCCATTTACAGTTATTGTTCTGTCGGTTTAACACTATCCTTGAACATAATACAGATCAGAACTGAACAAACACAATGACAGACTTCCCAAAATCTTGCCACATGCTTTTCATCTGTGCTGTTTGAAGTAGATTGCCAATGAGACATGTTTTACATGTCACAGCCAAACAAAAAAAAAAAAACACGCATATCTAGAGGAGAAAAAAACAAGAATAATGGTAGTAAACAATATTGAGATGGGAAATCTGTGGCTGTGATATTATAGCGAAATAGTCTAAATACAAAAGAAAACCCCACAGATGGACTATATGGCTGTATTACAGGAAGAGCAAGTCGTGCAATTCTGGAATTGTGTGGAAGGTCTCCAGTGCTTTTCTTCTCAACGCATTTGAGATCTGTTTAGCATTTATAGAATTGAAAGGATCTTTTAAACCAATGAGAATTCTTACTTGTCCCTTAGAGTGCAGTTTTTTTTTTTCACCATAATTAGCCCCATAACGCTGGGTGACGAGCAAAAGACCATCAAAGAAATACTCCCTTTGAGGAGGGGTAACGGTCCTGATATGTTATGTTAACTAGTGTAAAAGCCCATGTACACAGGCCAAGATCTGTGTGATGTTAAAGGGATAGTAATACTTAAAGTAAAAAGGGTTTATCCCCCCTGAGTAAAACAAGGGTACTCTGGTCCTGGGACCATAAATCTCCATAGGATGGTGTAGCAACAGCACCACTGTACAATTTCAGGCCACTGTGATATTGCACCTAAAAAATTCAACTTTGAGCTGTAATTACTTTTGAATAAAACACCTCTCAGCAGTGGCAGTAGGGGGATAAACCCTACAACATTTTTTTTTTTTTTTTTTTTTTTTTTTTACATTTTAAGTATTACTATCCCATTAAGAGGCTGGTCCTGCTCTGCATCCTGCTGACGACACAGTCATGCACTGTAGAGACTGGCCAAAAGCACAGAATGCTCCAAGCACAGAACTCCCAGAATTCCTACACCTCCCAGCATTCTATGCATTTGGGCAGTCTCTACTGCACATGACGGCTTCTGACAAACATTCTAGAGAATTATTACATAGGATGATTACAGCAGGTCTCAGAGCGCACTGTGTCCATGGTAGGACGGCTGTAATGGACTGCTGCATTACTGGAGTGGTCAGTTTTAACTGTTCCCTGGTGGTTACACACATGTGATCGCTGCACCAGCAATCGTGAGGCAGATTGTTAGGCAGAGACAGAGAACATACACCCAAACACTTCAAATGGCCAAAGAGGGGGGACTATTGTTTTACGTGGTGTTGCTGGAGGCAGGACTGGTGGGTACAGTATTAAACATCTTTTTAGGTTACTTTGTGACCTACTGACAACTCTTTGTGTCGCTGAATAAATGATTTAGAGTAACAACATGCATTTTATTTATACAGACTCATTTATAAACACATATACTGAAGTTTAAACAAACATTAATGTGAGTTTTGGTACTGTGGAGCAACGTGATCCACTTATATACACTCCACACAGTCTGACCTCCTAAAAAGAGGGACAAGAGGGTAGTAAAGAGGGACAGAGGGATTTGCATCTTACAGGAACTCTTTCTAAAAAGGGACAATTGGGCGGAATGAATGAACATTATTATGTTGTACCCAGTCTCTGTTAAAAGATGACAGAGTACAAATCATCACAGGAAAACCTATACAAAGGTGTTTTCTTCACTTGTTTCCAGTGTTTTAGATTACCAAATTAAGTGATGGGTTATACTTACACATATAACTATAGTATCAAAAGAAAGCCCTACTTATCCATTAACCTGTTGACTGCCAGAGGAGTACACAAAAGGTTATTAAAAAAAAAAAAAAAAAAAAAAAAAAAAAAATACAGTGTGTGGCTGTATTAAATGAATTAGAGGGAACAAATATACATTAACCCCTTAAGGACCGGCCACGAGCACACATTCCCCGTGCAGCCGCAGGGGGAGCCTGGAATTCAATGACAGTCATAGCACGTCATGGGGCGTTAACACAAAAAACAACCCATGACGTGCCAAAATTGCTTTCCTGTAGTGTAAAAAAAAAAAAAAAAAAAAAAAAAAAAAAAAAACCTGGTCAGCAACATCTTTAGCTTCATTACTACAAACCTGTATCTTAACCCTTTAAGGACAGGAGAGGTGTGCAATTCATTGCAACCAAATGACAGTTGTAACAACAAACCACAACTGCATCACTACGGCCAGGAACCTGTCTTTTTGCACATTTTCTGCTTGTGTTCTGTTTCAAGAGAGATCATCATGGAGGAGGACATGTTTTAAGTGGCAAGACTCCTGGACCACAACTTCCATTTATTACTATTTTTCTTTTCTTCGTCACCTAAATTGAAGCAGGAAGATACAGCCCCTAGGAGAGGTCAGTACTGCGAGGAGATTAGGGTCCAGTAGTCTTGAAAGGCAGAGTCCACCCACTTGAACATGACATCCAAGACAGACAGTGTTCTTTGTAGAACTAAAGCACAAGAACTACGTTTGTAGAAGCCGTTAGGATTTTCTGGCCATGGTACGCAGGTGAAAGGTTATTGCTAGGAGGCGTTTGGGCTTTATTCAAGGCCCAGAGGAGTGTACGGCACATTGCACAGCGCCTACGATCCTTAAAGTGGACCCGTCACCTTGAATTTTTGCAAAATTGAAAATTTCATTCATAACTACCTATGAATCATCATTTTAGGGGAAAGTCCAGCAGATGCAAAGTTTAGGATATATCCTCCATTATTTCTCAAAAAAAAGTGATCTCAGAGCAGCACAGAGCTTAACCCTTTGAGTTCTGGGGAAGGGAGGAATCACCACAAAAATCACATCACATTACTATTCTAGTATTTCTATAGATTTGCTCTAATGGGTGGCTTTTTTATTTGGTTTTGTTTTAAAACACTAACTGCAAGATGTCTGTTCAGAAGTATTCCTATACATACACACACATAGGGCTGAAACGTGGAGTAATCATGAAGCAAACCAAGAATATTGTACACGATATATATATATATATATGTACCATGGAGTTTCCTGGATCTGCCCCAGAGACTACGGATCTCAGCGTTAGTTACCGGGTATCTGGTGTCCCTGGCTTAGAGAGTTTCCTTGTAACCCAGCCCACTTCTTGTCAGTTCCACCCACTCCCACCCATTTTCAGGACAACCACCATCTTGACCACACCCAAAATGAGTACCTACTTAAGCCCTGAGCACAATATACCCCAAAATGTGTCATTTGGATACTCCCAGTCCAAGCCACCTTTGGTACCCCAGGGCTGCAGACTAGGTGGTTCAAAGGTCCAAAATTCCCACTAAGATAAAATAGGCTTTAAACATGTTTGCAATGTTAGAGACCTCTAGATTTAAAGGGGTTAAAATGATCTTTTAAATCATGGGGAATTTTGAACATTTTATTTGTTCCCTCTGCCTATATCAATTTCTTTTATATATCACTCATTGTCTCCAATAGTTTATATTTTTTCCTATTTATTTCTCTTGATCACTCGCTATGTGATCTAGTTGCTACACAAGCTGCAATAGTTAAACCATCTGTAGAAAAAAGTTTGTAGCATCTTAAACACAAGTCCACCAGATGGCACAAAGCGGTTCTTTGTTCTACCCACTGCGGCTGCAAAGGGATGGCGCTAACTTTTCATAGCCTTCCAAAAGCCCATGAAAGCATTCTGCAAAAGCGAAGGGGAGGTGAAGAGGCTTCAAAGGCTTCAGAATTGGCCCTTCTGTCGAGTGAATCTGCACAACAGTAATTAACCTCATGTGGCATAGGATGAGTTCTGTGTGCTACTGCAGACATGTCATCTGTCAGTTGGAAACTCATGTAGTCTCTCCTATAACTTGTGTACGTCTAACAGACAATGACAGGGATTCCAGCATAACTGTAAATGCATAACAGATCCCATGCAGACTGAACACTGCAGAACAGATCACCCTGAGAAGGGAAAACAACTAGTCAACCTTCTATACTCCCGCTGTTGGGAACTACAATATCCATTATCCCTAGATATCCTACAAAAGAACATAAGGGGAGGAGGAGAGAGCACGCATAAGATGGCATGGATCGTGAGCAAAGGGGTGAGGGGATTAGTCGGCGAGCAAAGGGGTGAGGGGATTAGTCGGCGAGCAAAGGGGTGAGGGGATTAGTCAGCGAGCAAAGGGGTGAGGGGAATCATGAGCAAAGGGGGGAGGATGAGAACAAGGCGGGGAGATGGGGGAGAGTGTGAGGTGGAAAGCAAGCATAAGGCAGCGAGAGTAAGGGGGGGAGAGTATAAGGTGGGAAGGGACAGTGTATGGGGAGAGTGTACTTGTGGGGAGAGTATAAGGTGGGAAGGGAGAGTGTACTTGGGGGGGAGAGTATATGGGCAGAGAAAGTATATGGGGAGAGAAAGTATATGGGCAGAGAAAGTATATGGGGAGAGAAAGTATATGGGGAGAGAAAGTATATGGGGAGAGAAAGTATATGGGGAGAGTGGCAAGAGAGTATTTGGGGGGAGTGTGTATTGGGGGAGTGTGTATTGGGGGGAGTGGAATGAATGGAATGAGAAGGAGGCAGAGAGGTGAGAATGGGAATAAATGGTAAAGAGAAGAAACATGAGGGAAAATGATGGAGAGAGGAGATCAGTTTATTTTGAGAGAGTATTGGGATTATTTCATGGTCTGACATTTACATAATCAGCCTTGATAGGTGATTTAGTGAGCAGCATAGAATAGACAGCCATTTGTGTATACATGATATGTTAGGCAAATGTCAAGGACAAGTGATATCTTCTTTTGTTTTAATGAAGGTTTAAAAAGATGAGTGGAACATTGGGGAATCAAAGGCTGTTTGAAGTTCTTCATATCGGTCTCCAGATACACGCTGTCTCTAAATCACATTCTGTTACTTTGGAATGCAGATTAGGCAGTGGAACAGCCCACCCAAAATGCACAGAAAATCCTTCCATGTCAATCACTGAAGATGACAGACCATATTGTGAAGAGAAAGAGCAGTTCTTCTAAAAACCCCACTCCAAAGTCTGGAATAATGGGTCTCATGTACATAAGAAAAACACAATTATGGAGAGAATGGACATTACAAATGTGCAGAAGACCTCCCTGGCACTGAATAGGTTACAAACACCATTTATATCAGTGAGAAAATGTTTAAAGGTATAGTAAGGTTGTGAAAGAGGATCACTGTAGCGCTAATAAGACTAAGTGCGGGTTCTTCTCCTTGTCCCAGAGAATGTTATGAGATATAAGTATTCCCTATTATAAATATGGGTGCGTAATATCTCAAAGTTATATCTGTAGACAGGCCTTATACAAGTAATATAAGGACAATAAAAGAGGATTTCAGAGTCTGTATATTTATTATGCAAGAGTTTATTGGCTATCTAGAAAATATCAAGCAAATAAGAAGCTTATCAATAACACAATAAAACAAGTTACATTACATTACAAAATCCAACTAGCAGAGTATAAGATAATTATAAAATATTGCTTGCCATAATATAAAAATCACATACCAACCAGGCTCAGTCAAAGAGAGTGTCAGATGACCTGATCTGTCCCACAACTAACTATAGGGGTCCTGTCACTCAATATATACTGTTTCTCTTAGCATGAGCCAAGGGGGAATAAAGGAACATGCATTTGGCTCGTGCACGGAAAAACTATATTTGGGGATAGATATAGCAATTCGTTATTGGACCCGTTGCTAAGGGTCTAGGTCGAAGTAGCTAAAATTATCTAGAGGCCCAGGGATGGAAAGTATAAGTAGATAATATCTGCTTCCCCTTTGTATGACGGTTACATGACCATAGATCTTGTCTAGCTAAAATAGGAAGTGTGACCTAGCGGTCTCTGCCATGGCTAAAGAAAATATAAATGTATATAGTAACCATTTGTTTGCCGTATAAAATAGCTATATGCAGAATGCAATAGGGTTATGGCATATATAAATTGTATAAATGTTGTAAGGGGCTTATTCCCCTGCAACACCCCCTGCTAGGCGTGGCAGAGAATCACAGGGAGGAGAAGTATCCCTAGCAGTGGGAATAACCACTGGGTCATGAGAAAAGTCAGCATGTTGCTCCCATAAGGGGGGCGATAAAGGAGAGACATCATCATGCATTCCGTTCATGTTAAAACAAGTACAAGTAAATGCAGATACAGGAGTACAAAAGAAATTGGAATGAGTAGAAAACAATGGATAAAAATCTCCTTGATTAAGAATAGCTTTGGATTTAGGGTGATATGCAGAGGCAAGAGTTAATTCCCAGAAAGCACCATAACAGTTCATGATGTCCACCGAGGCAGGTAAACAGAGTGGTGCAATTGTAGCCTCCATGGCTAACAAGACCGGTGCGTCCAAAGCGTGGGCTGTAGGAACACATCTGAAAAACTTGCAGAGATTTATCAACACATTTCAAGTGAGGTAGATCAAGAGAATGAAGCATATCGTTAAGCATCCAAAAGTTAAAAAACATTTGAAGATTGCGAGGTAGTACTAAACCTTGAGGAGTTAACACAGAGAAAGGCCCCACAGTAGGTAAAGGGGATTTATACATGAAATCTCATAGAATCACTGGAGCAGGTGGGGTCACGGAGACATGTGACATTGGGTGAACTAACTCCTGAGCAAAATAAGATTTCAGTGTGGCTCTGTGTGGATTACGAAAGATAGACAAGCTTTGCCGTCTAATGCTCCGTTTCTGTTTGAAGCAAAACATCGGAACACTGTGAATGAGATGTAAGAAATTACAATATACTCCTAATTAGTTCAAGGAAAATATCATTAAGGCTGAAAGGAACCGGAGCACATAAGGGGTAAAATTATATAGTAAATGTGCTTATAGATAAAGTTCCACAATATAAACTGGAATGGCAAAAGTTAAAGCAGATGTTGCAAGAAATATCCATAAATGTAAATCACATATAGGAAATACTATTCAAGGAATATAGGGGAGAATTCCTGTAAGATAACAAGCAGAGGAAGGCATCTTAGCCTAATGAATTATGCAGCACTCTTCTTATGAGAAAGAAGAGAAAACATTCTATATAAGACAAAAATGACACAAACTCCTAATATAAGGAAAAGGAGGGGTTTAATATAACTAAGAAAGGTGCCTAGACCCCCAAGGAAACCACCACCCAGGGCACCTAGACCTTGTCCAAGGCTAGAGATTAAATGACCCATAGTGGGAAGGAAAGTTTCCAGGGATTTACCAAGATTATATGCGCAATGTGGAAAATCACCTTCATGGAAATCAACTCTGAGGAGTTCAGAATGTACTTTCTGTAAAAGAAGGGCAACTTTATCATGGGTGGAGCCTAGGGTTATCTGAACATTCCGAAGGTTAGCAAGGAATGCAGACATGTAAGGAATCTGAATTTCAATATGTGGTACAGAAAATACTAAATTTCTCTTAGAGAGGGTTTGACTGAGCCCTGGAGGTGTAAGGGTGTAATCAAAACAAGATACAGTAGTGTTAACTGTAACAATATAGGGCTGCAGAGTGGGAATACCGCAATCACTGTAAGAAGACATAAGGATACAAGATCCATTCTACAATGGAATAATAAGGGTGTGTGGGCCTGTAACAGGGGTTGCAGTGATAGGGCAATCTGAACCAGTACCTTGAAGCCCACAGGGTAAATAACATCATTACAAACTAAATAACCAAGGTCTTTGCAATTACTGACACAGAGATAGGAAATTGCATCAAATCTAGATGATATATATTGGTAAGGATGTTGTATTTGAATTAGGGCTAAATTACCAGGGGAGCTGGTTAAATGCCCAATACTTACTATTTCCAATTGGTAGTATAAACTTCACCATGAATGATTAATTCATAGTAAACAGATAATTCCCATTGACAATCATCAGGATTTTTTACTTGTCTGTGCCTGAGTTCATTCACATTATAAATAGTGGCTTTAGAGACACGAGTCATAATTTCAGATTGTTTATCTGACAAGCCAAGCTGTGTAGCAATGTAAGTGATGTTATAGAGAGAAGTATCCATTTTCTCATTCTGTAAAGTTAATCTAGTGGCAGTGAGCTTGTTAAGAAGCACTAAAGCTTTCAGCTCTTCATTTAGAGTTGTAAAATCTGACATAGCAGTAGATAAGAGGGTAACCATATGGTCTTTTAAAACAAGAATACCTCTCCTGAGTTCTTCATCATTAGAATCAGAAATCTGAGAAATAGTGGACACAGCGTCACTGAGCAGATGTCCATTGGTGATAAGAACCTCAGCGTTACTGAATAGTTTTCTACCAACACCTTTATCATATACACATCCATCATTACTGATCTGGTCATGGAGGGCATAGGTGACATTAGCAAATGTATTGTTGGTCCCCCATACAGCCTCAGCGTATGGCAAATCAGCAAAAGTAGTCTGCGTACAGCGTGTAAAATCACAAGGCACATCATCTGGACCCACCATGACAGACATCTGACTCATGATACCTTGTATGATGGTGTCAGCTCTATAAGTAGCACTATCTGAGAGACATTTCTAGAGCAGGGAGTAAATGGCATAATTAGCATTAACAATTTGATGCCGCTGCACACACCAAAAACCTGGTAACCCAGTAAAAAATAAGTAGCCTTGGTCAATCTTCTTGGGTTGCCATCAGAAGGAATTTTCAGGAAGATCTTCAGCATACCATGAGCATGGTGTACATCTGTACACATGAGAAGGGATGCTTGGATTGCAGATACCTTGTCTGATCAACTTTTCTTTGGTTATTTTGCAAAGGTTTCCTTTGTCTTTACACGAATGGCTGTAGTAGGAGGAATTAAGGAAGGCTGTGTATCTTGGTTGCATACAAGTGTCCCAAGCAGTTAGACTGCGAAACATAGTTCCATTACCAGCCAGATGCCATTCAACAGGTAAAGCTTGATCACGTAGTCGTCCAGTGTGTTCATCTAACACTTCATGTTTCAGTTTAGATAACAGTTCATCGAAGCTATCATCTTCCAAGTCTTTTTTCCACCAGGCAGAATATATAGCATTTGAACAGAATATAGCACCAGTGTATGGTTTAACACCACCAAGAAAGAGATACTCTTCTTCTTCAGCACCTTCCCAGAATTTAATCTTTGCATCATTTCTTCCTCTGGGAAAGAAACCCTTTTGAGTATTCTGTCCAGTATTCAGGTAGAAAATAGGATACTCTTTATATTTCACCTTGTCTTGGGTGGTACCAGGTCACGGGCAATGGTCAGCTTTAATCTCTTTAGCCGGCCATAATCTTGTTGCTTGAAAGTCAACATAGTAACAATGTCCAAAGGCTGCATAGCACATTTTCTCTCTGCAGGTTCTTTGCTTAGAGTGGTCATGCAAGGGTAAATCATATTGCAGGTTAGAGGCTTGAACCATTTTCATCTGTTCATTAATATGATCTCTGACCAACCTTCTTCCTTCAAGAGTGGTGATCCAAGCACTCTTAGCCATAATATTAGAGTCCATGAGAATGATCTGTGAGACTCCCAGAGTTCTTAGTTTCTGTATGATTGGCTTGGGAAAAGGTTTCCAATAAAGTCCTTGAGGTAGGCTTGTGGTCTGTATCTGAACTGGTTGTAGATCATAGTGGATAGTTCTACCTTTCCTGATGTGCTGTGGCTTGTTACTTAAAGGTGCACGCATCGTAGTCCAATTCAGAACTTCTCCTGGCTGCTGTGTGACATAGTTCCAGTGCATTCTTAATATCACAGTGCAAGCAGAAATGATGATGATGGTTGCACTCAATAAGAAAATAGGAAAAAGTACAATCCATTTTGGGGTCTTTGTCTTGAAGAGATACTAAGAATATGTTGCTTGAGGTGTCCATTTAATCCTCAGTATTTCCTCATTAAACTGTTCAATAGGTATTGATGTAACAGAGGATTCTGGATACACTGTAGAATAATCAGGCCCACTTTCCTCATGTGTGTCGTCTAGGGTAACGTAATCAGAGGTTTGTACAGCAGGTCTGGTGTCCATCAGCTGTTCTGCTTGAGTCAGAAGTAGCCACTCTGAGAATGTCAGTGGCTGAACGGGATTTTCTGGTGTCATCTTCAGATGTGGGGTTAAAATGAGAAGCAGGCTTTAGATTGTCAATACTGATAGTCCTTTGTCTGCCTGACTTATCTATAGTATTAAAAGTCCGATCATTAAGCTTAGCTGTAATGCATACAGGGGGCTTCCATCGTGGTCTCAATGGTTTAGCGGTCTGTACTTTCTCCTGGACATAGTGACCAACGTCCGGTTTCCAAGAAAGGGTTTGCGTGGGTGTGTGAGCAGGCCTAGAAAAATAGTCTCTCAATTCCTGTAAAATAGTCAATTGTTCTAGTCTCCCTGGTATAGAAATGTTAGTAGGAGTAAAAGCAGTGTGCATAGGAATACCATATAACATTTCATAAGATGTCTTATTATTAACAGCAGAAGGTATGTTATTTAAACCAATTTGCACTTGAGTTAACAATGGATACCACTGTGTAGGGCGAGAAGATAACAGCTTGGTCAAAAACCATTTTACTTCAGCATTCTTCCTTTCCACTACCCCACTGCTTTGAGGATGGTTAGGAGTACTGATCTCCCATTTAATACCATATGTATTTGCCCACTCTTGGGAAACATTTGCAGTAAATGCAGGTCCCCCATCAGAGTGTAGGACTCTGGGTTTACCAATACTTGCTAGAGAATTGAGACATTTGAGCGTGGTGTTACTAGTTTCACTACAAACTGGATATAACCAAGTAAACCTAGTACAAGCGTCAACACATACCAGCACATATTTATAGCCGTGGGAAGATGGTAAGGGACCAATATGATCAAGATAAATCAAATCAAATCAAATGGCTTGTTAGGTATTTCTTTAACAATGTAAGGAGGAGATTGATGGTTAGGGTTATTAGTAAGTAAACATGGTTTACAATTGTCAATAACATGACAAACAGTTTCTCTCATATTAGGCCACCAATACTTTTGTGTCAAAGTGACAAGTACTTTATCTCTGCCTAGATGAGGGTGCCCATGCTGTTATGAGCATTCATAGCAATTTTAACCCTTTCATGTACAGGAGGCAGAATGAAATCATGATCATTAATGGTAACGAAACATTGTCCGTCCCTTAAGGCATAAATATATTTTTTAGGATATCCAGGTGGATTAGGTCTGGACTTATCCAGGCAAGCATTTAACTCTGCGTCGAGACTGATGGTATTTGAAGCTCTTGTTTGGGAGCGAGTAGTTACTGTATTAACAGCAAACCTTTGACTGTCATCTTGCGCTAAAGAGTCAGCATATTGATTACCTAGAGTGTGGACAGATGATCCCAGTTTTCTATGGGCAGGTTCATGCACTATTTCAATATCAGGCTTCTGGGATAAATAAGAGCTAATCTCCTTCCATTTACCAATATGAGTCAATGGCTTCCTTTTTGCATTCAGAAACCCATTAGATTTCAATGTGCATAAATCTTCAGCAATAGATCGCGCTAAATAAGCTGAATCAGTAACAATTAAAATAGGCCCTTTATCCAATAAAGCTTCTTTCATAGCGAAAGACAGGGCTTGGATTTCAGCGTACTGCGCTGAGTGATCACCAACAGGAAATTGCCAGCTGCGGTGTAAATTCATGTCAGGGGAGTATTTAGCAACACCAGCTCCAGCAGACTTATTAACCCCTTCTTTATTAGAGTTCACAGATGAGGCATCTGTGTAATAAATATATGAATAATAATCATTGGGGTGCTTTTGAAATTTCCATTGTGATGTGTGTTGTGTGTCTTTAAATTTGCTTTGAGCTCCTTGAGTGCGATCCCTGTATTTATTATCTTTCCTATCGTAGCTGTATTTGTTAGGTGCCTTTATAAAAGGTCTTAATCCATATTTGCCTGGTGTACTATCAGATTTAATTGAGTCACTGGTTATTGCCTGTGGTTTTGATTCCTCTTTATAGCTAGTGGAGGGCTCACGATAGTCTCTATTATTAGAGTTTCTGTGCGTTTTGTTGAATTTCCTCTGGGTGTGCTTTCTCTGCTGGAAATTCTTTTCTTCGTCTTTCCTTTGTTTAGGTGTCCCGGTCTGATCTCCAGTAAGAGATAAACCTAAAAGACCGTACGTGGATTTAAGAATTTGCGGGACAACTTTTGACTTGTCTGCAATGGGGACTTGCTGAATCTGTCTATCCAAGTCTAGAATTAAACCTTGTCCTCTAATGAGGGGTTTTAAACACCCCCACGTTGTATCATGATTATTTTGAGTAAAACGTAAACCCAATGAATATGCAGCTATAATGCCACTCGTCTTATTGACATGACATAATGTTTCAGATAAAGAAGATAAGGTAACTTTACCGTGGGTTTTTTCATATAAGTTACAGATAACTGTATTCCAATCCCTAGCTTCTTCAGCAGTAACTGATAAACCAGGAGGCAATAGGGCATTTACTAAAGCTTGCCTCTGGGGTGCATTTGGTGTGGGGTAAACTCCATCTAATGCATGTATTCTGTCATTTAGCCAAAGGGCAATTTCTTTAGGATTACTAGGTGCATTACCTATGGTTGCTTTGATGTGTGACATTGGAATGCTTGTGTGTGCGCATTTGATGTGGCAATAGGTGTGATACCTGGAGGTCCTCTTAAAGTTTGTTCCAGGATTTTAGTTAACAATTCAATTTCCTTCACTAGGAGTTCATTGCGATTTATCTCGCCTTGTGGAGGTAACTCATCTCTTAGTACAGGGGTATATAAATGAGATCTGGGTGATCCCCAAGATTCTCCTATATTTAATGGACCATGTCTTCTAACACTTACAGGAAAAATGGGAGGGGTGCCCAAAATTCTGATTGAGTCTTCATATGTCATGTTAATGATCATATGACTGACTGGATTAAAGTCAATATCTTGGTACTCATAAGTGGGTGCAGCTAATTGCTGGTCACCATTCATTAATTTGATTAAGATTAAACAATAACGTGCGCCTTGTCCCCAAGGGCCATAAGTAATTTCAAGGCAAATAATTTCAGAATCTCTGACATCACGTCTATTCTGCAAATTGAACAGCTCATTCAATCTAATGATATTGGTAAACTGGAGAGCCATGATATTTTAGTGCCTTCTCTTACGTATAAGAGGCTCTGGAGTATATATATAAGAATATAAAGGTAATCTTATAAATTTAAATTAGACTCTGAAGCCCACCCAGGGATGCAAATTGTGAAAGAGGATCACTGTAGCGCTAATAAGACGCTAAGTGCGGGTTCTTCCCCTTGTCCCAGAGAATGTTATGAGATATAATTATTCCCTATTATAAATATGGGTGCGTAATATCGCAAAGTTATATCTGTAGACAGGCCTTATACAAGTAATAGAGGGACAATAAAAGAGGATTTCGTACTGTCAAGGCAGGCACAGTCCTGTTACTTTTTTGTGCACAGTCAGGGCTCTGGAACATCTGCTCTATGGTTTACCTAGTGCTGGGCTAGCAAATTAAACTATCCTCACATCACCTATATTCCAAATACTCTGTGATCAAAACAGAGGCAGAATCAGTATGTGTGATGCTGTCATGAAAGGTCAATACATATAGGTCTAGTACTTCAAATCTGCCACTGGTACACAACATTATACCTTGCGGAGGCTGTCTTGCGCGCAAGATCTTGTGGTGTTCCTCAGTGTAAACAGCCTATAGATCAGTGCCAGCAAGAATTTATTTACTTTTTTGTCGCAATGTGGAGGGTGACCAGATTGAATGCCCTCTGTAGAAGGAGTTATCTGCGTGTGTGTGTTCCATAGCATAGTCTGAGTCCTCACCTGTCAGAATCTACAAATACCGTACACCAGTGTCACCATGACACAGCCCCACGACAAGAACAGAAATGATAAATGCAGTGCCAGTCATCACAACATAGTCCGACTGTCCCTCTAGATTCACTCACAATGTTGCTGTATCCCTTGAGTGCCAATAGTAACAGCAGTGAAGGCAGTATATACATCTATATCTATCTATATATATATCACATTAGTCAAGGGAAGATATAAATGGAGAGTCCAGTGAGAATTTTGAGGCCCTGTGGGTTGAAATACACATTCAGGGCACAGATAATAAAAATATGTTAATATGGATTTGCTACAATAAGCATAAGAGGAGCAAATTGAGACCAATGTGGCTTAATGATGAGGTTTGCAGGGAAATGAGAAATAAGAAGCAGGCTTTTAAAGTGTTTAAGTCAGACAGGACAGATGCAGCATTTAAAAAATATAAAGAATGGAATAAAATCTGCAAACAAGCAGTTAGGCTAGCTAAATTTGAAAATGAGAGAGGTATTGCAAAAGAGCAAGAAAAATCCTAAACAATTCTACAAGAATATTAATAACAAACCACTATTAAGGTTGATATTGGTCTTCTGAGGACTGAGACAGGAGAACTGATTAGTGAGGATATGACTATGGCTGATACCCTAAATACATTCTTTGCTTCAGTATATACAAAGAAAGCAACAATGACAGGCTATGGGCAAACAGACAAAACCACAGAATTTCCTCCATCATGTACATGGCTTACTGAGGACAAGGTCCAAAAGAGACTGGAAAAGGTTATGGTGAATAAAGTCCTGGACGCGATGGTATACACCCAAGGGTACTTAAGGAACTTAGTTCAGTAATAGAAAGACCATTATACTTAATATTTATAGATTCACTTTCATCAGGCATAATGCCCTATGATTGGAGAAAAGCTGATGTAGTTCCATTGTTCAAAAATGGGGCAAGATACAAATCAGGAAATTATAGACTCATGAGCTTGACTTCTATAGTCGCCAAGATATTATAAGGAACACTAACTGACAGTATTCAAAACTATGTGAAGACAAACAATATTAGTAGTAGGAGCCAGCATAGTTTTACCAAGAATAGATAATGTTACACTAATTTATTTGCATTTTATGAAAGGGTAAGTAGAAATTTGGACAAGGGAATCGCCTTTGATGTAAAATACTTGGATTTTGCAAAAAGCCTTTGATACAGTGCCTCATCAGGTAACTGCATGAATTAAAAGGCTTCGGTTTGAGAGGTGATATCTGTACAAAGACTGAGAACTGGTTAAATCATGGATGGCAGAGTTGTTGTAAATGGAACCTTTTCAAGTTGGTCTAAATGTGTAATTGGGGTGCCAAAGGGTTCAGTCCTGGGCCCAATGCTTTTTAATTTGTTTATTAATGATGTAGCAGTGGGAAATGAAAGTAGCCTCTCAATCTTTGCTGATGACACTATGCTGAGTAAGGAAATACATACAGGGATTGATGTTTTTCTCTGGAGAAGGATTTAGTTAAAACAAGTGAATGGGCAAAAAAGTAGCAGATGACATTTGAAGTAGAGGAGTGTAAGGTTATGCATTTGGGTTGTAGAAACAAACACTACATATACACTAAATGGGAAACAATTTGGGGAATCCTCATTAGAGAAAGATTTGATTGGCTATCAAGATAACATATGAGGGGATGTTATGCTATATACATTCTTTTAAGTGTGTGCGCGCGCGCAAGTGTGTGTGCGCGCGCAAGTGTGTGCGCAAGTGTGTGCGCGTGTGTGTGTGCGTGTGTGTGTGCGTGTGTGTGTGTGTGCGTGTGTGTGTGTGTGCGTGTGTGTGTGTGTGCGTGTGTGTGTGTGTGCGTGTGTGTGTGTGTGCGTGTGTGCGCAAGTGCGTGTGTGCGCAAGTGCGTGTGTGCGCAAGTGCGTGTGTGCGCAAGTGCGTGTGTGCGCAAGTGTGCGCGTACGTGCCCCTGTGCATGCACACGTGTAAATAACTGAACAGATTTTAAAAGGGTTTTAATTGCAAGTCTTTACAGAAAAGATACAAGATTTTTCATTACACTCCTTGGTAAGAGACAATAAAATGCTCTTTTACTTACTCAGCACACTGTCATTGAAATTTTAACAATGAGGAAAATGGTTTAGTATTGTAAATAAATTAATGGAATAATAAGATCCAGAGTAATAATGTTCAGATGATTTATACTGGAAGACTTTGAAGAGATCAATAGCTATTAACTCACCTCTGACATGTTTAGGAATCAGTACAACGCAGAGGAAATCTATTTATTATGAATTAGTAGAACATATCTCTTACACTATACATCTACCCATTCCCCTTTTACAGCTCGTGACTGCCAGGTCTACCCTCATCAGAGGGAACCTGATAAAGGGAATATAAGGGGGTGCACGGGGGTAACAGAAGTGTATTATTATACTCCACTGCAAATCAGATCAGTATTGATTGGTTCCTAAAAATGAATCTTTATATTAGTCCTAAATATGTTCACAATGAATCAGTTTCCAGTACAGAGAAAGAGACAGAATGGTCCCCTTCAAAGTTACAAGAACAGTATCAAGCCGTCACAGCTAAGCAGGTTGCAGTTGTCCCCCGGATCGCAATGGGTTACCAAAGGAAAAAAGTGCACATTGCTATTTAGCAGCAATCTGAATTGGCAGGACAGCTTGCGCCGGTCTCCTGCAGACTGGCCATAAAACAATTAACCCTTGGAGTGTCAGAGGGGCAACTCAAAGGGTTAATAGGTTTAATCAAGCAAGGTAAAATTGAGTGATTCTGTCAAAACAGCAACTTTCAACTCCTCTTAAAGGAATAGTAATACTTCGTTTTATCTTTATTTTATTTTGTAGGCATTAAAAAAACATGAATGATAAAAGTCTTATCTCTCAAACTTTTATGGTTTGAGAGATATTCCCGCCCCTTTTACCTAGTGTAAGCCATCTCTTCTCAGATGTGGAATCCAGTCCATAAACCAGACAGATAACAGAAGGGACAATCTTCTTCCTATGAGAACAACGAAAGCCCTGCCCCCCTTGGCAAGTTTTTAAGGTTTTTCCCTTATCTTAATTGAAGATTGTCCCTCTCTGCAGTCTACCTGGGCACCTCCCTTCTGCTCTGGCTGAGCAGTGTTACATCAGTAAAAGGGGAGGGAGGGGGATATTTTGTCATTGAATTACTCTTGAACTAGAACTTTGACAGAATTGAAATAACCCTCTCCAAAGTCCAAATACTATGATGATTAAATTAGAGCTGCTTTTATTAAAGGGATAGTAATGTTTCATAATAAAAGCAGCTCTAATCAATCATTCTAGTATTTGGACTTTGGAGAGGGTTATTTCAATTCTGTCAGAGTTATAGCTCAAGAATAACTCAATGACAAAATGTCCCCCTCCCGCCCCTTTTACTGATATAACACTGCTCAGCCAGAGCAGAAGGGAGGTGCCCAGGTAGACTGATTAAGATAAGGGAAGAAGCTGAAAAACTTGTCAAGTAGGGGCAGGGCTTGCATTGTTCTCATAGGAAGAAGATTGTTCTGTTCTGTTATCTGTCTGGTTTATGGACTGGATTCCACAGCTGAGAAGAGATTGCTTACACTAGGTAAAAGGGGCGGGAGGGGAAACTTTGCTTGTGAATCTCTCTTAAACCATAAAGGTTTGAGAGATAAGACTTGTATCGTTCTTCATGTTTTTTCAATGCCTACAAAATAAAATAAAACATAGTATTACTATTCCTTTAACCCCTTGATTGCATTGAGACATCAAGCATTCAAGGGGTTCACCCTTTGAGGGCCAGAGGGGTACACAATGCATTGCTTTGCAATGTGTTGCATAGCCCTCTGGCCCTCAAAGGGTTAAATGCTCCATTTGAACAAGGGACTATTTGCCTGTCTTCTATTGTGCATCAAGTTTGCCGCAGAATTACACCACTTGCGCTTGATTCATTAGACCCAGTATTGTTCTTTACATCTTGCCAAGGCCATCACATCTTCAGGTTCACATAGAAATCAACTAACTGATTCTGTTTCTGATAAGTAATTTGTAACCAAATTAAACAGAGACCTCTTAACAGAAAGTTCCAGATTAGGAGGTCATTTGGGAAACCCAGCAACTATTAATTAATACGAGTAAAGGCTAAAGGCCTCCATATAATACTCCGTTCCCAGAAAAAGTGTTAATAGCTTTGCTGTTATGACTAATCTCGGGAGGTAGAAATGAAAATAAAGGGGGAAAGTTGAAAGGGGAAAGTCAGAATTAATCACCGCCTCGTTCCTTTTACCGTATTAATGAATTAACTAGTTGGTACATATAGAGAGGTCTATAACATTGGCGAAATGTATTCCTATTTAAATGGAACAGCTCAGCCTTATAAAAACAGTTAACACTGCAAACTGAATTGAAGTCTGAATCTAAGTCTGCTTCTGACAGAAAATGCTGTAGCCTGTTGGAGAGGGTTAAAGAGAAGAATATTAAAGCGGAACTAACACCGCTAACAAACGTTGTCTTTGATAATTCCCTATCTGGCGACTAGCTGCTTAGTAGCTCTAGTCGCCAGAATTATTACCTCTCCACGGAAAACTTTGAAGTGATCCTCGGCTAACAGGCAGGACGGAGCGCGGACATCTTGTCCTAGTGACGTCCGCGCGCCTGCGCTGTCAGTCCCAGAAGGCTGTAGGAGGCGTTGCTAGGAGCCATTTGGCTCCAGAAGGGACTGACAGCGCAGGTGCGTGGACGTCACTAGGGCAAGATGTCCGCGCTCTGTCCTGCCTGTCAGCCGAGGATCACTTCAGATTTCTTCA
The DNA here is from genome assembly GCA_037306005.1 of Rhinophrynus dorsalis. Lineage (NCBI taxonomy): Eukaryota > Metazoa > Chordata > Amphibia > Anura > Rhinophrynidae > Rhinophrynus > Rhinophrynus dorsalis. Next base: position 443,393,676 of record CM074723.1, read on the forward strand.
TGAAGAGGTAATAATTCTGGCGACTAGCGCTACTAAGCAGCTAGTCGCCAGATAGGGAATTATCAAAGACGACGTTTGTTAGCGGTGTTAGTTCCACTTTAAGTCTCAGAGTGCCAAAGTGTGTGTAACATAACACATTGCACACTCGTCACTCAAAGGGTTAACACTCCATGGGAAAGTAAAATGTATTGTGGTATATTAGATTATAAACATTATTTGTACAGGCATTTTCAGGTCGTGTAAAATAAGTGTACTCCCACTACTGGGAGAGGGTTCATTCAAAAGTTAATACAACTAGAATTTTCATTCGTCAGATGTAGTAACATTTCTATGGCCTGTCATTTTAGGGTGGGGCCGTTATTGCCTCCTACGGACAACTTCTGCTACCTACAGTAGTGCTCCACTACTCGTTTTTACATTAAAGGGTTAGTAATGTCTTGTATTAATAAAAAGTAATATTATAGATGTTCTAAAAATAAATCCATTGATGCCAGTCCGATCTCTCAAACCATAAAGGTTTGAGTGATAAAATTCTCCCCTCCCTCCTCTTTCACTGACAGAAGGAGGTTTCAGTCATGCGATTCGAGGCGGCTCTTCAGCAGAGCCGAAGTACCGCAATCTAAAAACAAATACTTCATTGGAACGGTCTACAAAGCGTGCCTGGTTTGCAAGCGCACTTTGTAGACCGTTCCACTGACGTATTTCTTTTTAGAATGCGGTATTTCGGCTCTGCTGAAGAACAACCAGCTGATCCCGGGACCAGGATCATCTTCTGTCAACTAGAAGCCGACATCAGTGAAAGGTGTGTGTGGGGGGAGACTTTATCACCGTATATCTCTCACACTATAAAGGTTTAAGAGATCGGACTGGCATCAATGGATTTATTTTTTGAATATCTACAATATTACTTTTTATTAATACAAGACATTACTAACCCTTTAAACCTTTGAGTGCCAGAGGGGTCCGAAACACTTTGCTTTGCAATGTGCTGCGTACCCCCTCTGGAACTCAAAGGGTTAACACTTTAAAGACTATAGGAGTAAGCAATGTTTTGCTTTGCAAAGAGATGCGCATGACATCTGGTTCTTAAAGGGTTTAATCCTTTGAGTGTCAGAGGGGTACACACGGTCACTCAAAGGGTTAATGAAAGGAAAAAGAATAATTTCCTATTCATAGAGCCAACATTTCCATGAATAGAAAATCTAATACACAGACAGTACAGGTCTATTTTATACTCTGCATGGGAGCAAATACAGGGTTCACCAGGAGACAGAGATAAGCAGAAATGTAAGACAACAGTGAGGTTTAAGAGCGCACCACCCGGAGAATGTGCCTTTATACAACAACAACAACAGAAAAACAAACAGCATCGCATTATCAGGGCCCATCTAAACCAGCAGCGCACAGTCTAATCCTACCGGGAGAACATATATTGCTTTTCCACCTCCAGTGGAATCAACTCAGACAGCTTTAATAATTTTTTTTCTCTGTCCCATTATTACTTGACATTTCTTGTACTTTTCCATACCGAACAGAAAATGAATGCATCACTTGTGAGTGTTTGAGGACCCCCTACTGTATGTTATTACTGCCTCAGATAAACATTCACAGTAACAAGTACGTGTGCCTTTACTCTAACCAGAAAATGCTGACGTTCGGGACACATTATCCCAGTTGAAGGCAACCTTCGGCTCTCCAGTTGTTGTCGCTCAACTCACTTCAGTCCCAACTAGCTATAGCAGTGATTCTCTGCTCCAGTCCTCGGGGCACACCAACAGGTCATGTTTTCAAGAAATCCTTAATTAATCACAGGTGAATCAATCACAATGACTGAGCCACTAATTACTCACCTGTGATTAAGCAGAAACAACCTGAAAACCTGCACTGGTGGTGTGCCCTGAGGACTAACGTTGAGAAATACTGAGATATTGGCTGGGTGGGGGAGGAGTACATTAACGAGCCACATGATCGAGTTATTGTGTGGCTCACTTAACTACGGACCCAGCCCAGCAGTGTTAAGGAAGCTCTTCCCTACACAAAGCGACACTTATAGGCTTCTCCCAACTCCGGACGTACAGGGAGAGGACAAACTAGCCAGCCTCATACATTTCATAGGGTTAGCCATGCAGGTTCACTTTGTCTACCCTGCGGATTTTGTGTGTCTGGCAGCTAAACTGTTAACGCATACTACAAAGGGTCTATGGAGATTGTTATGCAAGTTAAAGAAACTGAACTGTCTTAAATGGCTGAGTAGGTTCATATCCTCTGCCTGCTTCAGTATGGAAAAAAAAAAAAATGGCAACAACTGTCATGTCCGCCTCCATGTACAAGACATATACGATTGCCTGAAAAGCTTCTCTCTTGATCATAAGGACAACAATCACTGGGGCCATTAGGATTTTCTGGATGTAAAAGGGGGGTTATAATATAGAGATATTAGTTCTCCTTTACTTTTGGTGTCATGACAAGACTGTTGGGAAACTCTACCTACTAGGGAGCTCTTACACACAAACTGGGAACTATTTGTTATGGACTCCTCGGAGAGGGGAGTCCTGTGTGCACCTGGGAGAGATTATTGGTGCGAGGAGGAGAAGAGGGCGAGGAGGAGAAGAGGAGAAGAGGGCGAGGAGGAGAAGAGGAGAAGAGGGCGAGGAGGAGAAGAGGAGAAGAGGGCGAGGAGTGTGAGGAACATACTGGGAAGGATCAGAAGAGGACAGAGTTTCAGTAGAAACTCCCCACATCCGGAGAATCAGCCTCTGTCCCGGAGACTCTGTAATGCTGAGTCAGGAGTCTCCGGGGTAAATCCGGAGAGTTCCCAACTATGCTAATGGGCTAACAGAAGTCTGGGATAAGCTGTAAGCTACAATGGCAACAGGTGACCCATTATTACAAATGAACTATCCTAACAAGCAGAAGGATCTACCCAAGTAAGGGTCCGTGAAACAGAAGTCACTTTCTATTTACAGATATTTAATTGCCAATTTAATCTAATGCCACTTGTTTCAGTTTACGATCGGATAAAGCCTTGTGGCCCTTACTGGGGTATAACACCACAAACCATGTGTATTTCGCAGTTTGTAGTGAAAAGGGAAAATTACACAGAACATAGAAATTATTAATTAGCAACTGCAGCAGACCAGAAGAAAAACTATTGCACCAAAGGGTACAAATAACCATTCCCAGACTGAAACAGGTCTTTTAACCCCTTGAACGCTTGAGATGTGCACACATGTCCTCTGAATTGCTTCAGTTCTTCCAACACCACCTCCCTATGTTCTTTGCGCCACAGACTGCTGCAGCCAAGTGCAGGAAGGAGTTCATCATGAACAGCCTCCCCGGAGTCTGACAAGATGGAGATGTATTACCCGTCTCTGTCCAGAGATACTGCTCCTCATCATTACTAATTTGTTGCATTTCTGGTGCCTGCTTGGCTGCTGCATTTACCTTCATGTCTTTTACTGTTAATTTGGTCTTCAGTTTATAGCCGTTTCTCCCGTCTCTATGAATAGTGATGGTGCTCATTGAAATTCCATTCACATGGGGATGTACATGGTCACACGCAGGCCATGTTGTCAGGACAGCACGCTGCAGTTAGTGCAGATTAATTACAGGTCCGTGTTCAGCCCTAGACAACAAGCTTCTTCACATTACAGTCAGCTGTGTAATGTATATAGATATGACTCTGGTATATGCAGATTAGATCTGAAGGACAGACCTCACTGTCCTAGGAATTCTGAGGAATTCAGGATTTAACACTATGGACCTTATTCACAATAGAAATGAAGACCATCTATATGCAGGGGAGGAATAAATATCCACAAAATTTCCATTATTTTAAGTGGCGATATTAAAGTGTTAGTAATGTCCACAAAAAAGTTTTTTGAATTTAGCAGAGTTTAAAAAGCTGAGCTAAATGCAAAAAAAAAAAAAAAAAGTCTCTCTCAAACCGCTATGGTTTAAGAGATACGGGCGTTTAAAGTTTGATCTCTCCTACTGACAGCTGTAAAGCTGTGAACAGGAGCTCTGTGTTGGCCGACACGGAGGCGCTCGAGAAGTGCTGCAATCTTGTTAGTTACAACAAATCCCTTCATTGGAATGGTCTAAAACGTGTATGTGGTTTTCAAGCACACGTTTTAGACCATTCCAACGAAGGGATTCGTGGTAAATAACGAGATCACGGCACTGCTCAAGCGCCTCCGTGTCGGCCGACACAGAGCTCCTGTTGACAGCTTTACAGCTGTCAGTAGGAGAGATCAAACTTTAAACGCCCGTATCTCTTAAACCATAGCGGTTTGAGAGATACTTTTTTGCATTTAGCTCAGCTTTTTAAGCTCTTCTAAATGCAAAAAAAACTTTTTTGTGGCCATTACTAACACTTTAAACCCCCTAAATGCCATTTGTCCATCTAAATATGTTGTAAATTTCAAAGGGTTAAAAGCTCCATTTGAATCAATGGAAAGTTTTATTTCCTCCAATCCACAATGCAATTGGTGTGCTCCAGAATCATTCCTCATTTAGTTTGTGAATAAGGCACCAGGACACTAGCAGTGGCAGGAAAGAAAGCACCACTTTAGCCATTTACAATTCACTTTAAAACAGAGTTATCACTTATATCGGTCTCACCCCAAACCCTGTAATCATATCTCTCCAGTCTTAAAACTACATTTTCACCTGTGAAAATACTTGCTGTACGGTTTAAAATATCTTTTAAGATAAAAGTGGTGCAGAGAGGGAGAGCGGTGCCATGTTGATGACGTCGATTATGATAGATATCCCTCGCTCACTACGTAGAGTATAATGGGAGTTGAAAGTACTGCCCTTTTTTTTTTTTTTTTTTCCTGGAACGCGCTTAGGACAGTTGTGATTGTAAACCAGGAAAGCGGGCTGCCACTATAGCGAGAAAGTGCTTAGTGAACACGCTCTCTCTCATCATCTCCCTCTGACCTGGATGTGCATAGGACCATGAGCGTGCTAGGTCAGACTACGCTCCGTGAGGAGGGTGGGCTGGATTAACAGCCACATGGGAGGACCAAAGAAGTGCTGGGGGGCACTTTGGCCCACAGAGACCAGACGGCTGACGTCAGTAGGTACCTATAACGGGATATTTCTTTTCACGAGCAAAATAAAAATAAATAAATAGGATATCACGTTACCTCTACCATTAGAAGAGATTTTACTAAACATTAATATAGGTGATAGTTCCTTTTAAACGGAAAGATTATTAGCACCAAAATGTTACCAAATTGAACTTTTTATGAATTACCAAACATTTTCACTTTTTTTTTTTTTTTTTTTAAATCCTTTGCGTGTCAGAGGGGTACGCAACGCATTGTTTTGAAATGCATTGTGTATCCCTCTGGCACTCAAAGGGCTAAACAAATGTGTTTCAAAAAGTGTGTGGCTAAAGCGTCCACCGCTTTGTGGTAAGATTAAAGGATAGTGATGTTTCACAATAAAAGCAGGTCCAATTAATCTTCGTAGTATTTGGGCCATGGAGAGGGTTGTAACACTTCTCACCTCAGAACAGAAAGATAGTGTCCGAATGGATCACAGAGAGGGACGATCTTCAGTGAGCATAAAGGAAAAACCTGAAAAACCTTTCAAGGGGGGCAGGGTTTTCATTGTTCTCACAGTAAGAAGATTGACCCTTGATGTGAGCTGTCTGGTCTCAAGACCAGATTCCACATCTGAGAGGAGGCAGCTTACACTAGGTAAAAGGGGCGGGAGGGGGATAATTTATCATTCAATTACTCTTGAACTACAACACTGACAGTATTGAAAGAACACTCTCCATGGCCCAAATACTATGAAGATTAATTAGAGCTGCTTTTATTTTGAAACATTACCATCCCTTTAATGATTGTTTCTAATTCAGCAAAGCAACTAGCACCCGCCTGTGTGTCTGGGTAACCGTGTCATACATTTAGGAGTATGTGCAATTCAACATCAACACGTTAGTATGTATAACCCTTTGAGGGACTAATAACACAAGCTAACGGGGAGCAAATCAACTGCGGATTTAAATGGAGCTTTTGACCCCCCCCCCTGAATGCTACGCAATGAGCTGGAGACCCCTCCAACATTCACTGGGTTGAAAGCTTCATTTAAATCAAAGAGCATAGTGGGAATTTTCATTTGTCCCCCATGGTGCAGCCGATTTACCAGCCTTGTGTAATTAGGCCCAGAGGACCTTATTTAATGTGAGTAAGGCATCTGAGGAATCCCCCTCCCACCATGGTGAAGATGGTTTGCTCCAGAATTGTTCCTCTGTAGAGTGATTAGTAAGACCCAATGGGCCCGTATCTATCCAGACAAAGTAGAGCAAATCTAGGGCAACAATCATCCCACTAAATAAAATGAGGCTTTTAACCACCTAATACCCCACAATGTGCTGGAGAACTGTAGCATTTGAAGCGGGTTAAAATATTCATGTAAAATCAATGGGAATCTTTATTTTCCTCTACAGTGTAGCTGGTTTGCCCCAGACAACATTTAGGAGCCAGCTAGGAGTTTTAGGAGCAAGTGAATGGACAAGTCAAGATCACGTGAGAGAAAAAGAACTACTTTATTGGAACGGGCTACAAAGTGTGCATGCAAACCAGGCACACTTTGTAGACCGTTTCAGTGAAGTACTTCTTTTTCTCTCATGTGATCTCAGCTCTGTTGAAGAGCCTCCGATGGTCCTGGAAACGGATTCCCCTGAAGTCAGCTACAGCGCCGACGTCAGGGAAAGGGGAGGGTGGGGGAACTTCACTGCCGAATATCTCTCCTACCATAAAGGTTAGAGAGATGGGATTTGGGGCATTTAGCTTAATTTTTTTAAATAGCTACAATATTAGTTGTTAAAGTTGATAATACTGTTCCTTTAAGGACCACAGGGCATGCAACAAATAGCAAACCAATGTGCTACACACACAGCTCTGGCCCTTAACCCTTTGAAGGCCAGAGGAGTACGCAACACACTGCAAAGAGTTGCATACCCCTCTCGCACTCAAAGGGTTAATGAGCAAATCTACCCCCAAATAAGATTCACTTGCGTATAGTGAGCTGCATTGGGACACAAGACTACAAACCTATATCTATTCAGATTTTTGTCAATGAATCAAATCTCAGTCACAAAAGAATACAATTATTTAAAAAAATTGTTAGTGAAAAGATTAAATCCAAGAAATTGTGAACTATACAACACAATACACTTACAATCAAGAATAACATTCATATGATAACTGCATAATCACACACTAATCGGTTCAGTTCTGGACACTAATTGTACCCAATTTGCATACCAATACCCCAATACAGTTATAGGCATACAAAACACATTCACTCTGGGGGGGTAACAGAAGATGAAAGTAACAGATTTGCCATCTTGTCCATGTTATGGTTCAGTCTTAAGATAAGGGGATGGTCAGGCTGTGGCACTATTATGAAGCGGATCAATGAGGACCCCAATCAGTCACCACTATGCACATCTATTCTAGTGAGGATTTATATTTTATTAGCCTATGGCAACCTGAGAGGTCTAGTGCACAGGCTTCATTGGACAGTTTAGATCAATCTTACCAAACCATAACTTAGTACAGAGTTGGAAATATCCCAGAGCCTTGGAAACAGAGCCCCAAAATGTCACTGATGGCTGCTTAATGTTTGGCGTTATTTTCAATACACTTGTGTACAGGTAATTCTTGCTTGGGTAACTAAAACTCCCAACAGACTGCTAAAAAAAGGTGTTTAAGTTTCATGCACCCCTGCCTAAATACATTTCCAGGGCTCCTAGCATTTCACTGCTGGCTCCTATATTTTTGGGGGTATTTTAACCCTTTGAAGTTGAGGGGCATTCAGCACATTGTGCAGCAATGCATTAGAGACTTTCCTAGAATTCAACATACCTGAGAACACGCACCCATTCATTGTCTCCTAAAACTTTGTCTCCAAATGTCTTCATATTTTTATCTGCAGTATTTGCGTCTATGCTCAAGGTAGACCACATTCTCTTTGTATTTGTCTATTAACCTTACATTTCTGTACAGAAAAAAAACAACTAAAGATAAAAACCAGTGTTTTAAGAGGTTGATCATCTAACTTTTGGTTGCCATAAAGCAGTTGGGTGGTGGGGGCGTGTTCTAACCGAAAACTCCCAATAAAAAACTGGACTACTTCATTTCCATACATTATCCCAATTATTTCAATTATAAAAATATGTTGTCACTGCCAATTGTGGCCAATTATTTTCGCAACCTTTCAAATGGCTCATCTTACTAGCAAAACAAGGAATAAAAACGTGCCCTCTAGTTAAGCGTGCAGTTTATTGCCAGCAATCTACGCAAGGCAGAGAATATAAAAATTTATTGTGGATGTGCTTTGGGTTCATTTACTTTACAGCTCTTCATCGCTGATCAGACGCTCTAGCACCAATTAGCACTTTAAGAATTGAGTGTAAATATTTCAAAAACATGTTTGCAATTAGACCAAGGAAATATGTCATATAAAGAGCAGGATATGAAGGTAAATGAGAAGACACCCCCTCATGGAAAGGCCAGGAGACTACAGCTGCTACTGATGTTCACCATAAAGCGATACAGAGGCTAATATGGTTAACCCTTTGAGTGCCAGTGGGGTATGGAATGCATTGCTCTGCAATGCATTCTGTACCCCTCTGGCACTAAAAGGGTTAAGGAAGAACGTGCACCTCCTAATAATGATCACCCACTTATCGTACTATGGCCAAAAATCCCTATGCCTTCTATGAATATTGTCCTTATGCCTTTGTTCCTCATCAGTTCTGGGTGTCATGTCCATGGAGGCAGACATGAAGGTTTCTGGCAGATTTTCACACTGAAGTAGGCAGACTATATTAGCCTCCTTAACCCTTTAAAGACCAGAGGCATGTACAAAACAATGCACACCACTTTGGTCCATAAAAGGTTAATATTACAACATGCATTAGGCAGCGATTGTTTCCTTCACATCCACCTCCACTGTAAAAGTCAGCGTGTGTGAGCATCAGAGTTAGCGTGCATGCGCAACGAAGTGGGGCAGGGTTTTCCTTACACCAACACAATATTGTCCCTTATTGCTCTCTGTCCAGAACGGCTTTCAGATCTGAGGGAGCTATGACTGACGTAGTGGAAAGGGGCGGAAGGGGAAAACTTTTAACTGGATTTGCAAGAAGAGTATGCAGGTAAATGATTTCAAATAGATATTATAGATTTTTTTTTTTTTATAAACAATGAATGAATGGGTTTATTTATATAGCGCCACAAGTGTATTCAGCGCTTTACAATTTAAGGGTTTAGACAATACAGGGTTACAAGTGCTTTGCAAAGTGAAACACTGGAAGTGAGCCCCTGCCCGAAAGCTTACAATCTAAAGTGGTAATGGGATACATACAGAGTACATAAGGGTCAAGTGCTGAATACAGTGCCAGACTTCTAGTTAGGACAGTGGACATAAAGTAAATAATTTATAAATAGCCCAAGTCATACAGTCAGTGCCATGTAACATGCTTAAGTTTTGTTAAGGAAGTGTAGTTTCAGTCGTGATTTTAAGACCATCAGAGCGTGCAGTGGGGCAGAGTGGGAGGTAGAGCGCCAAACATTAACAGAGGATGGTTTCCGGCTCTACCTCCCACTCAGCACCATTGCACCTCTCTGATGGTCTTCAAATCACGGAAAAAAAAAAAAAAAAATGTAATGGAACAATTGGATATCGATTATTTGACATTAATATTCCTTTAAACCAGTAGGAATTTGTATTTGTCTTCAGTGGTGCAATTGTTTTGTTCCAAAATTGCTCCAGTTCTTAGTTTATCATCCTCGGTGTTCCTTTCAACCAGTGTGCGCAAGAGGGGTTCACAAAGCATAGCGGAGAAACAGCATGTGTAACCCTCTGACACTCAAAGGGTTACTAAATGTACAGACCTGGGTAGAGGAGGCAATACTACAAAACCTAACAATAACTACTATTTGCATAATTTGGGCTAAATATCTTGATGGCCACTATGAGTCAATCCTGAGTAGACTGCTTCCCCAGAAGGAATCTGATTATTACTGAATATCATGATCACGGAGGCAGATAGGATTCCTTGTTACAAAACTCAAAAACCCCAAACATCTCAAACATGGTGAAGTTAGTTTCCTAAAAATACTTCAGTGGGAGACATTTGTGGTCTTAAAGCCCTGCAAAAAGTCCATCTCATGAAACATTACTAATTAAAAATAACATTTTGGGGAACCTATCCACTTAGCGGCCATTATGATTGTCTATATTACAGTAGGTGGGTTTATCATCAGATAAGTGTTACTTTATGACAATGGAAAAGGACAGTGGAGGCTTACAAGGGATATTCAACTCCGTAGGAATCTTCAGATCTATTCACCAAGATAAAGAGGTGGAATTTTGGAGCAAATCAACTATAACAGGGGTGTTCAAATCTGTCCTCAGCCCCAACCCCCAACAGTGTTCTGGATCCCCTTACTTAAAAAAAAAAAAAAAAAAGTGAATCCATCAGTTGTTCAATCAGAAGGATCTACCCAAGATGGCGACATTCACTTGGGTTTGAGGAAATCCTAAAAACATACCGGGGGGGAGGGTCTCAAGGACAGGTTTCAGCACCCTGAAATGACACCATAGAGAGTTCCCATTAATTTAAATTGAGCTTTTAATCCCTTGAATGGTATAGAGTTGTCGCTTAAAGGGATAGTAATACTTTATTATTACTATCCCTCATATTGTAGGTATTTGCAAAGTAATTTAATAGCCCCCAGGTTCATCTCTCAAACCTTTATGGTTTGAGAGATAACAGAAGGCAAAGTTCCCCCCTCCCTCCCGTTGTGCTGACTGCAGGGGAAGTCTGTCGTACGACAGGCTTGCGGCTCTGCAGCTGAGCCGACATCTCGTTAGTGAAAAAGAATTATTTCGCTGCAACTGTCTTCTACGTGTGCTTGTGCAGTTGGATTAGCTCCTGAATTGCACCTCCTTATGCAACACAGCTCAGTTTTCTGTCTTCAGACTAAAGCCATCTCAATCTTCCTGTGCAATCTTGTACTGAGGAATTCCATGGCTTACAATTTAGGCCCCATGATAAAGAGACACCTGGCTGTATGTAAGAAGACAAAACTAAAGCATTTTAAGTCAAATCCCCTGCATGATAAGGGCCAATCTATTTTACATTTTTCTTTTTACACTGGCCTTTTAAACCCTTGAGCACTAGAGAGGTCTCAGACGCATCGCAAGGTTAGAGATCCCTAGCATTCAGATGGCTAACGTGGCATTTTAACTCAATTTATAGGGCTCCCCAAATCATTATGCACATAGCGATGAATATATAAATACTAGTATTATCCTGAACAAGTCCGCCATTACTGAGAAATCCAACTTGTCATGAGACGCAAAGGCGGACATCATCACAGACATCTAGCCAAAGAGACGTCGTGCTTCTGCGATTTCCATCCCGGCCTCCTCTAAGACTGAGGAGGAGTTGTATTGTACCTTAAGGTACAGGAAGGGACTGATGGCACAGGCACAAAGATGCCTCTACAGCAAGATGCCGTCCTCTAGTCTCAGAACATGTAGTATTTCTCACCACCACCAGACTTGTTTAGGATAATACAAGTATTCATGTGTGTATCACAATGTGCATAATGATTTGGGGGGCACTTTAATCTGAGCGAAAGTTCCACTTTAACCCTTTGAGTGCCAGACAGCGAGCCAACGCATTGCAGCGCAATGTGTTGGCTACCTCGCTGGCAGTCAAAATTTAACTCAGCAGATATGTCTTCTAAAGTGTCGTAAGTTTGTTCCAGAATTGCTCTACTACAACTTTACAGATATGACCCTAGATAACATACTGCCTACTCATAAGCCTTCAAATCATTCACATTTGTGCATTTGCATACCTTTGACAAACCAATATTTGGTCATTTCCTGCCTCATTTAATGCGTCTTCCAAAATAACGCCGACATCATAATAAACCACATCCAAATGGACCGAGATTAAAAGAGGAACAAAAAAGGCAAGATGGAAATTAAAATGTAAATAGTGGTTCTCCATAAAACCTTTAATCTATGCAGAAACTAAATATGCATGACTAGGAATGATTCCTTCTCATCTCCTTGAGTATATAAAGATAATGAGATTAAGTATTTAGTATGCATTATGTAAAACACTTTATTAAATGCATTTAATAAATGCTAATAACAGTAACGATGATTCAAAAAGGAAAAAAAAAAAAAGCATTTGTGATGGCAATAATAAAACACACGTTGATATACAGTCAGACAAATGTCTTTCCATTTGCAAGCTTTTATGAAGAAAATAGTCTTTGTAGCGTGCAGTGATCTAATTAAAGCTGTTCTTCACATGCACACACAAAAATCACATCCTGAAAAAGACGGAATGATTACATCAGGGAACGCCGGATGGCTGATCTTCTCTTTCCTAAACAAAGGGAAAAATGATCATATTTTGTTTAAAGGGACACAGTCACCTCAAAACAAATTTGGGGATTTTGAAAGAGAATTCAAAATTGACTGTAGCTTATATTAGCCACTTTCTTATTTATAAAATTAGTTTGCCTAATTAAGACTTACAGATTTTGCCAATTATGGCATGCCATGCAGGAACTTCCTGTCTTAGCCCTACATTACATCCCCACTAAACCCTTTCAGTGCAAGGTGATATGGGTAATGCCAGATGTTGTATCAGTGACTTTAGGACTAAGACAGGAGGTGCCTCAACTGCATGACTCAACTAGCATAATCTATATATCTAAAAAACCCAAAAAGTAGTATTCTAAATAAAAAATAGCCAATACAACATGCAGGTGATTTTGAAAACTTTCATAACACAGATATAGTCCCTCTAACATTCAAGGCAGTGAGGCAACTGGATCCAACCTAGGGTGTCTCTCGGGTCTGCCAAAGATTATGATCGGAAATTCTAAATGGAGAGGTCTCAAAAGATGGATGATGGTTAGAAAAAGTAGTTTAGTTTGTCTATGAGCCGAGCCATTAGCTGTGAAGACCTGGTTGTCTCCAAAATGTAGATTGCAAACTCTACAGAGCAGGTAGACATGATTACCTGTCTGAGTGTGGTTATGTTATTAAATGGAAGACAATTAAAATTATTGTACTGATATTTCAGAAGAATATTTTAACATGGTAAAACAGTGCATGAATTCACGGAAGTCAATGGATACAATTGCACATGCAGCAACCTCGAAGAATGTGAGAAGAGGCGAAGGCGAAGAATTCTTCCATCTTCTTTGCCTTACTATGGCGTTTGGAATTCCAGCCTTTCAAAAGTGGAGTTAAAAGAAATGGCTTATAAGCCAGGCCTGAGAAACCTTGTAATTAATTGTTACTTTCCAGTTTTACCTATCTGGAATAGTTCAGAGGACTGGGCAAACCTAGGTGGAGCTTCGTAAAATAAAAGTCAGGAAAACAAAAAAAAATACCCCGATGTTCCATGAAGACACACACACAAACTAAAAAGTGTTGGGAGGGTTAAATATTGCAGAACATGGGAGGACTTTCAACACCGAGTGCTAGGGTGACCACAATTCCACTCTGCCCTTCAGAGACATTGCAGAGACAACAGCAGCAGGATACTTGTCCTTTGCTCCAGGGCAGCTCTGTTATTATACATCACTGGACATCCGTGTGCAACCTGCTCTCTCATATGCATACACCACAGAGTCCTAAACATTAGAGAGTAAGAATTCTCCATTGACACATGTGACAGAAACATGACTTTCGTGGGCTACAAACAAGATTATGTACATCATGCCCAAAGCCTAGCATCACACTACAACAAAATTGCACTGCAGCTCCTAGTCTCCTGGAGGTGGTCTCAACCTGCTGGTCTCTGCATCCTTAAATTGATAATGGAGAAATTGGTTGAACTGGTGGATTCCAGGTCTGATTCAGAGGCCCTTTCAACTCTGCACGTTTCATAAAAATTGGTTGCAAAGTTTGAGTACGAAACTGCTTATAACAGGGGAAAAAAAAAAAAAAAAAAGAAACCACACGTTTTTACCATTTGATATAGTTTATTACCAAACCTGATATGGAGAAGAGACCAGGAAGAGTACTGCATGATGAGAAATACTTTCCAAAAGTAATAATGAAGTGAAGCTAGTAACATCTATCAGCAGAGCATTTCCCTTCTGGTGGGCATGCCGCACTAGGTGTGTGAGTGGGAAGGTGCCCAGCTACCAGGGTAATGACAGTGTTTCTCACAGGAGGCATACGACCAACTATTTCCATAAAAACCTCAATGTATACCCAACTGTGTCGAGGTCTGGTACAAAGTCAGGATTTTACCAAAATACTTCTTACCCACACCCCCTGTGAACATCCATCATTGCCCCATTCCCATTATCAGCGTTTTCCATGAAAGAAGAAAGTCCACTATGACACGGAGTTACATTCATCCCTTCATTATTTGGGATCCAGATGGAGTGAATGTATAACACCTATCAGGAGAGGGAATCTATAACCAAACATGCCTGACAATTCAGAGCTGGACAGTCTGTGGGAGGGACAAATTCGATATGGAAATTTCTCCACATTTCTAGCCTAGCGCCACTGCACATTGTGCCAGCTAAACTAAAACAATGACAGTGTCCCAAAAAGGCTTTCATTCCGCACTACACAGCCTCGTTATGAAACACCACTATACTAACAGTACGTAATTTTCTAACAGTACCCACTAGCACTTACTACACTTAAAGGGATAGTAATGTTTCATAATAAAAGCAGCTCTACTTAATGATCATAGTATTTGGGCCTTGGAGAGTTATTTCAATTCTGTCAGAGTTGTAGTTCAAGAGTAACTGAATGATAAAGTATCCCCCCTCCCGCACATTCTACGGATGTAACGTTGCTCACCTAGGAGCAGCGAGGAGTGTCCAGGTAGATTGCAGGGAGGAACAATCGTCAATTAAGATAAGGCAAAAAGCTGAAAAACTTGTCAAGGGGGCAGGGCTTTCATTGTTCCCACAGTAGAATATTGACCCTTGATATGAGCTGTCTGGTCTATGGACTGGATTCTACGTCTGAGGAGAGGGCGCTTACCAGGGCCGGATTTACATCTCAGGCGCCCCTAGGCACAACAACGCCTGGTGCCCCTAGCCCAGCCTTTGCCCCACCCCTAACCACACCTCTCACTTGGCCACACCCATCCATAGACCACACCCATTTAGAAGTGTGTGATGTAGCAACCAACAGTACATCTGCTTAAGAAATAAATATAATTCTGAGCAGCACACATACCAGGCTACTGCATACCACTGCCACCTGTCAGCAACAACTGGCCAGCCTGCTGTCTGTAGCACCTCTGAGCCGAACCACAATTCCAGTCCACAACTGCCACTGTAACCCTGGTAACCCACTGCCGCCTCTGAGCCAAACCACAAGTCCACAACTGCCACTGTAGCGCTGGCAACCCGCCTCTGAGCTGCAACAAAATGCTCCCTCTTCACTCAGCCAACAGTCTCCAAATGTGCAGTGTAGGGCGCTTACAGGAGCATTTATTTAGTTTGGCTCAGAGCTGCTCCCAATACCTCCTTGCGGGTGCATGACTGTTCGTCGGCAGCGTGGTGGCCAATGAGAATAGAGAGCGGTGACCAATGAGAGCAGAGAGCCTCTACCTCTGTTCTCATTGGTCACCTCGGGACGTCTTGTGACATCAGACGCAGCAGTGGGTCACATGGGGTGGCCCCAGCGGCATAGACTACTAAACAAGAACAAGGTAACAGCACCTGCGCCCTCGAGTTGAGGGCATAACCTAGGCGCACGGTCACAGGAAAAATATTTATTCAAATGGCAGTGTGAGGCACCCAAAATTGTGGGCGTGACAATGGCATTCCAAGGCGCCCCTGAAAATCGGGTGCCCTAGGCAAGTGCCTTGTCTGCCTATTCAGAAATCCGGGCCTGGCGCTTACACTAGGTAAAAGGGGTCGGAGGGGGAAAATAGGATTTTAGTCTTACCTGTTAAATCCTTTTCACTTAGTCCATACAGGTCACTGGTACTCTGGTCACTGGTACTCTGGGAGGCGTAAGTCCCCTTTAATAGGCAGGAACAACTATGCAAATAATTTGCAAGGGGCGGAGCCTCCCCTCTTACTTAAGCCACCTTCTGGCCAGAGCCACTTTAGATTGATTTGAGACCCTAAAACTGACCTCAGGTAAGCAAAAAGAAAGACTCCTGTGAGCATGCCCGAACGGTCTCCCACTGAATGCCACAGGAGAGCCAAGACTGGTTCCTTGACAGGGTGGGAGACCAGTGACCTGTATGGACTAAGTGAAAAGGATTTAACAGGTAAGACTAAAATCCTATTTTCACTGTCGTCCAATACAGGTCACTGGTACTCTGGGATGTACAAACATTGAGCTGATCCAGAGGCGGGAAGTAAGGCAAGGACCAGGCGCAAGGCCCAAGTCACTAGAACTGTTATGACCAGTTGATAACATAGCCCAAACTGTAAGTGTCAACGGACACCAACCAAGGGAACAATCCCTGAACTAACACAGCACACGGAACTAGAGCCAACCGGGCTCAACAGTAAAGAAGCACTAAGGATCACAGAGCGGAAGACCTACACAGGCAAGACTGCCTCCAGGACCTTCCTTCCAAAACTGGCATCAGCCGAAGCCAGTACATCAACTCGATAGTGCTTAGAAAAGGTGTGCACAGAGGACCAAGTGGCCGCTCTGCACAGTTGATCAGCAGAAGCTTGATTCTTGTAGGCCCAAGAGGCCCCAATAGATCTGGTGGAATGGGCAGTCACCCGGAAGGGAACATGCTTATTCCTCAACTTATAGGCTTCACGGATGGTAGCCTTAATCCAAGAGGCAATGGTAACTTTGGAAGCCGGTCTTCCTGCCCTAGGCCCCTCAGGAATGACGAATAGAGCGTCAGACTTCCTGATAGACTCGGTGCGATGAACATAAAACTTGAGGCAACGCACCACATCCAACAGATGGAGATCTCTTTCCTTGTCAGATGAAGGATTAGGGCAGAAAGAGGGAACCACAATCTCCTGATTGATGTGAAACTCAGACACAACCTTGGGTAAGAATTCCTTGGTAGTGCGAAGCACAGCCTTATCCCTGTGGAACACCAGGTAAGGAGGTGTACAAGACAAGGCCTGTAACTCTGCTACCCGGCGCACTGACACAACAGCCAAGAGGAAGGCCATCTTCCAAGTCACAAGACGTAATGGAATGGAAGCCAAGGATTCAAACGGTGGTCGCTGAAGAACTCCCAGCACCAAATTGAGATCCCACTGGGGAGCAGGACTCTTAAAGGCAGGTCGAACATGAGTCACACCCTGGAAGAAGACTTTCACATCAGGAAGGACAGCAATCCGTTCCTGGAAAAACACAGACAAGGCAGAAGTCTGAACTTTGAGGGAACTCAGACTGAGCCCCTTATCCACACCGTCCTGCAAGAAGGCCAGGACAGTGGGAAGATGGAAGTCAAGTGACAACTTCTTGTCAGAGCACCAAGTCACGAAAGTTGACCAAATGCGATGATAGATCTTGGAAGACACAGGCTTACGAGCACTGAGCATCGTCGATACCACAGAAGGAGAAAAGCCTTTCTTTGCTAGAATCGAGGATTCAACCGCCATGCCATCAAACGGAGAGAGTGAACATCCTCTTTCCACAGATACCCCTGAAGAAGCAGGTCCGGACGGGCTGGAAGTGGGATTGGATCCTTCACTGACATGGCCATCAATTCCGGAAACCAGGACTGGCGAGGCCAGTTTGGAGCAATCAGGATGACAGGGCAACGTTCCCTCTTCAATTTCTGGATAACTCTGACCAGTAGAGGAAGAGGAGGGAAGATGTAAGCCAGGGGGAAGTCCCAAGGGATCGACAAGGCATCCACTGCTAGAGCAAGGGAGTCCCTCAACCGGGAGCAAAACACCGGAACCTTCCTGTTGTGCCTGGTAGCCATCAGATCCACCACAGGCATCCCCCACCGTTGAGTGAGCATGTGAAACACCTCTGGGTGAAGAGCCCATTCTCCGCTGTCGACGGTATGACGACTGAGGAAGTCTGCCATGACGTTGTCCACGCCTGGAATATGAACCGCAGAGATGACAGGCACGTGATCTTCTGCCCAAGACAAAATATCCTTGACCTCCCACCAGGCGGAACCGCTTCTTGTGCCGCCTTGCCTGTTGATGTAAGCCACCGCCGTGGCGTTGTCGGACTCCACTCTGACTGGAAGACCGGTCAATTGAGACTCCCAGTGCCTCAGGGCCAGCCGGACAGCTCGAAGTTCCAGAACATTGATGGAGAGCATGGATTCCTCCAGACCCCATTTCCCCTGAGCACTGAAGCGACCCCAGACTGCACCCCAGCCCCGAAGGCTGGCATCCGTAGTGACTGTGGTCCAATGAGGAACTAGAAAGGATTTCCCTTTCAGGAGATGAGAGAGATCTAACCACCAGTGCAGACTCGACTCGACATGAGGAGGAAGAGAAACAGACAGATGTTGATGATCTGGATGAGTCTTGCACGTCTGGATCACAAACCTCTGAAGATCCCGGGAGTGGGCCATGGCAAATGATACTGCTTCGATTGTGGAAATGAACTTCCCCACTAAGGACGACAACTTCGGAACTGGAATCTCGTCCATGTCCAGAATTCCAGCCACTCTGACAGCTATCTGGTGAGCCACGTCCTCTGGAAGAAACACCATGCATTGGCGAGTGTCGAACAGGAGACCCAGGAACAGAAGCCTCTGAGATGGAATCAAGTCCGACTTGTCCAGATTCAGGATCCAGCCATGACGGTTCAGGGTGTGCATGCACATCTGTAATTGCTGAAGGAGAAGCTCCGCTGAGGAGGCCTTCAGAAGGAGATCGTCCATGTAGGGGGTCACTCTGATCCCATCCTGATGGAGCACCGCTATCAATGAGCCCAACACCCTCTGGAAGACCTGAGGGGCTGAAGTCAGCCCAAAGGGGAGCGCTGCAAACTGAAAGTGTCCCCTGTGGCAGGCAATCCTGAGATACCTCCTGCTCTCTGGATGAATAGGGATGTGAAGATAAGCATCCTGAAAGTCCAGGGAGGCAAGAAACTCCCCTGGAGACATTGCTGCAATCACAGAGCGCAGGGACTCCTGGCGGAAGTGGGAAGTCACCACATAAGCATTGAGATCTTTGAGATCCAAGATGGGACGGGCTCCTCCGTCCTTTTTGGCTACCACAAACAGGTTGGAATAAAATCCTGAACCTGTGTCCCCCTGAGGAACCGCCTCCAGGACCTCTTTGTCCAAGAGATCCTGAATAGCGTCGTCGAACAGACGCCTTTTTGTGGGTTCCTGAGAAGGACGAGTAAAATGGAACCGAAAAGGAGGAAGGGAAGAGAAAGGGATCCTGTATCCCTCTGACACCACCTGAAGAACCCATGGGTCCGCCACTGACTCCTCCCAAGTCCGGCGAAAGATGCGGAGACGACCGCCTACAGCCGGATGCGGACCCGGGTTCGGCGAGTCATGCCGAAGCAGTCTTGGAGGTCTTGGCCTTGGAGGCGACTTTGGGCCTCCAGGACTGTTTGGGCTTGGAGGAGGAGCGCGTAGTGGGAGGACCCGTTTGGGCCGAGGAGCGTGTCTCAGTCTGAAAGGAACGAAAGGACCGATTGCGTTTGGCTGGAAACTTTTTCTTAAAGACTGAGGGTAGAAGAGTACTTTTACCGCCAGTAGCCTCACTGATCATTTCTTTGAGTTCAGACCCAAAAAGCAAATTCCCCTGAAATGGCAAGGAAAGCAGAGCCTTCTTAGAGGCAGTATCAGCAGACCAAATTTTCAGCCAAAGAGCGCGTCTAGCCACCACAGAAGAAGTGGAGGCCCTCGCCATCATGCGCACAGCATCAAAAGCAGCATCAGCAACATAGTTCTGAGCTTCAGTGATATTAGCAAGAAGCTGCAACTGTTCAGATACAGGCGCATCCTGGCGAACCGCTTCAGTCAGTCGTTCAGTCCAGGCCGCAATAGCTCTATTAACCCATGCCACAGCAAAAGTGGGGCGCATGGCTGTGCCAATGGAGGCAAAAATAGACTTAAGAGAGAGCTCTAGCTTCTTATCCGTCCAGTCCTGCAAGGCAGAGGCATCTGAGACAGCCAAAGCAGTGGATTTGGATAGTCTAGACACAGGAGCATCCACTTTGGGAGGATGAACCCATTTTGCCAGCTCCGCCTCAGGAAAAGGGTAAAGTTTGGCAAACTTTTTGGAGACAGAGGAAGATCTATCAGGATTCTTCCATGGCTCAGAGACCAGACGGGCAAGAGTAGGGTTAGTTGGAAAACAAACAACTGGTTTAGATGGCTTTTTCTGAAAAACATCAGTTGGATCATAAGTGGATTCCTGAGTCAGAGGAAGGTTGAGCGTATTCAGAACCGCTCTGATCAGACCCTCAGCCGAAACTTCAGGGTCACACTCATAGGGGTCCCCAATGGACCTGTTAGATTCAATAACAGTACGTTCCTCAGCATCAGAATCCTGTAAAAGTTCTTCTTCAGAAGAATCAGTGATATCAGGAGCTCCCTGTGGCTTAGGCAGGGAGGTCCTGATAGTAGAGGGGGTCTTCCAGACCTGGAGAGCCCCCTGTACCTGAGAGGGAAAGAGTTGAAGCGTGGATCTGAGATCCCTAGTGGCAGCTTTAAACTCCCTCACCCAAGATGGCTCAATAGCGTGGCTGGGAAGCCCAGGGTTGCTATCTTGACCAGTACAATTAGGGCATAGATCCCCCACATTATCGCCATCCAGCCCAATGTGGCAAGAGGAGCAAAACGCCATGGGGGTAGCGGACCCCCCCATCCTCCTTAGACTTGGGTCTAGCCCCTAGCTCCAGTGAAGTAGACATGCTCACAGCGTCAATATACCCCACCAATAACACTATCACCCAGAAAAAGTGTTAAGATTAAAGTTTCACCCCAGAAATGTTCTAAAAACGGACTTATCTGGCCAGCGAAGGGTTAATCTGTTGAGGAGAGAGAAGGCTCGGTCCCTGCGTAGTGTACTCGCCTAGGAAAGATACCACAAAATGGCGGCCGTCGTGACAGCCAATCAAAAACGAGCGCGAACCAAGCGCTCATGGGAAATGTAGTTTTTCCCTACAAGTACCCCAAACAGTGCCCGAAGCCCCCCTGAACACCCCACATAAATAAAACACATTCCGGATGATAGAGCAGGAGCCTAGAATCAAAATGAGCCCTCTCCGAAGTTGCTGTGACAAGCGGTTCCAGAGATATGTCCCATACTGTGAATTCCCATAGAGAGTAAAGGAGCCCTTGCGTCTGAGCGGGAAAAAGCCGCGCTTAAAGGCGCGGAACACCATTTTTAATAAAGTTTAGTAAAACATTAAAAAGTGCCCAAACAAGCATGAAACACATGAGAAACATAAATAAATGAATACCCAATGCTCCAAAACTCAGAGAATAACACAGAAATTGCATAAACAGGAATAATGCAATAAAAACACCCTATGAGTGCTGGAGTGTATTAAAACTCCCAAATACAAGCCCATCAAAGGGACACTGTGGGGACAAGTGGACCTTCAGCACTCAATGGGTGACTCACCTTTCTTGCTGACTTCTGTCTTCAGGTGACCATGATAGGGAGGGAAAGAACCAGAGGTAAATTCCCCAACAGGGGAGCTGCTTAACACAAGCTGTCCCCTCTTCAGGGTATAGGTCCACATAAAATCCCTGGAAGCTGCACCAGCCACTTTAAAGAGGGCAATTCACAGCCATGGTCACCCTCCTAATGGTGGTATTCCATATTTGAATAAAAAATAATAAAATACTAAGATGCATAGATGTTCTCTGCCTGGTGTGGAAGCACACCAGGAACAAATCAATCTAAAGTGGCTCTGGCCAGAAGGTGGCTTAAGTAAGAGGGGAGGCTCCGCCCCTTGCAAATTATTTGCATAGTTGTTCCTGCCTATTAAAGGGGACTTACGCCTCCCAGAGTACCAGTGACCAGAGTACCAGTGACCTGTATTGGACGACAGTGAAACTATCGTTCAATTACTCTTGAACTAAAACTCTCACAGTAATGAAATAACACTCTCTATGGCTCAATTGCTATGAAGAATAATTGGAGTTGCTGTTTTTGTGAAACATTACTATCACTTTAAATAACAATATCAAATGTCTACAAATATTAATCCTTTGGGTACCAGAAGGGTACGCAATACATTGCAAAGCAATGTTTTGCCTAACCCTCTGTCACTCAAAGGGTTAAGAGCAATCCACAATTTCACACAACACTGACATACAGCATATAAAAATTATCACGTGTTGTAACGGTCAATATCACTGAAGAGATCAAGTCTGATACCACTGATGAAGGTAAATTGTGATGCTGTATGTAATGCTATCATTATGTAATTGATGAGGTCATACTTGTATTCAGATGGAATAATAGTATGTCCTTAACTGGCGTTAACAGAAGATGTGTGCATACATACAACACATCACTCACCCAGCCACATTAAAATGCACACCCACACCGGTGTGTAGGAACCAGGGGGATTGGGGACACACATTCCCCCCCAGGAAATCATGCGGGGAACAGATGACTGAATGAATATGTTTATTTATATAGCGCCACATGTGTACGCAGAGCTTTACAATTTCAGGGTATAAACAATACAGGGTTACAGGTGCTTTGTAGAGTGAAACATTGGGTGCGAGGTCCCTGCCCGAAAGCTTACAATCTAAAGATAATGTCAAAATCCCGCCCAGGCGCTAGGCGCACTGGCCCGGGAGTGCAGGCTCTTGGTGTGATCGGTAGGAGATGAGCACAATGCACAGTGCTCACTCCTGCTCGTCACCTCCTTGTAAAGTGGCCAGGCAGAGCAGACCATGGGTAGAGGAGCTTCTGTATCCTGGTCTGACAGGAAGCTGTTCGCCAAGCGCAAGGAGCAGCTTCCTGTCAGACTGGGTAGAGGATCAAAAGCTTCTCTACCGCAGTCCGCTCAGCCACACTACAAAGGTGGTACAGAGGGGCTGGGGAGGGGGGCCAAGTGAGACAAAAGGGGGGCTGGGGGGTAAAGAGACACAGGTGGGCTGGGGAGGGCACAAAGTGACAGATGGGGGGCTGGGGGGGGGGAGTGACACAGGGCAGAATATACATGGACAGTAAAAATGCTATCCCCCCCATATTTGTGGCGGTTCCTATGCCTCTGCACCCACACCCCCACACATATTGGGGAAATCTAAGCAGAAAAACAAAAACAACAAAAGTAATAATTCTCTAAACAAAGATATAAAGCAACAGAATAAGCACAGACTGTTTTTTTTATTCTCTATAATTAGTAATATATCTAGTGGATGCCAGTTCAATACCTTCAAACATCGCACATTCAATGAAAAACAAAACACTTATGTTTGCTAGATATGAAGAGAAATAAGAGGGGCAGTCCACCTAGAAAGAAAACACCATTAATGTCTCATGAATGTGGCACTTTGCCAACAGAGGCGAGTGCTCTTTTTCATAGAGCAATTTGAAAACAAGTGCTTAGGCAGCCCATTGACTGATTATGTGACCTTTACATAAAAACAAAACAACTTAGATTGTCTAATGGAAAGAAAGACGTGTGACAGACAAAGGCATTAATGACAAACACTTCTCAAGCTACTGAGGGTCCTACTAAAAAAAAAAGCAGATGAGCAACAGTGAGCAAACCAAATTCTCCACAATGTATAAATGAAAATAATCAGTGAATTCCAGCCACATTAACCCTTTGAGTGACAGAGGGGTATGCATTGCATATCGGAGCATTTTGTTGCATTCCCCTCTGGGAATAAAAGGGTTAAATGTCATAGAACCAAGTTTCCATGACTTAAAGGGGAACTACCACCTCTTCAAGAATTTAACTTCAATTAATCCCCTACTAAGCTGCTAGTCGCCAGAATGATTACCTTATTCCAAAGAAATGTGCATTGTTCTGGGGCAGGACGGATTGCGGACATCTTGCCATAATGACATCCACGCGCCCCTGCGTGGTCAGTCTCAGCAGAGTCTAGGAGGCGTTGCCAGGAGCTGGCCGGCTCCGGAAGGAACTGACAGCGCAGGCGCGCAGACGTCATTATGGCAAGATGTCTGAGATCAGTCCTGCTGTCAGCCCCAGAACAATGCACATTTCTTTGGAATCAGGTAATAATTCTGGTGACTAGCGGTACTAAGGTGCTAGTCGCCAGATGGGGATTTATTGAATTTAAATTCTTGAAGAGGTGGCCGTTCCCCTTTAAAGAAGCAGGAAACACTTTTTTTTCCCCCTCTTCTTAAGTTAAATACATTTTATGACTTTTACTGATGAGCGAACAAAGGCACTCTCACTGCTGAGTTATTGCCATATAAACTCTTGGGTGTTATTTTTTTTTTGTTTCCTTTGTTTCCTTACCATTGCACTAAAGTGGTCAGATTTATATATTCTGTTGCATTCTGTAGGAGAGGGGAGTCACTGACAAACAGTGCTCCATAGAATGTGATAGAAACTACCGAGTCATGCTGTCGGATAGAACTTTCAGGAAGTAATGACACTGTAATTCACATCATAATAAATTGAAGAGTTACAACAGTTGAATAAAACAAATGACAGAAGTGGAAGTGTCCCAGTTTTACTAAGCAGGAAAAGCTAAACTTTTTTTTCTTTTAAATTATGAAAGGTTATTGCACCTTGGAAACTTTTCCCCACTTTCTGATGACCCTGGAACTCTGTGTTCTACAGGGCTGGGGACTGTCAGAGCTTTACCTTGTCACTTCAGGAAGACTTCTGTCCTTCCCATTTTTTGCTTTCTCTCCCAGATGTGTAGATGTCACCCAAACCGTGCATATCAGAGATATGAAGGGCAAATGGACAGAGAATGGCAGAGTTTCATGCTGTGGAAACGCAATTCACATATCTGACAGGTGCCTTAATACATCTATAAAGTCCAATCCCCTGACCTTTTACTAGTACTTTAACACATTTTCACTTCATGTCAGTTTTTCTTTTAAAAAAAAAAAAAATTATCGAAGACTCAACTTAAGCTTTATTTCCTAACAAAATTACTGTATAATGTACGACTTAAAGGGATAGTAATACTTCATTTTAACTTTATTTTATTTTGTAGGCATTAAAAAAACATGAAGAATGATATAAGTCTTATCTCTGAAACCTTTATGGTTTAAGAGATATTCACAAACAAAGTATCCCCCCCCTGTTCAACCAAATCAGAAGGGAGATGCCCAGGTAGACTGCAGAGAGGGACAATCTTCAATTAAGATAATGGAAAAAGCTGAAAAACTTATCAAGGGGGGAAGGGCTTTCATTGTTTTCATACAAAGAAAATTGTCCCCTTCTGTTATCTGTACTGTCATACAACCAGACTCACATCTGAGAAGAGATTGTTTACACTAGGTAAAAGGGGCGGGGAGGGGAACTTTGCTTGTGAATATCTCATAAACCATAAAGGTTTGAGCGATAAGACTTATATCATTCTTCATGTTTTTTTAATGCCTACAAAATAAAATAAAGTTAAAATGAAGTGTTACTATCCCTTTAAGTATTCTGTTCTGTGGAACTGCAATTTTTTTCATTTGGAAATATAAAAATCTAGCATGTATGGGCTTCTGCTCTGATTTTGTGAGGTACAAAGTGGGTAAGCAAATAGGGATGCCATAATTACACAGTTACAACACTATATGAAATATATAGAGAAGAATGTTTGAAATTGCACTTAACCAACTTTTTCAGCAAACATTTGCACATACCCTCCAGGTACTAATGAGTATTTCCCAACTCGGTAGAAGAGAAATCTGCAAAAGTGCAACTTTCAGCTTGGAACATCCTATTTTACGCATTCTATTACACACAAGCTGCATTAGTACATCTGACCCTCCTTGGTCACCCATATAAGCATATAAACAAGGGGTACTCAATCTTTGGACCTCCCCACAGCTAGCTGAGGATGATGGGAGTCTTCTTCCTAAGAACCGGAAGGCTGAACGTTTGGTAATGTCCCCCTAGTTCGCTACACAAGAAGTGACGCCATTTAAGTTTGGAACGTGTAGCGGGTTGGACTGAAAGTTACTATGGATGCTGCTGAGAACCAATAGGAGTATTGGAAGCGACGCGCTGCTGGGATTGGCCCACGGCTGAAATTGGCCCATAGTACAACATTAGTCTTGTTGAGAGATGGAGGCTTGGTTTCATCGGAAACCGGGAGCATCTCCATACTAGCCCGTTAATATTGATAGCGAGGCGTGAATCAAAGGTATCCGATGACCGTTGGACTAACCGTAAGTAGTGCAGCGCTGCAATTGGTCTTTATAGAAGTGTATAGACTATATAAGAAACTTTTTTAGATCTAGAAGAGTTACCCCCTGAAGAAGTGAAGGAGTACCTCACGATACGCGTTTGGTTTTATACATGTTTTAATATACTTGAAATATACAAATAAACTATTACTTATTATACCTATCGAGTGCTGGAAGGTGAATAAGGCGTTTTGGAGCAGGACCAGAGGATCCTATTGATACTTGGAGGAAAGCTGGACTGGGGCCAATACCAGTCCATGAGCTCATTCACAGAGGCAGGTTATAGCCTCTCACTCCTGTAAGTATGTTATTTGGAGTGGGGGAAAGAACTTTATATTGAATACTGCACTTAGAGGTGTATTGCGCTCTCTTGTTTTTTTGTTATAGACCACAAATGCTAGAGAAGTCCAAAGATGGCCTCCCCTAGCATATATGCTTGCACTTGTTTTATCCATAATGAGACAAAAAAGAAAGAAATAGGGACATCTTCGTTAGGTGTTAATGTTTCAGGACCACAATGTATTGCATACTCCTCTGGTCCTTAAAGGGTTAATAATTTGGGCCCTAATGGTGACACCTGATCTAAAGCCTAGATATATACTCAATGTTTCCAGATAAGCCTATTGCCTTGTTCATATGGTCTACTGAATAGTAATAATTTGGACACACTGGGGGAGGCCTGAAACTGTAAGCTCTGTAACGTAAAAGACACAAAGTAACACGTCTTAATGCAACTTTTTATTCCAATAGTGTGTTATCTCAAGTACATGAAATTGTATTGATTTTAATGGTATTGCAGCAAATTATGGCATGTTAATGCAACTGAAGCATATTGTTGTAGCTGCTGTTAATTTTAAAGAAATGCATTATGGGTAGAAAAGTGGAGAACCATGGGATTCAATATGTATTGAAAAACATGATAATCATGTGCAAATTTCATAAAAATATAGCACACACATTTATGTGCACTTTTATATGGAATTTAAGCATAAAGACAAATCGCCAGTGTGGACTTAAAGAAAGATCAGGCAGAAGTAAAATAATTGTTTCACAGCAGACACATTGGGCTCTCTATCAGAAGCACGGATCGTTTATTATTTTGTGAAGATGAATAAACATTTAATTTGGCACAAGCTTAGAAAAGAAATACAACTATGAAGTTCTAACACCCTACCCTTGACTAAAAATGAAACCAATCACCCCTATCATTGTGACATATGGCTTCTCCTTTAGTTTTACCTTTCACCAGTTCTGTAGCCTGGATTGATAGACAAGTTCTATTCTTTGCAGGTAGGAAAAATTTAACACCGAGTATTAGAGTGGTATGAAACACATTGCAATGAAATTCATGGGATACCTCTCCAGCATTCAAAGGGTTAAGAGAGGTGAGCCTTGGAAGTTCATTGTGCTACAATACATTTTTACAAGGAATATTGTAACAGGTTTCCTGTGGGGCAATACTCAAGTTACCAAGTTCAAACATTTTATATTTTTGTTTTTTTATTTTTTTGTTCAAGGAGGACTATACCCAACAACAGCGGTTCCCAGCCACCACCCATAACATGATATATCTACAGAAGAAGGGTGGACAGAAATAAACAAAACTTTAAACAAAAAAAAAAAAAAAAATTGTCTAAGAGCCACACTGCACACTGAACCAACAGGGGTCAAACCTGAAGGAAGCACCAAGAACCGAAGATGATCCTAGACAGGCAAGACTGTCTCCAGGATCTTCCTCCCAAAACTGGCGTCAGCCGATGCCAGCACATCAACACTGTAGTGCTTCAAAAATGTGTGCACAGATGAACAAGTGGCAGCCTTGCACAACCGATCAGCAGAGGCTTGATTCTTGTAAGCCCAAGAAGCCCCAATAGTAGAATGATCCAAAAGGGAACAGGCTTCATCCTCATCTCATAAGCCTTACAAATAGTGGACTTGATCCAAGACACAATAGTCACTTTGGATGCAGATCTCCCTGTCCTGGGGCCCTAAGGAATGACGAACAGCACATCAGACTGTCTAATGGACTCAGGGTGATGTACATAAAACTTGAGACAATGCACCACGTCTAACAAGTGGAGATCCCTCTCCTTGTCAGAGGTAGGGTCAGGGCAGAAAGAAGGCACCACAATTTCCTGATTAATGTGGAACTCAGAGACCACCTTCGGGAGAAACTCCTGCGAAGTGCAAAGCATCGCCTTGTCTTTGTGAAACACCAAAAAGGGTGGTCTACAAGACAGAGCATGCAACTCCACAACACGACAAACAGACAAGATCGCCAGGAGAAAGGCCATTTTCCACGTCAGCAGGCGTAGAGGAATAGTTGCCAAGGACACAAAAGGAGGGTGCTGAAGTATGCCCAAAACCAAGTTAAGATCCAACTGAGGAGTGGGAGTCTTGAAAACAGGATGAGTATGAGCAATGCCCTGGAAGAAAACCTTGACATCAGGAAGAATAGCAATGCGCCTCTGAAAGAAAACAGAGCGCAGAAGTCTGAACCTTAAGAGAACTCAAGCTGATGCCCTTATCCACACCGTCCTGCAAGAAAGCCAGGACCGTAAGCAAACCAAAATCCTGAGAAAGGTCCCTATCAGCACACCAAGATAGAAAGGTCGACCAGACACGATGGTAGGCCTTAGAAGAAACAGGTTTGTGGGCACTATGCATAGTAGCCACCACACCAGAAGAAAAACCCTTCTTCTTCAGTATTGAGGATTCAATTTAAAAACTGTAAAAGCTAGATGAACATCCACCATCCATAAGTAACCCTGTAAAAGAAAAAATCCGGACGGCAAGGGAGCCGGAATGGCTCCGCCACAGCAAGATACAGAAACTCCAGAAACCAAGCCTATTGAGGCCAATACGAAGCAATCAGAATGACTGGACAGCGCTCCAGTCTCAATTTCTGTAACATCCAGTGCAAAATGGGGAGGGGAGGAAAGATGTAAGACAGAGGAAAACCAAGGAATGGACATAGCATTCACCGCTAGAGCTAGAGCATCCCGCCAGCGAGAGCAGAACATCGGAACCTTCTGGTTTTGTCTTGTCGCCATCAGGTCGATGCAAAGAAGACCCCATATCTGAACAATGAGAGAAACACCTCTGGGTGCAGCTCCCACTCTCCGCTGCTCACTGTGTGTCAACTTAGGAAGTCTGCCACGACGTTGTCTACGCCAGGAATGTGCACTGCGGATATGGCAGGAACAGGTTCTTCTGCCCAGGACAAAATTGCCTTGACTTCTAACCAAGCAGCGAGACTTCTTGTTCCGCCCTGCTTGTTGATGTAAGCCACTGCTGTGGCATTGTCGGACTGGACCCGGACTGGGCATTCTTCCAGCTGGGGTGTCCAATATCGAAGGGCATGAAATATAGCCCGAAGATCCAACACGTTGATGGGAAGCAGACATTCCTCCAGAGACAACTGACCCCGAGCACTCAGGCGACCCAGGACCGCTCCCCAGCCGGAGAGGCTGCGTCAGTCATCAAAGTGGTCCAGAAGGATACTAGGAAGTACTTCACCCTTCAGCAGATTGGAGAGGTCGAGCCACCAAGACAAACTCAGTTCCACATGAAGAAGGAGGGATACTGACATAGTCAGAAGGTCCAGCTGACCCCTACACACCTGGATCACAAACCTCTGGAGTTCCTGGTGTGAGCCATGGAAATTAGGACTGCTTCTATGGTGGAGATGAATTTCCCCACTAGAGAGGACAGCCTCTTGGCTGGAACTGGACCGTGACCCAGAACAGCAGAAACCCTGTGAGTGATCTGGTGAGCCACCACGTCCGTGAGAAACACCATGCTCTGCTGAGTGCCGAAGAGAAGGCCCAGGAAGACCATGCGCTGGGATGGAACAAGATCTGACTTGTCCATGTTGATGATCCACCTGTGATGGGTGAGAGCATGAATGCAGTCCTGAACCTGCTGATGAAGTCACGCAGAAGGGACTTTCATAAGCAGGTCATCCATGTATGGAGTAACTCTGATGCCGTCCTGATGGAGGAAGGATGCTACAGCTCCCAGGATACGGTTGAAGATTTGAGGAGCTGTAGTCAAACCAAAGGGAAGACCTGAAAAAGTGCCCTTGGTCGCAGGCAAATCTGAGATATTGCCGACTCTCTGGATGAATGGTGATGTGTAGATACGAATCCTGAATATCCAGAGAGGTAAGGAATTCCCCCGGGGACATAGCAACAATCATCATCCTTAGGGGTTCCTGGTGATAATGAGTCCTGATCACAAAGATATTGAGATCCTTCAAATCCAAAATGGGACGACAGCTGCCATCCTTTTTCAAGAAGACAAACCTCTTTAAAAACCCATACCTCTGTTCTGAATTGGAACAGGTTCCAGAACATCCTTGTCCAGAAGGGCCTGGACAGCGCCACTGAACAGTCATAGTTTCTCTACGCCCTGGGGCATTTGAAAGGGAGGGAGAGACACAAAAGGGATCCTGTACCCTTCCGCCACCACCTGTAAAACCCATGGATCCGCCACTGAATCCTCCCAGACGTTGCGGTAGTGATGCAGATGGCCACCCAAAGTCGAGTGGGGACCTGGGTTTTGCGAGTCATGCCAAAGAAGGCTTGGAGAAGACCATGGGCTTCCATTGCTATTTGGGCTTGGAGTTGGAACGCAGAGCTGAGGGAACCGCCTGGTTCGCCGGACATGTCTCAGTCTGGAAAAAGCCAATTACGCTTGAGAGGCATAGTCTTCCTATGGGCCATAGACAGAAGGGTACTCTTGCCCCCTGTGGCTTCACTAATCAGATCCTAAAGATCTGGCCCAAACAAAGAGGTGCCTTGAACAGGCAATGAGAGCAAATCTGTCTTGGAAGACGTGTCAGCAGACCAGAGATTGTTTGCAAGAAGCCACAACATATCCGAAGTAGGAGCACTCTGACGGACAGCAAGAGTGAGCTGTTCAGTCAAGACCGCAATAGCTCGGTTCACCCATGCCGCAGCAAATACTGGACGCATGGCAGTACCAGCAGTGGCAAAAATGGACTTGAGGGAGACCTAAAGTTTCTTGTCAGTCCAGTGTTTCAGAGCAGAAGCATCAGCCACTGGCAAGGCAGTGGACTTAGACAGCAAAGACCCCCGGTAACTGGGATGGAAAGAGTTGAAATGTAGACCGGAGGTCTCTAATAGCAGCCTTGAACTCTTGCACCCAAGCTGAATCTAATGCATGGCTGGAGGTCCCTGGGAAAGACTAAGGGACATCACAACATGCTGGGCATAAATAACTTGAGAATTCTCTAGGTAACCCTGAATGACATGAGGAGCAATGCTCAATAGAGGACAAAGAGACCCCAGTGTCCTCTGTCTTAGGCCTGGCCCCGAGCTCTAAAGGAGTAGACATTCTCACAGTGTCAAAACGTTTCAAATATAAGGAATCACCCAAATACAGTGTGTGAGATTAAAATTTCACCCCAGAAATCGCTAAAATGCACTTATCTGACAGGTGAAGGGTTAATCTGCAGAGGAGAGAAGGAGAGTCCAAGCCATACATAGGATATTCATTCAGAAAAAGGCACAAAACAGCTGCCACGGCAGGAGCCAATCAGAAACAAGCGCACTAAGCAAGTGCTCATGGGAAATGCTGTTTTCCCAGAAAAAGTACCCCATAAGTGGTCAAAGCCCCCTGAGCCCCCCACCACACATAAAACGTTAACCGGATGAGAGCAAGGGCAGACAATTAAAATGAGCCATCTCTGAAGTCGCTACGTTGAGCGGTTGCAGAGATATGTCCCAAACTGTACAGTCCCATAGAAGCGAATGGAGCAATGGAGCCTATGTGGTAAAAGTGCACCAGAACACAAATTTTGCAAAGTTGAAACTGTGAGATCATCATTAGAACATGTTAGCAGACCCAAAAAAACACTGAACCCAGTAGGGAAAGTGCCAGTAAACCTCCAAAAGATGCAAAACCAGCAGTTGAAGGGTTAAGTTACCACAGAAACTTTCTTCAAAACACCCAACAGACATACAGATAAACCCAGTGAGTGCAAGAGTGTGCAATAGGAACTCCAAAGGAAAACCCCTGTGCGGAGGGGAACTGTGGAACATGTGGACCCACAGCACTCAAAGGGTTGCTCACCTTTACTGCAGATCTTCTGTCTTCAGATTACCATGTTTAAAGAAGAAGCCTCGGTGGGCAACTCCAGATGAAAGAACTTGTAGCCTAGATTTTCCCCCAGGGCTTAAGGTCCACAAAAAGCACCTAGATACTGAGCTAGCATTGTCAGTTATGGTAATCTGCCTAATGGTGGTATTCCATATCTAACAAAAAAATAAATTATTAGAACTGTTCTCTTGCCTGTGTCTTCACCAAGGAACAAATCTTACTGGAGCCGATTGGCTAGCTGCAGCCAAGGAGGGAAGGTAGGCTCCACCCCCTGCATTCACTTCTAGAATTGTTCCTGTCTAATTAAAGGGGTGGATCGCCTACCCAAAGTTCCCAGTTAACCTGTATGGGACGACAGAGAAAATAAAGTTATGATGAGTTAACTATATTGAGACCTAACATTAAAAGAAACATCAGTAATATACCTCAGCTCTGCCTTCTTTATCTCCCACATATAGCATATACATGGCATAAAATAAGTGTAAGCGAAATATGAAGGTGGTGGGGAGTTAACAGAAGAAACAGAGAATAACAAAAAACAATACAATAACATACACAAGACTGAAGGTCCCATGCATGCATCTTTTTACACACACACACACACACACACACACACACACACACACACACACACACACTATACATATAAACACACACACACACACACACACACACACACACACACACTATACATATAAACACACACACACACACACACAGAGATATAGACACACACACACACACAGAGAGATAGACACACACACACACAGAGATAGACACACACACACAGAGATAGACACACACACACACAGATAGACACACACACACACACAGATAGACACACACACACACACAGATAGACACACACACACACACACACACAGAGATAGACACACACACACAGAGATAGACACACACACACAGAGATAGACACACACACACACACACAGAGATAGACACACACACACACAGAGATAGACACACACACACACAGAGATAGACACACACACACAGAGATAGACACACACACACAGAGATAGACACACACACACACACACACACACACACACACACACACACACACACACAGAGATAGACAGACAGACAGACACACTAGTTGAAGAGCCTGTGTACAACGGCCGTGGTGCAGCAATGTCTGTGCTGCAGTCATGTGCACTAGAGACTGCCCGCGGCACGGCTGGTAACTGAGCGGGCCACTCCGAAATTCAGACTGTAATCCTCTCTGTGCACCATCAGCCATCTGTACTGCGCATGACAGCTTCTGACAGACTTTAGCGAAATATTATATAGGATATATATATATTTTTATGGGACCTTCAGTGCTGTGTATATTATCTTATTGTATTGTTTATTTTAACTATTTGCAGTGGATTGTAAAAAATATAATAAAAGCCATTTATTCCTAGATTATACTTGACTTTAAAGGGATAGTAATACCTGAAAATAAGTTTATTTTATATTGTAGCCCTTAAAAAACCATGAAAGATGATATAAGTCTTATCTCCCAAACCTTTATGGTTTGGGAGATATTCATATGTAAAATATAGTATAGTTCACTTTTCCTTGCTGTTTCAGCCAAGTCTGCCATCTAGTGGACAGATTTGGAATTCGGTCCACATAGCAACCGGCAGCTCTTTAGCAGCGCCGAGATCACGATCTTTGAAAAGAACTACTTCATTGGAACAGTGTACAAAGTGTGCCTGGCTTGAAAGCACACTTTGTAGACCATTCCAATGAAGAAATTCTTTTTAAAGATCGTGATCTCAGCATTTCTGGAGAGGCACTGATGGTCGGGCGACCGGTTTCCAAATCTGAAGGGTGGAGCAATGACGTCACTCCAGGGGAAACTTTACTTCCGAATATCTCCCAAACCATAAAGGTTTGGGAGATAAGACATATCATTTTTCATGGTTTTTTAAGGGCTACAATATAAAATAAACTTATTTTCAGGTATTACTATCCCTTTAACCTACTTCAAAGGCAATTAGGTTTTGTTCAGCCTGATCCTAATTATGTTTTGCTCAGTCTGATCCAAGCTGTTCCTATAGTTCAGTCCATCGCGCAGGAACAGTGAGAGAGCACTGCGGATCTCTTTTCAGACTCCTTTTTGGCTGCCCCGACTCCACCAGGGTAATAATATGCAGCCCGACTATTCCATGGAGGTTTCATTCACAGACTAGGAAATCAGAGCTATTTACACAATGCCGAAGTCTCCCTACAGCACTAAGATTTAGTATGCAGTAGAGTCTACATTGTTTCACCATCTTTTTTTTTTATTATTTTATTTTTTAAATATCTTTTTTTTTTACATTGTTGCACAAAACTAATACAGATATCTTTCGATCAGGGAAGTAAAAGTGAAAACTAAAATAATAAGAACGTAGGCAACTTGACTTTGCATAAAATGCACTTGCAGAATGTGGTCAAAAAGAAGGTCAACTGTCACATGAAATAAAGGCAGCAAATAACCAACAGCACCTATACATTATTTCTTGATAAATCTCCAACTGGCATGAAAACACTGCAGCACTAGTTCAAAGCATTTGAAAGCCAAAGGAGTAATTATTACAATGCACACCTCTCCTGCATTCAAAGGGATTAACATGTAGATTGCCAGAAGGGTTTGCAACACATTGCTTATCAATGTGTTGCTCACCTGCTGGCACTCTAAAGGTTAAAGTTCTCCCCCAGCCGGAGGCTCACCTCGGCACTACAGTCTTAGTAAACCAGTTATTTTGTTCCCGTTATGACACTTCTGAACGTTTTTGCGTTTGACAGAATTACAGTATTTCAGCAGGAAATATAGTTTATTATTATTTGGAGGTGGCAGCTAATTTTAAAATTCATCTGGCTGGCTCAAAAGGGCTTTACTCGCTTCCGCTGACACTTTGGGGATAAGATTTTGAAAGTCTGCTTCAATTAAGGCCTCGATGCCCAAGGCAGAAGAGAAGCGAGAGCTCGGTAATAGCTTGTCAACAGCCAGTTTGGACTTTAATCTGTGCAACTAGAGAAAAGGGTGTTCATCAAAAATAAAAGGAAAAAAAATAATAATAGTAAAAACCAAAGAATAAAGCAGTTATTACAGGAAAAAAAAAAGAGGATGTTAGTCTTACCTGTTAAATCCTTTTCTCTTAGTCCATACAGGTTACTGGTAACTCTGGGTAGGCGATCCGCCCCTTTATGTAGGCAGGAACAATTCTAGAATTGTATGCAGGGGGTGGACCCTACCTTCCCTCCTTGGCTGCAGCAAGCCAACCAGCTCCAGAGAGAATTGAGAAACTAACTATTGACTAGATAGTAGAAGGGAAAGAAGACTCCTGTGAGAATGACCCCGAAGGACCCCACAGTCTGCCACAGGACAGCCAAGCATGGTCCCTTGACAGGGTGGGAGATGAGTAACCTGTATGGACTAAGAGAAAAGGATTTAACAGGTAGGACTAAAATTCTCTTTTTCTCTGTCGTCCAATACACGTTACTGATAACTTTGGGATGTCCAACCATTGAGTTTCCCAGAGGGGGGGAGGCAAGGACCAAGTGCAAGGCCCCCAAAGTCACCAGTGCAGATATGAACTATCAGATCAGAGACAGCCCAAAAAACAATGAAGTGTCAACTGACACTGACCAGGGATAACACCACCCAACTGTTACACAGCACACTGAAGTAGAGTCAATGGGGCTCAAAAGTGAAGGAAGAACCAAGAACCGAAAAAAAAAAAAAAAATCCTAGACAGGCAAGACTGCCTCCAGGATTTTCCTCCCAATTGCTGTAGTCAGCCGATTCCAGTACATCAACACAGTAATGCGTCGAACAGGTGTGCACAGATGACCAGGTGGCAGCCTTGAATAACTGATCAGCAGATGCCAGATTCTTGTAAGCCCAAGAGGCCCCAATAGATTGAATAGAATGAGCTGTGACCCTGAAAGGGACAGGCTTCTTCCTCAGCTCATAAGTCTTATGAATAATGGACTTGATCCAAGAAGTAATAGTCACTTTGGATGCAGGTCTTCCTGCCCTAGGACCCTCAGAAAGGACGAACAACGCATCTGATTGGCTGATAGACTCAGTGCGATGTACATAAAACTTGAGACAACGCACCATGTCTAACAAGTGGAGATCCCTCTCCTTGTCAGAGGTGGGGTCAGGGCAGAAAGAAGGCACCACAATCTCCTGATTGATGTAGAACTCAGAAATCACCTTCAGGAGAAACTCCTGAGAAGTGCGAAGCACCGCCTTGTCCCTTTGAAACACCAAATAGGGTGGTTTACAGGACAGAGCATGTAACTCCATGACACTGCGGACAGACAATCGCCAGGAGAAAAGCCATTTTCCACGTCAACAGGCACAGAGGAATAGTAGCCAAAGACTCAAATGGAGGGCGCTGAAGAACACCCAAAACAAAGTTAAGATCCTCTGGAGGAGCAGGAATCTTGAAGGCAGGACGAGTATGAGCAATGCCCTGGAAGAAAACCTTAACATCAGGAAGGATGGCAATGTGCCTCTGAAAGAAAACAGAGAGCAGACATCTGAACTTTAAGGAAACTCAAACTGAGGCCCTTTATCCACATCATCCTGCAAAAAAGCCAGGACAGTAGGCAGATCAAATTCCTAACACAGGTTCTTTTCAGCACACCAAGATAGGACGGTCACCAGACACGATGGTAGATCTTGGATGAAACAGGTTTGCAGGCACTGAGCATAGTAACCACCATACCAGGATTCAATTTCCACACCGTCAAGGCTAGACTATGAACATCCTCCTTCCACAGGTAACCCTGTAGAAGAAGATCCGGACGGCAAGGGAGCTGGAATGGCTCCGCCACTGACAAATCCAGAAACTCTGGAAGCAAAGCCTGGCGAGGCCAGTACAGAGAAATCAGAATGACTGGACAACACTCCATTCGTAATTTCTGTAACACCCTGTGCAACATGGGGAGTGGAGGAAAGATGTAAGCCAGAGGGAATAACCAAGGAATGGACATTGCATCCACCGCCAGAGCTAGAGGGTCCCTCCATCAAGAACAGAACCTTGGAACCTTCCTGTTGTGTCTTGTCACCATCAGGTCAATGTAAGGAAGACCCTATTTCTGAACAATGAGGGTGAACACCTCAGGGTGCAGCTCCAACTCTCCGCTGTCCACTGTGTGTGACTGAGGAAGTTCGCCATGGCGTTGTCTACACCAGGAATGTGCACTGCGGATATGCCAGGAACGTGTTCTTCTGCCCAGGACAAAATAGCCTTGACCTCTAACCAAGTGGCGAGACTTCTTGTTCCGCCCTGCTTGCTGATGTAAGCCACGGTCATGGCGTTTTCAGACTCTACCCGGACTAGACAGTCTTCCAGCTGAGGTGTCCAATGATGAAGGGCATGAAATATTGCCAGAAGATCCAACACATTGATGGGAAGGAGAAATTCGTCTGGAGACCACCGACCCTGTGCACTCAGACGACCCAGGAACGCTCCCCACCCGAAGAGGCTGGCATCCGTCGTCACCATGGTACAGAAGGAAACTAGGAAGGACTTGCCCTTCAGCAGATTGGAGAGGTGAAGCCACCAGGACAAACTCAGTTACACATGAAGAGGAAGTGACACCAACGTCTTCAGAAGGTCCGGCTGACCCCTGCACACCTAGATCTCAAATCCCTGGAGTTCCCTGGTGTGTGCCATGGCAAACTATACCACCTCTATGGTGGAAATGAATTTCCCAACGAGAGATTACAGCTTCTTGGAACTGGATTTTGAGCCAGTATCGCAGAAACCCTGTGGCGATCTGGTGAGCCACCTCGTCCGTGAGAAAAACCATGTTCTTCTGGGTATTGAACAGGAGGCCCAGGAAGACTAGACCCTGGGAGGGGACAAGATCTGATTTGTCCAAGTTGATGCTCCACCCGTGATGGGTGAGAGGATGAATGCATTGCTGAACCTGCTGATGAAGTTTCGCTGATGGTCACAGGCAAACCTGAGGTATTGCTGGCTCTCTAGATGAATGGCAATGTGTAAGTACACACCCTGAAGATCCAAAGATGCAAGGAATTCCCTGGGGATATGGCAGCAATCGCCGTCCGTAGAGACTCCAGGTGATAACGAGTCCGGGTAACAAAGGAATTGAGATCCTTCAAGTCCAAAACGGGACAACAACCACTGTCCTTCTTGGAGACCACAAAGAGGTTTGAGTAAAAACCCATACCTCTGTCCTGAACTGGAACCGGTTCCAGAACGTCCTTGTCCAGAAGAGCCTAAACAGAGCCAAACAGACGACATTGCTCTGCACCCTGAGGTGTATGAGAAGGAAGAGAGCGAAAGGGATCCTGTACCCTTCCCTCACTACTTGCAAAATCCATGGGTCCATCTCTGACTCCTCCCAAATGCTGTAATAGTGATGCAGACGACCACCCACAGCAGAGTGTGGACCTGGGTTCGGTGAGTCATGCCGAAGGCGGCTTGGAAGCCTTGGGCTTCCATTGCTATTTGGGCTTGGAGGTATGTGGAGCTGAGGGAACCTTCTGGTTCACCAGACATGTCTCATTCTGAAAATGAAAAATACTCTTACCCCCTGTAGCCTCACTGATCAGATCCTTGAGATCTGGCCCAAACAAAGAAGTGCCTTGAAAAGGTAAGGAGAGCAAAGATTTCTTAGAAGCAGTATCAGCAGTCCTGATCTTAAGCCAAAGAGCCCGTCTGGCAACCACAGACATGGTGGAAACCCTAGCCACCAAACGGATGGCATCAAATAGGGCAGCAGAAACATAGTGCTGTGCCTCAGAAATGTTGACAAGGAGGTGCAACTTATCTGAAGTAGGAGCATCCTGATGGACAGCAAGAGTGATCTGTTCAATCCAGACCGCAATGTCCCAGTTCATCCATGCTGCTGCGAACGCTGGACGCATGGCAGAACAATTAGTGGCAAAGATGGACTTGAGGGAGACCTCAAGTTTCTTGTCAGTCCAGTCCTTTAGAGCACATGCATCAGACACTGGCAAAGCAGTAGACTTGGATAGCCTGGAGATAGAAGCATCCACTTTAGGAGGATGAACCCACTGAGCAAGTGCTGCTTCAGAAAAGGGATAAAGCTTGGCAAATTTCATGGAGACAGAAGGTTTCCTGTCCAGAGACTTCCATTCTTCAGACACAAGGCAGTCAAGAGTGGGGTTAGGTGGAAAGCAAGTAAGGGGCTTTTTTAGGCTCCTGAAAGACATCAGAAGGAACCTCCTGCACTAAGAGAATGTTTAGGGTAGTAAAGATCGCCCTGATCAGGCCCTCAGCCGAGGGCTCAGGATCAGCCTCAAAAGGGTCTGAAAATAACTGAGACGAGCCCACTGCAGAACATTCCTCAACATCTGAATACACCAACAGTTCCTCCTCAGAGGAATCTGACATGTCAGGTACACCCTGAAGCTTTGGCATGGAAGGGTGGACAAAGGAGGGGGTCTGCCAAGAATGAAAGACCCCCTGTAACTGGGATGGAAAGAGTTGCAAAGTGGACCTGAGGTCCCTAAGTAGCAGCCTTTAACT
The DNA here is from genome assembly GCA_037306005.1 of Rhinophrynus dorsalis. NCBI lineage: Eukaryota > Metazoa > Chordata > Amphibia > Anura > Rhinophrynidae > Rhinophrynus > Rhinophrynus dorsalis. Next base: position 443,433,661 of record CM074723.1, read on the forward strand.
CTTGCACCCAAACTGGCTCTAATGTATGGCTGGAGGTCCGTGGAAGACTCTCAGGGACATCAGAATATGGTGGGTATAAATGACCTGAGAATTCTCTAGGTAACCCTGACTGACAAGAAGAGCAATGAGCAATAGAGGATACAGAGACCCCAGCATCCTTAGTCTTAGGTCTGGCCCCAAGCTCCAATTGTATAGACATTCTTACAGTGTCAATAACGTTATTGTATAAGAAGTCACCCAATTACAGTGTGTATGATTAAAGTTTCACCCCAGAAATAGCTAAAATAAACTTATCTGGCAGGCGAAGGGTTAATCAGCAGAGGAGAGAAGGAGAGTCCAAACCCTGCATAGGATACTTGCTCTGGAAATATCACAAAATGGCTGCCGCAGCAGGAGCCAATCAGAAACGAGCGCACGAAGCAAGCACTCATTGGAAATGTAATTTTCCAACAAAATTACCCCAAACAGTGCCCAAAGCCCCCTGAGCCACCCAACACAATAGAAACATGAACCGGATGATAGCGCAAGGGCCAGCAAGTAAAATGAGCCATCTCTGAAGTCGCTAGGTTAAATGGTTGCAGAGATAGGTCCCAAACTGTACAGTCCCATGGGAGTGAATGGAGCAATGGCGCCTACGCTGTAAAAGCACGGAACTCAATTTTTACTGAATTGAAGGTGTAATATTAAAAGACATGAAACATCACTAAAACATGTTAGGATACCCAAAAAAATGAACCAGTAGGAAAGTGTCAGAAAACCCCCAAATGAATGCCAAACCAGCAGCTAAAGAGTTAAATACCACATAAACCTGCTCCAAACACCCAACAAATATACAGATAGACCAAATGAGTGCAGGAGTGTGCAATAGGAACTCCAAATGAAAAACCTCTGTGCAGAGGGGCACTGTGGGACATGTGGACCTGCAGCACTCAAAGGGTTGCTCACCTTTCCTGCAGATCTTCTGTCTTCAGATTACCATGTTTAAAGAAGAAGCCTAGGTGGGCAACACCTGAGTAAAGTACTTGGACCCAAGATTTTTCCCCAGGTCCACAAAAAGCACCTGGTCACTGAGCTAGCCACATCTAAGGGCATTGTCAGTTATGGTAATCCGCCTAATGGTGGTATACCATTTCTAACAGAAAAATAAAAAAACTTCTAAAGCTATAGCAGAACTGTTCTCTTGCCTGTGTTATCTTCACCAAGGAACAAATCTTTCTGGAGCTGGTTGGCTAGCTGCAGCCACCCCTGCATACAATTCTAGAATCGTTCCTGCCTACATAAAGGGGTGGATCGCCTACCCAGAGTTACCAGTAACCTGAATTGGACGACAGAGAAATATCTGTGTACATAAAGTTTATGGGAACGATAACAGATGCAAAACAATGCAATGGTGATACCACTAGTATCGAAGGGTTATAAATGTTTGGGGTTCTGTGTGCTTAGGCGGGGCCATGTGAGGAATGGAGTGTGGTCATGGGTGGAGCTAACCACAAGCATATTACCTAGGGGCACAGAGGATATAAATCCAACACAAATTCTAGTGCAAACAACTGAACTGAAGGCTTGAAATAACATTTCTGCAAATTCCCATTGACTTTTATGGTGCTTAAAGCCAAACTTTCATGGGAATAAGAATGCCCCTGAATATATTACTAACTTAGAGATATACGAAGGCATACTATCTTTAAGCTCGATAAATTAGTGGTATTGCAGTAAAAAATATCTTCTGCAGGAACCAGAAAGACAGACAGCACAGACATCTTAGAGGAAATGAACCGCTGAGTCTGAGCTGTCTGTCCCGTTCTCTGCCAGCATTGGTGAGTGGCGACCTTCATGATTTATGGCACAGGAAGGGACTGACCGCACAGGCACACACAGCGCTTTTCTTGTGTGCAGCCCAAAGCCTGTAGAAGATATGTTTTTACTGCAATACCACTAATTTATCGAGCTTAAGGATAGTATGCTTTTGCATATCCCTAAGTTACTAATATATTCAGGGGCAATATTACCATGAAAGTTCTGCTTAAAAAAAAAAAAAAAAAAAAAAAAAAATCAATGGAAATTTTCAATTTCCCACTATGGTGCGGTAGTTTTCCCCAAAATTACTCCAATTTAGCTGGATGAAAAAGGCCAATCAGTGAGATCAGAAGGGCAGTTTACTTCATTGACAAACATTGGGGTGTAAAATGCTTTGCTTCACAAGGTGTTCCATACACCCCCGTAGTTCTCAAGGGGTTAATGGATTATGGAATAAGAGACCTTTCTATAACCCTTCAAGTACTGCAAAAATAATCTACTGCTCTGTATGGCCTTGTATTTCACAGAGGTCCAGGCATTTGCCAAATTAAGCGGAGAATAAAAACCACTTGAAACCTCTCAAAATACAACAAATTAGACGAGATGACAGTGGAACAGACGAGAAAGACTTAATATACACAATTGGGATACACTTTAAAATCTTTATATGATTACTCACATAAGTTCAAAAGTGTAGAGATAAAAAACAATATGTAATACATTAGCCTGGCAACAGAAGCCAATGTGATATCTGAGTCTGGAATTATTAGTGTGCATTAAGCAGCCCAGACTGCAGGGAAATAAAATACTTGGGGAGATATGCACAAACTAAAGTAGAGAAATGCTGTGATACACCAAACAGAAACACACAGTGACAAAAAATACATTCCCAATGATTTAACCCCATGGAGACCAGAGGAGTGATCAATGCATTGCGCATTAAGGTGTTTCACACCCTTCATGTCCTCAAGGAGTGCAATGCATTGTATACCCCTCTGGTACTGAAAGGGGTAAAGGGTCTGTTAGGCCCCCCCCCCCAACAGATTGACAAGTCTCCGTTAACTCCGTTAACTACCCTGCACTTCATTTTTAAAGTGGATGTGTCACCTATGTATAACATAGCATAAATAGTTAGGCTACATATCAAATATTACTAAAGAGGTCTTTTTTTTTTTTTTACATCTTATTTAGTGTAAATTTAAGTTATAAAGTCTGTCCTTCAGCTACTTCCGCATAGACTGAGGTTAGCAGCTCTGTAACCGCAGTCCATCCCTCTGCCTCTGCTCCAGTCCCTCTATCCAGCCTCCTCCAATGACGGAGGCTGTCTTTAAGCTGGAGCAGTCTTATTGGCAGAGATGGATATCTTGCCAATGAGAGCGCTCCAGCTTACAGACAGAAGCCTCCGTCATTGGAGGAGGCTGGATAGAGGGAGGGGAGAAGGGGCACAGTGGCGGACTGCAGTCCATGAGGAAGTAACTGCAGGACCGACTTTATAACCTAAATTTACATGGAATTAAAAAAAAAAAAAAAAAAAAAAGACCATTTTAGTAATATTTGATATGTAGCCTATTTGTGCTATGTTAAACATAGGTGACACGTCCACTTTAATTTGTGTTTCCTGAGGCATAAAATCTACATTTACATACGCTCTGAAGATGCAACCATTCCTGGCCTTTCCAGGACTCCAAGTACTACAGCAGCCTTCCAGTGATTGTCCAGGACTGTCTGTAAATTGGCTGAGGTGAGATAACAGCCCTTCTGAATATATATGAGCAATGGGCACTGATCACAAAATAGGAACTGACTTCAGCTCTTCTCACATTAACCCTTTGAGTGCCAGAGGAATACGCAATGCATTGCAAAGCAATGTGTTGCGCACCCCTCTGGCACTCAAAGGGTTAAATGCTCTCTGAACAGGACTGTTACATGTGTTGAAAAGCAATGGTATAACTATTTTAAAGGAGCAGTAAACTTTTTTATGAAAACACATTTTATAGAGCATTTCCTGCTGTATAAAACAAGGTCACTCCCACTGCTGTCAGATGTTTTATTCAAAATCATAGCAGTTCAAATAATCATTGCTTTTTCTGGTAGTTCTGACAGGAAGTGACAGGCAGTTTCTATCACATTCTATGGAGAACTGTAGGTCTCTGACTTTGATTTTCCTCTGCATGACAACTTAACAGAAAAACTAATTAGAATTTGAACACTAGAGGGCACTACTAATGTAAAAAAACTGTAATAACTCTGGAAATATTAATCTCTTGGCAGTGGGGGTACCCTTATTTTACGCAGTAGGAAAATCCCTACAATATATATTTTTCATAAAGTTTACTGCTCCTTTAAGGATATAACATTTTAAGTCCTCTGGTCCTCAAGGGGTTAAGTTAGCATGGACTTCTATTTGTCCCATGTGCTGCAGTTGCATTGCCTCTGACTTGGTTTAGTTCTTATTAAGGCTATATTCCACATGGACTACTTCAGCTCAGCACCATTAACGCTACTGTAAGCGCTCCCCTGTGGTAGTACTGCCTTTATGGGCCACTGTGTAGATCGTTCACTAGCGATGCCGTTCGCTTCATTCAGTGACTGGTGAAGCTATGTGGGCATTGGTCAGTAATATATGGTCGATGCCCATGCTGGCTGTGCTCATCATGCTTCTGCACCAGCCCCCATGCTACAGACTTGTCAAGGTAATGCAGGGCGTCAGCGGGCATGGTGACTTGGCATTTGCTAAAATAGAGCACAGACATGGCTCCTGTATAAAAGCAAACTGGAGTAACCTACACCACAGGGGGAAACATAACCATTTACAAAATTTTCACTGTGATAAATGCTAATAGAAGTCTCCAACACACTGCAAAGCAATACATTGCAGACCCTTCTAGCATTCAATGTGTTAAAAGCTCATTTAAATCAATGGGGGGGTTTATTTAGCCAGAGTTCTTCCAGTGTGCGATAAGGCCCTCAGAGCAGTGAGGGGTGATTGTAAGCTCTATGGGGCAGCAACCTTTCATCCTCAGGTATACTCGCCTGTTGTTCCCCTTATGATTGTCTCTTTAAGTACTTAATCATTGCACTTATTGTACTCCTTCTATATCAAATGTAAACTGTAGAGTGCCAAGTACACTGGTTGGAGCTACATTAATAAAATATACAAGACAATACAATAATGGGAGTCAGGCAGCAAGCAGCGGGAAGGAGTCACGCTGCCCAGCACTGGCTTACAGGGTGGAATTATAAGTCTGTGTAAGGCTCCAAAAGGGACTGACAACGCAGGAGCGCGGACGTCACTATGGCAAGATATTCGCGCTCCCCTCAGATATGGAATCTGGTCCCTTGACCAGACCGCTCACAGCAAGGAACAATCTTCTGCCTGTCAGCCGTGGAAGAAAGGATAAATCTATTGAATAAGGTAATAATTCTGGCGACTAGCGCTACTAAGCAGCTAGTCGCCAGATAGGGAGTTAAGATAAACTTGTTTTGCGGTGGTACTTCCACTTTAAAGCGGAACGTTCACTACAATAACATACCGCTTCAAATGATTATTACATTAGCGATATGCACACACTTAACGAAGAATATAACCTTCTATGCAGGCAGGCACCGGTTGGTATCTTGCAGTAGGCGGTGTCTGTGCCCACGGTGTCAGTCCCTTCCGGTGCCTTTCAGCACAAACAGATTCAGCTCGCCAATTGTGGAGTTGAAGAACGGACAGCGCAGACGCACAGATGCCGGCTCTGCAAGACGTCTGCGCTGTTCCCTATTGCCTGCCTGAATGAAAGGTTATATTTTTCGCTAAAGGAGCAATTAAACTTGAAAATAAACATAAGTGTGTGCATAGCGCTAATGTAATAATCATTTGAAGCGCTATGTTATTGTAGTGAATGTTCCGCTTTAAATTACATGAAATAATTTGTAAGAAGCCTTGGCCTGCTAAAAATCGATTAAAGGGCAAGTAACATATACTAAAAATAACGTTCCCCATTTACCCTAAAAGTGCCATAAAATCTCAGTGGCCCCATGAATATTTTCTATGTGCCTTTGTTCAAGGGATAACTTCTTCAATCAGTCTTGGATATCAAGGCCACGCAGGCAGACATGACAGCAGATTTTAGTCTTATTCAAGCTGAAACAGTTAAAGTATAGGAGTGTACTCAACCATTTAAACACAATGCATTTCAAAGCCCTCTGATTCTTTACCCTTTGAGTGTCAGAGGTGTACGCAATGCCTCTGGCACTCAAAGGGGTAACAAAAATGCGTTGCGTACCCCTCTGGCACTCAAAATGGTAAGATCATCATATTCAGCAAGTAGTTTGAGGTTCTGTAGTCCTGCTAGGAACAGTCCATGGACACCACTCCCAGGACTGAGTGAAGACGTTATCTCTTGAATCATGAAAAAATGAGTAGGGGCCATTAAGATTTTCTGGTCACCGGAAGCTAAGTTGGTGATTATTATTAAGCAGCATTTCTTCCACTTTAAAGTTGTCAGTGTGTTGAAATTCAATTTTCTCCCATGCATGTGGAGGTGAATGTACAGAAGCGATTGATAATTCCTGTCGCGAGTGCGCCCGAGTGTTCCTAGGCAACCTTCCTTCATCATCTTCTGTGACAAATATAAGCAGAAGAGTTTAAACTGCAGGCTGATGGAGTTGTGAATACTAATGACTACCAGAAGAAGGGCATTTTACTGCCGACTTTGAAAGCGTTAGTGACAGACATTCAGAAAGTTACATTCATTTATTCAATATGAAACAATTCAGGGGAAAGGACTGCATAATTAGCAATGGACCGTAAACAAATTTCTCAGACGTGCTCCATCATTCAGTGTAAAGAGAAAGTGCCACATATGAAGGACAAAAGAAGGGACTGCAGCCAAAGAATTATTCTTATCAATTACATAGTTTTACTTATGGGGTTCCACACATTGGGACATATGTACAACAGAGTGGCAATTCTGGGGCATGCCAACTGCACTATAAGGAACAAATAGAAATTCCCAATGACTTAAAGGGATGGTAATACTTAAGTATTACTAATCCCTATAGTAAAGCCCAAGTAAAAAAAAAAAAAAAAAAAAATAAACGTATTGCCCCCAGTGTCATCTCTCAAACCTTTATGGTTTGAGATGATCGCTTCTAATGTTGCCCTCTCCCTCCCCCTTCCCCGAAGTCAGCATTGTAGCTGACTGAAGGGAAAATCATCAGGCGGCTCTGCAGCAGAGCCGTGATCGCTTTAACTAAAAAAAAAAAAAAAAAAAAAAAAAAAAAAAAAAAAACTTTCACTAAAACGGTCTTCTACGTGTGATTGCAAACCAAGCACACGTAGAAGACCATTTCAGTGAAAGTTTTTTTTTTTTTTTAGTTAACGCGATCAGGTTGTGCTGGAGAGCCACCTGAAAGTCGTACGACTGTTCCCTACAGTCAGCTAGAATGCCGACTACGGGGAAGGGGGAGGGAGAGGGCAACTTTAGAAGAGTTCTTCTCTCAAACCATAAAGGTTTGAGAGATGACACTGGGGGCAATACATTTTTTTTTTTTTTTTTTTTTACTAGGGCTTTACTATAGGGATTAGTAATACTTAAGTATTACTATCCCTTTAAACTGGGTGTTTATCCCCTCAAATACTAGAGGGCTCCAAAGTACTGCCTTGCAGTGTGCATGAGATCTCTCTCTAGTACTCAATGGATCAAAACCCCCATATAAATCAGCTGGAATTTGTATTCCTTTCCAACGGTATTTGGCCCAAGGAACACAAGGCCTTGCAGAAGTTAGTAATGCAAAGTGAGGAATACCATTACTGCAAGTACTGGGAATAGGAAAACCCCTGTTCCCAACAGCACACAATGTAACTGGGTAATGAGAGATGTAAAGATATGGCTAGAAGGGTAAGGATATACACAAGAGAAGATATGACACTGGCCCTATTATTTGTTTTACTGGTGTCCTCCCGCTGTCCAATCTTTAACGGTTTGTTTTACATTATCTGCAAAAACAGAAACAAGCACAGAGATATGTGGAAAGCGTATTTTTGTGAACGAAATGGGGATGTTGCTATTATTACATAAGTAATTACCAGTAATCATTACTCTTTGTACAAAAACAGTCGTCTATTCATAATTATAAGTTTGCTATGTGCCAGGACATGCTAATTGCTTAATATCAGTTCTGTAATTATAACTGTATGCAGGCAACAGGCCAGCCACATGGACAGATACTGATATTACCATCTCTCCTGGGCTAGGAAAAGATACAGATATTACAGTCTCTCCTGGGCTAGGAAAAGATACAGATATTACAGTCTCTCCTGGGCTAGGAAAAGATACAGATATTACAGTCTCTCCTGGGCTAGGAAAATATACAGATATTACAGTCTCTCCTGGGCTAGGAAAAGATACAAATATTACCATCTCTCCTGTGCTAGGAAAAGATACAGATATTACAGTCTCTCCTGTGCTAGGAAAAGATAGATATTACAGTCTCTCCTGGGCTAGGAAAAGATACAGATATTACAGTCTCTCCTGGGCTAGGAAAAGATACAGATATTACAGTCTCTCCTGGGCTAGGAAAAGATACAGATATTACAGTCTCTCCTGGGCTAGGAAAAGATACAGATATTACAGTCTCTCCTGGGCTAGGAAAAGATACAGATATTACAGTCTCTCCTGGGCTAGGAAAAGATACAGATATTACAGTCTCTCCTGGGCTAGGAAAAGATAGATATTACCATCTCTCCTGTGCTAGGAAAAGATACTGATATTACCATCTCTCCTGGGCTTGGAAAAGATACAGATATTACAGTCTCTCCTGGGCTAGGAAAAGATACAGATATTACAGTCTCTCCTGGGCTAGGAAAAGATAGATATTACAGTCTCTCCTGGGCTAGGAAAAGATACAGATATTACAGTCTCTCCTGGGCTAGGAAAAGATACAGATATTACAGTCTCTCCTGGGCTAGGAAAAGATACAGATATTACAGTCTCTCCTGGGCTAGGAAAAGATACGGATATTACCATCTCTCCTGTGCTAGGAAAAGATACTGATATTACCATCTCTCCTGTGCTAGGAAAAGATACTGATATTACCATCTCTCCTGGGCTAGGAAAAGATACAGATATTACAGTCTCTCCTGGGCTAGGAAAAGATACAGATATTACAGTCTCTCCTGGGCTAGGAAAAGATACAGATATTACAGTCTCTCCTGGGCTAGGAAAAGATACGGCTATTAAGGAGTCTCTCCTGAGCTAGGGAAAGCTACTGATATTACAGACTCTCCCGTCTTTCTTAGGCTTGGGACAGAAGCTCCCAGAGGAAGGCTACAAAACTAATAAGGGAAATGGAAAGTTTTAGTTACGAAGAAAGGCTAGAAAAGTTAAATATGTACACAATAGAGAAACGGCATCTCCAAAGAGATATGATAACATTATATAAATATGTTCAGGGTCCATACAAAGGGCTCTCCAAAGACCTGTTCATTAACAGAACGATACAAAGGACAAGGGGTCACCCACTAAGAAAGGAGATTTCTTTACAACAGTAGAAGGGATTGAAGGGAAAATACACAACTCTGAAGTTATTCTTTGATCTGTATTCAATGACTACCAACAGGCCAGGATTTGAGGATTTCCCTGGATTTGATGATAACCCCTTAAAGACCAGCGGTCCAGGGAAGTTACTTTCCTTTACCCCTTAAGGACACCCTTGACGGTCCTGGCCCCGTTTTTACGTACAACACTTTAAGTATAAAGTACATGACCTGCAAGGACTGTCACCGGTCTTTCAGGGGTAAGAGGGGAGGGAAAAAAAAAAAAAAAAGGCATTAAGCAAAGGTGAGTCAATCACAATGAATGAACCACTGATTGACTCACCTGTGTTTAACCCCTTAACATCCAATGCCATGCCATCAAGGCTGTCTGGCACGTCATTGAATTCATAAAAAATGTCCCGTAGTCCTTAAGTGCAGGCCGCGCGCCGGTTGTTAAGGGGTTAATCAGGGAAATCCTTACATCATGGCCTGCTGGTGGCCCTTGAGGACTGAACTTGGACAGAGCACCACTAGATAAGAGAACAAACACTGCAAAAAAATAAATGTCAGACAGTAAAAATACTATATTATAATTTTGTCAATGTCTTCACAGACTAAACAGTGACACTGTAAGCTGGTGCCCGGGCACAACAAAGAGCCAGGCACCTTTGGCTGAGAAGCACTGATCTAACGTGCAAGTTATCTATCACACTGCAACATCTCATTTAACCCTATGAGTGCCAGAAAGGTGTGTAACATATGTTGAGGCCAAGAAGAGCTGCAGCATTTTGTCATAAGAGACTTGCATTCTATAAAACAAAAAATAACTGAGTTTAACTCCTTAAGAACCCCATGACTGACCTGGCACGTCATGGGTTGGACATGCGATAAGGACCCACGACGTGCCAGGGCCATCATGGATTTCACAGACAGAGGAGAAAAACATGGTCTGTGGTGCTTAAGTGCCCGGCAATGAGTGCGCGCAGCTATCCCTAAGGGGTTAAATTGGACTTCTTTGAACTAATCACATACTGAAAAGGTCTCCAACATACTGATTCACACCGTGCTGACAATCTCTCTAACCTTCAGGTTATAAAATGCCTGGTTTACATAAAGGTTTTCATTCATTCCCAAAGGTATAGTTGGTCTAGCTCAATATTGTTCCACTTTTGTCTTTGGGTATATGGGATTTAACTCTTTGAATGTCAGACGGGTACGCAACACTGCAAAGCCCTCAAAGGGTTGAACGGATTTTCCTTTGAATAGGGAATGCAGGCAACTGCGTGTACCAGAGAAGTAGCAGTCCACGTTTTGCTTCGCAGTGGGTTGGACACCATTCTGGCTTTCTGTGTGTTATACCTTTGCGATGCGTTGTGTACCCCTCTGGTACTCAAAGGGTTAAACAAGAGTGGAAATAAAACACTGCACAGCTAAACTAAGACAAATCTTCCTTCAACCAGGTCCCGAGGGAGACATTTATTTTCATTGTCATTCTCAAGATCCTTAACCCTTTGAAGTGCCAGAGATGTACCGAACGCATTGCAAAGCAATGCATTCCGTACCCCTCTGGCACACAAAGGGTTAATGGTCTTTATATTTTTGGTCTTTCCAAAAACAGCCATGAAACTGAATGTAATCCTTGACTGCTTGCAAACTGCCATCTGGAGATTAATCTCCACTTTCTCTATGGGAAAGGGCCGAAAGCCCAGTCGTATTTACTTATGTGAGCAAATGGCAAGTCACTCCATCATATTTCATTCTCACAGAAGTAGCCTGATCTCTATTTATATTTGGAGAAACCGTGCATTTTTGGAAAGGAAAAAAATATATGCTGCAGTAATTTTCCTGCAGTGAAAGTCAAGGGTACTCCCACCCGCTGGGAAATTTGTATACGCAAAAGGTTATTACAGCTCAAATAAGGTTTAGTTTATTGTGTTTTTTTCTCATTATTATTTAACTGTAATTTCCAATTCCAGTCACTTACTATGAGTAGCCAGTTACTGAAAATGCCATTCTGCAGGCCTGCACAGGAACCAGCCTGTGTTTTTCAGAAGTGTCTTTGATTTAAAGGGATATGTGATCACTCCCCCACCACCCATGCACCCAGCATTGGTCCAGCAGGAAGAGACTGAAATCTGGAGTTTATTCTCTGCTTCTGTGCAATTCAATCCCCTTAATACCAGGAATGACAAACATACAGCCCGGGGGTCCCATGCAGCTCAGTGTGGCCCTGATGGTTCGAATTCCAATTTAGATTGGCTTCGTTTGCCACCACTTTCTAAAGCAGGGGTCAGCAACATATGACTCCATCTATTCAGTTGGTTGGGGATGATGGGATTGTAGTCTTCCAAATATTACATGCCCCTGTTCTAGAAGTAAGCTAGACATTGAGCTCAATATCAGAAGAACTACAGCAGAGTGACAAATTACATTTCATTCCTCTCTCCACAGCTATTGAACAAAATAACACTGCAGACACTGGAAGCCATTGCTACAACTCTTCTTAGAGGAAACTGTTGAGAATGCTATATGAGAGTTTGATATGCCTGCCCTAGAACCCCTATCATGCTTGAAATCCCAACAAAGAGGGCCTACGGAGACTACATTTGCAACACAAGAGTTCATGGCTGAGAGCCACATACTTTCATGTTGTGTCCTAGCCGAGGGATAATTATCCTTTAACTATATAATACTGTACAGAAGTTCACGTTAGGGTAAAAGAGAAATTAAAAAAAATCTTGGATGCATCATCAAAAGGTTTAATGCTCCTTTAATGGTTTAAACTTTTGAGTGTCCAAGATGTGATCAAAAGCATTGCTTTGCGATGTGCTGACCAACCCTCTGGTCCTTAACCTTCCGAGTGCCACAGGAAAATTCAATGCTTACCAATGGGTAAATCGGGTAAGAATTTGTCTACGCTGGTGTAAACCAATCCCCCTACACTACATCTCATCGTGCACGCTGATAGAATGGTGAATAACACTTGCTTTCTCCTACACTACATATTATGCACGCTGATAGAATGGTGAACAACAATCGCTTTCCCCTACACGACATCTCATTGTGCACTCTGATAAAATGGTGAATAACAATCACTTTCCCCTACACGACATCTCATTGTGCACTCTGATAGAATGGTGAATAACAATCGCTTTCCCCTACACTACATCTCATTGTGCACTCTGATAGAATGGTGAACAACAATCACTTTCCCCTACACGACATCTCATTGTGCACTCTGATAGAATGGTGAGCAACAATCGCTTTCCCCTACACTACATCTCATTGTGCACTCTGATAAAATGGTGAATAACAATCGCTTTCCCTTACACTACATCTCATTGTGCACTCTGATAAAATGGTGAACAACAATCACTTTCCCTTACACTACATCTCATTGTGCACTCTGATAGAATGGTGAGCAACAATCACTTTCCCCTACACGATATCTCATTGTGCACTCTGATAAAATGGTGAGCAACAATTGCTTTCCCCTACACGACATCTCATTGTTATTCACCATTATATAAGAGTGCACAATCGCTTTCCCCTACACTACATATTATGCATGCTGATAGAATTGTGAATAACAATCGCCTTCCCCTACACGACATCTCATTGTGCACTCTGATAGAATGGTGAATAATAATCGCTTTCCCCTACACTACATCTCATTGTGCACTCTGATAGAATGGTGAATAACAATCGCTTTCCCCTACACTACATCTCATTGTGCACTCTGATAGAACGGTGAATAACAATCGCTTTCCCCTACACGACATCTCATTGTTATTCACCATTATATAAGAGTGCACAATCGCTTTCCCCTACACTGCATATTATGCATGCTGATAGAATGGTGAATAACAATCGCTTTCTCCTACACGACATCTCATTGTGCACTCTGATAGAATGGTGAATAACAATCGCTTTCCCTTACACTACATCTCATTGTGCACTCTGATAGAACGGTGAATAACAATCGCTTTCCCTTACACTACATCTCATTGTGCACTGATAGAACGGTGAATAACAATCGCTTTCCCCTACACTACATCTCATTGTGCACTCTGATAGAATGGTGAATAACAATCGCTTTCCCCTACACTACATCTCATTGTGCACTCTGATAGAACGGTGAATAACAATCGCTTTCCCCTACACGACATCTCATTGTGCACTCTGATAGAACGGTGAATAACAATCGTTTTCCCCTACACTACATCTCATTGTGCACTCTGATGGAATGGTGAATAACAATCGCTTTCCCTTACACTACATCTCATTGTGCACTCTGATAGAATGCTGCTTTGTCTGAAAAATGACGCGAGCAGAGTCACGTTTCCAGGGCCTGCGTTGGACTAGACTCGTTCAAGGTACCGAGAATGGCAAATCAGATAAGATCAGGCAGAGTGGCTCATCTGTACTAGGTAATTAGGAGCTAATCACCAACTACCGCTTCAGACAAATCTAATTCAAAACTACTGTATTGGAAAGGGAGAGAACGACTGAGTACAGCGATTATAAAATTAAATGTCCTGCAAACACAAAGATCCTCAGCTGATCATTTTATATACGGTATCAAATATAAATACTTTGGATCATATTTTCAAAAGAAAACTAGGGCAATTCTAAAGCAAACCATAGGGCAGAAAACCCATTTTCAGTAACGTAAATGGACTTTTATACCCTTAACCCCTTAAGGACCGGAGGTTATGGGACATTTCCGTTCCATAACGTCCGCATAGGGGCACTTTGACGAGCCGGTACACGTGACCTGTCACGTGTATCGGCGCGTCACTATGGGGCTTGAAACAGATCGCACCGATCTTGGAGCGGTCTATTTCATGCCCTATTTTTACTTACAGCGCTCCCGGTAGAGCGCTGTAAGTAAAAAGTATGTGACGTACCAGGACCGTCAAGGGTCGTTCGAGCAAATTTACCCTTGACGGTCCTGGTACGTCAAGGGTCCCTAAGGGGTTAAAGGGATAGTAATACTTCGTTTTAACTTTATTTTATTTTGTAGGCATTAAAAAACATGAAGAATGATATAAGTCTCATCTCTCAAACCTTTATGGTTTAAGAGATATTCACAAACAAAGTATCCCCCCCCCGTTCAACCAGAGCAGAAGGGAGGTGCCCAGGTAGACTGCAGAGAGGGACAATCTTCAATTAAGGGAAAAAGCTGAAAAACTTGTCAAGGGGGGAAAAGGGCTTTCATTGTTTTCATACAAAGTAAATTGTCCCCTTCTGTTATCTGTCTGGTCTTACAACCAGATCCACATCTGAGAAGAGATGGCTTACACTAGGTAAAAGGGGGGGAGGGAAAACTTTGCTTGTGAATATCTCATAAACCATAAAGGTTTGAGGGATAAGACTTACATCATTCTTCATGTTTTTTTAATGCCTACAAAATAAAGTTAAAATGAAGTATTACTATCCCTTTAAATGCTAGAGAGATCTTCAGCACACTGAGAAGCAGTGACCTCTCTAGATTCACCTGGTAACACAAGCAGAATTTATTTTTATTTTTTTTTGGGAGGGGAGGGTGCGTATAGAGTAGGGCTTTTCCTCAAATAAAACAAAAAGTACTCCCACCAGTGGGTGTTACTTAATTCAAAACATATATATGTGAAATAAATATCAGCACCAACTTTTATCCAGACAGTGACTATACGCAGTGTATGGGAGAGGTGAGCAACAGGTACAGCTCTCTATAGAATGTGATGGGAACATCGCCACCACTCTGTGGCACTACCATAACATTTCACATAAACAACTCCCAGAAATGGGTTTACCACTTGTTACCTGATGGGTTATTGCTTGTGTAATAAGTCCATTTCATGTAAATAGATGTTATTATACCAATACAGTAGATAGATAAGATAGTCTGCATTGCATAACATACAATCAGTGGGAAGCTTGTTCTGGGACAGGTGGCCACAGGCTTGCTGAGATGCAGATTATTTTCTCTCACTCACACAATAACAGGGATCAGCTTGTTTGTGGACAGGTGGGCTCTGTGGGCCTCATGCTATCTATGAATGGTCAGTGTATGAATAAATATGTATCAGTGATAATGGGATGTACAAGTATGTTTTATAGTGCACACATAATACTGATACATAATATTTATTCTGCATATACATAATATTTATTCTGCAAATATAGATGGAAGTGTGTGACATGTGGACCTCAGCACTCAAAGGGTGCTTACCTTTGTCAGCAGGTCTTCTGTCTTCAGATTACCATATATTAAGAAGAAGCCTCAGTGGGCAACTCCTGGGGAAAGAACTTGAAGCCAAGATTTTCCCGCCAGGGCTTAGATCCACAAAAGCACCAGGTAAACAGAGCTATCCACATTTGGGTGATGGGAATTGTCAGTGATAGATATGGGATACCACCATTAGGTGGATTACTAACAGAAAAATAATAAAGAAGCTAAAACTATAGCAGAACTGTTATCTTGCCTTGTGTCTTAACTAAGGAACAAATCTTACTGGATGGGGATTAGCTAGCTGCAAGCTAAGGAGAGGTAGGCTCCACCCATCAGTCACTTCTCAGAATTGTTCCTGCCTACTTAAAGGGATAGTAATGTTTCATAATAAAAGTAGCTCTAATTAATCATCATAGTATTTGGACTTTGGAGAGTGTTATTTCAATTCTGTCAGACTTGTAGTTCAAGAGTAATTCAATGACAAAGTATTCCCCTCCCAACCATTTTACTGATGTAACACTGCTCAGCTCAGCCAGAGCAGAAGGGAGGTGCCCAGGTACAGGGACAATCTTCAATTAAGATCAGGGAAAAAACCTGAAAAACTTGTCAAGGGGGGGGGCAGGGCTTTCAATGTTCTCACAGGAAGAAGATTGTCCCCTGCTGTTATCTGTCTGGTCTATGGACTGCATTCCACGTCTGAGAAGAGATGGCTTACACTAGGTAAAAGGGGCGGCAAGGGAAACTTCGCTTGTGGATATCTCTCAAACAATAAAGGTTTGAGAGATAAGACTTATATAGTTCATGTTTTTTTAATGCCTACAAAATAATATAAAGATAAAACAAAGTATTACTATCCCTTTAAAGGGGCTGATCGCCTACCCAAAGTTACCAGTAATCTATATTGGACGACAAAGAAAAATACATTTTTGAGTCATTGACCTATGTTTTGGCAGCACGTTGTAGCACTTTGTGCTAATCCCCAACGCAGAGTACTAATTAGCCGTTACCATTCACTGCTCTCTTAGAAATGCCTCCTGTGTCTGGACTCTGTGAGGTAATTGGTCCAGTACAGAAATAAATTAGCATAAAGTGCCAAGGTGTGTCACTAAAACAAAGGTTCGTATCTCAGGTACAATTTATACTGCAAACACAGGAGTGGCTAGCACAAATGGTGGGTAGTTTCATTTATACAGAAAATTAACGGATGTTCTCTTATGTGACAGATCCACTTCAAAACAAGTCTATCAATCCATTTACATTGTATCTGCATGTAGTGATCTCTATGTAAGTGTCTCAATGTCTCACACACATGGGACTGAACAAGACCTGAATTAGTCTTTATAAAAGTCTATCAGATTGTAAACAGAAATATGTAGCAATGCACTACAAGAGCTAAAATGCACAAAAATAAACTATCAGACAGACACTTAACCTAAGCAAATCAATCTGATCAAATAAGGTGCATTACTGGGGTGCAAATACCCTTTAAATGAAGCGTGGTGGTTTCAGGGAACACTGGTCTTGTCGCTACGATAAGAGGTGAACTGGACCAATTCTGGAACAAACCAAGTGTGCTATGTGGGAAGGGGGGGGGGGCACATTTCAAAGCTTCCCACCATTTAACTGAATGGCAGTTTTTAATTCTCCCTTATTGTACACACAATTCATCCCAGATTCTTTTGAATATCAGACCCAAACCGGAGATAAAGAAGAGGACTTGGTGAAGAAACATACCTGACCAGTCCTTGTTACCTACAACCATGGCTAAATTTACATCCCATGACCACATCCACAATCAGGGCCATGCCCCAGTCCCATCTACAGGACACACCCTTGACCTGTAAGTAAGAAAGGGGAAAAAGTTTTAACCCCTGGTTGTTAGAGAGCTCCAGATATCTATCATCCAAGGGGTTAAATAATAGCCTGTAGAGGGGTATAAAACTGGTACAGGAACATGGAGAGTGATCAGACCACACAACCAATTTAGAATGTGGGTGTGGTTAGCACACCTGAGGTGCCCCTCTAGCTTGGGTCATGAGGCAATTGCCCATTCTGCCTATTAACCACTTAAGCAACAGCAGAAAGTCCTGTTAAGGACTAAGTAGAGGACTGATCAAGTGTGCCGCATGTCAAACAAGGGTCTGATAGTGACTGCTTCAGTCCAATACTACTCACAGCAGTCCTGCAGGAGCAATGAGAGTAGCAAATACATGATGTGCCAAAGCAGTCACCGGGTTTTAGGCAAGGACAGCGGTGACCCTCCCGACAAGACACTGGTCCTAAAGAGGTAAAGATTATAATCCCATCTCTAGACAGGCCAAAGGGAGCTCTACTGCCCAACAGCAGCTGGCAGGTTTCAGATTGCCCACTGCGGAGTAAAATTATGATTTACACTGATGCATTCTTATTTACAAGTCAACATGTCATTCAGGAGAGAGTTCCAGACAATACTTTGACGTGAAAGCTCAGCCATTTCCTGCTGTGTAAACGGTTTGTTCTAATCAGGCACCATAATGCGGTTGGTCTAGCTACAACTTCTGGACTGTAGGAGGAGACTCCCAGCCACCTCTGAAGCAAACAGCACAACTCCTGCTGCGGGAAGAGAAGTAAAGCATTTGTAAGTGTCAGTGGAGGATGAGATGATGTCCATTTCACAGTGCTTCTTGCAGATTCGAACGTCTTTATTAAGCGATTACCAAATGTAAAGCCTGTGTGCTTGTCACTCATATGGGCAATTGCACAGAACACGAAGAGTCATATACGCAAATGAAAAAAGTAGTAATTCTGGCACCAATCAGCTGCAGCACAGGGAGATTAAGTGAAAATTCTGCAAATTTCCATTTCTTTTAACCCATTGAGTGCCAGAGGGGTATCCAACGTGATGCCCCTCTGGCACTCAAAGGGTTAAATTGGGTTTTTAATCTTAATGCATGTTGGTTTTAACACTATACAAACAAACACTGGTCTTGCATGCAAGCTTTTCTCTCTTCAGATCCTCTATTGACCATGATCATGCGAATTAGCCTTATTTATCATAGGCACCATGCATCATTTGAAATAACATATCTTGTTCAAACTCTTCAAGCTCTGAAGCCAATAAATCATAGGAAAGCTTATGGCCATTAAACAACAATAACTCCAAATCTACCGCTAAATTACATTTTACAATCTGTGTCAATGTATTAAAATGGAACAAAAAAAAAACGTATCGGACCTTTTTAGGCAGGTCCTTCTTAAGTCCTAATGTTTATGTCACGTCAGTCAACAGATGTTTTCACACACAACAAGTTGTTCCAGGATTTCAGTGTGCAGGAGATTTATGGATTCATGTTAACCCTTTAAGTGCGAGAGGTGTATGCAACGCATTGCTTTGCAAAGCGTACCCCTTTGGCACTCAAATGGTTAAAGGCTTGAGTTGATCCACGATGGAGAGAGAATGTACATTTTGTATTCCACCACTTAGAGGCGCTCTAAATAATAATATAGCGAAAACCTGGATCTGAGGTACAGAATCATGCAGTCTACACCAGTGGTTCTTAACCTTATTTTGCGCAAGGAACCAGTGACATTCAGTCTAGAATTTTCAGGGTACCCATAACATCTTAAAGATCAATTTTCAAGGAGTAATGAATAATACAAATACTTAAATACATAGTTATTTTTAGGTTTCTCAATCAGAATAACAAAAACAAATGTGCATAAAAATGTCCATAAATACACAACTGAAACTCAGCATTCCTATTTTTTGTCAGTCATTATTCAGAAAGGAAAAAAAAAATCTACTCTTTATTGTGTGTCATTATAATAAAGAAGGGGCACCCTAAGTGGATGCCCGTGTTTACTGTGTGGCGGCAAAAACTAAGGACCTAAAATGTTGTGCATCGAATGCAAATACCATGTAAAAAATATATAAATTGGTATACTTGATATCTATATGAAGGCAAACCAACTAGGATACTGATTCTTTTAAGTACATTAGGAACCACTTTATTATTATTTCTATAAGAGACTAGTAGAGTAAAAATGATACCTTTATTTGCTAACCGAGAGGCTTTGGATGCAAGCTTTCAAGACAACTAGAACTCTTCTTCAAACATAATCAGAGTGATGGCTGAATGCACATAACGGGTCTGTGAAACTCATGCACATCATTTTACCATCTAACCCCCTGACAGAGAGGCATCCACCACACTGCAACAATACATTGGATAGCTCTGTGGCACCCAAAGGGTCATATTCCACTAGCAGAATATTCTTATCAGTTGACCATAAAATTATTACTCTAGGCTCTGGTACAGCTCTTTGAAGTGGATTAGAAAGTGCAAAGAAGATTAAATACCTTTTTCATGCACCAGTGAAATTGACCAGAGATGGCTAGGTCTTTAGAATGTATGGGTTAACCCTCCGAACTCTAGAGGGGGTGTACAATGCATCGCTTACAATGAGACATGCCGCACCCAGGCTAGCACGGCACCACGCTTTACACTTATTTCTATAAGGTATAGTTCCACTTTCAGCACAAATACTACAGAGAAAAACGTCTTGCCCGTCTTTAGTAACAGAATAAGGATGCTAGACACATATCCAGTGTATTGCTTCACAGTATGTTAGAGGTGAATCTAGCAGCCAAGGGGTTATGGGAACCAAGTTCGGTTACTCTGGCTGCCATCATCTGAAATCCAAACATTTAAGTTTCACTTTAGAAAAAAGCAGATATGAGCCTGTCTGATAACAAACCTATTAGCCGTAAGCAATCAGTAGAAATATATGAGGACTTCCTGATCACAAAGAGGAATAAGGGGCTTTTGAAGCGCACTATCCATCTTAACTGGGTATTAGAAGCACAATTCTACAAATGATTACATTTTTATTTAATTACAGCCCACTTTGCACAGCAGTTCATGTAGCTCGCCTTACTATTAATCATAATTAGTGAAACCCACTGTCTAGTTCTGTGTTCAGTAATCAGACCAAATATAAAGTATGAAGTTGCTTTGATTTCACAATGTTTGTGCTGCTCTGGCCATCAGAGAGCCATAAACAAGGCAGATTTTCTCATACTCATCTGCTTTACACTTGTCCAAGACATGAGTGGGCAGTCCGATGGCCTGTAGCTAGTCAGGACTATGACTCCCATAATGCCAGACAAGCTAGCCGCTGACTGGGGAGTATGCGTATTGCCATCCTGGAGAGCTTTAGGTTTCCCATCTCAGATCCAAGAGCATATAAGTCTCATTTAAAACAATAAGACTTTGATAATTATGATCAGATTATTTTGGTAACCTTCTCGCTTGAGTCATTTCCACCGATTTAACCCTTCCACCGTTGCATACCCCTCTGGCACTCCAAGGGTTAAACAGAATGTTTAACCCCTTTAATGCGTGCGATTGCTTTGCTATGTGTTGAGATCTCATCACTATTCAAGTTAAAAACCCCATTTAAATCTATGAGAATTTTGGCAACGTTGTTAGTTCCCTATGGTGCACTTGGTTTACTGTTTAATTATAAAAATATATTTATACACTGTAGGGCTTTCTATATATTGTATGGCTTTTCTGGTTGAGTAAAAGGAAGGTATTCCCGCTGCCAGTAAATGCTTTATTAAGAAGTTATCACAGCTCTGATGGTTCTTTAAATGTGTGTTCTATTGAGGTTGTTAGATGGTATTATTTCTGTAGGGACCGTTAATCCGAGACTCCGTCTATCCAAGTGAAAACAGAAGAAAAAAAGAAAAAAAAAAAACAATCGGCTCTGGGCACCAATTAGTGCTGTGTAAAATGTAATATATTGTTACATACACACAGATATATTTATCGACATACACAAATTGGAATGAAAAGCCTGGAAGCACAGAAAAAAAAAAAAAAGTTTGCTCATTTAAAACAAGTGGAAACCTAATATTTTCTTGTAAAACTTTAAAAGTAAAAATAAATAAAAGAATGTGTCACAGTTTAGTCTAAATTTGTTGCCCCATTGCTTTGCAAGAGAGGAATGATATACTAGTAATTCTAGGAAGGCTTCCTGGTCTCTAGATGAAACGCAAGATTTTTCAAATTATTCAAACAATTACAAATGTAGAACATTTAAAATAGATACAGGTGTCTTAGCATACAGCAGGTGGATGGAGATAAAGAAAGACCCTTTGCTCTCAGTGTACCCTAATTATTACACTGTTCCATAGCCAGCGAATAAAATAAATGACGGTCAGAAAACATGTGTTTAAAATAAATAAATAAATAAAAACCTTTTCTACAGCATTGAATTAGCAGCCAATAATAAAGAGTGTAGAAACTCATTACAACCTTAGAACGTGTGATTGGAGAAGGGAAGGACTGGGGGAGATAATTGCAGCGGAGCCATAAGGAAAAAAAAAAAAAAAAAAAAGTAATTTGAAATTGTAAAAGAATATATTGAACTAGTTGAACAGCCCGTTACACGGGACACAGTGCCACTGCCACCCGGTCGCAGGGCAGTCACGCGCAGTAGAGATGATGCAGAGCCCAGTCGTTATAAAAAAGGGGCAGCTCTGTATCAGCCGCGGCGCGGGCAGTCTCTACTACGCATGACTGCAGCACGCGCAGCAGTGTCTACTGCTCATGTTGCGGCGTTACACACGATTTAGCTAATTATTATATAGGATGAGAAATTAAAAACCTTGCATGACACATTAATGATCCTTTCAAATTCCTAAAATAGAAAACCGATAACCAAGTGCATTTTAGAACCTCATCTCAGCCATTCACAGGTCTGGAATACAGGATCCTCAAGTATTAAAAACTCAGTTCCTTAACTCCTTTAATGCTGGAGATGTCTCCAGTGCATTGTGAAGAATGCTCTAGAGATTTTTAGCATTCAAGAAGTTAACCCTTTGAGCTCCAGAGAGGTATCTAGTGCATTGCAATGCTTTAGATACCTCTCTGGCACTCAAAGGGTTAAAGGCCCCAATTAAAATCAATAGGAATTTAATCAAAAAGCTTGGTTACTTTTAAAAGTTAAATTCAGCACTGCAATATAGTTTTCGAGCAATTAATCTATGTTTATGGCAAAGTATGGTAAGTTTATGCTAATTCTGTATAGGGCCCACACAACACCCCACAACACCCTCCCACCAGGACAATACGTTGAGCCTCAGGTATAACTAATTAGCATTTTGTGCTGGGGGTTAACAAAGTGCCACACAATAGCACCAAAACAAAGGTATATTCCTCAAAGACTATTGTATTTTACTCTAGAATGCTCTAGAGATTTTTAGCATTCAAGAAGTTAACCCTTTGAGCTCCAGAGGTATCTAGTGAATTTTACAGAGAATAGTTAGCTCAACATACAGACAGAATATAATTACCTGTCAAACAAACAAAAATTGTCTTGTGGTTAAAGGGCAACTTTAAAATTGGACCTGATAGTCTACAGTAACAAATCACTATAAGAAAATGCTTACAGGTCTCTACAGCAGATGTGGGGAATTGTTTCCTCACTTATTCACACTATACCTATAGTAAACAGGAGAGACCTAAACACAGACATTTGAAAGATATCTATAATAAATATATCCAACTGCTGTACCAATGAAGCAAAAACCACGTAAATCCCTTTGTTAAACAAAAGTCACTCTGTATAGTAGAGCCTGTTCAAGTGATTGTTGGCTTTGCATAAAACCAGGACATTAGCCCACAGAAGAAGAGTTGCAACAAGTACCAATAAAATATTTCTTCTTATATAGAACTGGCAATTTGTACAGTGTTGTTCAGAGAAGTTTCAGGTACAGAGTCCCTGTTCCGAAATGTATCCTGTTAAAAGGATAGTAATGTTTCACAAAAACAGCAGCTCCAATTAATCTTCATAGTATTTGAGCCATAGAGAGTGTTATTTCAGCACTGTCTGAGTTGTAGTTCAAGAGTAATTGAATGATAACGTTTCCCCCTCCTGCCCCTTTTACATAGTGTAAGACGCGTCCCCTCAGATGTGGAATCTGGTCCACAGGGACAATCTTCTTACTGTGAGCACAATGAAAGCCCTGCCCCCATTGGCAGGCTTTTCCCTTTATGTTAACTGGAGCTGCATTTATTATGAAACACTACTATCCCTTTAAGTCAAAGTTTCAAAAGGAGGTTATACTGTTTCCTGTTGGTACTGAAAATGTTATTTTTTTAGCCTATCCACTTATGGTTCTGTATATGCATGGTACGGGGGGGGGGGGGGGGCATACAGACAAACTGTCTTACTGGGATCACGGCTTAAATGTATTCCTGTCATGCTGTATCCACATGGTCAGGAGTCATTCCCCTGACAAGGCGCGGGGGGGGGGGGGAGGGGTTGGCTTAGAAGCAAGGACTGAACAGCATTTTCTTAAACACAAATACTGTTGCTATACCCTCTTATACTCATACCTGGGAACTTGTTGATTGGGGCTGCCTGGAGGAGAGCCCTCTGGTGCCGATGATGCTAGAGAAATGAAGCGATTTGCGTCACAAACACTTTTAAACGCAAGTCGTTCATTCTATTGTTGTGCTGAGAAATAAAATTGGTGCATTGCAAACTAAGTCTGAGTGGCATTCTAAGCGAGGTATAACACAACTACCAACATCTGGCTCTCCAGCTGTTAGGTAATACCTGTGGCTGGTGCTGGGAGATTTAGTTTTTAACAGCTGGAGAGCTACTCTGCTGTATATTATTATTGTGTACTAGTGATCAAAATATGATATGCAATTTAACAGTTTAATTAACTCACTGAATCTTAGTAATATCTCAAATGCATGCAAGGGCTGAAACATGCTTAAAGAGATAGTAACGCCTCATCATAAACTAAGGTTTGATCATTCCTTATGCTTTGTAATAAAGCTCTGCACCGTTGGTAATATTCATATCAGTCTACTCACTGAAAGAGTAGTAGAAACTTGGAACAAACTTCCAGCAGAGGTGGTTGATAAATCCACAGTAACACAGTTTAAACATGCCTGGGATAAACATGTATCTATCCTAAGATAACAATAAAGGAATACTAAAGGGCAGACTAGATGGACCAGGTGGTCTTTTTCTGCCGTCAATCTTCTATGTTTCTATGTTTCAGTCTAGTTTTTATGTAATTATATTATAATGTTCCCCCTCCTGCTCCTTTTACAGACGTCACTATTCTTCCCTCTGATCTGAAATCCTGTCGCTTGACTAAACAGATCCAATACTGTCTATCTGTACAAGAAAACCCTGCACTTCTTGATGGAGGGCAGATTTTTACTTTACTGACAGAAGACTGTCCCTTATCACTATCCGTCTGGTCCGGCTTTCTGACCTGAAGACAGAATACACACGTGTGAAAAGGGCAGGAAGAGGAATCTTTATACTACAATTACACATCAACTAACCCGATATGAACACTGGCAACAGTGGAGAGAGTCATTACTAAGTGTAAGGAATGATCGAACCTTACTTTATAATGAGACATTGCTATCTCTAAGAAAAATTTCCAAAATACAATACAGAATGTTTTCTACTGTGCTATATTCCACACCTGTGCTGTATAATGAAAACATATACATCAGGGAATTCAACATAATTTTATTTCTAAAAAGAGTCAATAATTGAACATATAAAAGATGCCATTGCACTAATCTGGGAATTCCCCATAGGCGCCAGGTTTTTATTTATACACAGAATGTTGGGCTCTTTATCACCCAAGGGGTTAACCCCAGAGCTGGGATTTCAGTGGTAAAACAAGAAAAAAGTAGGCTGCATCACAACCAAACAGAACTCTGTCAACACGGGACAGTTAAATAAAACTTAACAAAACAACAGTACAAAACTTTATTAGTCGAACAGTCTTGGCTCAAAAAGCAGCTAAAAAGGGGGACTTGTAATTATTCTTTCTTTGCAATGTTATTTCAAAAGTCCTTCTTGGTGGTACTAAAAATACTATACCCTGACGTTTCCAGTCTTCTCCTAGGGCTAATCAGCTGCAATTAATTCGGAAGAACAGAGTGAAAATGGATAGTTTTTTACTCTCTGTGCACAAGTAAATTAATTTTACATGCGCTCTGTGGGAAAACGTGCATACCTTCCAACTGTCCATAAAACAGTTTTACGAAGTGATACACAGTAACTACGGACAGAGAGAAATCGCAAACCATTTGCAAGGGAGACTTGCCAACTTTCAAGCAAGCTATAAAAGCAGGATACATTTTTATGACATGGACTATGAACACTTTCCCGTATCCTACTCAATGGTGATTTCCAAGCTGCAGTGGTCTAAGAACAGTGCAACACTCCTGCACCGTGGTGGTGTCTAGAGACAGAAATGCGTACATTTAATCCCCGACATACGTCATATTTCAAAGTACCCTTTTCTCCTCGACAGTCACATTACGCAGTGTTGCTAGTGACCCATAGTACCATGTAGTGCAACGCCAACAGAACACCTTGTAACACAGACTAAAAACTGCAGTGTTACAGAAGAGAAAGGATTAGCCACCCCTAAATATTAAAGATAAGCAATATTAAGGGAGGGGGAGACAGATTTTAATCCATTATCCTTTTAATGTGAAATTAAGACAACGTGGGCTTGAAATGCCATTTTAAAATTGTGACCAAAGGTAAAGGGTCAAGACTAACAAGGGTCATTAGGATTTTTGGCCATAGAAAGTTAAGTACTGGATGTTAATATTAGGAGGTGTTACTTTCCCTTTAATCTTTAATTAGAACCAGATATGTACAAAGAGGCACAATAATTCTTTATTGCTTGTCAAAACTCCTCCCAGTAAGTCTTTCTTCCTTAGAAGATTTCAGTGGGAGGGGTTCTGGGTACAGGAGTCCATGTATGTGTGTGCAAGATATATATATTCTGTATATCAAGATATTTTCACATTTATTTGCTACTTATCGCCAAGTCGGTTTTTGTCAGTCTATCAAATCATACTTTAATCCTTTAAGTGCCAGAGGGGTACACAATGCATTGCATACCCCTCTGATACGAAAAGGGTTAAATAAAGAACTGGAGAGGAAAAAAAAAACAAACATAAAAGAAAAACACACACAATTTAAACCAAAGTGCCAGAGGAGCATACAATGAATAGCAGAGCATTGTGCTATACAGAGGTCTGGCACACGAAGTGTTAAAGTTTCTATCTAACATGAAAGCCAACTTGGATTTGGAATGATGTATGATATATGTAAAGTATCCCCCTACCACCGGCTTCTCTAAAAAGTCTCCTTTTCGCATAAAAGTCAAGATGTGAGGCTATAAAGCAAAGAAAAATAGTGTCATCGAGAGAATTGCATTTAAAGCGAGCCAACTGTTTTATGAGAATGTCTCAGTTCTGCGATTTACAAAATTTGGCAGTTCTCTAAGAGGGAGATTTAGAGAGAGGTTGTTCTAGAAGTTCTGGACTAACTGTAGGACAAACTAAAGAACACCAGGTATACAAGTAGAAGGTGAACAGGAGTGTGAGACAATAAAATGGTGTCAAACTGTACAATACTCCCCAGTTTGTGATTAGTAGAGCAACCAGGAGATTAAGCTACCTGGGTAAATGGACAACAGGGATGTTCTGTCAAGTGGGGGGGACTAGAGGACTGGAGAAATCACTATTCAAAGGGGCCACAAGTGCCTCTAGATTAGAGAATATGTGCATCATTCTAAAGGGCTCCTGGGTGCTTTTGGTTGTAGTTCATGCTAATGAAGAGATACTACATTTACAGCTACTTGTTCTGCACTCTCTCGTTATATATCCTGAATTATAGCTCCTGTATACAGCGATCTATCTACTCCAACCTGGCTTAAAGTCACACCTCCTCACAGGAAAAAATGGGCTTCCATAAACCTGAATGATATATAAGCATTAGGGGTGCACCGAAATGAACATTTTGAACCGAAATGTCAGGATGCACTTGGCCAAAAACAGAAACCAAAAATGACTTTTTTTTGTTTATAGGGCTAACAAGTGAAACAAAAAATATAGTAGAGCAAGCACACATGGCCCACATGACTGATCACATGTGCTAGCACGCCGAACGAGGGACTGAAAGAGATCGCTCCGGTCTTGGAGCGATCAACTCCAATCCCCGGTATTACTCACCGTGCTTCTGCAGGAGCGGAGAGTAAAAGTATGTGACATACCAGGACCGTCACTGGTCCTTAAGTGCCGGACCAGTGTTACGGTCCGGGTACGTCAATGATCCCTAAGGGGTTACCATAACCTTACTCTAAAATATACAATATAGTAAAACACTGTATGAATTAAAATATCAAACTAAATATGCAGTGTTCTGCAAAATAAATGGCCTGCAGTTTATGAACAGTTCTCTTGACAAAGTTCTAAGTCCGTTAAGTGCTGGATATAACAGATCTATCCCATTAATTTGAATAATTATACTGTGTTACCTCTCCCGCCTGGTGTCTTCACATCTGTCCAGAGTGGAATACAGTCCTAAATGCTGTTAGTATGGACGATCATGACTGACTGCACTCCTCCAATGTACAGCATAACTTTGATCAAATCTCCCCAGTTGATTGCCTGGCAAATGACAATCAAGAGGGAAGGTATCTTCCACCATGCTCACTTATCTGTGGCATGTCTTCCTTTCTCATGGACCGCAGTTTGCGCAAAGTATAATTATTAAAATTGACAGAAGAGATCTATATTGTATTTTTATGGGTATCGTTTGTATGTATTTACTTTATTAGTAATCTAATTTATTTTTTACTGCTAGTATCTGTGTATCATTGCCTCAAGGAACATTAGTGTATTAGGATCTGATATATATATTTATGTCCTAACTGAAATTAGTGCTCTCCTTTCACAATGCTTGCTGGTTACATTCATTTATATTTATTGTAATTATTTTGGGAACTGAGCACCATTTTCTCCATAGAGATGGTTTTGCTCGTTATGTTCGGTCAGTGTCCTCACTTCTGCGAAATGCTCCCAGAACATTATAGTTCCACTTTAAAAGTTGCTATCTTCAATTTACTACAAGTCCCATCATCCTTACCTTGCCTGGTGCCGAACATCGCTTTGTTTGAGTGCTAGAGAGAGCAGTGAATGAGCGCTGCCCCGCTTTCTACCTTGCTTTGCATGCAGAATGACAGGGCAGGGAGAGTGAGGCAGCGCTCATTCACTGCTCTCTCTAGCACTCAAACAAAGCTATGTTCGGCACCAGGCAAGGTCTCTGGACACCTCTGGTATTCAAAGGGGTTAAAATTGCCCATTTAAAATCAACAGGAATTTGGGGAATGTATATTTGTCCCTTTCAGCACAGTAGGTCAGGTCCAAAATTTGACTACAATTCTTTTATACATGAGGCCCTGAAAAGAAGAGTTTTTTGCAATCCTCACCGACCTACCAAATATTACAACCTGTAACATGAGGATATAGAGAAAAACCTGTACTGGGGGAGTGGGAGTGATGATGTATAAGCAACAACATGGCCTCTACATCACTAGTGTGCTGCTGGATCCATATAATTTTTGCTTTTTTATGTTGGTTTTGTTTTTGTTTTGTGGGTTTTTTGTTTTGTTTTTTTTAATTATTATTTCATCTACATTGAGAGGACCCCTGAGTGAAAGATGAGAGATTTATATTATGGCCACTCAGCACTGGGCCCCAGTGCCTAGTACTGGCAGAAAGTCTACCATGTAATTAATTCTATTCCGAAGACTATACAAGATTGTGCATTTTAGTCAGATGGTAAAACGGGTGGACTCTTTGGGACAATTTGTTCTTATCTGCCATCAAAACTTATGTCTCTGTTACTTTAACCCAGAATTAGATCACCCAGTTTCACTAGATGAAAATATTACTGGGGCAAGTCCCCAACAGATATACTGTATATAGACTGGTATATGTGTGTGTATATTTCTTTTGGATTCTAGACAATCACAAAACGAGAAATGTTAAGGCCAGGACATAATTTTGTTTTTAAAGGAAGAAAAAATGCAAATGCAAGCAAAATATATTTTATTATTTTATGTAACTAGAGCTGGAGCTTAAGTATCCATAGCTGGTGAATATTTACTTGTTTTGGAGAAGGGGATTTGTATGGAAAAGGGAAGATGGATCTCATCCAGGCGGAGGAGAAGGAAATCCAAGTATAAAAACAAGAAACAATATGGCATTGTTCTGGTCTTGATTTACAACTGACCCTCCTTAACCCATTAAAGACCACTGAGGTCTGCTATTCAAGCAGCCCTTAGGTGCACTTTAACCCCTTAAGGACTACATGGCGTACTATGACCGTCATGGTGCTTATACCCTTAAGGACCAGTGACTGTCATAGCACGTC
The DNA here is from genome assembly GCA_037306005.1 of Rhinophrynus dorsalis. Classification (NCBI taxonomy): domain Eukaryota; kingdom Metazoa; phylum Chordata; class Amphibia; order Anura; family Rhinophrynidae; genus Rhinophrynus; species Rhinophrynus dorsalis. Next base: position 443,463,471 of record CM074723.1, read on the forward strand.
ACATACTTTTTTACTTACAGCGCTCTAAAGGGAGCGCTGTATGTAAAAACGGGGCCTAAAATTGTTCGCTCCAAGACCGGAGCGATCTCTCTTAGGCCTCAAAGCGGCGCACTGGTACGCGTAACAGGTCACGTGTACCGGCGCGTGATCAAAGTGGGGAGAGCATGGGAGTGAAAGGGTTAACAATACCAGATGCCTGGTTACCAGTTACTGTTCCTAGCAAACACCAAATTAAGCCCTGAAATCCCTCCTGCACTATCACCCCAGCACTATAATTTGCTGCCATCACCAAGATTTTATATCTGGGCGTCTTGGGTTACCCCAAACACAACAGAATACAGTATAAAATCACCTTAATAATCAGACATATATTTAACCCTTTAGTAACGTGTGCTACCTGAGCTTCCTTCAGAGTAGTGAGTTCATATTAGAGAACAGAGACAAGAGCTGATTAATTGAACATTTAATCTGAAAAAAGGCTTCACAGTGCTGGTTACAAAAATACAGAAATAAAGGAAATACACAAATAAAGATTACACATTGGAAAAACAGTCCATAAAATAAAATGGGAGAAACAGAAGAAATCCTTAAATACAATTACCGATATTTTAAGAGACCTTGCAGGAACTTCAGATGGTATTTCACCCTTCAGTTGTTACAAAGAAATTCACTGTTTTTATCCAAAAACCCATATAAAATACTTTCCACAGTTCCTTCTAAGAGGCCAGACCCCTGGGTGTTACCTGGGAGGGTCAGGGGTCTGTCTTGACAGTTTACGGCCCACTCAATCAGACCTGTCAGGGATGTTACTGCAGAGATCTACCTGAAAAATCATAAGGCTTCTCAAAACATGCAACCCATAGCACACCTCTATAATGTTATAAGAATCATATTCCTTCTGTGTGAATATCTGGACACCAAACATGCTGGGTCTAACTGGTTACAAAGTGGCTATTCTTGTAACCATAGCAGGAAGACCTCCCCCTGGCATGTTTGGTACTCACCAAAAGGGTAAAACCTGGGCATTTTACATATATAGTTTTATTTAACCATTTTACACTATATATACACGTTCTTCCTATTTCATAATATGTGACTGTCCACTGGATGAACTCCATCAAAGCAGAGGGCCAATACCTTCTTTATGGCACTCTATATGTCCTGCTCTGGGGATTCCTATCTACTCAGCTAATTTTATGGCCTAGGACTGGTGCACTTTGTTTTGTATTTGGATGTTATTCAAACGAATTACACAAACCCAACTCATGCCTTGGCATGACATCGCAGGGTTACAGAATCACCAGTATCTACTATTATTAACCCCTTAATGACAGAGGGTTGTTTTTTTTTCCATTATAGCGAATGACTTCCTGGACTTACCAGGTAAGTCGTCTGTCACTAAGGGGTTAAACCTGCGCTTACCTTAATCTGGAGAAAAACTATCCTAATGGACACTGAGTCAATTAGTTTACAGTGTTAGCCATAGAAAATGCAGGAGACTAGCACTGTAAAAATGATTACTGGTTGACTGACTTTGGATGCAAGCTTTCAAGACAACTAGGTCTCTTCTTCAGGAATTAATAGGAATATTCTTATGCCATACGAAGAGATCTAGTTATTCTGAAAGCTTGCATCCAAAGTAATTCAGCCAGTAAAGGTCTTATTTTTTCTCTACTACTCTCCTGAATCAGTCCTGTGTGGACCGTTGCCCCAACATACCCTCTATAAATTACAGATTCGATCAGGTCCACAAAGACAGACTGTTTTCTGCAGGACTCCAGGATAACCATTTCAGTGTCAGAGTGTGCTAAACACATTGCTTCGCAATACGTTGAGCACCTTTCTGGCACTCAAAGGGTCACGTTAAGAGTGGGGTCAAACCCTTTGAGTGTCAGAGGGGTAAGCAAATGCATTGCTTTATGATTCTGCACATTCCTCTGGCACTCAGTGGGTTAAATGCTGTGTGTTTAAATGCTCTAGTTTTACTTTTCTATTCTGTTTGGTGGAAAGACCAATTCAGTACTATTTAAAAAATATTCAAGACATTTCAACAGTCAACACACATTTTGAAACATTTCCACAAAAAAAAAATTGATTCATACACAGAATTCTACAATTCATAAAGTAATTTAACTATAAATAAGAAAACATTATGCTGCGTGAAAATAAGAAACGTGTTAAAATCCAGACAGCAGGAGATGCTTGGACATAAAAAGATCCACCATTCGATTTAAACCAAAGATTGATGTGTCTCATATCTGAAAATTCATCTAAGGAAGTCAATCAATGTTATTTCACATTCAGCTACGGGATGCAAATTAATTAAATCACAGAAAAGGAACATCTGTTACTTTGCATTTTATATTTTACATATCTTATTTATGACTCAGCCTACATTAAGACAAAAATTGCATTTAATTGATAAATCAAAGATAAAATAAAATTTGTTCCTGCCATCCTTTAGAAAAATGGATCAAGGCTGGGGTGTGAGGTCCTGTCACTAGAGTGGACCTGTGGTTCAAGGCAGTGGGGTGTGAGGTTCTGTCACTAGCAGTGAACCTGTGGAACAATGCCAGGGTGTGAGATTCTGTCACTAGAGTGGACCTGTGGAACAATGCCAGGGTGTGAGATTCTGTCACTAGAGTGGACCTGTGGAACAATGCCAGGGTGTGAGATTCTGTCACTAGAGTGGACCTGTGGAACAATGCCAGGGTGTGAGATTCTGTCACTACAGTGGACCTGTGGTTCAAGGTTGGGGTGTGATGTTCTGTCACTACAGTGGACCTGTGGTTCAAGGCAGGGGATGTGAGGTCTTGTCAGTAGCAGTGGACCTGTGGGTCAAGGCTGGGGTGTGAGGTTCTGTCACTAGCACTGGATCTGGGGAACAAGGCTGGGGATGGAGGTTCTGTCACTAGCAGTGGACCTCCCAGTGTGCATTTGGGAGACTGGAACTCCTCTAAGTAAATCTGTTTTCCGTTATAGGCTTCTTGTACTAATAACCAAGACCTAGTACAGTGACAGACAACCAAATTCATCCCAAGGTACCTACAAGAGATTTATGGTCTCGGGACCACAGCTGTCCATAGGATGGTGTAGCAACAGCACCACTGTACAATTGCAGGCCACTGTGATATTGCACCTAAAAAATTCAACTTTGAGCTGTAATAACTTTTGAATAAAACACCTTTCAGCAGTGGGAGTTCCTTTTTTTACATTTTAAGTATTACTATCCCTTTAAGTACATTATACTGCATGATAGCCTCTATTTTTTTATGAGGCCTAAAATATAGTCTTATGCTCTCTGTGTACTCTAGGCCTCCCCCTACAATAGTGATCCTGATAAGTCTCTCAAAAGTTACTCTGTTTTATTGTCGGTTAACCATTTGAGTGCCAGAGGGGTGCGCAATGCATTGCAAAGCAATGTGTTGGGTACCCCTCTGGCACTCAAAGGGTTAATGAGACTTTCTGAATAGTGCCCATTATCTGTGTACAAACACGTAACCAAATGGCGCTGGCATAGGACACTCTACACATAAAAATGCAAGTTTATCATTAGATTTAGAGACTAACACAAAATAACTATTTTACAGATGGGAGCTTGGAGGAAATGATATAACCCAATTGCATGTTTTGGGGTTAGCATCCTTTTAATTATTCGGACTTTATCAAAAACAAAGCTCTGCTGGGATGAGATTCCACAGCCGCTATAGCAAAAATCTCTAAATCCATTAACCTGTTTGTGAAACAAAAAATATACAAGGTATAGCCTGTTTATATACATACATTTAAGGAGACTAAAAACTATGCAGGTAACAGCTGCACTTTAACTTAAATCACTCTTCAGTTACAGGTACTAGTTAGGACAGGGAAAGTTTTCTTTTCAAGTGGAAATCGTAAAGTCAAATGTGGTCAGATTTGTCTTCATTTATTTGAAGAAGGAGGAAGTCAAAGTTGTTTGGTTTTTTTTGGTGAAACTAAAGTGGAGTGATCTGCAAACCAACAGTGACCTCTGCTGCACATTTAGAAAATTGTATGCCACAGCCCCCTAGCAAAACCGTCCTTTTATTTCCATCTATAATGTTTGAAGTAAATGTACTAGAGAGGATATAGAATAATTCTGGAGTAACATTTATACTACATGGGACAAAAGAATTCCCAAAATCCCATTGATTTAATTGGAATGCCAGGGAGATGTAGAGCACATTGCACCCTAGTAACCTCAGCCACTTTGTGGTGCATTAAGTAAAATAGGAACTGGTCTTTAGCCATCTTAACTATGGTATACGGAAGACTAGGACTAAAACTTTAATTTTGCAATCTGTCCCAGATATGAAATAGAAAACTACAGCTCAAAGAGTGTGTTTAAAGGTAATGTATCACCTTATATGTGTTACCATATGTTTTGTTAATAAAAGTAATAGGAAAGCTGTTTGTTTTTTTGTTTTTTAATCTTAATACTTTTGAAGATCTATTATATTCAAGCTGTGCTGGTCAGCATAATGCAGCACACCGAATCACCGGCACAGTTCTGCTTGATTGCCCAATTCTCCTTCCAACCCCCCCCCCCCCAGGGAGCACATTCACGCTTCCCTTCGGTGCGCTGCGGACGGCTTCTATCGTTTATTCAAGCTCCAGTTAGCATTATACGGACATTGCAACCTCAGTATAATGCTAACCTGAGTTTGATGTAACGCTCAAAACTATTCACAGCACATGAAGGGAAGCATGAACGCACTCCTCTGTGCTGTGCACATTATGTGGAAGTGCACAGCATTATAAAAAACATTCCTACTTTTAACCCTTGTTTTGCACACCCCTCTGGCACTCAAAAAATTAACCATTCGTCATACCTGCTTTAAAACGTGTGTACAGCAGATTACAAGGAAACACTCTGTACACCTCGCTCCAAGGGTTAATAACTATAATAAAGGTGATTTCATTATTTCTGTGCTTCTAGTCTGAAATGTAATGACAGTTCCTAGTTCCTTATCTTAATGTCAGGGACCTTCAGTGATATCATGACATGATTACATCCATCAACACACTCAGGTGTAGCTCACACTGGCGACTACTGCCGAAGCATAATTTGCAGCAACACAAAGTTGCCATTGAGAAGGCCTGTGTCTGGAGTAGATGCCCATGTGAACTGCCTGAAAAACAAAGATCTGTTAGCGTGAATCTTGTTCTTCCAACAAAAGTGCTGAAACAGTCTCCACTGAAAACTAGCTCTTAGGGCCTTAACCCTTTGAGTGCCAGAGGGGTAAGCAATGGTCCTGTTCTGGGGCAAATCGACCACCATAGGGGACAAATCTATATTCCCCAAATTCCTTCTGATTTAAATGGGGATTTTAACAACCCTTTGAATATTACAGTAATCATCAAAGCACTGCATAGCAATGCACTGCAGAACTTGCTTATCAATCCGTTATAATCACCATTTAACACAACAGGGCTTTGGAGAATTAGTCCCTTTGGCTGAATTGAGTTTCTATAGCATTGCACCTCATTAGCATGCAGATAATAGGCCTAGGGACACACAATACAAAAATGGACCCGATCTGAGGCAAATCAACCACCATTTGAGGCAAATCTATATTCCCCAAATTCCCTCCAATTTAAATGGGGCTTTTAACATAAAATTCTAGCGAGGTCCCTACCATATAAGAGACTTGCAGCATCCAAGGGGTTCAAATCCCCATTTAAAATCAGTGGGTATTAATTGCTGCCTTTGATAAAGCTGGTTTGGCCAGAACTATCCCAGTGTTTTACTTTATGTCTCACTGAACCCAAAGTAATCATTCTGCTTCATGTGAACCTGTTAACCCTTTGAGTACCAGACGGGTACATAATGCATTGCAAAGTAGCCATCTGGCATTCAAAGGGTTAACAAACGTGAAGAACTTCAGAAGCACGAGAGCCAGGGTTCTTAAAATGTAACCCTTTGGGTGCCAGATATCCAAAGCATTGCAGAACATCTCTGGAACTCAAAAAGGGTTAACTGCTAGCTCATTTATTTGGAGTACTGTATATACACTGGACAACGACCCTTCACCTGCTCCTACAACTCCCAGATGGAGCCTAAAAAGTGCTTTATGTTTTGGTCTAACCCTCCATTAACCCCTCAAATGAGAGGGGTAAGCATTCAAATGGTTGATTCAAAGTTTAATTAATTCTATAGATAAGTAACCACAACCTATTTGTTGCACTAACCATTTCTTTGGAATATAAACCTTTTCTGAGAAATTAACATTAGTTGACAAAGTGTGACATTTACGGCATTCTGTGCTGGGCCAGTGTTACCATGCGCTGTGCTATTTATGAAGCTAGACCAGTGGTCTCACACTGTATTCCCAGAAGACCATGACAGTGCAGGTTTGCTCTGGATTTTACATCGGTTTCAATAATTAGCTCATTTTGACCATCACCTGGCAAAATTAGGGATATCCCAAATGCCTGTCTTGGACCTCTGGGACTGCAGTTTGAGAACGACGACAGACATCTCACACACTGGGGGCGTGTGTAATAGCACGACAGGAAAACTTGGCCTCAGACATAACCAATTCGATACTGTGCAGAGAATGAACGGAAACAGACATCAAAACAATCCTTTTGTAACACCTGAAATCTCCGCACCGGGGATGCTTATGGGTGAGTCTGGGGTGCAAAACTTGAAAGTGGCGACTGTCACTGAGCTACCCTTGCTGCGGCCAGATATACACTGCCAGATGAGCTGGGCAGTGGACCTGGATGGTAACCAGTGAACTACTGGCTGCCCAGAAAAAGTAAAGGAGGACATTATGGACTTGCTTAAACACAGGATATATATATAATGAAACCTCTATCACTTATACAGTGCTACTAACTGGCTGCAAGGAAATATCCCTCTGTAGTATGTGATTCGGCACTTACAACACGCATTTACTGTAAATGGAAGTGTGATTGGGCCTTTATGCACGTTAACGAATTACGACGCAGAAAGAGGCAGATGGTTTATCCTTTAAAGTAATGAGTCTTTGTGCAGCAGTTATAAAATAATGGAGCTTCATACCGGATAAAATGGAAGAGACTGGCAGTAATAGCCAGATAAAGCCAGCCGACAGGTCACTTGTTTATGACAATATTTGCTGTTATCAATGATGCATGCTGTGCTGGGCAGAGACTGATACCACAGAGCAAAAGTATAAAGCTGCACATCAACTTATACAGGCACGAGCAGCCACTATGCCTGCCAAGTGAATAGGTAACTCTTTATTCCATGGACCTGTCTGAAACAGCTTTGTTTCCAAATGTATTTTGACCCTTTAAAGGGATAGTATTACTTCGAAATTCTATCCCTCATATTGTAGCCCGTAATAAACGGAGTTAAATGACACCAGCGGCATCTCTCAAACCTTTATGGTTTAAGAGATAGCCGCTTTCAAAGTTTCCTCTCCCCTGCTGTCAGAGTTCTGCTGCCAGCAGGAGAATCCGGTCCCAGGACAGGCGGAGGCTCTTCATCAGAGCCGATATCTCGTTATGGAAGGAAAAGGGATTCATTGAAACAGTCTTCTACGTGTGCTTGGTTACCAAGCACACGTAGAAGACTGTTTCAATTAATCATTTTTCCTTCCATAACGAGATATCGGCTCTGCTGAAGAGCCTCCGCTTGATTCAGAGACCGGATTCTCCTGCTGGCAGCAGAACGCTGACAGCAGGGGAGAGGAAACTTTGAAAGCGGCTATCTCTTAAACCATAAAGGTTTGAGAGATGCCGCAGGTGTCATTTAACTCCGTTTATTACGGGCTACAATATGAGGGATAGAAAGTTTGAAGTAATACTATCCCTTTAAGTAACAGATGGTTGTGCAATATATTCCTTCACAAGGCACTGCACAACCCTCTGGCAACTGAAAAGGTTCAAGAATTAATCTGAAGGTACGTTTAATTTGTTTTACAGAGAATTAGAAACGTTATAAATGTGGTACTAAAAAGGAGTTCTTTGCAAATTAATGTTTTGGTGACACAGTGTGGTGCCTTACGCCTATTCCCTACACAGTCTGTTAATTAGTCTAGTTTGTGGGCAATCTTTTATTAGAAAGGTCCCAAGTGTGTGGGGCTCAGATTCATTCATAGCATGGTGTTTGGTAACATTGATCTGGCACAGACATTAGCATAAAGTGCCACCAAAAGATAAAGGTTAACTTTCCAAAAACTATTTATATTACAAACAAATGGCTAGTAGAACATACCAACATACCTGAGAACTTAATCATCGCGTGATCCCAAGAGAAGGCTGTGTTGCAGTCAGGCACATGTTAATTACGTGACTTGCATAATAAACGGGTATGGCTTATTGTCCTTGTGTCTTGAAGTGGGAGGAACAGGGTCAAAAGGAGAAGTGGTGGCTGGAACAAGGTAGGAAGGAGAAGAAGTGTGTGGAACAGTGTGGAAAGAAGAAGTGGACAGAACAGAGTGGGAAGGAGAAGAAATGAGCAGGTAAGGTAGTAGGTGGGAAGTAGGTAGAGCATGGTGGGAAGGAAGGGAAGTGGGAGGAACAGGGTGGAAAAAAGAGGTGGGAATGAGAAGAGGTGAAAAGGGGGAGGAGCAGAGTGAGAAGGAGCAGAGTGAGGAGGAGGAGCAGGGTGAGGAGGAGGAGCAGGGTGAGGAGGAGGAGGAGGAGCAGGGTGAGGAGGAGCAGGGTGAGGAGGAGCAGGGTGAGGAGGAGCAGGAGGAGGAGGAGCAGGAGGAGCAGGGTGAGGAGGAGGAGGAGCAGGGTGAGGAGGAGGAGGAGCAGAGTAGATTTTCACAGGAAATTCACCACCAACAACAAATCAGCCTCTGTCAGCAGAGGCCTGTTTATTAGCTCTAAAAACCAGATCCTCTGGGCAGATCTGGAGAGTTCCAAGATATGCATATTAGCAGTTAATAGTAGTTAATTCTCTTCAAAACTAACAAAAATGTAACTTATAGTGCCAGGTCCACTTTAAATTATCAGTTAACATCTATTATTGAGAGGTACCATATAGTGTATGGACTTTCCTGATAAGTAAAACAAGAGTACACCTGCCGTTGCGACATGCTTCATTCAAACATCATTGCAGTTCAAAGTGCTTTCTGTTCGTAAAGGGGCAACATGGTGTCCAGAAGGTTATTCCACAGCACTCTGCTGAAGAGGGCAGCTACTGACCAGAGCTGTACATAAAAAGTAAAAGTAATGGTTACACCCCTTTGTGAGTATAGCAGTGGGAGTACTGTACCCTTTATCCTAATTTAACTTTAATGATCCTTTAAAAAGGAAAAAATTATATAAATACAATTACTTTCTATACAAGAGATACATATGAAAATAGTTTGATTACTTTGGTGTATCTTCAGGTACGTTAAACTGCCTCTTCTGTACATTATTACACTGGACAATTCATTTACCCTGCACCCCCCTCTTGTATCAGTACACAGAGTAACATCGCACGGTACTCCTCACACCAGTACACCGAGTAACATCGCACGGTACTCCTCACACCAGTACACCGAGTAACATCGCACGGTACTCCTCACACCAGTACACAGAGTAACATCGCACGGTACTCCTCACACCAGTACACCGAGTAACATCGCACGGTACTCCTCACACCAGTACACCGAGTAACATCGCACTGTACTCCTCACACCAGTACACCGAGTAACATCGCACTGTACTCCTCACACCAGTACACCGAGTAACATCGCACTGTACTCCTCACACCAGTACACCGAGTAACATCGCACTGTACTCCTCACACCAGTACACCGAGTAACATCGCACTGTACTCCTCACACCAGTACACCGAGTAACATCGCACTGTACTCCTCACACCAGTACACAGAGTAACATCGCACTGTACTCCTCACACCAGTACACCGAGTAACATCGCACTGTACTCCTCACACCAGTACACCGAGTAACATCGCACTGTACTCCTCACACCAGTACACAGAGTAACATCGCACGGTACTCCTCACACCAGTACACAGAGTAATATCACACTGTACTCCTCATATCAGTTCTCCTATTATCAGTACACGGAGTAATATCATTTATCCTATATTCTACACCTCTTGCTTTATGTTTGTCCATTTCAGCAGTGAAATGCTCATTTTAAAGAGTTTACAGAATTAAGGAATATTTAGAGTTTTGTATAAAGCACCATTTAAATCAATGCATTGGTGACCTCTCTAGGATTCAGAGGGATAAAAGCCCCACTGAAATCAGGGGGAACTTGGTGAATTTGTATGTGTTCCCCCTGTGGTGGTGCAGTTGATTTGCCCCACAATCCCAGCACTTTGCTTGGTCCATCAGTCCCACTGGTATTCTCCTGCACTGGACTAACCAGTCATAGCTGCCTTTTCAGAATACAGACCGCATGCAATGGAAACATTTCCCAGGGGAAGAGCATTTTATAAACACTTCACTAAAGCACGTGAAACTGAAAAATTAAAGGTATTAACCTGCTGGACTTGGAAATCTAAATATTTTGATTTACTTTGATTTTAAAATAGGTGACATGCAATACTTAAAAAGTGCTTGGATAACATCAGGCTGCATCAAATAGTAATTTATCAGGTATTATTAGCATTAATACCTTCTCAGATTACGACAAAAGCTGTACATTTCAGAGATGCTTGCCATTTTAAGTGCCTTTAAAGTTCTTTCCCAGAAATGCCAAGCCTAATGTATTGCACTCCCAGAACATAAATTACTGGTTTCCCCTTTGCTTCTTGTGGCTACAAGTATAAAATGCTTATATCCAGTCCAAGTGGGGTGGATGATTTGTGCCATACACAAATGAATAATATGGCCCTATGACCTCGTATACAAAAATGACCATAACTGGGAAGTTCTAAATTGGCTAACCTCAAGATATTTGAAATATTAACCCTTATATTTCTCCATGACAGTTTCTAGGCCTACTTTCTGGAACTCAGAGATGCAACAATCAGCCAGCCCGCAAGGAATCCATTTTAACATGTTACATTCTATTAAAAACCTCAAATAAATGGAAACTCATTTATCCTCTGGTGAAATTGGCCTGCTCTAGAACTTCACTTTAGTACATTACAATCAAAGTCTGTTTATTTTTGTTTTTCTGGAAGGCAATATCTAAAGACAAAAAAAAAAAAAAAGGGGGGGGGGAGAGAGAGAGAAACAACCAAACATGCTCTGAGACACAAAGAATTTTAGGGCCCAGTGAACAGGTTCATGTACACGTTATAACATGAGATCCTGGAGAATAGGCTTTAGTGTGACATAGGAAATGGAGAGTTTCTCACTACAGAACTGACACACACACCAAAACTGTACATGTGTTTATTTCCCTCTAATCTTTGCTCACAAAGAAAACACATCAAAGTCCAATTTACAGCAGATTCTTATGGCAACCTTGGTACAGAAATCTCATATGCAAATTGATATAAACAATTACATATATCTGCCTCCAAACTGCAGTGCACTAACAAGCCAGCAGAGGCTGCTCTACTCCACATATTTCTGTGCTAATCCAGGGATACTTGACCTTTAGCATTCCAGCTGTTTTTGACTACAGCTCCCATCATTTCCAACCAGCCCATGGCTAATTGGAAATAATGAGAGTTGTAATCTAAAACAGCTGGAGTGCTAAAGGTTGACTACCAGTTACCACGTGTCCTGTCTGTGACAGTGTGACCAGCACGGATACGTTTCAGTGCATTTGATTCTGGGCAATTATTCCCAGCATTTCAAAGCTCTCTGCATTGCACAATAAAACAAAGCTGAGATGGCAGGTTTCCTAGGTGGATAGACAACCTCCATAGGGTTTCTCTGCCTACTGACATAGTGTATGGGGTAGAGGTGTCATTAACCACATCTACAAATTACTTAATTCAAGTGGAAGACCACAGCTTTTATTTTATACATATTCTATCTAGTATAAACAACACTGTTTTGTATAAAACAATACCTTTGAGTGGTGTCAGAGGTGTTTGCAAATGTATGAAATTAAAAAGGTGACCAGCTGCCATTTTCTATACCTACATATCTACGTATCAACCTGGGCACCGAATCAGAGATGGTACAAGTTCTACCCTGTAACTTTGCTCCTGGGATTACAGACATCCTCTATAACATTTGAGAAGTTAAAGCCCATTTACCCTTTGAGTGCCAGAGAGGTATCCAACGCATTGCGTTGCAGTGTGTTTGATACCTCTCTAGCACACAAAGGGTTCAAAAGGAGAGTTAGCACCTCCTAATATACACACCTTAAAGGGATAGTAATACTTGAAAATAATTTTATTTTATATTGTAGCCCTTAAAAAAAACATTAAAAATGATATAAATCTTGTCTCCAAAACCTTTATGGCTTGGGAGATATTCACAAGTAAAATACAGTAAAGTTCCCTTTCCTTGTTTCAGCCAATTCTGCCATCTAGTGGGCAGATTTGGTATCCGGTCCACAGATCATCCGGCAACTCTTTAGCAGTGCTGAGATCACGATCTTTAAAAAGAACTACTTCATTGGAACGGTCTATAAAGTGTGCCTGGCTTGCAAGCACACTTTGTAGACCATTCCAAGGAAGAAAATCTTTTTAAAGATTGTGATCTGGGCACTTCTGGAGAGCCGCAGCCGATCCAGGGACCAGATTCCAAATCTGAGAGATAGAACGGTGACGTCACGCGGGGGAAACTTTGCTTGTGAATATCTCCCAAACCATAAAGGTTTGGGAGATAATACTTATATCATTTTTACTGTTTTTTTAAGGGCTACAATATAAAATAAAATTATTTTCAAGTATTACTATCCCTTTAATGTGGCCAGAAAAGTCTAACACCATCCTTGTTTCAAGAGATAATAGTGTCAGTTAGTGCTCAATGCTATGTCCATGGGGACGGACATGACCGCTGTACAAGGACTACAGGACCCTGCTAATGGCACATGCTTATACTTATACCTTTAACTACTTCACTGCCAAGTCTTTTCACCCAGCGTTTTGTTGCAGTTTAAAGTAAAGGTGACAATTTCGGGTGCTTTTCTGAGAACTCACATGTCATATACAGTGTATTTTCAGTAGACCCTGTATTTTAGGTTTGTGGATATCCCATAAAATAAAGAACACATTTTGCCCAGAATTGATTTTAACACTTTAGGGACCAGTGACTTGCCAGGACTGTCACCAGTTGATTTGCATTATGGACCGTTGATGTGCCAAGACTATCACCAGCTGATTAGCATTAAAGGGATAGTAATACTTAATTTTATCTTTATTTTATGTTGCAGGCATTAAAAAAAACATGAAGAACGATATAAGTCTTATCTCTCAAACCTTTATGGTTTAAGAGATATTCACAAGCAAAGATTCCCCTCCCGCCCCTTTTACCTAGTGTAAGCAATCTCTTCTCAGATGTGGAATGCAGTCCATAGACCAGACAGATAACAGAAGGGGACAATCTTCTTCCTATGAGAACAATGAAAGCCATGCCCCCCTTGACAAGTTTTTCAGGTTTTTCCCTCATCTTAATAGAAGATTGTCCCTCTGCAATCTACCTGGGCACCTCCCTTCTGCTCTGGCTGAACAGTGTTACATCAGTAAAAGGGGGGGGAGGGGGATATTTTATCATTGAATTACTCTTGAACTACAACTCTGACAGTATTGAAATAACACTCTCCAAAGTCCAAATACTGAGATGATTAATTAGAGCTGCTTTTATTATGAAACATTACTAATCCTTTAAGGACCAGTGACTGTCCTGGCATGCTGCTCTACCATCTCAGAATTCGTTGCAACAAAAACTCTGTAGTCTTTAACAGCCTACCAGATCAGGCAGTATTAAGGGGTTAAACTGTCGATCCAATACAGTGACTGACAAACAACTGTCCTGGAGTGGAGTTTGTTCTAACTTACAACAGCAAATGCTTGTGGTTCCAAATGCAGTATCAACTTGCCTTCCTAAAACACCAGCATTTGCATTTTTACGGGTTTTGTCCTGTTATAAAAATGTTGCAGTGTTCTACATTTCAGGTACAAAGCAATGAGAAATAAACCATGTAGCCACTATAAGAAGATTTTAGTCTTACCTGTTAAATCCTTTTCTCTCAGTCCATACAGGTTACTGGTAACTCTGGGTAGGCGATCCACCACTTTAATTGCAGACAGGAACAATTCTAGAATTGTATGCAGGGGGTGGAGCCTACGTTCCCTCCTTGGCTGCAGCTAGCCAACCAGCTCAGAAAGATTTGAGACACTAACTACTGACTAGATAGTGAAGGGAAAGAAGACTCCTGTGAGCATAACCCCAAAGGACCCCCACGGTCGGCCACAGGACAGCCAAGCATGATCCCTTGATGCGCAGCAGACACTGCCCGATGCAGTCACGCGCAGCAGACACTGCCCGATGCAGTCACGCGCAGCAGACACTGCCCGATGCAGTCACGCGCAGCAGACACTGCCCGATGCAGTCACGCGCAGCAGACACTGCCCGATGCAGTCACGCGCAGCAGACACTGCCCGATGCAGTCACGCGCAGCAGACACTGCCCGATGCAGTCACGCGCAGCAGACACTGCCCGATGCAGTCACGCGCAGCAGACACTGCCCGATGCAGTCACGCGCAGCAGACACTGCCCGATGCAGTCACGCGCAGCAGACACTGCCCGATGCAGTCACGCGCAGCAGACACTGCCCGATGCAGTCACGCGCAGCAGACACTGCCCGATGCAGTCACGCGCAGCAGACACTGCCCGATGCAGTCACGCGCAGCAGACACTGCCCGATGCAGTCACGCGCAGCAGACACTGCCCGATGCAGTCACGCGCAGCAGACACTGCCATGGGCTTTTACACTAGTATGTAATAAATTTAGAAGTCAACAAGATTTTGAGCCAAACAGGAGTTTTAGGAATCTATAAATGGGTGGATGTATGTAAAATATCTCCACTGTTTAGGACAGCGTGGTAACATTTTAGGGCCTTGGGCTCCCTGGTTAATAGGATTCTTCTACTTGTTTTAGAGATATCACAGATTGTGCACTGTTGCTATAAGATATATATATATAATATCAGGGTTATCAAAAAACCTGCACACTCATCCCTTTAGGAGCAGTTTGCGAGGGGGTGGGGAAGCACATATATACCAGCTCTGAAGCAAAATAGGATGGGTGAAGCAACATATTAACACCCTTTATAGAAATTAAGCCAATAGAGACCATTACTCATTTCTACCTATACTGTTCTACATACAGAAGAGGTAGAATTTACATGAGGGAAGATACTGGAAAAGTGAGGAAAAAAAATGCTGATAAGATGCCGGACAAAAATTAAACATACTTTAGAGGGAGTCAAAATACTTTGGAACCAGCTGTGAGTTTTAGGCGCCAACGAAGAATTCTGTGCACCCAGGTGCATACAAGATGCTCCAAAAAGTTACCAGCCAGAAGTGACACTGTAGGAGTCGTGGCTACTGAAAATTTTCACCCCTGAATGAAAGGATAATCCCTTTCTCTATGTCCTGTCAGTGTGAGCACAAGCACACAATTCTTTATAAAGAAAAGAGGGACAGAAAATAAGATGGCAGCTTTTAGACTCCTACAATGTGTTCAGTTTATGTTAATGAACCATTTCCTGTGGGAACACTTTAGCAAATTCCCCCACAATGCATTTATGGCCCGCAGCTTCAGATAACCCCATTTTATTCTTCTGTGGCACTCAAACAATACATCACTTCTCATCATAACGTGACCCTCATTTTCAGGCAGTTTTTAGGTGATGAATATTCTGTCTGGAAAGCAGACAATATTGTTGCCAGAGATGTGATTATAGATTCATAAGTTGTTAGACCATTTAGGGAAGTTTAATTAAAACTTGGCACGCTTACAGAAAATAAAATTTAACATGAATAGGAAGGAGTACGTGCAAATCATAGAAAGTATGGTGTAATTGTTTCCTTTATTCCTGATTGATATGGTTGAGCTAAAAGGTTATAGTTTTCAGTTATAGGAACAGGTAAAGGAGTAGCCGAGCTGTATGTCTCGGACTGTCGTTTGACAACAAATCCCATCATCCTGAGCCAACAGATGGCTGGGAATGATTCAATTTTTAGTCAAACGACAGCTGGAAACATACAGATTGAACTCCCCTAGAACCCTTTGAGTGGTACGCAACGTGTTCTGTAACGCATTGCGTACTCCTCTAGCACTCAGAGGGTTAAAGACACACAGACCACGTGTACTCTAGGCAGAGCTTGTAAAATGCTTGCTGCCAAAAAAGGAAAAATAGTTTTAAAGCTTAGTTCCACAGAATAAATAATGGCAGACTGCAGAGCAAAGGCAGTGGAGTGTACACTTGCTTGCGTGCATGGATGTGTGCGCACTGTGGGTGTTTTAGCGTACATTAACGTGTGCGTACCTTTGTGTAGGAATGAGTGTGCATATATACACAATGCAACAAGACTGGAGCGATAGCCTGCATGCGTGCTTCTGTGTGTACCAATACAGAGTGAAACATTTGACACATTACATTTTACTTATAACTAGTATGAAAACCCATATACACAGGCTAAAGTGCACCCAGTGGCCCTGGCTGCTGCCCCAGAGCCGGGAGCAGAGACAGGCGGTGAGCTCCCCACTCCGAATCAGCGTGTTGGGAGAGTCTCTACTGCGCATGACTGCATCGTTGCAGCAGTCTCTACTGCACTGTAACCTAGCCGCCTTTAAATAAAGGATCGCTAAAACAAGGGCACTTCTAGCAGTGGCTTTATTCAAATGTTACAATAATTTAAAACTTTCACGAAGTAATGAAGCAGTTATTAACTGAATTACCCCATTGAATACAAAGGAATAACTGACTGGACACCAGGAGGCAATACTAATGAAAAGGTTAACAGTGTAAACAGTAAACTGGTGTATTGAACAAAAAAAAAAATCTCTCATCACTGAGATTAACTCAGTTTTCCTACAGCAACAAAATCCCTAAAACTTATAATGTTGTCTTCATAATAAAGATTTACTAATCCTTTGCGTGCTAGAGTGCAATGCATTGGATATACCTTTGGCACTCACAGTGTTAACCCTTTGAGTGCCATGTGTATGCAGCACCCATCTGGCACTCAAAGGATGTTAAAAATGTTATCACATACATTTACCTGGCAATTTAGTATCTAGTGCATTGTAGCCTAAAGCCAGCAGTGAAATGCACTTGATAGTGTTACCCAGTTGACAGCCTTTAGAACCAGAGATGTGTAACACATTGCTATGCGCCACACTGATCCACAAGACATTAATCCCTTGGATCAGTGTTTCTCAAACAAGGTGCTGTGGTACTTTTGTGTGCAGCGGACATCCACGTAGGGTGCCTCATTTTATCTATAAGGCTTTGACAAAAATGTGAATGTAGACTTACAACTGTATATTTAAAGCGGAACTAACACCGATAAGAAACTTTGTTTGTAATAATTCCCTATCTGGTGACTAGCTGCTTAGTAGCGCTAGTCGCCAGAATTATTACCTCTTTATGGAGAAATATGCAGTCATCCTCGGCTGACAGGCAGAACGGAGCGCGGACATCTTGCCCTAGTGACGTCCGCGCACCTGCACTGTCAGTCCCTCCCGGAGCCAAATGGCTCCTAGCAACGCCTCCTACAGCCGTCTGGGACTGACAGCACAGGCGTGCGGACGTCACTGGGGCAAGATGTCCGTGCTCGATCTTGCCTGTCAGCCGAGGATGACTGCATATTTCTCTATAAAAAGATGTAATAATTCTGGCAACTAGCGCTACTAAGAAGCTAGTCGCCAGATAGGGAATTATTACAAACAAAGTTTCTTTACGGTGCTAGTTCCGCTTTAAGGATATTACTATGCACAATATGTTTATTTTAGTTGTGAGGTCTAACAATAACTCTGTATTTATGTATTTGTAATCTTCATTATATCCTTGATAAATGACATTAAATTATAGGGGTGCATAAAAATGCCAGACTGCGTGTTAGGGTGTCCCTTGAGCAAAAAAAAAAAAAAAAAAAAAAAAAAAAGCTTGAGCACCACTGCCTTAGATGTTAGATAAGTCTCCAAAGCAGTGCTTCACAATGCGTTTAGACCACACCAGCACCCAAGGGGTTAGTTAAAAGGTTTGATTATTAGTGCTCCACTGAGACTTCATGCAACAATTTCATCACAACAAATCATTAGTGAACCAGTGGCAGAGGATACGAACCAGATACCATCCGGTAACATCAGTATTTGGCATTGAATACAGTGCTAATATTTTGATTCAGGGGACGGACATGGAATTTTGTACAGACTCCAAGTAACACAGCCAAAAAAAGATCAGACTCCAAAACGAGAACAAATCAATAAAAAACATTGAATCAAACTTACAGAATTGGTTCTCTCTGTATTTGCTGAATGTTAGATAACTATACAGATGTTCATTAATTAACCTGACAGAATCTCTCCCACCATGAGAATATTGGAGAGGAGATGGCCCTCCTCTCCTTGTGCCTAGGAAATATGTACTGGGTAGTTTATTACTGAAATGCATCAGGGGAGCTGCTAGGCTCCCAAAACACCCAGTGTCCGCTCTCTCCTAAATCAGGGGTGCACACAAATATTGTACATTTAGTTGTCTCTTTAAAAATTCTGCCTGGCAACTAAGTTATAGGAGCCACCGTAGGTGGAACATGTATATACAGAGGATTACAAAATGCTCCCCAAATTTAGGAGCCAGAAGCAAAATTCAAGGGGCCTGAGAGCCTGGGATTTTTACACCTCTGTACAAAAATAATTTTTAGTGTACACTGCAACCAGACTGCACAGTTCCCAATAGGGAGATCAGCAAAGTATTGCACCATTATGTCTCAAGCTGGTATCAAGAGTAAAGCCTTAGACCTTAGGGTGTTAAGCCCTGTCAGCCAACAAACGCACCCGACACACACTCCTAAGACTGAAGGGAGGATAAAAGTCTGGAGGGAGAGCGCTATGAAGCTATTACCACCAGAGCAGCATACAGACAGCCTGTTCTGTATATTCAGGAGAAAAAAAAAAACAGACTAGACTGGAGACACAGAGCTTCATAGCTTACTATATTTTTTCTGCTGCAGGGATAGTGTTAAATTGTATCGCTATCCCTGACAGAGAGATAACTGAAAACAAGAGATACATGGAGTTCACTGTAAGGAATATAAAAGCTGTAAAATCTAGGTTAAGATAGAAAAGAAAAAGAAGGTAGAATGATTTACATATTAAGCAGTAGCTTAACATGCAGTAGCTTAACGTGATGCGATTCTGAAAACCTGTAGTGTTATATGGACCCAAAAACAGGTCTCCGCAACTTCCAAGTCCAATATATTTACTTTCATAGACTGAAAAAAGACAATAATAGCATAGAACAAAATAATGATCAAACAGATTGAAACCATCCTATATAATAATTCGCTAATTCGTGTGTAACGCCGCGACATGTGCAGTAGACACTGCTGCGCGTGCTGCAGTCATACGCAGTAGAGACGCCGAAGGAGCATCCAGCTCTGTATCAGCTGTGGTGCAGGCAGTCTCTACTGTGCATGACTGCCCCGCGACAGAGTGGCAGTGGCACTGTGGCCCGTGTAACGGGCTGTTCAACTTTCAGCTTTCTGCTTCACGAGCTGTAAAGCTGTCAGAAGCAGATTCTGGTCACTTGACCAGACACGGCTCTTTAGCAGCACCGACATAATCTCTAAAGATAAATACTTCATTGGAATGGTCTACAATATATGCTTGCAAACCAGGCACACGTTGTAGACCTTTCCGATGAAGTATTTATTTTTAGGCTCTGCTGAAGAGAAACCGTCTGATACAGGAACCAGAATCTGCTTCTGACAGCTTTACAGCGGGTCAGGCAGAAAGGGGAGGGAGCGGAGAACTTTATTTCCTCTGTATCCAATCCACCGGCAATGGACTGTGGGTATTGACTCCGCCCTCCAGCTGCTAGGACCAAAAATAAGTGTCACTTCCTCCCACTTTTCTCAGTTATGCTGGTCCTACCAAGCTGGAGAACGGAGGATTTACACCTCTTTAGCTCCATCTTGATAATGACAATTTGCAGTGTAGTGGAGCACTATTACTTTATTCAGGTCAAACTTAACCTGCCTGAAACATGCTAGACTTCCTCCACAGAAGAATGGTTTATTTTTCAAATTCATGTAATTTGCCTTCATCCCAGGTGACATTGTTTCCCTTTATGTGGAAGTTTAAGGTTTCCCATAACCATATAGTTAACACTTTTTTTCTGACATTACTATCCCTTTAACGAACGGTGATGTGTCAGGACTGTCACCAATAAACTTGCCTAAAGGACCGGAGATGTGTCAGGACCATAACCAGTAAACTTGCCTAAAGGACTAGTGATGTGTCAGGACCATAACCAGTAAACTTGCCTAAAGGACTAGTGATGTGTCAGAACCATAACCAGTAAACTTGCCTAAAGGACCAATGATGTCTCTCGGCCCCCCATTCAGCGAGTCATCAGTCACGTGTGCCAGTGCACCAGCCAACTTCAAAGTGGTCCTTAAAGGAAGTTCACTTCCTGTTCTGCTTGTCCTTAACACATTAAGGACCGGCGCGCATGCGGCCAACACTTAAGGACCATAGAGCTTCCCCCCCCCCCGCCATCTGATTTAGGGCTCCCCAAATAGCGTACAGCCAAGCAGGCAGCCCAGAAATCCATGAGGTACAGGTACGTCATGGGGTCCTTTAGGGACATTCACCCATGATGTACATGTACATCCTTTGTAGTTTATGGGTTAACAGGTTAAGATCACCATGTGCAATGAGAGAAGTCTGAGGTCTTGTAGTCCTGCCAGCAACTGTAATGTCCTCCTCCATGGGAAAGACACCAGGACTGATTATGTAATTGTCTGAACCAAGGAAAGGGGGAAACTGCATAGGGGTCATGAGAATTTTCTTGCCATAGTAAGTTAAGCGCATCACTCGTAAGAAGTGCTAGTTCTCCTCTGAAAAACATTTGATGAAAAAAAATTAAAAAGGGGGGGGTTAATCATTAGATGCAGTGAGTCCGCAGGGAGTCTTGTAGTGCCATGTTTTCAAACTGCTATTCAAAAGGTATTTTCAAATGTTTCCTAATGATAACAATTATACATCTGCTAACGATGACCTATTCTGGGGTGGAAATTCTCAGCGAATCATTCTTTTCATTAATTATGCACATTTGGAGAATGGAGGGTGAATGTAACCATATGCAAGAGAAAGGCAAATCTGTTGAATGAGCTGGGAAGAAGACCCAGGTAAATCCCAGTTGTACAATGCGCTAGGCCCCATTAGGGCCTTGTTACCGCTCTTGGTTTGGGGGAACAGATGCTGCATGAAAATTGCAGGAGCTAAGAGTGATCGCACGCATGGGCTTCATAAAAACACACAGCAAAGATAAAGACGTGGATTCATCATTTACAACTGTAACAGAGGTGAAAAATAAGTAGTCAAGCTGTCAGTATTTTTGCAGCATATTGTTAGTTTAATCATTCCTGCTGACCCTTAAGCTAGGAAAAGAAAACTGTTACTGTGAATTTGCAAATGAAAAGCAAGAGCAACACGTCTACCATATCCTTTCATCAGATTAACAACCCCCTTGGATACTACAGCATTTTCCAGCACATTCCCCCATTGGAACATGCATTTGGGTGTCCGGATGGGGAGGTAAGAGGGGGCGCTTGCCATACTTGCTCCCTCCAAATACAGGAGCTAGCTGGGGGTCATATTTTGACTTTGCTTCACAAAACGTGAAACATTTCCGTATCTGCTCATGCACGAGAGGCTGTACTAGCACCAAGGGGTTAAAGAAGCAGCAAAATAAATGGCTTTGATCACAATTCAAGAGACAGTAAATTATCAAAAATAGATCACCCTACGGATAAAAGGGCAGTAATTTATTTTTCTATTTATAATGATAATTTAGAGAGCATTTGGATAATTTTGTTTGTGCTATTTGTAAATGAATTAGTATCAATTGCTTTTTTTTATTCAGAAATGCAGTTACCTTATCTCAAGTTGTGTACAGCTCCCCACCATTTATACAAAGGGAAACCATGTTTTTCTACCAATGCCCACTCCTCTAGGGCCACCCATTCAGGACCGTGTGGTCATAGTAACATAGTAAATTAGGCTGAATAAAGACCATCAAGTTCAATCTTTGCCTTGTATCCCAGTGACTGAGAATTTTATAGCTTACCTGCTACCAAATAAGTTAGTCATTTATCAGACCTTCCTGATATGCCTGCTGATAAAAAAAAGTATAATTCTGTATGTTCCCTTTTGAAAGAAATGTATCTAATCTTCTCTTAAATGTATCCATTGTATCTGCCATAGCCACCTTCTTGGGCAAGGAATTCCACAATTTAACAGACCTTACTGTAAAAAAAACCCTTCCTCTGCTCAAGTCTAAACCTCCTTTCCTCTAATCTCAAGGGGTGTCCCCTGGTCACCTGATCAGGCCTTGGAATAAATAGCTCACCGCAGAGATCCCTGTATTGACCTCTCATATACTTGTACAATGTGATAAGGTCTCCTCTTAGTTGTCTTTTCTTTAGAGTAAATAAACCAAGTTTGTCTAGTCATTCCTCATACGTCAAGTCCTCCATTCCATTAATTAATTTTGTTGCTCTTCGCTGTACCCTCTCTAGGGTTAGTATATCTTTTCTCAGAACTGGTGCCCAAAACTGCATTGATACGCAAGGTGAGGTCTTACCAATTATTTGTATAATGGCAAAATAAACCCTTTGAGTGCCAGTACCCCTCTGGCTCTCAAAGGATTAAGGGGTTAAATAAATATTAGTTTTATTGCTGTGGATCAATGTGATGCACTTATATACACAGCACACAGTGATATCCTAACAGAGGAACACAGGGATTTGGGTGTGATAGAGGGACACTTGGGAGGTATGCAAATGCCTGAGATCAATGTTAGGCAGATAACAAAGAGGAAATTGCTAATTCCATCACTCACAAAATGATTCTGAACATAAGGAACATGCTACATTTAAGAGAACATTTATTTTAAGTTAATGTTTATGTGCTCTCAAATGAACATTCAAATGGTTATTGCTTTAATTACCAACCTGAATACTCCTCTGTGCCAAACAGCACAGAAGCCCAATTTGACGTGTACATTTACATGGGAGATAGGGTGTGTGGGGGGGTATTGTATACTAAAACATAGATCTGTCAGTAGGAACAGTTAAGAACCAGTGTGTTGTGCAGTGCATTGCAGAGAATGTTTGAATATATAAACCAGGGGTGCCCAAGTTCAGTCTTGAAGCGCTACCAACAGGCCAGGATTTAAGGCTTTCCCCGTTAAAATACAGGTGGGGGACATGCAATGAATGAACCACTGATTATCTGTGCCTCGTCTGCTCTTAACCAGGGATATCCTTCAATCCTGGACTGTTGGTAGCCCTTGAGGACCGAGCCGGGACACCACCACTGTAAACCAAGTATACAGTAGAAGAGTTTACAAATCAATAAAGACGGGTGACCTTTATGAGACAGTACCGTCCACTGATACTCATTCTTTGCTGTGAAGGTGAATGATACAGCCCAGTGGTTCTTAAAGGGGAATGATCACTCCTATACAAGTATGGCTAATAATTAACTAAATATAGCGATTAACTTGAATACTGGTTTTATTTTTTTCTATAGAAATCATGGTTTGACTAAAATTAAAGGTTTAAAAATGATGCAGCGCCTTACTTCCGGACAGACTGACAGACTGCGGAGCAGAGCTGTACCCGCAATCTTCCTCTGCTCCCCTCCCCACAGAGCAATCCAGCTTACAAGCAGTTCCACTAACAGGCCAGGACTTAACACTTTGAATGCCACAGGGTTATGCAATGCATTGCAAAGAAATGTGTTGCCTACTCCTCTGGCTCTCGAAGGGTTAATGAGCGCTAGTTTTGAGCACTAATGTGCAACTAAGAGAGGCTCTGATGAGCTCATCTGTGCTGAAGCTGGTAAATTCTTGACCTTTTCCATGACAAAGAGATATCCATTGCATTGCTTTGAAATGTATTGGATACCTCACTAGCACTCTAAGGGTTAAAGCGGAACTTTCATGCATAAAAAGTGACCCCCAAATCATTTTTCACATAGTGTTAAGCATATCAATACTTGTATCAGGGCTTACAAGTTGAAGTCCTTTGCTACTAGCCAGACCTGAAAAGTTACTCACCACTGCAAGTCAAACCATACCCACCAGGGCTGAATTTCTACTCGCCAGGGCTAAATTTTCACTCACATTTGGCTAGTGGCGAGTGGAAATTTTGAGCCCTGCTTGTATTTTCCTTAACAATTCAGGTATTATTTAGAAATCCAACTTACTCGGAGACTCACCGGCAGACAACAGTGCAGACATCTTGCCGAAGAGGCATCTGTGTGCCTGCACCGTCCATCCCTGTCTCCTCTATGACTTGTAAGAGGGAGTTGCATTGTACCTTAAGGTACATAATGAGAGGAATCTATGCACCTGCACAGTCAGTCCAATGCCTGCAGGTGAGTCTCCAAACAAGTTGGATTTCTAAATAATGCCAAACATACTAAGGATAAATCAAGTATTGATGTGCTCAGTGCTGTGTGAAAAATGATTTGGGGGCACTTTAATATGCAATAAAGTTCCGCTTCAAAGCATTTTCCCTGGCCTTTAAGTCGAATATGTGAGCCCTTCTACTATAATTAAAAGGGGAAAAAAAGTTGAATAATAATGGAGAGAAAAAAAAAATGACTGTTCTTGCATATTTTGAACAGGCACTAAAGGGATTTTCAAGGGTGGTATGAATGGAAGTGATAGATTTGGCAAAGGTCTCTGACACCTGAAATGAACTATGGAACAAAAACAACCCACTAAATGCTACAAAACCAATTCAGCTCTCCTTGGCACATTTAATTAGTGAGCACAGTAGTTCTCCATAAAACAAGGCACTCCATCTAGAGGAGATCCGAAAAATGCCACGTGTAAGATCATTTATATTCCTCATATAATTATCCTGTCAATGTGATAGGACAGCTTTAAGAACCAAAAGAAATCCTTTGCTGGTTTGCGTCCAGATAAAACAAAAAGGAATGGAACATGATTATGAGAATTATATTCTCGACAACTGTAAAGGAATTTGCTTCTTATTAATTCACTGTTCAAGGAGAAATGGTTTCCCAGCCTTAAGCTGTACAGACCTGCATGGAACTCTCTCTCAATGAACAGGAGTCAGATGGCAAAAAAAACCTATAATAAAATTGTTGGCTTTAAACACTTTCAGTGTAATTGACCACCCTCCAGAGCTCAAAGGGTTAAGTTTGAGATCGAGAGATGTGTAACACATTGCTGTGCAATGTGCTGGACAGCCCTCTAAAAGAGCAGAAGTGAATAAAAATACACCTTGAATGAATTTATTCAATTTTTCTTTGTACATATTTTAAAACTTCATTCAAAACTGCCTAGGTTCAGCAGATATCTAGTTTAGGAAATATTCACGCTTCTTCCTGGAAAAAGTGAAAGTCTCCTAGTGCAGTATAGTGCTTAGCATCTGAAATGTCAGCTTTATTAGCACATGAAATATGACTGAAAGGTTTTAATTAGCATATGAAACATACATCACTGGTGCTGCTTATTTATTGCAATTAGCACATGGCACCAAATATGAATATCTCTTAACCCCTTAAGGACTGGCCGTGAACAAGAAGCCAGCACTCAAGGACAACTGACTTTTTTTTTTTTTTTTTTATAATTATTATTTTTTTTTTTTTCATTTTTTTTTGCCAATCCAGTTCAGGGCTCCCTGAACACTGGGAGCCTTGAAATCCCTAACGGCCCTGGCACATCATTGGTCCTTAAGGGGGTTAATTTACATTTGCTGGCCTTTTTGGCAAATCTGACACACAGGCAAGTTTTAATGAAGTTCTCAAATATGCAAACTGATTTTACAAGCAGAGACAAGTTAGAGGGAAATCTGCCTTTTTGATTGGTTTACTTTTGCAATGCTGATAGGATGACTCGTGTAGTGCTACATACACCCTATTCTAGAGACCTAGCTGGCATTCAAGGTGTTAAGGCCCCATTTCCCCCGACACCCCTCCGGCACTGAAATAAGTGTGATTTGAAATGTCAAATTTGACCTTTCATGTCAAGACAATTTAATTTTTAAAGTATTCCCCATTTTCCTCTAAAAATAAATGCATTTTTGAAAAATCATCTTATTTTGTTTTGGTAGCACTGTGTGTCACTTCACGCCAGTTCATTTTTAATGGGCAAAACTACCTCTCACTGTGCTGTTGGAAACACATCCAGGGTGGGCATAGTGTAGACTTACCATAGCACCATATGGAACAATCATTTCAAGTCACACTTATTTATTGCCTTGAGTGCAGGAGGGGTGTCTGGATAAAAGGGGCCTTTAACACCTTGAATGCTAGCTAGGTCTAAAAATGAACATGTTGGAAACCTCTCTAGAATAGGGTGTACATAGCCCTACATGAGCATGGTAACAACCTTGCAAAACTAAACCAATCAGAAAGGCAGATTTCCCTGTAAGTTGTATCTGCTTCTAACATCAGTTAGACATCATAATAAACAATCAAAAATCCCTATTGAGATTAAGAGGATTTTAGTCTTACCTGTTAAATCAAGCGCCGTCTCAGAGAAGGGGTAAAGCTTGGCAAATTTCTTGGAAACAGAATGTTTCCTGTCTGGAGATTTCTACTCAGACACAAGGCGGCCAAGAGTGGGGTTAGGTGGAAAACAAGTAAAGGGCGTTTTAGACTCCTGAAACACATCAGAGGGATCTGAAGAAACTTCCTAAATAAAGGGAATATTTAGGGTAATCAAGACAGCCTTGATCAGGCCCTCATCCGAGGGCTCAGGATCAGCCTCAAAGGGGTCCCTAAAAAACTGAGAGGAGCCCGCAGCAGAACATTCCTCAACATCTGAATCCACCAACAGTTCCTGCTCAGAGGAATCTGATACGTCAAGTACTCCCTGCGGTTTTGGCAGGGAAGATACGACTGAAGAAGGGGTCTGCCATGAATGGAAGACCCCCTGTAACTGGGATGGAAAGAGTTGCAATGTAGACCTAAGGTCCCTAGTAGCAGCCTTGAACTCTTGCACCCAGACTGGATCTAATGCATGGCTGGAGGTCCCTTGGAGAGACTCAGGGACATCAGAACATACTGGGCATAAATGACCTGAGAATTCTTTAGGTAACCCTGAATGACATGAGGAGCAATGCGCAATGGGGAACACAGAGACCCCAGCGTCCTTAATCTTAGGCCTGGCCCCAAGCTCCAACGGATTAGACATTCTGACAGTGTCAAAAACATTTAGAGTATAAAGAATCACCCAAATACAATGTGTTAGATTAAAATTTCACCCCATAAATCGCCAATACACACTTATCTGGCAGGCAAAGGGTTAATCTGCAGAGGAGAGAAAGAGTCCAAGTCCTGCATAGGATACTCGTTCTGGAAAGGGCACAAAATGGCTGCTGAGGTGGGAACCAATCAGAAACGAGCATGCGAAGCAAGCGCTCATGGGAAATGTAGTTTTCCCAGAAAAAGTACACCAACAATTCCCTGAAGCCCCGAGCCCAACACTCTCAAAACTCAAACTGGCTGATAGAGCAAGTGCTGACCATTAAATTGAGCCATCTCTGAAGTCGCTACGTTGAGTGGTTGCAGAGATACGTCCCCAACTGTACAGTCCCATACAAATGAAAGGAGCAATGGCATCTATGCGTTAAAGTGCGCCTTTACTCAAGTTGAAACAGTAAAGAAAAAAAAAAAAAAAAGTACATGAAACATCACTAGAACATGTTAGAAGACCGAAAAAACACTGAACCCAGTAGGGAAAGTGTCAATAACCCCCCCAAGATGCAACACCAGCAGCTAAAGGGTTAAGTTACCACATAAACCTGCTCCAAAACACGCAACAGACATACAGATAAACCCAATGAGTGCAGGAGTGGGCAATAGGAGCTCCAAAGGAAAAAACCCTTGTGCGGAGGGGCACTGTGGGACATGTGGACCTGCAGCACTCAAAGGGTTGCTCACCTTTCCTGCAGATCTTCTGTCTTCAGATTACCATTTTTAAAGAAGAAGCCTAGGTGGGCAACACCTGAGTAAAGTACTTGGACCCAAGATTTTTCCCCAAGGGCTTAAGGTCCACAAAAAGTACCTGGTTACTGAGCTAGCCACATCTAAGGGCACTGTCAGTTATGTTAATCCACCTAATAGTGGTATTCCATTTCGAACAGAAAAATAAAAAATGTTCAAAACTATAGCAGAACTGTTCTCTTGCTTGTGTTGTCTTCACCAAGGAACAAATCTTACTGGAGCTGGATGGCTAGCTGTAGCCAAGGAGGGAAGGTAGGCTCCACCCCCTGCATACAATTCTAGAATTGTTCCTGTCTAATTAAAGGGGCGGATCGCCTTCCCAAAGATACCAGTAACCTGTATTGGACAACAGAGAAAAGTACATCAGGAAAAAAAAAAAGTTCAACATAGTGCTAGGATAAAACCAGAGGTTCCCAACCCTTCCTTCAGGGGCACCAAATCGGCAGAATCTTTATAATTTTTTAGTTTGTGCTCAGGTGCATTAACCAGCAGAATCTGTCATTAATTAACTCCCCTGTGCAAATACAGGGGCTTGGGAGATACTGGGTTAAATCACCCAGTGCCAGAGGGGCTTACCACACCTTGCTTTAAAGCAGCAGCAAACTTTTATTTATGAAAGCACACATTTTACAGAGCATTTCCTGCTGAATAAAACAAGGTCACTCCCACTGCTGTCAGATGTTTTATTCAAAATTTACAGCAGTTTAAATAATCAGGAAGTGAATTTACTGTGTTTACTTCCTGATAGGTCTAACGGACAGGAAGTGACAGGCAGATTCTATCACATTCTATGGAGAACTGTATATCTCTGACTTTTCTGACTTTCCTCTCCATTAGAATCTAACAGGAAATCTAATTAGAATTTGACCATTAGAGGGCACTGCTAATGTAAAAAAAAACAAAACAAAAAAAAAACACATGGGTTTAAACTGTAACAACTGGAAATATGAATATCTCGGTAGTGGGAGTACGCTTATTTTATTCAATAGGAAAATCCCTACAATATATATTTTTTCATAAAAAAAGTTTGTCCCTGTATTAGAAGGATGGGCAACCTAATGCCCTACAGATGGGAAGGGTTATATATTGCCAACGACTGACTGGGGACAGTGAGAATTTGTAGTAGTCCACAGCTGAAGGGCCTGTCCATCCAATAACTTGTATAAAACAGATCAGAAATCACCCCCACGGACATTCTTGGGATGCAGCTTTCCAGTGGATCAAAAATGAAAACATGGATAGAAAAACTTTGGTACTGCAGCAACGAGACCTTATACCAACTAACCAATGCCAGGCTGATGATGGACGTTCTAACTCCCAACTCCTGGTTTAATTTGCCACCACAGCATGGATCAGAGACACAATGGGACACACTGCTGTTATTTATACACAACCAAATTACGACTATTTACAAATCACCTGCATTCAGTTTTATTCTAGAATAACACATTTTTAATAAATAGAAAAACCTCCACCTATGCCTGGGGGAACAAATTCTTATAGTTTCACTAATGGTTCCTAAATTTAGGGAAATTTCCAGAGGTGATTTTCTAAAAAGTAATGTACTAGGTAACTTTATTCTTGTGGACAAAATAATCCCAGAAAATGTAACTGGTCACCCACAACGGTTTTGGCTGAAACTCAGTTCTGGGTACTGACCATGCATTCACTCACGGAGGTGGATTTACAAATAAAAGTGGTGCAGCCCTGGAGCAAACCACTTGCCACCTAGGAAGCAAATAAAATGTCTCAAAATCCATTTAAATTGGGCATTTAACACCCAAAACAATAGTTCACATTGAAATGCAATGCATTGGAGACCACAATCCAGTATTGAAGGGGGGTTAAAAGACTTAAATCAATAGGAATTTTATTTATTCCCTACAGTGCAGTCAGATCAAAAAGTGCACCCCTTCTTAAAACATCACTGTACTAAACAACCCTCTGTCACCCAAAAGGATAAAAAAATCCTAAGAAACTTAACATTTTGCATGAAAATCTTTAAGAAGAATTAGAAAATAATAATAGAAAATATAAAGTTTACTAGGAGTTTTTTTTTTTTTTTAATTTGTTTTTTAAATTCTTTATTTTTTTAGTTATAGTTTTTTCGCCCTGTATTTCTGGTATTTATATTCTAGAATCCCAAAACGCATTGTAAAATTCAACAATTTCCTGAGCTCTGAAGAAAACCTAGTGCTGCTCTTCAAATAGGACTCTAGATGGTGCTGCAGGGAAAATAATCAAAGTTTACTGCACAGAGAGCTCAGCAGTATTCTTTAAAGGGATAGTAATACTTGAAAACATATACATTTAATTCAATAGATATTTGAAAAAATAAACTAATTGCACCGTTTCCGATCTCCTAAACCTTTATGGTTTCTGAGATATAAGTTTGCAAAGTTCCCCCTTCCCTCCCCCCTTGTGCCGACATCAGCTTTAAAACTTAAGACAGATATCGCAGTCCATAGACTGTCCTGCGGCTCTTCAGCAGAGCAGTGATCTAGGTAGTTAAAAAGAAATACTTTATTTGAACGGTCTACAACATGTGCTTGCAAACCAGGCACACGTTGGAGACGGTTCAAATGAAGTATTAATTTGTAACGATCACGGCTCTGCTGAAGAGCCGCAGGACGGTTTATGGACTGCGATATCTGTCTAAGTTAGAAATCTGACGTCAGCACAAGGGGAGGGAGGGGGAACTTTGCAGACTTATATCTCAGAAACCATAAAGGTTTGGGAGATCGGAAACGGCACAATTAGTTTATTCTGTAAATATCTACAGAATTAAATGGTTTGAATTTCAAGTCTTAATATTACTATCCCTTTAATTCCTTCAAAGCAATTGACTAAATGTATGCATTTGTCATTAATGAGACCACTGTCACAGGAAAACAGAAGATACACACTAGAGAGGGAAAGCAAGACAAATCAATGTCTGGGAATCTGAAAAGAACATTCAGCTGCCCTAGTGGGAAGGAACAGGTGTCTGTTCTAGGTTGTGTACATTTCTCCACTATAAAATGAGGTGAAGCAGAAGGATTTCACTATCCATAATAAACACAGTGCAACAGCTTTAAAGGGACACAAATACTGAAATGCAAGTTACCTTTTTCATACCTAGCAGTGACAGCTATAAGGACCAGTCATCCAATGCCATGATTACAGCAAAACGGTTTATATATCACCCCTGGCATCAAAAACATATTCATAAACATGAAGGAAGCTTTTATAATTTCGGGATATTTAACCCTTTGAGTGCCAGACAGGTAGGCAATGCATTGCTATGCAATGCATTACCTCCCGCTCTGGCACTCAAAGGATTAAGGTTGTGTATCTAGAAGCCAGGTGGGGTAAATCTCGCCAAAAACCAACTGCTCTGTGCATTGGAGAGCTCTCTAGCATACAAAGAGTTAATAGTTAAAATGTACAAATTTATTTCATTTGAATCGTGTGTGTGGCTGGTTTGTGCCAGATTTGCCCACACTTGGCTTTGAGACAGTGTGTCCCCCTCTCTGGCATTCAAAGGGTTAATCACCGAGCTACAGCAGACCCTTTGTGGTACAATTCAACTACAACATGAGGGGGGAATGTAAATCCCAATTGATTTAACACCATGCGTTCCATACCCCTCTGGCACTCAAGGGGTTAAACCCATGCAAGTCTGGGGAATTTTCATTCAAAGGGATAGTAATACTTCGTTTTAACTTTATTTTATTTTGTAGACATAAAAAAAACATGAAGAATGATACAAGTCTTATCTCTCAAACCTTTATGGTTTAAGAGATATTCACAAGCAAAGTTTCCCCCTCCCGCCCCTTTTTCCTAGTGTAAGCCATCTCTTCTCAGATGTGGAATGCAGTCCATAGACCAGACAGATAACAGCAGGGGACAATATTCTTCCTATGAGAACAATGAAAGCCCTGCCCCCCTTGACAAGTTTTTCAGGTTTTTCCCTTATCTTAACTGAAGATTGTCCCTCTCTGCAGTCTACCTGGGCACCTCCCTTCTGATCTAGCTGAACAGTGTTACATCAGTAAAAGGGGCGGGAGGGGGATACTTTGTCATTGAATTACTCTTGAACTACAACTCTGACAGAATTGAAATAACACTCTCCAAAGTCCAAATACTATGATGATTAATTGGAGCTGCTTTTATTATGAAACATTACTATCCCTTTAAGCCCTGTGGTTTAGCTGGATTGCCCTACAATTTCACCACTGTAGCGTTACCTGCAATCCTTCCCCTAATTTGCATGATGCAAAACCTGGAGTGATACAGCATTGAAAAGGACACATGGATAGAGAAATAGCAGTACAATACAGTACAATATTTATCCACTATCATGCTGAAATCTCAGTGTATTCTTCCTGGTAACTGGTAAAATCCTTTTTCTCAATAAACGTATTGCTTCACAATGAGCTGAAGATTTCTCTAGCAATCAGAATGTCTGGTCCTTAAAGGGTTAAGGATTTTTTTCTATTTGTTGCAAAATATCCAGTTGTATTGCCTTACAATTGAAATGTGTTCTTCATACCTTCATCCTACTGAATTAGCTCTATTTATATTGCTGTTCTGCTACAAAAAAAGCAAACTGAAAAACTGCCCATATATAGGGAAAAAAATACATTATGTATATCCAGTACCTGAAAAACAGTCAAAGAGCTTTAGGATATGCTATTCAGATGTAACACAAAATGTGTCCACTAGAGGGCATCAAAGGCTTAGGCCTATACACAAAGGAAAAATTCCCACTGTAAACACAAAGCTCCTGGCAAACCTGTAGGAAGACTGTACCTGGCCACACCCAGAAAATAAAATATGACCTACAAACGCACGTAAATATTTATACTCCTTTCTAGCCGAGTGTAAAGTCAGCACAGGCTTAACCCAGAAGTGAACATACCATGGAGGTTTAACTCCTTTATTTAAATAGTATTCTAAGGTCTTCAGTTGGATAACAGAGAATTTGCGACAGTCAAAAAATGAGGCAATAGTAAAAGGACTATTGTGATTTTGTGAGTAAATTCGACAGGTTGAATGCACAAAGTAAACAAGAAAAGTGTAGTGAAGACCAAGAGCATCAAATAGGGGATTAATACAAATTAGCAAAATCACCTTTTAACTGAATGAGTGCAAGAGGGGTAGGCAGCCAATTGCAAAGCAATGCGTTGCTCACCTCTATGGCACTCAAAGGGTTAACGAGATAGCAATACCTACAAATTAGTGTTATGCAATTTTAAATATCTTATGTTAGTGCATGTGTAGACTATAATTATGGACACTTAGGTAAATTGTGTAGAAATACTGCTGTGAATGTATTGAGATTAGCACTATGTTCTTCTATTCTCAGTCCAATTGGGGTAAGCAAATGCACTGCATTCCCCTCTGGCACTCAAAGGGTAAAAGAAGAAGCAGAAGTTATTTCCTATGCAGGTGTTTTTGTTAGGAGATCCCTTAAAACATATGTAAGACTAGATTTTTCTTATTAACTTATTACAAGTTTATGTTCCATTGAGAAGGGAACATCAAGTGTCAGTAACTTCAGTCGTCTTGTACTTTGAGTATCCAAGGGATTGATAATGTAGCTCTTATACAAGTCCACAATCCACTTTGATAACTCAGTCTTAGCCATTAACCATATTAGTTCTTACTGAGTGATGACACTAGGGCAGATATGTCAAACTGAAATACAGTCAAAGACCACACACCCAACATTTCCCTGCAGGAGGCAGCAAAGTCTGCATCTCTCTCTCTTCGCAATGCATTGGATGCCACTCAAGGGGTTAAAAGGCTGTGTGAATATAGCCATTAACTGCTTTAAAGGATAGTAATGTTTCACAAAAACAGCAGCTCCAATTCATCTTCACAGTATTGGGAACATGGACAGTGTTATTTCAATACGGTCAGAGTTTTAGTTCAAGAGTAACTGAATGATAAAGTATCCCTCCTCCCACCCCTTTTACCTAGTGTAAGCCACTTCCCCTCAGATGTGGAATCTGGTTCTGGGACCAGACAGATCACAGTAAGGGACAATCTTCTTACTGTGTGCATAAGGAAAACTCTGCCCCCCTCGACAGGTGTTTCAGGTTTTCCCTTATGCTAATTGAAGACTGTCCCTCTCTGTGATCCACCTGGACACCACCTTGCTGCTCTGAGGTGAGCAGTGTTACATCAGTAAAAAGGGCGGGAGGTGGTATCATTCAATTACTCTTGAACTACAACTCTGACAGTATTGACATAATACTCTCCATGGAACAAATACTATGTAGATTACTTGGAGCTGCTTTTATTATGAAACATTACTATTCTTTTAAAAATCACAAGGCATAAGCAGTATTAAAGAATACATTTAATAGGGCTAAAAGGTGACAGGCCTACTTTAAATCAATAGGAGGGAAATGCACTTTTGTCCCTATATTGCAGGTAGTTCCAGAATTGTGATTTCTTCTAAAATCTAACAATCGGCTTTTAGAGGACATTTCGTCAAACAGTCATAACGCAAGATATAGCAAATAAAGAAAATATTCTAATAAGAAATACCATTAAAAAAAACATTCAAATGAACATTATAATAAATTTCGCTACATGCGTTCACATGCCCAATAACTAAGATTAATTACATGAATTAGTATCCAGAAGCCAATATATGAATATAACCACTAAAAACAAAACATTAAAAATGATGGGAGTATAGAATATTGTTACCCTAAATCCACATAAGAGGAAAAAGATCAATAGTTCCTAAACAATAGTATGATATTATATATAGTAAGACATATCCATCTCCAATCTAATAGTACTAACGAACCACACCTAGCTATAACTGACTATCACGTGCAAAATATAGAATACTGAAAAAACAGGGAAATAAATATCCCTAATTTCGCAGGTTCTATATTCAATAGGTATATACAAGGGATATTCTAAAACAACCAAACTAATAATAAAAAATATATATATAAAAAATATGTATGTGCACCCAAATAATTCTAAGGTGCGCAGAGAGGACTACGGTCTGAATTCGGAGCTGACCACTCTGTTATCAGCCGCGACGCGGGCAGTCTACTGCTCAGGACTGCACCGCAGCTGTTGCTGTGTGGCACTGAGGCCCGTGTACACGAGCTCTTCAACTAGTCCTATACAATAATTCACTAGGATGTTTGTCAGAAGCCGCCATGCACAGTAGAGACTGCGCACGTTCGGGCAGTCTCTACTGCTCACGACTGCATCTCGTGAGTGAGGTGACACAAGACTGCATCGCGTGCAGCAGTGAGGTAGCGGCCTCTAAACCCTCTGAGTGCCAGAGAGGTACGCAACACATTGCAAAGAAACGTCTTGCGTACCCCTCTGGCACGCAAAGGGTTACTGTTACCCGGACCTTGGCCCATGGACACGGGTTTTTACACTAGTAGTTACATGGTTGATGAGGCTGAAAAAAAGACACTAGTCCATCAAGTCCAGCCCATGCCAAAGGGAGGCAAAAAAGCCCTCTGAAGCAATTTCCAATTTAGCCCCAAGTGGGGGGGGGGGGGGGAAATCCTGATTCCAAATGGCAGTCAGATATTTCCCTGGATCAACATCCGATCTGCACTGAAGCCACCTTTCATAATTTTCAATATTGTTCTGTGCTAGATAGGCATTCATTGCTTTTTTTTTTTTTTTAAAGCAGTTACATTATCTTCAAGTACAACATTCCAAGGCAAAGAATTCCATAGCTTTACAGCCCTTACTGAGCCTTTACAAGCTTCTTCAGGTTCCATTCACAGTGCTCAGTGCATGCTGCAGCAAATCACAGGCTTTAATGTGAACAAGCCCATAGTTCTCTTCATGCTCTCCATTAGCATTTGACACCTTCACCACTTGAATGACTAAACTTACTACTTGGCTGCTCTTCTGAGGCTCAGATGACTATCAGTTGGAGACAGTCTATTCTTGGACAGCGTTTGGTAGATGTTCTGATAAACGGACTGGAGCAGCCTGTTGTCGGCTGAAGTCTTCATTACAAATCCAAAAGAGATTCCTATATATTTATAACTATAAACTGGACATAATCCAGTTCTGTGCAAGTCCAAAAACGTTATATGTTCTTCTGGCACTCAAAGTGTTAAATGAAGCAGGGACACTTCAAAAATTTATACTTAGCATGTGACAACAAAAGGTAATGCGTGTCAGATGCAATGGCTCGGCTACAACACAAAACCAAGGACAACTGGCACTCAAAATACTACTGGAGACATTTATACAGATAAGGTTTGTACCTATTATATAGAACACGTTAAAGGGATAGTAATACCTCGAAACAAATGCAGTTCCGATTGATCCTCCTAGTCTATAAAGAGGCTCATGCAACACTTTATTTCAGTATGCTCTGTGCTGTAGTTCAAAAGAAATTCACTTCTAAAGGATTCCTCCTCCCGCCCCTTTTACTGCCTGCGAGCCCCTCCCCTTAGATGTGGGATCGGGTTACAGGACCGGACACTGTGCAGCGAAGGACAATCACGAAGGAGGGCGGGGTTTTCCTTATGCTCAGTGAAGGTTTTCCCTCGCGGTGCTCCATCCGTCAGGCTCAGAGAGGCAGTGTGACGTGGGTAAAAGGAGAGGGGGAATCCTTTAGCAGTGAATTTCTTTTGAACTATCCCTTTAAGTGGACCTATCACCTTCATTCAAGTCTGCATATTTGAAAACTTCATTAAAAATCTGCCTGTGTGTCATGTTACCCAAAATACCATTAAATGGACAGTTAGCGATATCCATGTTTGTCCTGTATGCTAATTGTGGTAACCGTGCGGTACTAGTGACATTCATCTGTTCATGAAGGGGTCAGTGATTTTCCATATGCCGATAAGCACTGTGCTGCATACTTTCACTTTCCTAGAAATAACAGTGCGGATTTCCTGTAGTAAACATCTGCTGGACTTTCAGTTTACATGACACATGGGCAGTTTTAAATTACGTTTTCAAATATATAAAAAAAAAATTTAAAGGTGCTAGGTCCGCATCTTGATAAAGCGACAAGATGTGGCTGAATGTTAACCATAAACCTTGGACATTTTTGCAATACTATTCAGCAGTGTTTTGAGTGCAAACAGTTAATAGTTGCTGCACTGTTATAACTGTTAAATAAAATAATTTGTTCTCAGATATTGTAATGCACACAAACCAATCAGCAGACTGCCTTTTAATAGTGCAAACTAGTAGAGCACAGCAGACTGCCTTTTAATAGTGCAAACTAGTAGAGCACAGCAGACTGCCTTTTAATAGTCCAAACTAGTAGAGCACAGCAGACTGCCTTTTAATAGTCCAAACTAGTAGAGCACAGCAGACTGCCTTTTAATAGTCCAAACTAGTAGAGCACAGCAGACTGCCTTTTAACAGCCCAGACTTGTAGAGCACAGCAACTACTGAAACAGAAGTAGTGCAGTGTAAGATGCCAGTCTGCTGCACTACAATACCTTGTATGTTCAGACCTTAGAACGCAAAACGTATGCAAGACATTCTTTATTCAAAATTATAGTTTGATATACTATAGTTTTATTTATCTGTCAGTTTGTAGAA
This sequence comes from Rhinophrynus dorsalis, assembly GCA_037306005.1. Lineage (NCBI taxonomy): Eukaryota > Metazoa > Chordata > Amphibia > Anura > Rhinophrynidae > Rhinophrynus > Rhinophrynus dorsalis. The sequence goes on from CM074723.1 coordinate 443,501,143, forward strand.
ACAGGCAGTATGGTCTGGCACAACCAGAAGTATCAGATACCAACATCTGAGTCTCCCTCCCAGCTGCCATTTTCTACCAGGAAGTACTGGGTAATTTGCTTAAAGGGATAGTAATACTTAAAAATCACTTATCCCTATTTTGTAGCCCTTCAATAAAGAAAAATGCCCCCAGTGGCATCTCTCAAACCCTTATGGTTTGAGAGATAACCGCTTACAAAGTTTGCCCCTGCCTTAAGTCAAGAGTTCCAGTTGACAAGCAGGGAAATCCGCTCCCAGTATCAACCGGCGGTTCTGCAGCAGAGCAGAGATCGCGTTAATAAAAGAGAAATACTTCTTCTACCTGCGCTTTGTTTGCAAGCACACGTAGAAGACCTTTTAAGTGAAGGATTTATCTTTCATTAACACAATCTCGGCTCTGGTGCAGAGCCTCCAACGGTCCCAGGACCGGATTTCTCTGCTGTAAGCTAGAACGTTGAGGGGCAAACGTAGTAAGAGGTTATCTCTCAAACCATAAGGGTTTGAGAGATGCCACTGGGGACATTTTTCTTGTTTATTGAAGGGCTACAAAACAGGGATAAGTATTTTTTGTTTTAGAATTACTATCCCTTTAAACTGACAAAGCCAAATGTCTCAAACTACAGTTTTAAATAAAAAAGGTTCTTTAAACCACTACATGCTAAAAAGGTGTTCAAAGAACTGCTTTTGGGCATGTTTATTTGTTCCCTATTATACAAGTAGATTGCTCCTGAAGTCATCCATGTCTCCTTAATAAAACAGTCTGATGGAGGTTGATCTGCAGCAATTCTAGAGGAAGCCAATTGTAATATAAGAACAAATAGATATTTCACAAATTCATTATGCTTTACATGAGGCTTCAGAGCTTCAAGGGTTAACCCTTTGAGTGATGGAGAGGTATCAAACTGCATTGTGTTTTATACACCTCTGGCACTCAAAGGGTTAAACATTCCTTTGAAGTGAATGGGCATATTTACTTGTGCACTACAGTCTGCACCACAATGTCTCACGTACAGAGAAGTACAGTGTGTAAGAATAACTTCTACATGTATAGATTTTACACTGAAAACTGAATGTGAGGATCGTATTATGGTATATGCATCCACACGTGTCATGGAAGGAATTTCCACTCTGAATAAAGCCATGAGAGATGCAGAACATTTAATAACAAAAAAACAGTTCCAAAGCAAATTGCCTGGTTTGCAATGGACTGAACAAGGAAAAGAGGTTTTAAAACAGAAGAAAAAGGGCTTGTTAAAGGATAGAGTAAACCACATGACGTGGACCACCATGAAAGTTTATATTATATGTCATAAGTGAGTGTTCCAATCTCTCTCCAGTCTTGTGCTGTGAGTTACACAGGCCTAGGATAAAATGCACTGTGAGCGCTCATTATATCAAATACACCAGCACTGCAGGAGATCGGTTATCTATGGACACACACAAGAGCATTAAAAGGCAGTGGGTGCAGGCATTGTCTGGATTACAGAGCAGATCTATTTGCAAACTCAAATCTATTAAAAAAGAAATACATTTAATGCCCAGTATAGCACTGTTGCTCCAGATACAAGTTTAAGTGTATTGCCAAAGTCAAGAAAATAGAGGCTAATTTTAACCCTTTGAGGGCCAGAGGGGTATGGAATGCATTGTAATCTCCCCCCCCCGCCCTTAAAAGATTAAGGTGCCTTAAACATAAATGACACCACTGTAGCAATGGTCAGTTTGATTTATCATCGGGTGTGAAAGGTAAAGTGCTGGGCTATGGCACCTTTTTCACAGACTGGTCACCTGGGGTGAATGCAATGAAGTCCAACCAACTGCAACTTTACTATGTTCCAGCCAGCAGGCAGCTGTAGCAGGGCAGATCTAGTCAGCCTATGGGGTCGCCTGCAGTCTGCGCGTGCACACACATGCGCACACACGTGAGCACACACAGGGGCCAGCCTTATGTTATGCCCCTCATTCCTACAGCAGAATTAGTGGAGGAAAGCGAGAGAATGGAAATGACAGGACATGAAGACACCTAAAGCAGGGACGGACGGACGGACACCTCTCTCTAAAGGCTTGGGTTGTATTCTATACATGCACCTCTTCTGTTTCTTATGAAATTCTCTTTGGCCATTAGTTCATTATTTGTGTTCATTCTGCCAAAATCATACATGTCAATAACTGTGTACAATAATCAGACACAGAATTCCCAGTTATGCTTCTATAAAAACTACGGATAATTAAGGAACGCTAGAGACCATCCTGTCATGTCATGGTGCACTTACAGGTTTGTACAGTTAGGTGCACATGACAATTACTCCTATTCAGGAGGAAAAGGCCCTTCATCCTTCCATCTACATGAAGTGAGCGGCCTTACAGATCCAGCATTTCAAGTTGTGCAGGATGTCACATAAAGGAAGATTAGCATTCTGCTTGTGTTAAAGTGGACCTGCCACATTTCACTCCTCCCCTCCCCCACAGAAGGAGCAAATACCCATTTCATGTGAATGATTTACTCCCCCAAAGGCATAACATTTACCTTGTTAGGTATTCATTAGGCAGAAGGAGAGCACCGCCATCTTGCTGAAGTTTAAAATGATTGGCAGCGCTCTCCTTCAGAGGAGCTGCCAATCATCTCCTGTAAGCCTGCCCTTTCTCCCTGAGGCAGGCTCTTCACTCTCTCACTGTATTGGGGCTGTGCACTGCCTATGCTGCACAACGTCCTGCACTTAGTTCTCAGTGCAAGACATTATTGAGATGGGAATCAAGCCAGCATTAGTAATGAAATCCAGGGGGAGAGGTGGGAAGTAGGAGTGTGCTCAGTCTGGGGTGAGACGTGGAAACGGTGGTGTTTTACAATACAGGGGACGGCCTGCAGAGCACTGATATAATCTTTACCTAATGTATTCAATTAGATGACATTTGTTGGGGGTGGAATTTCCACTTGTCATGTAGTTTAATGGCTTAGATGAACTTCTATTGTGCAGAGGGAATTCAGCAGAGATGTACTAGAGTGTGAACAATAGCATGTCATTTAACTCAACATGTTTATTGCTCTGAAAATAGAAAGGAAGAATTGCACTTTTCCAGGTTTCAGATAGAGAGGTCAATGTCAGGGAAAGTTTTTTGGGCACCATGGAAATTATTTGAGAGTAGATAGTTGACTCCACACTAGGAGTGACACGTCTCATCTGAAGACCACAAGCACCTGTTGTTCTAAACGTATGGCGATGGCATGTTTTAGATTGTACCACAGCAGTTGTCATGTAAAGATTGTGAACGATGCTCAGGGGAATGGTACAAGACAGATCACTTGAACTGCTGTATATTCGCTGTATGAAGCTTCACAAGAAAAACTAGATTAGATTTCACAGGGAGAAAAAGGCTCCATGTAATAGGGAAACTTCCAGCTCCTGCAACACATCCCGTTACTCTGCACAAGCAGCAAGCATGGAGCCGTATTCTACAGACATAACCGTTATCAATGAATTTGCATTAGAGTCCGAGCATTCAATGAGTTAAAGGGACAGTAATGTTCCATAAAAAATGTTTAGAGTTTTAGAGAGATTAAAAAATTAAACTAAATGCCACAAATCCTCTCTCTCAGACCTTTATGGTTTGAGAGATATCCTCCTCTAACGTTCCCCGCTCCCTCCTCTTCTCCCGACGTCAGCTGTAAGCAGGAGTTCCTGGTCCGGGGACCAACAAGTGGCTCTTCAGCAGAGCCGCAATAGTGCGATTTAAAAAGAAACACTTCTTTAGAACGGTCTACAAAGTGTGCCTGGTTTGCATGCACAATTTTTAGACCGTTCCAAAGTAATTCTTCTTAAATAGCGCTATTGCGGCTCTGCTGAAGAGCCTCCTGGTGTCGGCCGACACAGATCTCCTTCTGTCAGCCTTACAGCTGACATCAGGAGAAGGGGAACTTTAGCGGAGGATATCTTAGACCATAGCGGTTTGAGAGACAGGATTTGTGGCATTTAGCTTATTTCTTTAATCTCTACAAAACTAAACTTTTTATGGGACATTACTGTCCCTTTAAACGCCCCATTTAAATCAAAGGAAACCTGAGGGAATAATGTCTTGTGAGACAGCTGATTTTCCCCAAAATCGCTACATTTTTTGATAAACCCTTAACCCCTTTGATGTTAGAAAAGTCTCCCACACACAGCTTTACAATGTACTGAAAACCTGTTTAACACTCCGTGTTACAGGCTGCCCGCACAGCCATGGGGACAGAGGGACTTGTGTACAAAAGTGAAGGAGACAATTCTGGGGTAAACCAGCTGCATTACAGCAGGCACACACAATTCACTGCATTGGTTTTGATTTAAAATGAGATTGTTATCCTTGAATATTACAGGAGGTATCCAGTGCATTGCAAAGAATGAGTGGAGAGTTCTCTAGCATTCAAAGGTTTAACACTTTGAGTGCCAGAAGGGTATACAACACATTGCTTTGTAATGCGTTGTGTACCCTTGTGCCACTCAAAGGGTTAAAAGTTTGACAGTTTTGTGCCATAAGAGTGTGAATTGCACATCCCTGTGGCACTGAAATGGTTCCAAAATGAGAGACTGGCAGAGAAGCTCTATATCACAGCTTCCCTGCCCTTCTGTACCGATTGTACCAGCTGAGCAGGCTATCCACCAACTGGCCGATTCAGGTAAACACACAATTTGCAAGGCACTGAGCAACGTAAGCCTGTCACAGGCACAGCAGATTCATGGTGATGTTGGTGGATTGCGGTGGCTGAGTCACATGGAAATGACGAAGAGAAAGCAGTGCATACTGTCAATATGCCATCAACACAAATTTGCCACCATATCGCAATCCTGGACCTTTATAGACTTTTAGTGCATCACCCCCAAGGAAAGAATCAGAGTTATAAAGCTATGTCCAGGGGTTTAACCCTTTGAGTGCCAGAGGGGTACACAATGCATAGCGAGAGAACTTGGCCATGGATTCCATCACCGAATAAGCTACCGCAATAAGCTGTTGTGTTAGAATTTCACACTCCGTGCTAAAGAAACATACAAATCCATTCACGTAATTAAAAGCGAGCAGAAATAACAGCAGACTCAGGCAGGTGCCTGCAGAAAATTTTCAGTGAAATCTGATAAAACGTAAATGTTTTGTTTAGGCGCTGGACCTGTTCTGCCTTGTTTGATACAAGAGTACTGCATGAGAACAAAAAAGGATCAGGGAGGTGACTCATGTGTCAGCCACGGTTCCCATGCTAGAAATCTGACATGTGCCAACAACGTCCTCACTGAAACGTCAGCCTGCCTGACCTCATGACTGCCATCTCAACTAAGGCACCAATCACAGGCGGCCTCGTTCAACACTTCTGATTCTTCTAAGTTGCAGGGCTGACACTCTACCAGTTATAGCAGAGATTCCCCACAGGTCACATCATACGCGTGTCAGGGCACATGATCACAGCCTTATGCAGAAAGGAAAAAGAGCAAACCAGATACACCATGGAGAGGGGGGTAAATATTTCCAAAATTCCCACCAATTGAAATGGGGCTTTAGCCCTGAAAGACTAATGTGTTATGCAATGCATTGTGAAGAATAGGGGTTAGGGTCCAGAGCAGAGTAGAACCGATTTGTAACATGTTACACATACCATCATGCTAGACAGTTCTCCAGCATTGGGGAATTCTTCAGCATTCAACAGGTTAAAAGACAAGTGAGTGAATGGGAATGTCTGTGCACTACAGCACAGCTAATCTGCCTCAGTATGGCTCCTCTTACCTTCTGTATAAGGCATTTAGAGGTCGGTTTACTAAGAAAATAGGAGCAATTTGCGGACAAAACTATTCCCACAGGTACAGACTGCCAACGTATTGCTTCACAATCCAGTAGTGACCTCTCTAGCACTCAAGGGGTATCCAAAGCATTGCAAAGCCATTTAAGTGAACAGGAATTTGAATTTGTCCACAATGTTGCGGTTGGTTTCCTTCATTTCTCATGAACTCGGCCTCTGAATATCAGACCTTCCCTCCATAGTCAATACATTCTGTTCTTTATTCTGCACTCATGTCCCAGCTACATGTGTTCTGCTTTAACCCTTTACACAACTGTTTTAATTATTTTTCAGTGTATTTTTTTTATTAAATTCAGAAGTTATTGCAGTTTCAATGATATAATTTAACTGCATTTTTTCTACTGTAGCCCGGCGATATCACTCCTATGACTTATTACGGAGAACGCTAGTCTATGAGGCAAAAGTGCAGTGTCAAACAAACTGGGCATGTAGACATCAGTTGGCGCTGCATTCTGACATCCCAGCCTGGTACCAAAGTCCCACTGGTAGACTCAGACCCACATAATCTATCCCTTGGATGCCAGAGCAGACTGCAAGGTGTCACAAATCAAAGTGCTGGTGACTTCTCTGGCATGCATGGGGTTCCTTCAGTGTCCCTCTCTTTGCACAAATAATAATAATGAAAAATCACATTAATTGAGGCATATTTTTTCCCCTACTACTAAACTGGACATCATAAAACAAACAACTCAAACAGAAATCAGCTCCAGCTAATGATACAAGAAATGACATCACAAAAGACACTAAACAAGTTATTGCTTAACTGTGGCACCAAACCTACTTGTTCACACACTGACTGCAATGTATAACACACAGTAAAATCCATAAAATCTAGATTACAAATTCCATAGAACAAAAAGAAACTGACATTACATGCAGTTAATGAAACCCAAGCAATTTTGAGTATGCAATACGTTTAACCCTTTGAGTGCCAGAGGAGAATGCAACACATTGCTTTGCAATGCAATGTGTATGCCTCTGGCACTCAAAGGATTAACAGAAGCAACATACTACTGCAGAGGTTGTCACTACTTGGCTCTCCGGCTGTTGGATGGTTGGGGATGATGGGATTTTCAGTCTGCAAAATCCACAGAGAGCCAAAGATTGAATATCCCTGGAACGATACATTTGAATACCAATGTTGGGAGATGGAGGATCAGGGAAAAAAAATAAATAAAATGCTCCAAACCATACAAATTACTAAATTTAGAAATGATTATACATTTTATGCAGTGAGCAATGGAAACTGTAGAAAATCATTTTTGGGACCCCTGTAGTTTCAGTTTCAAGCTTTATTTTACATTAATTCAAAATAATTTATGATGGAGCAAAATCCCACTTACTCTGTCTTTGTCATCAGCTACATCACAAAGAATATCATCAAGGTCCAAAATGCCACCATCTCCATGCTCCAGACGATGAACTTGTATCCAGTAACTCGGATCCTGCCAGAACAGAGCAGATTAAATATTTAGACATTTTTGCTCTTTCCACTATTTAATGTAAGATAATGCTACCATCAATAAACCCAATTCCACTGTATGGAAAGTGAATTACTGCAATGCTGGATTTTACTTCGTTGTTGAACACACACACATTTTAAAATTGCTCTTGATCAGGTTAGTTTCCATAACTTCTATACAGTTACTCAGCCAAATGTGGTTTCCAAATATCTAATGTGGAAAGTCTATGGATAGGTGTGAAGAACATTCTGGCCATCCTGATAGGTGGTCATCAAACTGCTGTTTTGGGGGCATACAATCTGATATATATGGGCTTATTGGGGCTATCTGCATAAACGAAGTATGTATACATCAAGGGAAGTCCCCCAAATGAAAATGGGACTCAATCTTAAAGCGTTAGTAATGCCCCAACATCATTTGTAATAAGATTTGTAGAGTCTAAAAAAAAAAAAAAAAACAATGCCACAAACCCCATCTCTCAAACCGCTATGGTTTGAGAGATATTGAAAATTCCCCTTCCCTTGATGTCAGCTGTAAAGCTGGCAGAAGGGATCCGTGTCAGCAAACACGATGAGGCTCTGCAGCAGAGCCGAAATCCCGTTATTAGAAAATGATTACTTAATTGGAAAGGTCTACAAAGTGTGCTTGCAAACCAGGCACCATTTGTAGCCCTTTCCAATGAAATAATTATTTTGCAATACACGATTTCAGCTCTGCTGCAGAGCCACAGGCTGGTCCCTGGACCAGCTGTCAGCGAGACACTGATGTCAGGAGAAAGGGAGGGAAGGGAGAACTTTCATTCCCAATAGCTCTCAAACCATAGTGGTTTGAGAGATGGGGTTTCTGGCAACGTGATTTTTTTTTTTTAGACTCTACAAATCTATTACAAATTGTGTTGTGGTATTACTAACCCTTTAAAAAATTTGACAACCCCGGTGTTTACTACTGTAGCTACAATTTGAAACAAAATAAGTTGTCAAGCAACAACATGAACAACTGCAGTTCAAATGCTACTTGTACTTAGTAACAAAATAAAACTTCATGGGATATTGGTTCTTAACCTTTGAATGCCAGAGGGGTATCAAATGCATTGCCTCAATTTATTTTTTTTTATTTTTTTTTTAATTTAAAGTATTGCTCACTTGGTTAATGCACCAGCAGTGGAATCTGCTCAAACCTCAGGGTTGCAGGTTCTAAGTACTTGGAAGGAGTCAAATATCTACTGACCCGCACTGGACCAGCATGTGAGACTTAAAAGCTCTGCTCCACATATGAAATTTTGGCAGTACTATGAAGCGAGACATCTGCTAAAACCTTTACTTCCCCCTGTCCTTCCAACCTAGATCTCCAACAGCTTTTGAAGCTCTACCTGAGACCTCCCCCCCCCCCCCCCCCAAGCACTGGAGGCAGAACTGCCAGAATGCTCAAGCTGTTGGAATCTCCCTCAGCACCACCAACTTTCACCCAGAAAGCAGAATGGGAACCCATCCTACATATTCATATTTCCATTTCTCAGTGGCTGACATCTATTCATTGGATGCCAAATACTTCCTCAACATTCTCCTGCAGGAAACGAATTACAAGGTTATGATGTGCTGGTACCAGACTTCTACCAAACTCGCTAAATTCCTCCAGGGAGTGTCCACCCATATGGTGGAAGTGAGAGACCTATTTGGTGGTCATGCCCCTTAATGGCTCGGTTTTGGGCATATGTGGGCTCTAAGATCCCTTTTTTGTCTGACCTACAAATTCCTACCTCCCCTCAGACTTTCCTGCTTTCCATCCTGCCATTGGGTGACCTCCTTGCCAACGCCCCTTGCTCCAAAAGTGAGTTTTATTGATTACAGCTGCTAGAGCTTGTGTTTCCCAGCACTGGAGGTCACAGGTACTCCCTTGTCCCTCTTAGATTGTAAAATCCACATCCGCCGTATTCTTCATATGGAACGGATAAATCCCCTCTCCTTGTCTATGCTGCCTACATTTACCACTAATTATGCTACTTGGATCCCATTCGCTTTCCCTACTACTCTACTATCCCTAAGACTGTGACCTTGACAAAATCACTGCCCGACCATAGGATAGGAATCAACATAGCCAAAAACGTCCATTGTGGCTATAGGGAGAGGTTAAGGGCAAAGGGTAATATTTGGTTTGATATACAGAGATGTATTAAAATACCACCAAAATGTAGAAACCTTAACCCGTTAAAGACGCATGACGTGCCAGGACAGACATGGGAAAACTTCAATTAAGGGCCCATGATGGTCCTGGCACGTCATGGGTTAAATGACAGCAATGCCATCATGCTGAAACAGAGCTCCAAGACTGGAGTGCTTGCTCAGTTTCAGTCCTTCTCGATTCTGCCAGTACATGTGGTCACTACTACAGAGGTCATATGTACCGGCTTTTTCATTAACAAAGGCAGCATATTTTACACATTGCCTGACAGTTCTCTGCCTCTCTCTTCCTTACTATGAAATAAGGAAGAGAGAAGATGAGAACACACACACACACTGGGAAGAAGATAGAGGTATAAGTTGGGGGTATTAACCCCTTCAGCACTGGTGCATTGGGCAGGATACAAGCATGTATACAAAAAAACATGCAAACAGCAGCTTGTTTAGTTTTAAAGTAAAATGAATCGCTCTACTTAAGTTTATCTAAATAAATCTAATTCATAAAACATCTATTAAAGTTTAACCTCACATTAATGTCAGTGTTACAATTGTGAAGAAAAGTAATACACACTACAGAATCTTATCCAACAGAAAAGTAGAAATATGGGGGGGGGGGGGCATGGGGATTTTCACCCCAGAGGGAGACTGCTCATTTTGTAGGTAAACAGTAGGTAAACAGTTTTCTTTAATTTTAATAAAATATATAGTGGGTTGTCCATATAAGTGTGGTATTACAAGAAATCCCTAATTGTGTACAAAACAATGGTATATAATTTGTGTCTCTGGAATAAAAGACTTAGAGGGAAAACACGGTTGAACAAAGACAGTCATAAAGGTCAGAATTGCTCTGGTCCTTAAATGCAGTCCACCTCAGATTGTCCCAGTCCTTAAGGGGTTACGTAACATTTTTAGATATGACACATTGGCTACCAGATTCCTGGTGTTTTCTCCACCCATGAAACATTCAATAAAAATAAATAAATAATAAAAATATGGAGATTGTTCACCTTTAACCCCTTCTCTGGCAGGACTGCAAAAGATAGCCATGTGTTTTGCACATTTTCCAAAAGGAACCAGGTTAAATGAATGTCAGTAAATAGATTGTGAGGCCACTGAAAGGGTGGAAACTTTGGGCACGTTCTTGCAAAGTAAGAAACAGGTTCACCAACCCATATGCTATTTGCATGCACATCGGAAACCTCTCTTGCGGACACAAACCGAGATTTCAAAACAATCAACAAAACCATAACATGAGCAGGTTTGTGCGTGTTGCTCCCCAAATCTTAATAGCACCAAGGACATATTAGGTACAGGATCCTGTTGCAAAGTCAGCAGAAACATGGAGACTGACGCCCAAAGAAAAAGTAGTGCAATTCTGGAGCAAGCTAACTGCACCATAGAGAAATAACAAACCAAAAAAATCTCATTGTCAACAGGGATTTTAACCTCTTGAAAACTAGAGGGATCAGACATTCAAGTATTTAAAGGGATAGTAAACTTTTACTTTACATACTCTACAAGTGCATTATTTGTAAAGTCAACTTGCCTACACTTTTTATCAACCTTTTGAGTGCCAGAGGGGTACGGAACGAATAGCTTTGCAATGCACTCCGTACTCCACTGGAACGCAAAGGATTAATTGAAAGTTTATCAACTTCATTATCAGTGGGTTAAACGTAGCATAGAAAGCAATCAGTGAGTATGGATAGTGTCATTGTACACTCTCCGGAGATCCAGGCAGCTTATACTCAGGGACATTAAGATGAAAAAAGGTGAATATGGTGGGGGGTTTAATAATTTAAGTTTAGGCTGTTTGACTACTGCTGTTATCATGCACTTTCAGACTGTACGTTTAAACATGCAGTAATTTAATACAAGTTCCCCAAAAATCACACCAATTTAAATTGGTATTTTAATCCCTTGAATGCTAGTTAAGGTCTCCAATGCATTGCTTCACAGTGCACCTCTCCAGCATTCAAAGCGTTAAAAACCCAATTTAATGTGGAACATTCACCCCAACAGTCTTTAACTAATTAGATATATAAAAACTGCCTATATATATTTTTTTTTTTTTTTTTTTTTTTTTAACGCAAAGCCTTTGGCGATAGAATGGTTTAAAAAGGGTACCTGCTGTCCCTGACGAAATGTTTACTGATAAGTATTAAATAGGGTAAATGAAGGTCACTAACACGCTGCAAAACATTATTAATAAAATAAAGCATTTCTCTCTTTAAGTGAACGGGAAAATCTGCAGCCCCTACGACTTGTTTGACAACAAATCCAAATCATCCTCAGCTGACCAACAGCTGGATAGCCACAATTTGCCCTCCCCTGACATTTACCGTCTACCTAGGAGACTCATGCAATCTGATCTCTAAAAACGTCATTCTGTTAATCATTTGCGTGCCAAAGGGGTACACAACGCATTGCACTCAAAGGGTTACAATGCATAAACTACTGACTAAACAGAAAACCTGGAAATGAAATCTGCAGCAATTTCAAATCCCCCCTCAGGTGAATCACAATTCCAGATGTTAAAGCAGAACTACCACAGCATAACAAGTTTATCTTACATAACTTTCCCAGAATTATTACCTTCTTAAATAGATTTCTCCTTCCTTCCCCGGCTGACAGGCAGGACGGAGCATGGACATCTTGCCATAATGACGTCCGCACGCCTGCTCTGTCAGTCCCAGACGGCTCTAGGAGGCGTTGCTAGGAGCCATCCAGCTCCAGAAGTGACTGACAGCACAGGGGCCCGACGTCACTATGGCAAGATGTCCGCGCTCTGTCCTGCCTGTCAGCCGGGCAGAAAGGAGAAATCTATTTAATAAGGTAATAACTCTGACGACTAGCGCTATTAAGCAGCTAGTCAACTGATGGGAAGTTATTTAAAGAGATAGTAATGTTTCATAATAAAAGCAGCTCTAATTAATCATCATAGTATTTGGACTTTGGGGAGTGTTATTTCAATTTTGTCAGAGTTATAGTTCAAGAGTAATTCAATGACAAAGTATCCCCCTCCCGCCCCTTTTACTGATGTAACACTGTTCAGCCAGATCAGAAGGGAGGTGGCCAGGTAGACTGCAGAGAGGGACAATCTTCAATTAAGATAAGGGAAAAACCTGAAAAACTTGTCAAGGGGGCAGGGCTTTCATTGTTCTCATAGGAAGATTGTTCCTTGCTGTTATCTGTCTGGTCTATGGACTGCATTCCACATCTGAGAAGAGATGGCTTACACTAGGTAAAAGGGGCGGGAGGGGAAACTTTGCTTGCGAATCTCTCTCAAACCATAAAGGTTTGAGAGATAAGACTTATAACGTTCATGTTTTTTTAATGCCTACAAAATAAAATAAAGATAAAACGTAGTATTACTATCCCTTTAAGATAAACTTGTTATGCAGTGGTAGTTCCACTTTAAAGAACTTTATCTTCTATTGGAACAACTATATCAAGTGTTGGAGGGTTTAAAAAAAAAAAAACAAAAAAAAAAAAAACCTTTCTACACTACAGCACAATCCTCTGTTTTGTTTGAAGAGATGGTAGAGATTTGTGCTTTGAGCACACATTTGGAGGAAAAACACATGAAAAAGCAATTTCAGTAAAACCCCAAGTTTTATGATGGATGGAGAAAAGCAAACATATAATTTACCTTCCCAAACCCTTGGCTTACAGTGCTGTGTCTTTTCCTGTTCTGCACAAATATCATGTGGGTAACAAGACCAGACAAGAAACGCACACAACCAGCTTTACAGGAACTGGCACTAAAACAAGCCAAGTTAGAGAAGGAAAAACCAAAATCTATAACAATGCATTCTCTCTCCGTCATTCATTTCAAAGCCAGAACACAAGTAATAGGGGTAGTCACCTCTGCAACACCAGCTATTTGAGACTCCAGTTCTCATCATCGCCAACAGCCAAAAGTTGTCTACCTCAGACTAATACAAGAGCAGACAATTTAGGTCCTCTGCTATAGAGCTCACAATGACTAGCTACTGAAATCCCAGCAGCACAGAAAGAGTACATTTTTACTTATGGAGTGGAAAAGGGCATATGCTCAAGAGATCAGGTTTCTGTTGTCATGCAGCTCCAGTACTGAATATTAAATGGCAGCCACACTTCCAGCATCTACTCGTCCATTCAAATGAGTGTGTTTCCACATAATCCTTGGGGAACAGGACATACTACACACACACACACACACACACACGCGCGCACGCGCACACACGCACACACGCACGCACGCACGCACGCACGCACACACGCACGCACGCACGCACGCACACACGCACACACGCACACACGCACACACGCACACACGCACACACGCACACACGCACACACGCACACACGCACACACGCACTGAAGGAGACTCCTCAGTTTGTAAAGCAACAAGAACCCAGAGATCTGGCTACCTAACACAGTGGATGTGGGGCTATAGAAGAGAAAGTCACATTCTAGAAAAGTAGCACAGGGACAACAACTAACCCCCTAACCCCCAATGGTACGCCAAACCTAATGTACTCATGGTTGGTGGGGGATAAATAACACAATTTTAAACATCTTTATTTTTTAATATGAACAATATTAAAGTAAATGATGTAAGTCCTGTTGCTGCAACTTTTATAGTTTTAGAGTAATATTGTTCTAAATGTCCCCCCTCCGCCCCTTTTATACACATCAGCGCTGTAGCTGACAGACTTAGATCCTGGTCCTGGGACCAGACGGCTCATCTGCAGAGTGGAAATAGAATGGAATACAAATAAATTCATGAGAATTCATGAAGAATGTATTTGTATACAATGTTACATCATTTACTTTAGATTTTTATATGTACAATATTAATGATGTGTAAAACAAGTATTACTATCCCTTTAAGTCTATTGTTATCATTTAATGTTTATCAGTAGGCTATATAAGTTATTAACTGAAGGAGAATAGCCCATATTTATAAAAGCAAACTGGAGATTTCTGGAGTAAACCATCTATTCATCATAGGGGACAAATAAAAATTCCTGAATCTCCATGAACTTTAACAGAGCTTTTTAAACCCTTGAATGCTAGAAAGATCTCCAGTGCACTATCAAGCATTTAAGGGGTTAAACGTTCAATTAAACATAAGAATTTTTGTGCGTCCCCTATGGTGTAGCTGGCTTACTCCAGAATGACCCCAGTTTGCCTTTATATGGGCCGATGAGACTTGTAGTCTATTATATAGGCCACGAGCAGTCAGTTAAGGGGATATTTCACCTTAGAAACATGTACAAAATTACTCACTGGGATTCAGCCTTTGACTGAACCTCTGGCTTCATTGGAACGGTCTACAAAGTGTGCTTGCAAACCAGCCACACTTTGTAGACTGTTGCAACGAAGTAATTATTTTCCAATATCGCTATTACTGCAGAACCGCCGGCTTGTCCCAGGACCGAGATCTCCTGCTGTCAGCAGAGCACTGACACCAGGAGGAGGGGAGAGAGAAAATAGGATTTTAGTCTTACCTGTTAAATCCTTTTCACTTAGTCCATACAGGTCACTGGTACTCTAGGAGGCGTAAGTCCCCTTTAATAGGCAGGAACAACTATGCAAATAATTTGCAAGGGGCGGAGCCTCCCCTCTTACTTAAGCCACCTTCTGGCCAGAGCCACTTTAGATTGATTTGAGACCCTAAAACTGACCTCAGGTAAGCAAAAAGAAAGACTCCTGTGAGCATGCCCGAACGGTCTCCCACTGAATGCCACAGGAGAGCCAAGACTGGTCCCTTGACAGGGTGGGAGACCAGTGACCTGTATGGACTAAGTGAAAAGGATTTAACAGGTAAGACTAAAATCCTATTTTCACTGTCGTCCAATACAGGTCACTGGTACTCTGGGATGTACAAACATTGAGCTGATCCAGAGGCGGGAAGTAAGGCAAGGACCAGGCGCAAGGCCCAAGTCACTAGAACTGTTATGACCAGTTGATAACATAGCCCAAACTGTAAGTGTCAACGGACACCAACCAAGGGAACAATCCCTGAACTAACACAGCACACGGAACTAGAGCCAACCGGGCTCAACAGTAAAGAAGCACTAAGGATCACAGAGCGGAAGACCTACACAGGCAAGACTGCCTCCAGGACCTTCCTTCCAAAACTGGCATCAGCCGAAGCCAGTACATCAACTCGATAGTGCTTAGAAAAGGTGTGCACAGAGGACCAAGTGGCCGCTCTGCACAGTTGATCAGCAGAAGCTTGATTCTTGTAGGCCCAAGAGGCCCCAATAGATCTGGTGGAATGGGCAGTCACCCGGAAGGGAACATGCTTATTCCTCAACTTATAGGCTTCACGGATGGTAGCCTTAATCCAAGAGGCAATGGTAACTTTGGAAGCCGGTCTTCCTGCCCTAGGCCCCTCAGGAATGACGAATAGAGCGTCAGACTTCCTGATAGACTCGGTGCGATGAACATAAAACTTGAGGCAACGCACCACATCCAACAGGTGGAGATCTCTTTCCTTGTCAGATGAAGGATTAGGGCAGAAAGAGGGAACCACAATCTCCTGATTGATGTGAAACTCGGACACAACCTTGGGTAAGAATTCCTTGGTAGTGCGAAGCACAGCCTTATCCTTGTGGAACACCAGGTAAGGAGGTTTACAAGACAAGGCCTGTAACTCTGCTACCCGGCGCACTGACACAACAGCCAAGAGGAAGGCCATCTTCCAAGTCACAAGACGTAATGGAATGGAAGCCAAGGATTCAAACGGTGGTCGCTGAAGAACTCCCAGCACCAAATTGAGATCCCACTGGGGAGCAGGACTCTTAAAGGCAGGTCGAACATGAGTCACACCCTGGAAGAAGACCTTCACATCAGGAAGGACAGCAATCCGTTCCTGGAAAAACACAGACAAGGCAGAAGTCTGAACTTTGAGGGAACTCAGACTGAGCCCCTTATCCACACCGTCCTGCAAGAAGGCCAGGACAGTGGGAAGATGGAAGTCAAGTGACAACTTCTTGTCAGAGCACCATGTCACGAAAGTTGACCATATGCGATGATAGATCTTGGAAGACACAGGCTTACGAGCACTGAGCATCGTCGATACCACAGAAGGAGAAAAGACTTTCTTTGCTAGAATCGAGGATTCAACCGCCATGCCATCAAATGGAGAGAATGAACATCCTCTTTCCACAGATACCCCTGAAGAAGCAGATCCGGACGGGCTGGAAGTGGGATTGGATCCTTCACTGACATGGCCATCAATTCCGGAAACCAGGACTGGCGAGGCCAGTTTGGAGCAATCAGGATGACAGGACAACGTTCCCTCTTCAACTTCTGGATAACTCTGACCAATAGAGGAAGAGGAGGGAAGATGTAAGCCAGGGGGAAGTCCCAAGGGATCGACAAGGCATCCACTGCTAGAGCAAGGGAGTCCCTCAACCGGGAGCAAAACACCGGAACCTTCCTGTTGTGTCTGGTAGCCATCAGATCCACCACAGGCATCCCCCACCGTTGAGTGAGCATGTGAAACACCTCTGGGTGAAGAGCCCATTCTCCGCTGTCGACGGTATGACGACTGAGGAAGTCTGCCATGACGTTGTCCACGCCTGGAATATGAACCGCAGAGATGACAGGCACGTGATCTTCTGCCCAAGACAAAATATCCTTGACCTCCCACCAGGCGGAACCGCTTCTTGTGCCGCCTTGCCTGTTTATGTAAGCCACCGCCGTGGCGTTGTCGGACTCCACTCTGACTGGAAGACCGGTCAATTGAGACTCCCAGTGCCTCAGGGCCAGCCGGACAGCTCGAAGTTCCAGAACATTGATGGAGAGCATGGATTCCTCCAGACCCCATTTCCCCTGAGCACTGAAGCGACCCCAGACTGCACCCCAGCCCCGAAGGCTGGCATCCGTAGTGACTGTGGTCCAAGGAGGAACTAGAAAGGATTTCCCTTTCAGGAGATGAGAGAGATCTAACCACCAGTGCAGACTCGACTCGACATGAGGAGGAAGAGAAACAGACAGATGTTGATGATCTGGATGATTCTTGCACGTCTGGATCACAAACCTCTGAAGATCCCGGGAGTGGGCCATGGCAAATGGTACTGCTTCGATTGTGGAAATGAACTTCCCCACTAAGGACGACAACTTCGGAACTGGAATCTCGTCCATGTCCAGAATTCCAGCCACTCTGACAGCTATCTGGTGAGCCACGTCCTCTGGAAGAAACACCATGCATTGGCGAGTGTCGAACAGGAGACCCAGGAACAGAAGCCTCTGAGATGGAATCAAGTCCGACTTGTCCAGATTAAGGATCCAGCCATGACGGTTCAGGGTGTGCATGCACATCTGTAATTGCTGAAGGAGAAGCTCCGCTGAGGAGGCCTTCAGAAGGAGATCGTCCATGTAGGGGGTCACTCTGATCCCATCCTGATGGAGCACCGCTATTAATGAGCCCAACACCCTCTGGAAGACCTGAGGGGCTGAAGTCAGCCCAAAGGGGAGCGCTGCAAACTGAAAGTGTCCCCTGTGGCAGGCAATCCTGAGACACCTCCTGCTCTCTGGATGAATAGGGATGTGAAGATAAGCATCCTGAAGGTCCAGGGAGGCAAGAAACTCCCCTGGAGACATTGCTGCAATCACAGAGCGCAGGGACTCCTGGCGGAAGTGGGAAGTCACCACATAGGCATTGAGATCTTTGAGATCCAAAATGGGACGGGCTCCTCCGTCCTTTTTGGCTACCACAAACAGGTTGGAATAAAATCCTGAACCTGTGTCCCCTTGAGGAACCGCCTCCAGGACCTCTTTGTCCAAGAGATCCTGAATAGCGTCGTCGAACAGACGCCTTTTTGTGGGTTCCTGAGAAGGACGAGTAAAATGGAACCGAAAAGGAGGAAGGGAAGAGAAAGGGATCCTGTATCCCTCTGACACCACCTGAAGAACCCATGGGTCCGCCACTGACTCCTCCCAAGTCCGGCGAAAGATGCGGAGACGACCGCCTACAGCCGGATGCGGAACCGGGTTCGGCGAGTCATGCCGAAGCAGTCTTGGAGGTCTTGGCCTTGGAGGCAACTTTGGGCCTCCAGGACTGTTTGGGCTTGGAGGAGGAGCGCGTAGTGGGAGGACCCGTTTGGGCCGAGGAGCGTGTCTCAGTCTGAAAGGAACGAAAGGACCGATTGCGTTTGGCTGGAAACTTTTTCTTAAAGACTGAGGGTAGAAGAGTACTTTTACCGCCAGTAGCCTCACTGATCATTTCTTTGAGTTCAGACCCAAAAAGCAAATTCCCCTGAAAGGGCAAGGAAAGCAAGGCTTTCTTAGAGGCTGTATCAGCAGACCAAATTTTCAGCCAAAGAGCGCGTCTAGCCACCACAGAAGAAGTGGAGGCCCTCGCCATCATGCGCACAGCATCAAAAGCAGCGTCAGCAACATAGTTCTGAGCTTCAGTGATATTAGCAAGAAGCTGCAACTGTTCAGATACAGGCGCATCCTGGCGAACCGCTTCAGTCAGTCGTTCAGTCCAGGCCGCAATAGCTCTATTAACCCATGCCACAGCAAAAGTGGGGCGCATGGCTGTGCCAATGGAGGCAAAAATAGACTTAAGAGAGAGCTCTAGTTTCTTATCCGTCCAGTCCTGCAAGGCAGAGGCATCTGAGACAGCCAAAGCAGTAGATTTGGATAGTCTAGACACAGGAGCATCCACTTTGGGAGGATGAACCCATTTTGCCAGCTCCGCCTCAGGAAAAGGGTAAAGTTTAGCAAACTTTTTGGAGACAGAGGAAGATCTATCAGGATTCTTCCATGCCTCAGAGACCAGACGGGCAAGAGTAGGGTTAGTTGGAAAACAAACAACTGGCTTAGATGGCTTTTTCTGAAAAACATCAGTAGGATCATAAGTGGATTCCTGAGTCAGAGGAAGGTTGAGCGTATTCAGAACCGCTCTGATCAGACCCTCAGCCGAAACTTCAGGGTCACACTCATAGGGGTCCCCAATGGACCTGTTAGATTCAATAACAGTACGTTCCTCAGCATCAGAATCCTGTAAAAGTTCTTCTTCAGAAGAATCAGTGATATCAGGAGCTCCCTGTGGCTTAGGCAGGGAGGTCCTGATAGTAGAGGGGGTCTGCCAGACCTGGAGAGCCCCCTGTACCTGAGAGGGAAAGAGTTGAAGCGTGGATCTGAGATCCCTAGTGGCAGCTTTAAACTCCCTCACCCAAGATGGCTCAATAGCATGGCTGGGAAGCCCAGGGTTGCTATCTTGACCAGTACAATTAGGGCATAGATCCCCCACATTATCGCCATCCAGCCCAATGTGGCAAGAGGAGCAAAACGCCATGGGGGTAGCGGACCCCCCATCCTCCTTAGACTTGGGTCTAGCCCCTAGCTCCAGTGAAGTAGACATGCTCACAGCGTCAATATACCCCACTAATAACACTATCACCCAGAAAAAGTGTTAAAGATTAAAGTTTCACCCCAGAAATGTTCTAAAAACGGACTTATCTGGCCAGCGAAGGGTTAATCTGTTGAGGAGAGAGAAGGCTCGGTCCCTGCGTAGTGTACTCGCCTAGGAAAAGTACCACAAAATGGCGGCCGTCATGACAGCCAATCAGAAACGAGCGCGAACCAAGCGCTCATGGGAAATGTAGTTTTCCTGTCCAAGTACCCCAAACATTGCCCGAAGCCCCCCTGAACACCCCACATGAATAAAACACATTCCGGATGATAGATCAGGAGCCTAGAATTAAAATGAGCCCTCTCTGAAGTTGCTGTGACAAGCGGTTCCAGAGATATGTCCCATACTGTGAATTCCCATAGAGAGTAAAGGAGCCCTTGCGTCTGAGCAGGAAAAAGCCGCGCTTAAAGGCGCGGAACACCATTTTTAATAAAGTTTAGTAAAACATTAAAAAGTGCCCAAACAAGCATGAAACACATGAGAAACATAAATAAATGAATACCCAATGCTCCAAAACTCAGAGAATAACACAGAAATTGCATAAACAGTAATAATGCAATAAAAACACCCTATGAGTGCTGGAGTGTATTAAAACTCCCAAATACAAGCCCATCAAAGGGACACTGTGGGGACAAGTGGACCTTCAGCACTCAATGGGTGACTCACCTTCCTTGCTGACTTCTGTCTTCAGGTGACCATGATAAGGAGGGAAAGAACCAGAGGTAAATTCCCCAACAGGGGAGCTGCTTAACACAAGCTGTCCCCTCTTCAGGGCATAAGGTCCACAGAAAATCCCTGGAAGCTGCACCAGCCACTTTAAAGAGGGCAATTCACAGCCATGGTCACCCTCCTAATGGTGGTATTCCATATTTGAATAAAAAATAATAAAATACTAAGATGCATAGATGTTCTCTACCTGGTGTGGAAGCACACCAGGAACAAATCAATCTAAAGTGGCTCTGGCCAGAAGGTGGCTTAAGTAAGAGGGGAGGCTCCGCCCCTTGCAAATTATTTGCATAGTTGTTCCTGCCTATTAAAGGGGACTTACGCCTCCTAGAGTACCAGTGACCTGTATTGGACGACAGTGAAAGGAAATTTAGCACCGAATATCTCTCGAACCGTAAATGTTTGAGAGAGAGGATTTTGCCAGATTTTTTTTTTTTTTACTCTACGAAACAAAACAAAACATGTTTATGGGACATTAGTGTCCCTTTAATACCTAATACAAGCACCCCAACTAAGAGAAAAAAAAATCCTATGGCCTCTGAAATTTTATCTAGCTCCTTGGCTCAAGAGATGATGTCTTCAATCAGTTTATAGTGTTATATCCATGGAGGCAGACATGACAGTTTGCTAGCAGGACCACATGACCTCAAACTCTGCTCACTGCACATGGTAATGGCCACCCTTTAAGAACCTGAGGAGTGTGGAAAGCAAAGGGTTATATACCTCTAACATTCAAGGAGTTAAAACCATGCCAAGATTTTTTTGCCCCCTATGTTATTCTTCTTTTGCCCCATAATTGCTCCATTCTGCATTTAACCATTTGAGTGACAGAGGAGCATCCAACGCATTGCTTCACAATGAACGTGATACCCCTTTAGCGCTTAAAGGGTTAATATACTGCACAATACTTTTAATGGTATGCAGATTTGTTTGAATGACTTCATTTTTTATTTATTCATGAGCCTTCCGAAGGAACAGTAGTCAGGTGAGGACCAAGAGACATTGCTTTGATTTGGTCCACAAGGGGTTAAGGCAGATTTCACTAGACGCCTCATGGTTCCTTAATGTCAGTTGAGCTGTATGATCTGTATGCACAACACCATTGTTCACAGCTATTTATAGGTAGGTCTCCATGCATCTAAATGTCAAATGGCATGAAGAGAATTTGCTTCATATTTCATTCTGTACTGCCATTTATATTATATTTCTATATACCTGAGGAAAGTCCAGTTAGGAACCAAATCTGTTCGGCTTAATAAACATTACTTCCTATTCCATATTTTCCCTTTGAGTGCTGACCCTGTTCTTCAAGCTGAAGGCCTCCTCCGCAAGCCTCAAACAAGTTCATTCCTGTGTGCTCTGCTGCCATCGTGTATCTTCTAACTTGGTAATTTCATCTACCCATTTTGTCTATGATCTTCGTCTTGGGAGTTTAGTATGAAGTGGAATCCATTCTAAAATGTGTTTGGTCCATCTACTGTCAGGTCTTCTTTGCAAACACTCTTCAGGGCTGCAGCAAGGAGGAGTAATGCTAACATCCACCATACTTGCCTCTACAATAGGTGGACACCTGGTGATAGGGATTTTGGCTTCCCCCTGGCCTCTCCTGTCAAAATCACTACAGGGACTTCAACAGAGTTGTGATGTTGGAAGTGAGAACGTGTTCCCGTTCCCCCTCCCCCCACCCATTCAAGCCAATGCATGGATAACAAAGGGGCAGCGATTTTAACACTTGCTTGTGATTGGCATTACATGGGTAACACTGTGCCCCACTAGTGCAATCATCAATATATTCACATATCTATCAGACAATGAAGGCAAATCTGCCCTGCCACTTTCTGGCTTGCTTATCCTATTAACCCTTTGAGTGCCAGAGGGTTGTGCAACACATGAAGCAATGGGTTGTGAAACCCCTTGAGCACTCAAAGGGTTAAGTTAAATGGGGTATCACAGGTTATTTGCCAGAACCCATAGGATAGCAATTGTGGAGTATCCCAAGTGCACCATTTGGGAGAATTGAGAGTGTTTTAATCTGCTGAATAGCAGAGATATATCCCTAATGCATAGCTTTGCAATACAATTGAAACCTCTCTAGAATTCAAGAGGTTAAAAGCAACATTTATTATCAAAGGAGATTTTAGGAATGTTTATCACTCCCCCACAGGGTGGTTGGTCTCCTACAGAATTGGTCTGCTTCAACTTTTTTACATTAAGCCCTACAAATGTGAGCGAGTGAATCTTCTGTCTGGCGTCAACTTGTGCAAAAACATGTAAAACGAAGGCTTGCTGGCACGACCACAATCCTGTGGATTAATGTGTTTAGATTCGCAGTGGTGATTTTTTGATCACAGTGTGTAACTGCTTAATGCACTACAAATAAAGTTAATTTTCTATTTATCATTGTTCCTGAGCCAAGTCAAAACCCATGTAATCAAAACATACAGAAAGATGAATTCTCCAGGATTAAAGTGGATTACTTAGTACATTAAAACATGGCTGTGTCTCTTCTATAAACCTGATAGGATTCCCACAACTATGTACATCAGTCACCAAAAACTCCTTAAAAAAATAAATACAGTAATTCTGCAACCTAAGCAAGTATTTGTCAAACATATATACCCTTGTTAAAGGGATAGTAATACTTGAAAACAATTTTATTTTATATTGTAGCCCTTAAAAACACATTAAAAAATATATAAGTCTTATCTCCCAAACCTTTATGGTTTGAGAGATATTAGAAAGTAAAGTTTCCCATGGAGCGACGTCCCTGCTCTGTCAGATTTGAAATCCGATCCTCAGACCGGCCGCGGCTCTTCAGAAGTGCCGAGATCACGATCTTTAAAAATAATTTCTTCATTGGAATGGTCTACAAAGTGTGCCTGCAAGCCAGGCACACTTTGTAGACAGTTCCAATGAAGTAGTTCTTTTTAAAGATCGTGATGTCCTCACTGATAAAGAGCTGCCGGCTGATCTGTGGACCGGTTTCCAAATCTGTCCACTAGATGGCAGACTTGGCTAAAATGGCCAGGAAAAGGGAAATTTACTTTACTTGCTAATATCTCGCAAACAATAAAGGTTTGGGAGATAAAAAAAAACACCACTAAAAATGATATGTGTTAAGGGCTACAATATAAAATAATTTTATTTTCAAGTATTACTATAGCTTTAAGAAGAAAGTGTAATATTATCCAAACAAGGAGTAGACCACTATAACAGCCACTAAATGTTCAGGACAGCTTAATGCTTTTCAAGAGGGGGTGTGCAATTTACCCCTAATAATAGCAGTAAAATGTCTAGTGCAGTAAAAATTAAAGCGGAACTTTCACATGATTATGCTCTGCGGAGCTATCTTAGTTACATTAGCGATATAGACAGATTTAGGTTTCAAAATAAAACTAATTGCTGCAATAACAGGAAAAAAAAAAAAAAAAAAAATCACCTTTTAACTAGGCAGGCACCAGGGAGCCGACATCTGTGTCTGTGCTGACCGTCCTCTTCAACTCTAGGACTGGGCCATATGGTACAGGAAGGGACTGACAGCGCAGAGAATGTTTCCTGTAAGATCCCTGCTGGTGCCTGCCAGGTTAAAAGTTTATTTTGCAATTTGTTTTATTTTGAAGCATAAATCTGTGTGTATCGCCAATTTAACTATGCTTTGCGAAGCTATTTTAATCATGTGAAAGTTCTGCTTTAACCCCTTAAGGACCAGCGGTCCCGGGGTGTGTAGTCCTTTAAGGACCAGATAGGGAATTTCGGCGTGCCACCCCACGTGACTGATCACGAGGGACTGAAAGTGATCGCTCCGGTCTTGGAGCGATCAACTTCACTCCCCGGTATTACTCAATGCACTCCTGAAGGAGCGCGGTCAGTAAAAGAATGTGACGTACCAGGACCGTCACAGGTCCTTAAGTGCCGGACCAGCGTGACAGTCCGGGTAAGGCACCGGACGTGAAGGGGTTAAATGATGCTGTGCAAAATCTTGAGAGCTCTGAACAACATATAGATGGCAGAATAAAGGGACAGTAATTTGTCTGGCACAGAATTACACCACTTTTCATTTGAACACACGGCCTACTAACCCTTTGGAGTGCTAGAGGGGTATCAGACCCATTACGTACATCTAGCACACAAAGGGTTAAATGTCTGCTTACCCCTGCTGTAAGAAACAGTGAAAAGATGGGTAATTGAGCCAACTGAACTGCACTCGTGTGAAGATAAAATGGCTTTGCTGGTAGGTAATCTTTTAATCTGACCATGTGTCATCTGATTTCTGAAGGCTAACGAACACGTCTCTTCCCAATCCTATTTTGTAAATCATTATGTCTGGTCTACTTGCAAAGATTAGTCAAATACAGGCTTATCCTTTAAAAGACAACTAACATAGGAGTAAGTGGCTCTTAATTTGTTTATCATCATACATGGAGATCTGGGATGGGTAACTACACATTTCTTTAACACAATAACTTGTATAGGCATGTGTTCTTTCAGTGGGCACCTGCAGACCATTCAGACGAGCTGTTGCATTGAATGGTTGACCCACATCTCTGCCAGTCTGTAATGTTGGCTGGTGTTCGTGTGGGCTGGCAATAAGACAGATCTCTACTGCATTCAAATTAGCAGTGGAATTCAGCAGAGGTGATACATGGCTAAGAGTACTATCACAGGGACTGTAATGTTTGTGAAAGAGGCTTTATACAGCAGCGATAAATATCTACATCTGCCTGTAGCCATCTATATCTACACACATATACATACAAATCTACCAAAGTAGTACTCACTCGCGGATCAGGTGAGTGTATACTTCTTTGGTATATGTATGTTCTCTCTATGGTACTGCACAGGAGGGTCAGTGGTAGTCAGTGCATGGGGAAATCACGAGTGCCAATACTCTACCAATATATATCTGTATATCATCATAAAACGGCAGTCACAGGCCATTTTAAAGTGGTACTTTCACCCTTCATTTTTATGCTTCTATGCACAACTAGTGCAGTAATTTTTTTAACCCTTTGAGTGCCAGAGGGGTATGCAATGTGTTGCATACCCCTCTGGCACTCAAATGGTTATACAAACATTTTGTTTAATACAAGTATTACTTACATGTTTGGCATTATGAGGTCATCAGTATCTTGTCCTCAGTACAAGCTGTACCACAGGCATATGCTGAGCGTCTCCTCTAGTTATTTGTGCCCACCCCAGCAACAAATCATCATGGCATGACAGTGCACATTGAAGCCGGCCCCTGAGAGAAGGGGCAAGTACAGACAGGCAGGCATTAGGGCGGAGGAGCACTGCCAATAATGCTCTACCTAGGCAAGATGGCCACGCTCTGCCTCACAGATGTATTGGACTAACGGAGGTAAACAGATACCTATTTTTTTGGTATAGATCCCATGTAATAGATTTGTTTTAGCATTGTATCCATTTCCTGAGCTCCATTTCACCTGCCTTTGGCAAGTACTTTCCTCGACACATAGAATGGGCTTTTAAAACTGACATCAACTAAAAACAATGTGATTTTTGAAAGAGCTTTTAAAGGTCACCTATATTTTGTATTATCCATAAAAAATAAATGTGCTTGTTGCATACCCTCTGGCACTCAAAGGGTTAAAGATTTGCTACTAAACAATGAGTGCCAGAGTGGTATCCAAAGCATCGCTAAGCAATGCACTATAAACCCAAAGGGTTAACCACATGCACAACACTACAATATGCATCTTCCTGTACAAAAGTTCCCACGTTGATTGAAGAAGCATGTTTTGCAGGTCTGTGTGTGAATCAGGCCAGGGGTCATAGGAAAACTAATCTCATGAACTTACACTCTACATAAACCTGAGAAACAGGATATTACAGAACAATTCATACACAATGGGATGTACCAAGTTTAACTGGGGCAGATCTGGGGAAAACCAACAGCACCAAAGTGCAGGGCTGGAAAGTTCCAGAAGCCTGTTTTTTTAAAATAGACATCTTCTAGATGTGGACTTTGACACCTTGAATGCTAGAGAGCTATCCAACATTATGCAAAACACTAGAGTGGAGCCCCATGTTCAATTTAAATCAATGGAAATCAAGGTTTTACATTATTTATAGAGAGAGAGGTAGAGATTTAGAATTATTTGTAACGATAGAATACATTTATGATTTTATTTAGCAATATTTTATCATCCCGCTGCGTGCTGCTTTACTCCAGAATTGCTACAAATTCTCCTTCTATATGTCACAAGTGTCATAAGTCCATAGTGGACAAAAAGAGAAGGAAAAAAAAAAAGTAAGTCCCATTTAAATCAGTTGAACTGTTTATTTGTTCCCTATGGTGCAACTGGATGTTATAGTTCTTTCTATATCAGTCTGACTTAAACATTCCTTCCGCCCTTGGTAAATACTGGGAATAAATATCCTACAGGATCAAGGGTTAGGCCTGAAAAAATGTTTTTGGAAACAAGATAGGAGGCCAAGGTAGAAGTGCTAATTTGTTCCATTCCAAGAAACACAAATCATGTATGTAAGCAACAGTTCCATACATAATTAGTTTGCAACTAGGGTGCATACCGAACATACCACCTGCCTCCTGGTCACATGGCACAGAGCACAGCTAGGAAGGGACACTACGTGCACTGCCACCCTGCCAGAAACACTGCCAACTTCTGGAAAGCTGAAGCATTAATTAAAACAAAGGCTTTTGTCCATTTCTACTGGAGAAAAGAAAGGACACTAGAAAAAAAGTCAGCATCTGTTTCTGTAATTAAGTCTGGGATATGAAAGACTACTACTTGTTAACTTAGACAAGGAGACTGATGGATTACCAGGAGGTGGTCTGGGTGGATAACTAAAGATAAAATGAGTTTGGCTCGTCCGACCTCTGTGTTTCTATGTATTGGGTGGTAATTCTGATCACAGGAAGCCTCACTACAAGATTAATGATGGGGTCCCTAGTGAAACAGAATACTCCGACAATGTGTTGGAAATAACAGACATCGGGGTTTTCTAAGGAAATAGTTAATGAGTGACATTTATGGCTTCAATTATTTTAACTCATTGAGTGCCAGAGGGGTATGCAAAGCATACTCAAATGGTTTAAAGGGATAGTAATACTTCATTTAACTTTATTTTGTAGGCATTAAAAAAACATGAAGAACAATATAAGTCTTATCTCTCAAACCTTTATGGTTTATGAGATATTCACAAGCAAAGTTCCCCCTCCCGCCCCTTTTACCTAGTGTAAGCCATCTCTTCTCAGATGTGGAATGCAGTCCATAGACCAGACAGATAACAGCAGGGGACAATCTTCTTCCTATGAGAACAATGAAAGCCCTACCCCCCTTGACAAGTTTTTCAGGTTTTCCCCTTGACAAGCTTTTCAGGTTTTTCCCTTATCTTAATTGACGATTGTCCCTCTCTGCAGTCTACCTGGGCACCTCCCTTCTGCTCTGGCTGAGCAGTGTTACATCAGTAAAAGGGGAGGGAGGGGGACTGATTAATTAGAGCTGCTTTTATTATGAAACATTACTATCACTTTAATGAGTGACATTTATAGCTTCAATTATTTTAACCCATTGAGTGCCAGAGGGGTATGCAAAGCATACTCAAATGGTTTAATGGCAATCTTGTGTGGCTGCAACAATTCTCCCAGGTAGATTTATGCCATATACTTCCATTTATGTATAGGCCGAGTCAAAGCATCAGTGGAATAACTGGAATAATCCTGTATAATAATTCGCTAAAATGTGTGTAACGATGAAGTCATGCGCAGTAGAGACTGCTGTGCATGCTGCAGTCATGTGCAGTAGAGACTGCCCGCGCCGCGGGCAGTCTCTACTGCACATGACTGCCCCGTGACCGGCTGACAATGACACTGGCCTGTGTAACGGGCTCTTCAACTAGTAAGGACATAATCAATTTGCCGATGGCCACTGCTTGTTTTTCACAATTTTAAAAAGCGCTATTGCCCCCAGCACACGCACAGCAAGGAAGGAAATATTCACTAGGATTTCCTTACACTAGCATGAAGATACCATTCGTTAATTGTCTCCGTATAATCAAGGCTAGAATCACTAGAACATGAGCAGGAGACAAATCATTGATTAAACACAAAACATCTTTAGTGGCTGAATAGTTGTAGAGTCCAAGCTTATATAAGGTGGTGATAAGATCTGCACTTGTAACAAAATCCAACTTAATCAACAACCGATTTCCCACTATCATGAATGTGCCACAGACATCTGCTGTACAATCTATGTCATGTATTATACTTTCCAAATACAGATTGGAGGTATTCAGCTCTCATTTTGTAATATCACTGTCACAGAGACCAAGTGGTATAGAACGTTTGCTATCTGAACAGCTTTAGTGTGCAAAGAAAGGCATCTCTTTATCCACGCCTAACAAAGTACAACACTCCTCACATAGCAATGACAGAAACCAAGTGTCATCCATTCGTTCATTATGAAATGCCAAAGGGACCTAAAATAAAGAATATATATTGGGTGGGGTGTTATTGTTTGAAAATGATTATTTCTTTAAAAAAAGTTAATCAGAACATTTAGAGGTGCTTGGTATATAAATAGATTATTATTATAGTGCAACTTGAGCAAAGGAACCTCCCACACAAGTAATTGGGTAAACATTTACCTAACCTTTAGCCTTGATTAATCATTGTGCTGTCATGGGCTGTTTACATTTACTTCCCAAACTCATCATGGAACCAAATATTCAAGTTGACTCATCTACTCCATTTAATTCCCAAATCATAATTAAGGTGAAGTACACGCATCTTTGCTCTAAAATCTACAGAGTTGTCTTTGTATTGTCTACAATGTATTAGTGCAGGGCTAGAGGAATCTGCACTTCTTCAGATGATGTTGGACTAAAAACTCTAATCAGGCCAAAGTCACTGTAATCATACATGTGGGATTTAAAACATAAATTAAAAAAAAAAATTCAATTCTTTCATTAAACAAATTTACGCCAACATTACTTTTATTATAAAATAACCAATTTATATTTTAATCTATAATTACTTACAAAACAATCATTTTATTTTAACTCAGGTTTCCAGGTAATGCTCAAGTAAAATTTAAAAAAGATTTTTTGTACTGTAACAAAAAGAGTGAATGTAACATCACAAGAAAATCTAGCATGCTTTTACTTTAAAGAAGTCTAATTTACCCATTCAAAATTGATGGACTTCAGTCAGAGGCGTAACTAGAAGCCACCAGGCCCTGGTGCAAGAATTGCCATGGCCCCCCCCGGCCATATTGGCCCCCCTCAACAACATTGGCCACCTCCACATTGAGGGGCATTGTGGAGACTGAGGGGCATTGTGGAGACTGAGGGGCATTGTGGAGACTGAGGGGCAATGTGGAGACTGAGGGGCAATGTGGAGACTGAGGGGCAATGTGGAGACTGAGGGGCAATGTGGAGACTGAGGGGCAATGTGGAGACTGAGGGGCAATGGAAGGGGAAATGTGGAGAATAAGGGGCATTATCCACACTGCCCCTCAATCTCCACATTGACCCTTCAACAATGCCCCCATCACAATGCCCCTCATTCTCCACACTGCCCCTCAATCTCTACAATGCCCCCATCTCCACATTGCTCCTACTGCCACACACACCCCCCCCGGTCCTCCTTCCTCGAGTCCCTGGCGGTCTAGTGGTGTGTGACATGACAGATTCGGTACAGACCTCTGACTGGAACTCCCACGCAGCTGTTAGTAATGCAGAGCGCTGGGAGATTATGTCATCTCCCAGCGCTTTGCATGACTAGAGAGCCGGCCTCCTGGAGATCAGCTGTGCTGCCCTGTTTTATATGTTGCTGTGGGCACGTGGTGAGGGAGTCGCAGGGGGTGGCCGGGCCCCTGAGAGTGACGGGCCCGGTCGCAGGTACGACCCCTGCAACCCCTATTGTTACGCCACTGACTTTAGTTACACTAAATATACATCCTGCTTTTGAAACATCCTAACTCTTCGTACCAGATGGGTATGCAACATATTCAAAGGGTTATATTGCTTAAATATCACTGTATTCCTCACTTTATTTTGATATGGGATAAAGAAATTTACAACAGACTTCACCGGGAAATGCTAACAATTTCTTTACTTGAACTGAAGTTGTAAAATCCCAGCCATTTACAAGTACAAAAGTATGAGTGGGCAAACACATAACACTTCAAATTAAGTCTTCAGTATGTGCTTTTAAAGGAGCAGTAACCATTTTTTAGGCTATATGTTTCCTGCTTAGTAACAAGGGCACTCTCCTACTGCTGTCAGTTATACATTGGTCCTGCAATAAAAACAGCAGGTGCCATACCAGGGGAAAATCACTATAAAAATGTATTATATTAAAATAAAATTATATATCAGCCTCGACTTTTCTGTACAACTAGAACTCCCAAGAAATTAAAATTCATAAATGAGTTACGTTTGTCAATGATATTTAAATCTTATGCAAATATTCTGTTTTAATAAAAACTAGGGTTGTAAATTTTGTTAAACATTTAGGTTATATTTTCATTATTTTGTTATTTTTCTGTGTTTCAATTGTGCTTTTACTGTAAATGTTTATTCCACAAGTACATAACATTTGGCTGTTAAAGATTATAACTCATCATATCAACCAGCCAACAGAAGTATTACCCAATAGCGGAGAGCCCAGGGTGGCTTACACGATTTTATTCTTTGAGAAAATGTAAAATTGTTGGGTGCAGCAGACAATGTGAACTAGGCAGCATTTTATTTCTATAAATAAAATCAAAATGTTACCCTCATCAGCAAAAATCAACAAAAACCTGTTTAAATTAATCCAGTAACCTGGTGATTTCACAATATGAAGTTAAACCACCCCAAGAGAGAAAATCTAAGCTCTAAACAAAGGAAGGACTGTCCCGATTATTACAATGAAGATGTTCAAAAAGACAGGTGTACAATAAACATGTCAGATAATGGACTCGTGAAGGCAATAATCACAATACTAGCTTTCATATAAAGAACAAACGAGGTGGAGAATTAAATGACTTATCATTCAGTTTAACAGGGAGATAAGTGTTCTAAATGTCAAGTAAAGGCAGTGATACAGCGTTGGTGACTGTCATCTGTTGTGAAACCTACTGTACTAGGCTATGGTGTTTGTCACAAAGGCGAGTATAGCTTTGTATGAGCACACCAAAGTCCAGCATACTGCTTCTTTGCACTGCTTACATAGGAACACAAAGACTGTGGCAAGGAAGCTGCGCATGTCAGCCTTTGGGGCCACCTACAGACCTATTGCACACAGCCTTCTGAAACCTCCAATGAATGGCTGACCCATATCCATGCAAGACAATAATTAGAGGCTGGCAAACCCACAGGCTACAGTTTAAGAGATCTTTAGCTTATTTGTCAGTTTATGCACATTATATAATACTGGCTTGCATTCCCATACCCGCCAGATTAGTATCAACGAAAGAGTATACATTTTGAATAAATTATATGAATACACAAGGGGTGGGGGGTGGCGATCACTAACCTCTCTGGCATTCAAGCAGTTAAAAAAAAAAAAAAAATCCTGATTTAAAGCGAAACTACCACCGCTAACAAACTTGCCCTCCAATAATTCCCCATCTGGCGACTAGATGCTCAGTAGCGCTAGTTGCCAGAATTATTACAGCGTTAATGAGAATTATCCATTGTTCCCGGGTTGACAGGCAGGAAGGTGCGCAGACACCATACCATAGTGATGCCTGCGCTGTCAGTCCCAGCCGGCTCTAGGTGGTGTTGCTAGGAGCCAATCGGCTATGGAAAGATGTCTGCACTCTGTCCTGCCTGTCAACCCAGGAGCAATGGATAATTCTCATTAATGCGGTAATAATTCTAGCAACTAGCACTAATGAGCAGCTATTTGCCAGATGGGGAATTATTGGGGGGCAAGTTTGTTATCGGTGTTAGTTCCGCTTTAAATAAATGGGGATTGTTCTCATTTTTTGGAACCCCTATGGTGCAGATGGTCTGCTCCAGAAATGTTCCAGCCTCAGTGACGAAGGACTGTGAAAGGTTCCATTACCATTTCTGGAGTGCACTATGGGGGTTTACATGGTGTGATATTAGCCGCTTCTCTCGGAACCCTAAAGTGTCCTTTGTGACCAAAGATTTACTTTCTGCATGAATGCACTCAGTTCAATAACAATGCAGCGTAGTACTGATCACTTAATCCTTTCAGTGCCAGAGGGGTATGCAACGCATTGCGTACCCCTCCGGCACTGAAAGGGTTAAACTTCCTAACTATTTTTCTTCTAGCCTTCCATTACCTGCTAAACAACGACTGCATACGACATTTCTACCTGGTCTACTAATTCTTGCTGTGTTGACGGACAAGTTTTTCACATTCAGGCTGTATAATCTTTCCTGTACCCTTCTATTTAACATTAATCACCACAGACAATGCATTAAATGGCTGAGTGGTTTTTCTTTACTAAAGCTGAGATTACATACTGCTAGGTGTGCAGAGATATTTCACAGACATCAATACAAGGGGATACATAAATCTTGAAGACAAATCTGTCCTCATTCTATGGATACAAAAAGGAATATGCCTACATATTCAATGAGAAGTAAAACTCCTTACATTAATATGGTCAGAAAATCCTGATGGCCCCTCTGAAATTTCTCTTTGTTCAAGAGATCACTTCAAGCAATCCTGGACAACAGATCAGAGGTGGACATGACTGTTGCTAGTAGAACCTGCAGGACCCCAAGCTCTGCTATCACATAAGACAATAAACCCTTTAACCTCTTAACACCCACCCAATCTGGCCAGAGGAATTCTGGGATGGCAGAGATGTGCAGCCATGCTGCCATCCCAGAATTACATAAAGTGGCAGGACTGTCACTGGTTCTTTACACAAATTCACAGGTGACAGTCCTGGCATGTGACCG
This sequence comes from Rhinophrynus dorsalis, assembly GCA_037306005.1. NCBI lineage: Eukaryota > Metazoa > Chordata > Amphibia > Anura > Rhinophrynidae > Rhinophrynus > Rhinophrynus dorsalis. The sequence continues at coordinate 443,534,678 of CM074723.1, forward strand.
GTCCTTAAGGTGTTAAGAACAAGAGCGGTGGCCTGCTTAAAGGTATAACAACATATATATATCTCAATGGACTGAACTTTTAGAATGGTGCTGTGCTACACCAATCTATGAAGATTATGGCCAACTGACCAGAGCTGTCCATAGGATGGTGTAGCAAGTGTCACTGTACAATTTCAGGCCATGCAAATACTGCAACTAAATAATTTCAAGTCTGAGCAGCAATAACTTTGGAGTGGAACACCTCTCGGCAGTTAGAGAATCCTTGTTTTACGCAGGGGATAAGCGCTACAATATATATTTTTACATATTAAGTATACTATAACTTTAGGTCTTTAAAAAAAAAAAAAAAAAAAAAAAAAAAAAAAAAAAACACACCTCCGGTAACGGTGATGTCTGCCTCCGTGTACAGACCCATGCAGGACTGATTTATATGTTATCTATTCACCAAAGGCACACCTTCACAGAGGGCATAAGGATTTTCTAGTCACAGTGAGAGAGAGAGAGAGGTGTGTATGTGTGCATGTGCGCGCGTTAATATAAAGTGTTAGTTCTCCTTTGAACTCAGATTGTGCTATAGATATAATCCTATATAATAATTCGCTAGGATGTTTGTCAGAAGCCGCCATGCGCAGTAGAGACTGCACACGTTCGATCAGTCTCTAATGCACATGAAGCGGCCGCTTAACCCTTTGAGTGCCAGAGGAGTACTCGCACTCAAAGGGGTAACATTACCCGGACCTTGGCCCGTGTACACGGGCATTTACACTAGTTAATAATAAATCATCACCCAAGAAGCTAGAATCAGTGAAAGGGGTTTCAAGTTGGTTTTAAGGGTTTAATATTAGGGTTAGGATTTAGGGAGTATTTTAGGGTTAAATATTAAAGTTAGGCTTTAGGGTATAAAAGCTTGTGTGTTCGGAGTTGAGGATTAATCCTTTGAGTGCCAGAGGGGTACAGAATGCATTGCTTTGCAATGCGTTCCATACTCCTCTGGCACGCAAAGGGTTAATGTCTGAAGTAACCCTTTGAGTACCTACATTGCATTTCTAGGTCTTTTGCTCCCTCTACAACACAAAAGTTTAAGTCAAAGATAGGATTAGAGTACGGCTCGATAAATCCCAAGCACCAAGTTGCCATGCAACCCAATAATTCATCCTGGCACTTAGGTGAACCAGCTGGCAAATTCACATAGAACCAGGCAGTAGGAATTCCCAAGCTCGAGTCTCCAAATTTCCCTGGAGCCCTAAAACATTGTACTCAAGCAAATCACTGGTGTTGTTACCCGCATTGCCTGTTCATGAATTAAGTGGTCACGTCATACGAGCATGCTGCTTCAAAATACAATGTCTATAGGACTCCAGGAGAATGCAGAGCCATCGGGCAGAGGATAAGCTCCAGACATGAACTACATGGTGGCTCAGTGAAGAACTACCCTGATGAAATCTTAACTGTAATGTCTGTGGGGCTGTGCAAGCTTCGAGCTCCCCAGCAGTAGTACAGGATTAATTTCTACAACAGCACTGCAATATAAAAAGCATGCACCGCCTCAGTACAGAGATGAAGTCTGCATATGTAAATTATATTTTGCATTAGCACAAATTTAAACTTTATCTGACCGAAAAAACAACGAAAAAGATTTAATCAATAAGGTACACACAAAATAGAATTTAAAGATTCAGAATGAATTTCATAAACATGCTCTGAGTAATGCAGTGTTCTAAGGTTGCAAAAGAGAAATGACTTTGCACTAGCGAGATTCCCAATATGCAGGCTATGAGCAACTAGTTGCTTCAGTATATCAGTGGTGGTCAACCTGCGTCTCTCCTGCTGCTGTTAGACCACATCTTTCTTCAGCTCCAACCAGTCAATGACTGTGGACAAGGGTAGTTGTAATTGAACAGCAGCTGCAGAGACACTTGACCCTTTGGGTGCCAGAGAGGTACAAAAGCATTGCTCTCTGGCACTCAAAGGGTTAATGAAAAGCTTTTCTACACACAGAAAAGAGGCGATTGCACTTGGTACACAAACAGCAAAATAATCAGCCTACATTAGCCCTTTTTAAGGAGTGGAGCCATTTCTCCTCTTAAGGAGCGAGGGGGAGTTTTAAAGAAAGTCTCTAAAATTGTCACAAAGTGGTATAAGGATATGTATACATTTTTAGCAATATTTTGCCAAGAGGCAACTGCAATCAGTCGGCTTTTTTTAAAATGTGGATTACAAGTGGTCTAATAAGAATTGTGTTGCAACATATATATAAATTTGCTAATCGTAGCAAAAATAGAGGCAGTTTTAGATTAAGAGCGAACTCCCACATGACTAGGAGCACAGGCTCCTAAAATTAAATTTTTTGCTGACTCCTTAACCCTTCAGTGCCAGAGGAGTACGCAACGCACCCCACTGGCACTGAAAGGCCATCTGGCACTGAAAGGGTTAAAGTTGTGTTTATCCATCACCATGCCTGTACCCATACACACTCTCATGAAATGGGGCATTAAAGTTTTCTCCCAGTGATGACGCTTTACAGCAATTTGAAGATTTTCGTTACAAAAGGGATAGTAATTTTTCAAAATAAACGTAGCGCCAGGTATTCTTTATACTTTGTGGGCCATGTAGAGCCCAACGATGTGCGGTTCCAGAGTAACTGAATTATTAAAGTGTCCCCTTCCCACCCCTTTTTCCTATTGTACGAAGCCACCCACACCCCCTCAGATGTGGAATCTGGTCTCTTGACCGGACAAGCTCACAGTGAGGGACAATCTTCTGGCTGTGAGCATAAGGAGAAAACTGCCCACTTGAAGGAGGAGGGTAGGATTTTCCTTATGCTAACAGAAGGTTGTCCCATGCTGTGATCCATCTGGACGGTATCGCTGTGCATCTTTACATAGGTAAAAGAGGAGAGAGAGGGACACTTTATGATTAAATTACTCTGGAACTACACATCATAGAGAATGATAATACCTCTCTACATGGCACAAAAACTATAAAGAATAATCAAAGTTGCATTTATTTTGAGACATTACTATCCCTTTAATGAGATTGAGAAACAGTAAAACAGTGCATGTGGTTAAACCTTTGCCAGATCTCATTAAAGAAACACTAATTGAACTGGGATTATATACAATTAAACACTCTGTCCTCTGTGCAATCAAGTTGACCTTACCGGGACTAGAACCTGCGACCCTTGAGGTATGAACAGATTCTACAGCTGGTGCATTAAAGGGATAGTAATACTTAAAATGTAAAAAAAAAAAAAAAAAAAAAAAAAAATGTTGTAGGGTTTATCCCCCTGAGTAAAACAAGAGTATTTCCACTGCTGAAAGGCGTTTCATTCAAAAGTTATTAATTTTCAAAGTTGAATTTTTTAGGTGCAATATCACAGTGGCCTGAAATTGTACAGTGGCGCTGTTGCTACACCATCCTATGGAGATTTATGGTCCCGGGACCAGAGCTGTCCATAGGATTGTGTAGCAACAGCGCCACTGTACAATTTCAGGCCACTGTGATATTGCACCTAAAAAATTCAACTTTGAGCTGTAATAACTTTTGAATAAAACACCTTTCATCAGTGGGAGTACCCTTGTTTTACTCAGTGGGATAAACCTAAAAAATTCAACTTTGAAAATTAATAACTTTTGAATGAAACACCTTTCAGCAGTGGGAGTACTCTTGTTTTACTTAGGGGGATAAACCCTACAACATATATTTTTTTTTTACATTCTAAGTATTACTATCCGTTTAACCAACTGAGCTGTTTCACCAGCTTCTTATGTACATTACATCTAAATTATTCACCCTGTAACTTTAGATCACCCCATCTTTTTCTGCTATCTGAAAAATGCTTCCACTCCAGAAATATTAAATCCCTAGGTATATATGTAAAGGAGTTGTTTTGTGTTTTTATCAACAAACAACGTAGGCATTGTTTTAAGGATGTGATGAATAATTAATTTTACACATGATATCTGTAAATACATATTTAAAGTTCTATCAACCCAGATGGAAGTGTCCCTTTAAGAGACCCTGGCTGATTTAGTTGGGGCACTTGGACTTATGGAAGCCCTGGGCACTAAAAGGGAAAACTCACATGGGTTAGAATGTACAAATACTACTGTCCTTTATCTTGCCATCCTCCTGATTGATCACAAGTTCAATATTATATTACACTTCACTGATTACATTAACACACTACAAAAATAGTCCTGGGGTTTCCTAGTCTGGCCTAAGCAAACAAGGATACTTAACCCTTTATGGATCAATGGGGTGTGCAACACATTGCAAAGCAATGAGAATCGCATATCACTGGTCCTTAAAGTGGACCTGTCACTTCTTCCTTTCCTACAGTAAGTATAAACAGTGACTTCACTTTCTCTCTGAGCTTCATGAAACTTCCCCATGCCACTTCTGCCTTAAAGGGACAAAAACACTTGTAGCAAGAGTGACACTGTGAAATTTAAGGTAATTGAGAAACTGAACAAATCAAGTTTGAGCCTCAATAACATTTGAATAAAACACTTGTCAGCAGTGGAAGTGCCCTTGTTTTACTCAGGGGATAACACTATAACACATTTTTTCCATATCAAGTTACTATGCCTTTAACGTCCATTGTTACTCTCCTGGAAGAGAGCTGCCATCTTATCCTTTCATCACGGTTGTTAGGCAGCGGCCCCTTAACACCAAGTGTCAGAGGGGTATGCAGCTTCTGACACTCATAGGTTTATGCTTGAACCCCCATTTTAATTTTATTTTCAGTCCTCCTCCCATCCTGCACATGTGCACAATACTCAAATGAAGCAGAAGATTCAGCTAGTGTGCACAGCGGTTTAGCTTCAGAACATACAATACACATGTCCTCCAGATGTAACATCGCGAGAGCACATAGCAGGGAGCGCCGTGTGGAAAAACAAGAATTCACACAACAGCAGGATTTAAGGAGAATTCAGGATGGCATGTAATGGAAGAGAGGCAACTGTGAACAACTTTAGACACAAATACCGGAAACGAAAATGAGGAATAAAGTACAGCAGAAATGGGGAGGCAGCGGAAGATGAGGATAAACCAAAATGAAGAGGGGGAAAAATAAAAAAAATTTACAGACCAGTATAGCATTGGCTATAAGCACCTTCATAGTAAATCTAAAGACGTCCCTAGCATCAAAGCGGGTTAAAAGAAACACTCTACTGTATAATACTGCTTGATGTCTACATTTCATGTCTAGGGAAATATTCTACTTTATAAATAAATCTAAACAAAAAGCAGCTAAAGGAGATTCATCCACACCACAGAGAACCAAAACATTCCCACTGACTCCGCTAAGGCTGATCTTTACTTATCTTTATTCAGCCTCAACCATGTTACTATGGGCCTTACGAATTAAAGGGATAGAAATGTTTCAGATTACAAATGGCTCAGAATGTTGAGCATGTGTAACAGTACTGCTTTGCGATGTTCATATGCTGTAAAACGTGCTAGTTATAGTGTAATATTATGTTGAAGATGATCCCTCCCGCCCCTTTCCCCGTTCAGAAGCCACCTCCCCCTCAGATCTGAAGTACAGTCGCTTGACCAGACAAGCTCATACTGAGGGACAATCTTCCCTGGCTCAGTATAAGGAAAAACCTGCCCTCCTTGACAAAGGTTTTTCCTCATATTGTGCAAAGATTTTCACTTGTGATCCACTGTCGGATCTGAGACAAAAATCATTACGTCAGGGAAAGAGGTGGGATGAATCATCTTCAAGATCTTCATCTTACACTGTAGCTAGCATCGTGCAGCATATTAGCACGGCGGAGCAGTACTATTACGCATGCTAAACGTTCTGAGCTATGTGTAATCTGAAACATTACTATCCCTTTAAAGCACTTGTACAGTTCTAGAGTACACCAACTACAGAGTAGGGAATAAGAATTTCCCCAACTCCTATTGATTTAAATGGAGATTTGTTTAACCCCTTGAATGCTAGAGAAGCCTCTAACTCATTGCTTCGCTTCAGCGGGCTAAAACACATTGTTAAGTTACTATTACATGTCCTCAGTGGTAAAGTTTGTACAAGAACTGGCACATTTAGATTTGACACAAATGACCTATATTTTATCAAGTTGAACTCTGGAGAGGTCTATGAATTGGAGACGTTTCTAGTATTGTGTGCGTGTTAAAAGGCAAAGACATTTGATCCCTGAATTTCTCCCCTATTTTTCCTGTGCATGTAACTAAAAGTAATCTAAACACTGTAAAATCTCAGGTATAACAAGCACCTGTGTATAAATATGAAGGTATATATTATATAAGAAAGGAGGGTTGCCAGATACCTTCCCTCCCTCCCAGCACAATCCGCACTCACAAGATAATCCTTACTTCCACTAAAGTCCGACTCCACATCTTCCCAGTGGGTGGCATGCTTGCATTTGCTGCCCACTTTCTTCAATGCCCTGCCAGTACCTTTCTCTGCCAGCCAATGCTAATGCCCTGTGACGATCTCGAGGTCCTTGCAGGGTAATACCGTAGATATATTGTGCAGAGATCTAAGCATTGGATCTACTGTATCACCCTGCGAGGAACTTCAGATCATTACAGGGCATTACCATTGTCTGGCAGGGGAAGGTCCTGACAAGGAAGCGGACAGCAATCTCAAGCATGTTGCTCGCAGGGAAGATGAGAAATCAGACTTCAGTGGAAGTAAAGATCATCTTCTGAGAGGAGATTGCGCTGGGGGGGGGGGAAGGAATCTGGCAGCCCTCTTTTTTTTTTTTTTTTTTTTTTTATTACAGCGATGTAGATCGCAATACTTAATATGTAAAAAAATATTTATTGCAAGGCTTATCCTCCAGACTAAAACAAGGGTAGCCCCACTGCTGAAAATAGTTTTAATCAAAAGTTATTGTTACTCACACTTGATTATTTTTAGGTGCAATATTTCAATGGCCTGTAATTTTATGATGGTGCTGTTGCTACACTATCCAATGGAGTTTTATGGTCAAGTGACCAGAGCTGTACATAGGATGGTGCAGAAACAGCGCCACTGTACAGCCTCAGGCCATTGTCATATTGCACTCATTCATTTCTTTTGCAGTTGGAGTGCCCTTGTTTTATCCAGGAAGATAATCCCACAATATATTTTTTATATGTGAAGTAGTACAACTCCTTTAAATATATTAAGGGATTTAATACAGTTAGGGAAGAAAACATGAGGTCATGATCTACAGTCAGAGTCTGGAAAATTGTAAAGTAACGTTGTGCAATGCATCCAGAGCGGTATGCAGCGAAACACCGGGTTAAGTAATACTGTACATAAAAGTTGACGGAGTCATAGAACATCCTCCCAGACAAGGAGGTTGAGAGAAACACTTATAGAACTCAAAAGTACCTGGGATGTCTATTCTGAGAAGTAAATTAGACAGGAAATTATGCAGAACGTGTAGGACAGATGGTTCATTTTTGTTGATAAAAATTTATGTTTCTATGTTTATTGGGCTGCAAATCTCATTATCCTTATATAAGGATACTACTCCCATTGGATGGATAATCCATAGGGTCTCAGGTTGTATAACTGCTATAAACTGGGAAATAACATTTCGTTCCTCTCAGGGAAATGCCACTCACGGCTGTACTAGAAAGGCTACGGTTTTACCTCATTGAACCTGCCATTAATCTGCTCGGGCTCATTTATAAAATTTGTCTAAAATGTCAGTTAAGCTTGACCTTCACCGACTAATTTCTCTACATGGAGTTTTCTTTGCACAACCATTATCAGGTAGGGTACACATTCCATTTGCTACTCCTAAAAAGTACAGCTATTTCCCTTATCTACAGCTTTGTAACGTTATCAGCATGGCTGGTAAAAGTCCACTTCTTATCATCAAGCAATGGAGACCCTCGTACATGTTTGAGTAAATATTCTGGCTTCATGACACATTTTCCCACAAGTCTCGCCTTTTTTCAAAGGACAATAAAGCAGAGAAAAAAAAAAAAAATACACACCACCACAAACCCCTATAGGTCCAGGCAGTTGTGAAAATCATTAATTTGCAATGCGCTGCATACAAAACCAGTCCTTAAAGGGGAACATTCACCTCTTAAAACATTTTTACCATATGTTTGGCTATTAAAGTAGTATTAGGAAACTTTTTTTTTTTTTTTTTTTTTTTTTTTTTAATCTTCAAGCCGCACACTTCCGCATAATGCGGCACTCTGAAATCTTCGGCACATCTCTTCATGACTTCCCAGTGCTACTTAATTCTCCTCCCACCTCCTTTGACGCTTCCCTTCATTATGGTGTGAATCGCATCTACCTCTCTTGCACTCAAAGGTTTAAACATCCTTTTGTAAAAACAAGTTGCCCTTATTTGAAATAACTAATCCAAATTTGGATGTGCACCAAAACTTTGTATATTTGCTTTTAGCTATTTTGGTCAAAATTGGTTGCACTCCAGCAATTTTAAATGTGTGTTTTTTTCTTTGGGTGTGCTTACCAAAACCTGGACTGGACTTATTTGAAATAACACCTTGAAGCAAGGATGGGCAACATGATGCTCTCCAGCTGTGCCAAATTACAACTCCCATTATTCCCGTCCAGCTATATAGATGATGGAAGATGTAGTTGGCAGCAACTAGAGGGCCACACATAACCCATCCTTGCCCTAAAACATTAATTACATAATCATGAGGTGTCAAATGTAGGTGAACATATAGCATTATACCAATACACAAATCTGAGTGTGGGGATGTTCAACTTCCGCCCCCTTTACCTAGTGTAACACTGCTCACCTCAGACGTAGAATCTGGTCCTGGGACAAGACAGCTTACAGCAAGGGACAATCTTCTTACTGTGAGAACAATGAAAACCCTGCCCCCCCCCCCCCTTGACATGTTTTTCCATGTTCCCTTCGCTGTGGTGTGAATCGCTTCTATAGTTACAGCAAACTCCGGATATCGTTATACTGAGCTTTCAACCTTAAAATAGTTTTAAGAAATCAACCTTTATGTTTTTAGAACAGGATGACTTTGGCCCACAGTGTATAATACTGAAATAATCTCTATGGATTTATTTATGCTATGAATTCCACAAAAGTTTGCGCAGACCCCATTTACTCTATAAGAATGCAATCTGATGGAAAGTACAACATTGCGGAATAGATGAGATCACAGCACCAGACTGGTAGCAATTACTTAATATATTAACCTATGGGTGCCAGAGGTGTATGACTCGTAGCAAAGCAATGCGTTTTACACCCCTCTGGCACTCAGATTGTTATACTACAAAACACTTTAACCCTTTTGACTGCCAGGGGGTACGCAACGCATTGCGTTGCAGTGCGTTGCGTACCACTCTGGCACTCAAAATGATTAACTCCACAGCCAACAAACCATGCATGTGCTTACTTGGTGCACTTTGTGTTTTCAGAGTAAACACTGTAGTTAGTTTCTTGCTGACTCTAATATAACTATGTGTTTGTACTTTCATCATACAAATGAATACATACAATCCCATCTCCTACAGTAGGGCAAGTACCACTGGGCTCTCCAAATCCCATCACCTTAAACCAGCTAAGAGCCTGAGTGCCAGAAGTTGCATATCTCTCTCTCTCTCTCTCTCTCTCTCTCTCTCTCAGAGACAATGCCACAAATCATATATCTGCGTGAGATAATTATAAAGTTGAAGAGGAAAAGAAAAAAAAATTCAAACAAATGGGCAATCTGACTTAACATATTCTCCAACTGCACAATATGTTTAAAGGGATAGTAATACTTTGTTTTAACTTTATTTTATTTTGTAGGCATTAAAAAAACATGAATGATATAAGTCTTATCTCTCAAACCTTTATGGTTTAAGAGATATTCACAAGCAAAGTTTTCCCTCCCCGCCCCTTTTACCTAGTGTAAGCCATCTCTTCTCAGATGTGAATCTGGTTGTAAGACCAGACAGATAACAGCAGGGGACAATCTTCTTCCTATCAGAACAATGAAAGCCCTTCCCCCCTTGACAAGTTTTTCAGGTTTTTCCCTTATCTTAATTGAAGATTGTCCCTCTCTGCAGTCTACCTGGGCACCTCCCTTCTGATCTGGCTGTACAGGGGGGGGATACTTTGCTTGTGAATACCTCTTAAACCATAAAGGTTTGAGAGATAAGACTTATATCGTTTATTTTATTTTGTAGGCATGAAAAAAACATGAAGATAAAACGAAGTATTACTATTCCTTTAAAGAGAGGCAGATTTAATTCAACCCTTTAAGGGGCAGAGGGGTGTGAAATGCATTGAGTAACCCTTGGTCCTTAATTGGTTAAGCTTCAGATCTGTGGAACAAGATGTAGACCGTTGTTGCTGCACAGCTGCTGCTTAGTGTGCAGGAAATTCTCAGGCAATGTGTCTTCCAGTGACCAATGTGCTTTGAATTGGGAAGACTGAACTGGGTCATATGATACAATGAAGAGCAGATTAACTAAAATGGTTAGTAACTGCACTCTGCTAGCGCCTGTGTGTGACAGAGGACGCTACTGATGGACAGCTGGTGTCACGGCATACTGGTCTGCTCTGTTACATACCTTGTCCTTACTTCACAGGATGGAGGTATTTCTAGACCTCTAACCCCATGAAGGCTTAACGGGCACACAGTGCATTGCAAAGAGGGCAGTTTCCTCCATTTGGCCACATATTCCAGTTTTAGATGTGCAGGTAAACTGAAGGCAGTGAAGTGCTAGTAACATTTATTTTAATTTCCAAGCATAAAAAGAAGATTCATTTTAAAGTGTTAGTAATGGCTTAAAATAATAAGTAATATTGTAGATAATGCAAAAAGAAATAAATTGGTGCAATTGAGAGATAGAACATTTTAAATTTCTCCTCTCCCTCCCCTTTCCCTGACATCAGCGTCTAGATAACAGCAGGAGATCCTGGTCTGGGTACCGTCCTGCGGCTCTTCAGCAGAGTCGAGATACCTAAATCTAAAAAGGGCTACTTCATTGAAACAGTCTACAAAATGCGATTTCAAACCAGACACTTTGTAGACCGTTCCAATGAAGTATTTCTTTTTAGATTCCGGTATGTCGGCTCTGCTGAAGAGCCGCTTCAAGTTGGCCGACTCCTATCTCCTGCTGTCAGCTTTACAGCGGACATCAGCGCAAGGGGAGGGAGGGGGAACTTTAAAATGTTCCATCTCTCAAACCATAAAGGCTTAAAAGATAGGACTTCCACAAATCATTTTTTTTTTTTGCATTATCTACAATATTACTTATTATTTTAAGCCATTACTATCCCTTTAAATAAGGGTCGTCTTTAGAATAATATTTAACCTTTTTAAGTGTCAGGAAGGGATGAAATGCATTAGGAACTTCTCTTGCACTAAAAAGGTTCAACATCCTTTTGTAAAGACAAGTTGCCCTTATTTGAAACAACTCCTTGAAGCAAGGATGGACAACATGATGCTCTCCAGCCCTGCCCCCCCCCTTGACAGGTTTATCAGGTTTTTCCTTATGCTCACTGAAGATTGTCCCTCTCTGGGATCCATCCGGACAGTCTTGCTGAGGTGAGCAGTGTTACATCAGTAAAAGGGGTGGGAGGGGATACTTTATCATTCAGTTACTCTTGAACTACAACACTGACAGCATTGAAATAACACTCTCCATGGCCTAAATACTATGAAGATTAATTGGAGCTGCTTTTATTATGAAACATTACCATCCCTTTAATACAAGAAGCCACCCATGAATGTGGGAGGATTTCATTAGTCTGTTCCATTATGTAGAACACACTGAACCACTCCCATTTAACCTGTGCATAAAGAACAGAATGTGCACATAACCACAACAGACCACATGTTACAGCTGACAGGCAGAAACAAGGCAATGCCATTCTTTGTCAAGCCAACCAGCAAATTAAATCCTATAGAAAAATTGCTGCAGTCAGCATTTCAGACCCACCCCCAAATCGGGCACTAACATTCTCAAACCTGCTACCTTGAACTTACTAAATAGGGCAAAAAAAAAAAGATACTGCAAAGCAATTCTGGAGCACACTAACCAACAAATAAATATTCCCCAAGGTCTCAGTTAACATGGTATTCTAGCAATGCATTGGAGACCTCTCTAGCATTCAAGGTGGTTAAAAGACCCGTATTAACATCAATGAGAATTTGTATTTGTTCTCTTATAGTGTAAGTGCAGTTACTTTGCCTTTATAAGAGAATATCTAACTCCTCAATATATCCCACTTTATCTTGAATGGTTAGGCTGACACCCATCCCTGGACCGTGTGGTACTTAAATAGGAACAGTTAGGTGAATTACATCTCAGTCTTCAACCATTCCCAATAGCTGAACTCCCAGAAGACGCGTTTTACAGATTACAGGAACACACCCAAAGCAGTATATAATGGATGACTCCAAACAACCAAGGTTTCAATACACAAAGTACCAAATCCCGTACAGTACATACAGTGTACACATTTTTCATTCAACGGAAAGCCCTGTAGTGCTACTACCCAACAGCTAATGAGGTATACGATTATAACCATTGGAGTGCTAGAGTAATCTAACATATTGCTCTGCAGACAGCCATCTTAAAGGGGATCTCTCACCTTATACAACATTGACCGTCTCCTGTATTCTTTTAATTTCATTTAAAACAGTGTAGTTTCTGAGATATAAGCATTTAAAGTCTTCCTCATGATGTCAGCAGCTCTCAGGCTGCGGGTACAGCTCCAGCCCGCAGCCTATTAATGTCTTCATTTACCCTCCCCTTGTAGTGGCTCTTCTCCTCCTCTGACCTGAATCTATGTGTCTGCATAGACAGAGCGCGTTCATATGCTCCGTCCTTTATAACGGGTGCCATTCCGCATGCCTAAGTGGCAAGTGGACTAGCACTCATTATAAAGGACTGAGTGACCTGGACGCGCTTATGCAAGAGAGCGTGCCTGGTCAGATTCAGTCATCCTCCTCTGGAGGAGAAGAGCAACTACAAGGGGAGAGTAAATGAGCTGTACCAGCAGTGTGAGAGCTGCTGACGTCACAAGGAAGACTCATATACGACACACTTTTAAATAGGATTTCAACTTCAACAACATTACACTACAGGAGACAGTCAATGTTGTATAAGGTGAGAGATCCCTTTTAACCCTTTGAGTGCTAGAGGGGTACGCATCGCATTGCAAAGCAATGCGTTGAGTACCCCTCTGGCACTCAAAGGGTTAACACTAAGGACAAGAGGGGTGGGCATCACATTGCTTTTTAATGTGTCGACCACTCCTTTAGTCTTTAAAGGGACAACCCTATAAGCCTTTTCGAGTGCCAGGAGTATGCAAAGCATTGTGAAGAAAAGTGTTGCATACCTCACTCAAAGGGTTAAGTTTCACAATTATCAAGATGCGTGAATTATGCTGAGACCACCCCTAGGCAAGAGGTGAACAGAGTGTGAGGTTCACAGTGCACTGCTTTGATACTATTCTGACATGCAAATGGTTAACCTTTGGCATGGAACTCTGATCATTTCAGTGTGTCAGATTTCGGATTGCGGGTGCATATTAATTTATTTGCCCCGAGGAGTTTTGTGGCTTTTTGCACTGTTCTGTGTATACTTTATCTGCTGCTCCATAAACATATACAGGTTATTCAGTGTTGAGAAGATATTTTGCTTGTGTGTAGAGAATGGTCTTCCATAACCCTAAGCAAATTCATTCTCACAGTAATCACACCACAGCAGTGGTTCTCAATACACTTGCTTGAACTTTCGGGGCACCCCTAACATATTTCATGTTAATTATCAAGGGCATAATGAAGACGACAATCATAACAAAAATAAACATATTATGCATAACAATTTCCATAAATCTACATTTAAAAGTCAGTATTCACTTTTTTTGTCAAAGTCTTAACAGAAAATATGGGGCACACTATGTTGATGACTGTGGCACAAAAAAGGGCCACGGCAGCCTGGTTAAGAATCACTGGCCCAGAGGAAACAGGGTTCCACCAGAGAGGAAAAACACAGGGTTCCACCAGAGAGGAAAAACACAGGGTTCCACCAGAGAGGAAAAACACAGGGTTCCACCAGAGGGGAAAAACACAGGGTTCCACCAGAGGGGAAAAACACAGGGTTCCACCAGAGGGGAAAAACACAGGGTTCCACCAGAGGGGAAAAACACAGGGTTCCACCAGAGGGGAAAAACACAGGGTTCCACCAGAGGGGAAAAACACAGGGTTCCACCAGAGGGGAAAAACACAGGGTTCCACCAGAGGGGAAAAACACAGGGTTCCACCAGAGGGGAAAAACACAGGGTTCCACCAGAGGGGAAAAACACAGGGTTCCACCAGAGGGGAAAAACACAGGGTTCCACCAGAGGGGAAAAACACAGGGTTCCACCAGAGGGGAAAAACACAGGGTTCCACCAGAGGGGAAAAACACAGGGTTCCACCAGAGGGGAAAAACACAGGGTTCCACCAGAGGGGAAAAACACAGGGTTCCACCAGAGGGGAAAAACACAGGGTTCCACCAGAGGGGAAAAACACAGGGTTCCACCAGAGGGGAAAAACACAGGGTTCCACCAGAGGGGAAAAACACAGGGTTCCACCAGAGGGGAAAAACACAGGGTTCCACCAGAGGGGAAAAACACAGGGTTCCACCAGAGGGGAAAAACACAGGGTTCCACCAGAGGGGAAAAACACAGGGTTCCACCAGAGGGGAAAAACACAGGGTTCCACCAGAGGGGAAAAACACAGGGTTCCACCAGAGGGGAAACACAGGGTTCCACCAGAGGGGAAACACAGGGTTCCACCAGAGGGGAAACACAGGGTTCCACCAGAGAAACTTTTAATTGGACCTTAGTTATAAGTTGAGCAGTGCAATTCTGGGGTGACATGACAAATTCAAATGGATTTAAATTTTGCTTTTAACCCATTGAGTGTTCATGAGGTTTTTTTCTTTTTTTGCAATGCATCTGAGACCGTAAAAGCATTCAAGGGGTTACAGGTTGCATTTAAAATCACTTGGACTTTCTCTTTCTTCCCTGTGGTGAATTTGGTTTACCCCAGAATTGGACTGCTCCACTTCACCATAAGGCTCAAAGGAAAGTTTCCTAGTGAAGCCCTGAGTTTTCCCTGGTCTGATTACTGGAAGCGCCAGTTTGCTTAGGACCGGTCTTTTGCATTCAAGGGGTTAAAAGTCCAATTTAAATCACTGGGAAGATTTGTACCAGGGTGCAGTTGGTTTGCTCCAGAACTGCATCACTTGAGCTCTGGGATTACAGCCCCAAGGACAGTATTCAGGAAGATAGAGGTAGTGAGGTCCCTGCCCAGAAGAGCTTCAGTCTAGAGGAAGCCAGTTACATTCTGTCTCACCAACAGCCCTATAATCTCTAGTGAGCAAGCTCTCATGCACAGGGCCTCCAGGCACCTTTCTTTAGTTAAGCTCGTCCTGAAGCATGACCTAGTTAATGAGTCTCCCGGATTAAGAAGGATGTATTTCCACTAACAGACTCAGTAAAACGGTTTTATCACATACTGTGCTACATATATATGCCGCTGTCTTTATCCCATTCACAAATGGAGTGCCAGAGGGATATGCAAAACATGGCGCTGTCCAGCCTTTCGGCATTAAATGTGTTAATGGCCTCCCAACCTGATACAGAAACGCCATCTCTTTACTGCAATAATTAAAGCAATTCACTAAACTAACATAGCACCGCAAATTATTACATTAGCGTTATGCACACAGTTATTTTCAAGTATAATTGCTGCTTTAACGAAAAATATAACCTATGCGGGCAGGTACTGGAGAACAGCGCAGACATCTTGCAGAGCCGGCATCTCTGCGTCTGAGCTGTCCGTCCTTCAACGCCACAAATGGAGAGTTAAATGCCTTTGTGCCAAAAGGCACCGGAAGGGACTGACAGCGCAGGCACAGAGACCGCCTACAGCAGGATCCCAGCCGGTGCCTGCCTGCATAGAAGGTTATATTTTTATATATATATTTTAACAGTTAAAAGAGCAAAATACATCCCCTGTGTCAATGGAGGATTGGTATTCTAAGTTGGTATCATACTGAAACCTTTCAGTAAATGGCTGATACAACCTGGAGTCAAGCAAAAGGCCAGTCTTAACCCTATAAGTGCCAGAGCAATGTGTTGTGTACTCCTCTGGTACTTGAAGGGTTAAAGTTGAACCATCACGTTAAATACATTGCCCCAGAATATATTACTAACCTAGCGATATGCAAAGTTATACTAGCCTTAAGCTCAATAAGTCCATGATAGTTCAGTAAAAACACATCTTCAGCAGGATCCAGAGGACAGACGGCGCAGATATGTTGGAGGAAATGTGCCTCTGAGTCTGCGCCGTCTGTCCCGTTCTCTGCCGGCATTGGACGTGACGTTCCTTCGTACCTTATGGCACCGGAAGGAACTGACCGCGCAGGCGCACAGAGCTTCTTTTGTGAGCTCTGTGCAACCCGAGAGAGCAAGAACAAGACTGACTGATCATTCACTTCTTTCTATAAACCACATCTCCTATATAATAAAACGCTAGGATGTTTGTCCAATGCAGTTATGCGCAGTAGAGACTGCCTGATTGCAGAGAATGCTGGGAGCAATTCTGTGTTTTGGGGCAGTCACTACAGCGCATGACCGCATCGCGTGCGCCGCCAATGAAGTGGCAGCAGTACGCAGAGCAGGACCGGACTCTTAACCCTTTGAGTGCTTTGCAATGCATTGGGTACCCCTCTGGCACTCAAAGGGTTAAGATCACACGGCCCTTGGCCCATGTACATGGGCTTTTACACTAGTCCTATATAATAATTCACTAGGATGTTTGTCAGAAGCCGCCACCAACAGTAGAGACTGCGCGTTCGGGCACTCTCTACTGCGCATGATTGCACCGCGTGAGGCGATGCAAAACTGCACCGCGTGGAGCAGTGAGGTAGCGGCCGCTTAACATTACCCGGACCTTGGCCCGTGTACACAGGCTTTTACACTAGTATTCCTATAATCAACTAGGTGATTTCAGGGAACAGATGCAGCAGAAGAATTTTGAAAGACACCAGGTGCTGCACTATAACCTATTATTTACATGGGTGGGTACATAATTTGCTTACATATGCCATCATACACTTTGCTTCTGATCAAGAAATGTTATTGCTTACAGGTCACTGGATAAATCACACAGGGACTATAACAATAATGAATATTAATGATTATGATGCTGCATTACCATGGCAAAATCAACAGCATGATAAAACTTTTATGTTGTCATAAATTATTTAGCAATGTGATAAACCAGGGCTAAAACAGGAATAAAGATTTGTGGAACACAATGCTACCGTGCTTGCTGTACTTAGGCATATAAATCTACATATACACAATCTTTGAATCCATGCGTTTGGCACCGCTTCAGGACTCAAGGGGATAAAAGAGGGATCAACTAAAATTAAGAGGATTCCTATCCTCATAACAAACATGTACACAAAGCCAGCATCTGCAAAAATGTTCATTTGTCCAAATGTGATTAATAAAGTAACTATGTATAAAACCCAAATGCTCTAAGATTAAAACTCTATCACTTTCTTTTCACAGAGAGCTTACCTCCTACTTTGCAATTTAAATGTAAACTATACCTCTGAATGGATTATAATATATAGTTCTAATAACTAGTGAAACAACCTATACCAAAAAATACCACATCAGAGCTCCATCTTAACCGGTACAACTCAGTTGGTTTCTTCCAAATCTAGGCCTGAACCAGCATTCATAGGAGGAGATTCACTCAGTGTTGATAAAGAGGCAATAAGGTAGAGATGTCTCCAATTCATATGTTATTCTATGGAGCCTATGCACTAAGATTTCTTCTGCTTTGGAGATCTTAGTGCATAGGCCTCATACAACAACATAGACACTAGAGAAGTTATCTCCACTTTATCACCGCTTAGTGAATCTCCCCCACAGTCCTTCCACCACTGCTCCAATTAACATCCAGATAACATGCACCTTCAGCTATTTAAAAGCTCATGTTCACTGTCATTATGCTAGAAATTAACCCTTTGAGTGCCAAAGTGGTATGCAATGCATTGGGTTGGGTACCACTCTGGCACTCAAAGGGTTGAATCTATGATGCTATAGACTGAATGTGTCACTCAGACGTTTGAGTAAGATTGTTATTCATTACGTTCTGTGCACAAGAACAGCACTGAATCGCAATCTATTAGTCATACAACTGATGCTTTGCACATGCTTCACATTCCAATTGTTAAATCACAAGGATAAACGTGAATTTTTCCCACCAAAACAATTTACAAAGGAATTGATGGGTCTCTTGTATAAACACAAGAGAACAGAGCAAACACACCATAGATGACAATAAAAATTCCCCATGATTTCAGTGTAACAACTGCTTAAATGCTAGAGTTCACCATAGCATTAGTTAGCACTGAACACCTTGAGCATTCAAAGACTTAAGGGTCCCATTGAAATCAATGGTAAGTTTTCTTTATCCCATAAACTGCAGCTTATCTGTCCAAAAACTACTCCACTTTGCTTTTATACCTTACTAGTTGAACAGCCTGTTACACGGGCCACAGTGCCACTGCCACCCGGTCACGGGGCAGCCACGCGCAGTAGAGATTGCCCGCGCAACGGCTGATACAGAGTTTGACGCTCCTTCGGAGCGCCCAGCTCTGTATCAGCCGCGGTGTGGGCAATCTACTGCACATGACTGCAGCACGCGCAGCAGTGTCTACTGCGCATGTCGCGGCGTTACACACGATTTAGCGAATTATTATATAGGATGAGGGCTTTGGTGATTTGGAAACAAATGTCAAAAATCACCCATTATTTACTTAAAACAGTTTGGGACATTTAGCTTGGTCAGTTTATCCACCTTTCCAGTACTTCCAAATAAGAACTGACAGTTTGGGAGGGAGAGTGGCAGGTTAGTATTTGACACAACAGGCTGTGCCAGACAGCACTGCCTAATTTGCATAATCTTAAATAAATAAAGCTAAATATCTCAGCAGTGTATGGCAGGATAACCAAGAAAATAATACTGTGACACACACTCTACATATATACTGTCCACTCAGCGTGATACCCGATTGTAGGGGAAACAGCTCCTCACTGGTAGCTACAGAGCTTCCTGTTGTAGACCCCTACATCCTATATATCCTATATAATAATTCGCTAAAACGTGTGTAACGCCACAGTCATGCACAGTACAGCCTTCCAGTAACGAGGCTGATACAGAGCGGGGAGCTCCGAAGGAGCTGCCAGTGGCAC
The DNA here is from genome assembly GCA_037306005.1 of Rhinophrynus dorsalis. Classification (NCBI taxonomy): domain Eukaryota; kingdom Metazoa; phylum Chordata; class Amphibia; order Anura; family Rhinophrynidae; genus Rhinophrynus; species Rhinophrynus dorsalis. Next base: position 443,553,922 of record CM074723.1, read on the forward strand.
TGTGGCCTGTGTAATGGGCTCTTCAACTAGTTAGGATTATAGAAAAGGACCTTCTGGTACACTAAATATATATAAAAAAACTACAATCTTTAGAACATCATTGCCCATCTGAATTTCATTTGGAGCAAGTACACCACTGAACAAAGTCTAAACCACAGATGGTATGAAACATCCTACTTTCTATGTTGGGCCTACTCCAGACATTCATCATAAATACCACATTCATTTGAAATATGCAATATGATGTAACACCCATTCCTTGTTCTATACATACTGTGCAAATCTTGCCTGTTATAACAAATCTAAAGTAGAGAGTCATTCCAAAAGATCAAACATAACTCTTGCTCTCGCTCTAGAAATGACTTAAAGGGATAGTAATACTTTATTATTACTATCCCCCATATTGTACATATTTGTAAAATAATTTAATAGCCCCCAGGTTCATCTCTCAAACCTTTATGGTTTGAGAGATAACCGAAGGCAAAGTTCCCCCCTCCCTCCCCCTTCCCTGAAGTCAGCGTTGTACTGACTGCAGGGGAAGTCCGTCGTACGACAGGCTTGCGGCTCTGCAGCTGAACCGAGATCGCGTTAGTGAAAAAGAATTATTTCACTGAAACTGTGTTCTACATGTGCTTGGTTTGTGCTTGGTTTGCAATCACATGTAGAAGACCATTTCAGTGAAATAATTATTTGTCATTAACGCGATTGCGGCTCTGCTGCAGAGCCTCATGATGAAAGTCAGACCGGATATCCCTGCAGTCAGTACAACGCTGACTTCAGGGAAGGGGGAGGGAGGGGGGAACTTTGCCTTTGGTTATCTCTCAAACCATAAAGGTTTGAGAGATGAACCTAGGGGCTATTAAATTATTTTACAAATATGTACAATATGGGGGATAGTAAGAATAAAGTATTACTATCCCTTTAAAGGGAAACAACTGATACTTCTTCAGCAAGATAACCTGCCATGTGCTGACTTTGTACAGCTCACTATGCAGCAAGAGAGATTAGCAGAATTTTAAAAACATGAGAGGGGAGGACTCATGAAAAAACTCATGAGTTTAACAGATCATATAATAGACCCCATAGGTTCACATGGGTGATCTGCACAACTTTCTGCAAATTTGATCTAACTGCATTTTAGCTGTCAAATTTATAACAGTGAGATCACAATGGAAGAGCAAAAAAGAAAAAAAATATACATAGATATTCTAAAACAAGACTCATGGATCCTGAAACACTCTGGATTATACAAATTTGCCATGTTTTTTTTACTTTGTTTTAAAGCAGAACTTTCAGATCCTCCTCGGTCGCCATACATTTATTAAACGCATGGCGACTAGCTTGGAAATCCAGGTCTTACCTTTAAAAAACAGACTGTAAAGAAATCCTTGCCGTTTGGAGACCAGAACCCAGGCTACAGCGCAGACATCTTGACTGCGCTGTCAGTCCCAGTCTCCACTGACTAGAGTGCAGTGCACCATAAGGTTACCAGAAGGGACAATCTGCTCTTTTTTAAAGGTAAAAAATCAATTTCAAAGCTAGTTGCCATGAGTTTAATGAATGCAAGGCGACTCAGTAAGATCTGAAAGTTCCGCTTTAATAGACTTCACACTATTTGATTTTACTTTAATTGCTGATCACTACTTTTTTGGAGACTTTTCAGTCGATATACAAAGGATTGTACCAGCATACGTTGGAGCACTTGTACAGGGGTAGGGTAACCCTTGAAGCTATACCGGTGGAGAGAGTACCAAATGGGTAAAAAACCAAAATGTCAGTAAACTTATGTGATAATGTAAATGTGTCATTTATCATTAACATTGTTTGATTTATATAGATTTATTGCGTGATTTGCATATATTTGAAAGCACTCATGTTTTCTTTTCGGACATTGCTGACGAGAGAAACGTCTATGTGGTGGGCAGTGAAATATCCCCACATGCTTGTATAACCACTATCAGCTGTATGAGTGGCAATGTGTAAATGTGGGTAGAACATTATTTCTCATTCGTCTGCTGCATCTTGGAAGCCGTATTAACCCTATGAGCTCCTTCTGGTCTTTCTTGTTCATATGCTAATTATGCTTTTTAGGGATGTTTCACTTGCTAATTAAGTGTTTCAATTAAGTTTAATTTGCTAATTAACCTCTGTGCCGCACCATTTTATGGGGCAGGGAACTTAGGAAGTTTACTCCTTCCAGTTATTGTTAAATTATTACTCCAATTATATAGTCTTTGGAACAGAAATAGTTAATTATAGGAGTGCGATGCCTCAAAGGACTACCGAGACAGAGCCCAGCCCTTTTTTGAATAGAAGTGCTAAATCCACCCACTAGTCACATTATCGTGTATGTATTTAATTTAAAATAAGTACACACCCCCAATGAGAGGAGGATATAAAAATAAAAAATAAATAATAAAATAAAATCAGCTGGCAGATCATTTTGTCTATATTTTACCCTGATGAAGCTTAGTATGTGGTGAACTGTTTTGGGCCATACTGCTGTCTGATTTTTGGAATTAACGCAGCCTGAATTTGGAAACCAATAAACACCATGTGGATCATCTGTATAACAATCAAGGGTAGTAATTGAGCAAGCCACTTAGAATGAGGCTTACCAACAAGGGCTATAAGACAAAGTGTTCAACAGTCTGTTACATTGTCAAATAAGTGTGACTGGGATTCATGATCCCAATATTTTTTTGTAACATTATAACACTTTGTGTTATAATTGCTGCATATTGCAAAGCAAGACAACTAACGTATGGAGGGTTGTGAGATTTAGAATGTGGCTTATCCACAAAGGCTGTAGCACAGAAATTATCTATTGCTGCATTGTTACAATTTCCATATAGTTTGTTATTCAGGTACTTCAGTCCTTAATCATCATAGGGATGAATAATAATAATAGGTTACTTTTCTATACTATGTAAACAGACCTGGTAAAAATGATCCCATAAGCTCTCTCTCTCTCTAGTTTAATGCACACTGGGTGTTTCAGAAGAACATTATTGTACTTTTTTATTTGAAACCTATCCAACAGAGTGGATGAGGCTTGGTATCTTTAATATACAATAAATAACATTTTTTATGCAAAACATTGGATACCTCCCTGGCACTCAAAAGGTTAAATGGACATAAATTCATAGACTTATTATTTGGAGCCTCTGTACTCCCAGGTTCATCTTTCTGTGTATACGAATAATTTACAAATGATGCACTTGGCTAAACATGTCAGTCTTAGGTGGAACCAAGGTTCCATAACCTCGTTGTCCAAAACAAAACTGTTGGACACTCTCTCTGGCATTCAAAGAGTTAAAGCCTTTGAATGCTACAGATGCATCCAAATGCATTGCTTCAAGGGTTTAATCCTGATAGATGGGTATACAAGTCACTGTGAAGCAATTCATGGCACATCCCTCTGGCACTCAAAGGGTTAAAACAAAGGCCCACACGGCATTTCTACAGGACTGACAATGCAGCTGTTCAGGATATCCTGTTTTTGAACAGATGACAATCATTTGCTCAGTGATGTTGAATGACCTGTGCAAAGTCAGGGATACCTCAAAGACCTGCACTCCCTCTGTACTCCAGGAAATAAATTTGAGACCCATGATTTAAAAGGAACAGCAATACTAAAAGCGAGATTCTACGTGAAATCACATTTATAACATTTACACAGGTATGTAAACATGTCTATACCTTGATAGAACTACATGATAGAATAGTGTTGTTTCTCAGCAGGTTGGGTCATGCAGCTTACTTCTGCCCTCATCACTTCTTAGTCTAAAGCATGTTCTATAGAAAACAGCTGGGAGAGAGGCGTGTACAGGGGAAAAAATATATGTACCGTTTCCCACGGCCTGCTGAAAAACAGTGCAATTTTATAGACCTTAAGGAGATAGCTAATTTTTTTTTTCCTTCTCATAATAATTACTATATAGCACTGGTAATCAATCTTTTGCGAACAAGCTATTGGAGACGAAAGCACTCGTGTCCATCCATACCTTTTTTATATAGCCACCTACTGCTAGACAGTATGTGCTGACACAGACACTTCTCCACAGCCACACAACTAAGGGTTTGTATCTAGGACACATGGCAAACACAGTACAATCCCTAACAAGTAGTAGGAGCAGATGTCAGAAAAGTAGAATGCACTGCCTACTGTAGCATTGCCGCCTACTGTAGCACTGCCCAGCACTGCCGCCTACTGTAGCACTGCCGCCTACTGTAGTAGGAGCAAATGTCAGAAAAAACTGAATGCACTGCACTATATTAATAATATAATGCACTGGATGATGCCACTCCGGAACTCAAGAAAATAAATAAACTAAAACAAAGTGTGTTATATTCACACACACACACACACACACACACACACTATATTATATTATATTATTATATATATATATATATATATATATATATATATATATATATATATATATATATATATGACACACACACACACTATACAAGCATCTCTTCACTGGCTGCTAAAACTCCCACCTGGTTGCCAAAACGTACATATTTCTCTCCACCCCTGCTCTATGCAGTTTACAGTAATGTACCATTTCCAGTTCTTTAAAGTTCCAACAAAGAGTGAAACCTTTAACAGCTACAAATTGTGCAACATTTACATTCATAATCAAGCTGTATTTTAGAATTCGCCTTCCTTTAAAAAGGAAACCAGCTATCGGACAGTACCCTAATGGCAGGTCTGCCAATTGTGAGCCCTGCTGAATAAGCAGGGTAGAAGAAACAGAATCTCAAAAGTGAACCCCAGTAACCCCTTGATGGTCCTGTCAGAGACTAAGTCTCTCAAATAAGTCTCACTAGGCTGTGTGTACAGCTCTCACAGACATTAGTGAAGGGCTTTCAACCATGACACTAGCAGTCAATTTAGGCTGCATGAACAACCAGGAAAGTTCCAGGTTGAGTTTGAAAGCTGAGGGGAGTCAATCTTCAGGAGACGGACACACACACACACACAAAAATAGCATTTTGGGTTGTACACCACAGCTCCAGCCTTTACACTCCAGGGAGCAAACTTGGCAAACCATGATAATTACCCTTTAAAATGAAGCATCTTAATTCCACTGTATAGGAAATCAGATTCAACCCCAGTTTAGGGTCTCCATAAAATTAGTGGATTTTTATTAGCAAATTCACACATACATAGATGAATCAATTAGTGCAATGACTCTTTATCACAGTCCCCAGGACATAAAATGTAACTTTATAAGGCTTTAAAGTAGACCTTATTATGTTTTCCTAATGAAAGTCCCAAAGAGGGACAAACTCTGGAAGGGCAGAAGTTACTTTTTTTTTTTTTTTTGCCCGGCTATTGATAGCTGTCAAAGATACACTTACTAAATGACCGACTATAGAACTGTCAGCAACTTATTATTATTTTTTTTTCTGCATTCTGCTGATAATGACACAGGAAGGTCATGTTTGATGGCTGTCCCATGTTACTGGTAGTCACCCTCAAGGCTTGACCGTTTATTAGAGTTAACAACGAGAATTGCAACTTTCGTCAGTACTCTTCTGAAAAGTCTGTAAATGCCACCCACGGCCATCACATGCAGACCTTCCTTGCTGCGTTCCTATGTGAACACATTAAAGATACAGCTTGCTAGTGCATTCAGTCACCCGTTTGAAAAAGTACCATAGCGGAGCATAGGACCTTTGACAATGGGTGACAAAACTCAGAACTGATGAGTGGTTGCCAGTGTGAAAGACTAATGTTAAATTGGAATTCATGCCTTATAACAGCTTAGGTTCATTTACAAGAAATTTCCAATATAATGGAGTGTTAAGTTAGCCTTTTTTTTTACTTTTATATAAATACTAGTATGAGATTTTGTTCTGTCTGTTTATGCAAATTAGATGTGGCTGGCACAGACATGAGCCAAATTAGAACATTCTACACTGTACTGCTTCCCAGCTGCCACCTTTTCATGCTCTGGTACCACAATGGTTGCAAATAAACTCATTTTATTTATGTTGTCAAGAAAATAAGAGAATGATGAAAAAGCAAGAGGTAGTGGCAGTTGGGTGGGAGCGCAATGTAAAATGTTTGAGTTTGGCTGCCAGCCAGCACTGCCCATCTTCTATAAACTGACAAATAAAGCTAAGTCTCAAACTATTATCTTAAATAAATAAATAAAAATGGCATACATACAAGGGATTTTGAAAGCGGTTTCCAATTAATCCAAGTTGCCATAAGAGGTTACTTCCACTTTAAGAATCTGAAAACATGTCAGAGCAGCACAGTCTGCATCCATAGACCAGGTGTCATCATTGAAAAACACAGATGATCTGGATTGGAAAAGGGCTTACATACAGAAGTACAACAAAACACGCCAGTCTGATTAACTTGAGAGTATAATAGGGGACATAGACTTGGCTAATGAAGAGAGATTAGAAGGGATTGTAAACTAGGCTGCTAATAACCCAAAGCAAACATATGTTCTAAAGATGCATGAAGGCAAAAAGCACACTAACATTGAACATCACTAAAGTGACACAAAATATAAAATGCTTGTCAAGAACAGGTGCTTCAGAAAAAGGTCATTGTGACCCAAGGTAAAAAACAAAGATTCAGACATCGTAACCTATGTAACTTTATCGGTAAGAGAGCCATAGGGGGTTATGCACTGAGGTGTGATAAAGAGGTGATACAGCAGACATAGCTTCTCCAGTGATATCACGACTCCAATTCCTGTTATTCCATAAAGAGTATGCTATAAAATCCCAACAGCTGGGGATAACATAGGAACTGGAGAAGTAATCATCTTATCACCTCTTTATCAAGCATCTCCCCCATAATATGCTAGATTGGCCAAGAGCTAAGGATTTCTGGGTACTGGGCCAAAAACTGTTTGCAGAAATAACAGCAGAACTGGGTGCTCCAGTGTAACCCTACTTCTACCAAAGCACAGGACAGGGATGAACAGATATAGTGAAAATGTAGAAGCTACAGTTAATCTTTAAGAGCATGTCTATTAATATGTGTAACCTACCACCCACCCCCCCTTTGCAATTTATGAGCCAAGAAAATCAAGGTTGATTTCTCATATCAGTTACTGAAAACAATGGCTATTACAACATATCGGCAGATTTGATTTCTCTACAATACAAACTAAACTTAGCCACTTTAGGCTTCGGGGGGGGGGGGGGATAAAACAAATTGTCACTATATTCACAAACACTGGCTGCAGGTATGTATAACCCTTTGGAGTGCCAGAGGGGGTACACAATTGTACTGCAAAGCAGCACTCTGTGCATCTCTCTGGAACTCAAAGGGTTAAAGATCTTAAAGTATTGTCAGTCTATGGTGTAAAAGATAGAGAGACACAGAAATGTTCCAATTCAGACTTCTTACTGAGTTCAGTTGGCATGCATAAAAACTCATAAACATATCTATACATAGGATCTAGTGCAAACAGCACGCTGTACCCATCATTGTGCTCGCCTGAAATCGGTTTTTATACCTCTCCCCCACTGGACCTTATGTACAAGAGAAAACTGGGGGGAGGTTATGTACCAAGGTGTGATAAAGAGGAGAGGACTTGTCCAGTGATATCACATCTCCAGTTCATATATTATTCTATGGAGTCCATGCACCTAGATCTCTTCCACTTGACAAATCTTAGTACAGGGCTGTCCAAGTGCAAGCCTCAAGGGCCACCAACAGGGCAGCATTTAAAGATTTCCTCGATTAAGCATAGGTGAGAGAATCAGCGGCTCACTCATCTTGGCTGACTCACTCGGAAATCCATAAATCCTGGTCTGTTGGTGGCCCTTGAGGACTGGACTTGGACAGCTCTGTCTTGCTGAATAGGCTCCATAGAATATCACAGGAACTGGAGAAGTGATATTACTGGATAAATAATCTCCACTTTATCACCTTAGTACATCTCCCACCCCATGCAGTCCTACCAGAGCAAACCAGTTGAACTATAGGAGATATAAAAATTCTAATTAACTGAAATTAATCTGTTTACCCCTTAAATACTAGGATGGTCTCTAAAATATAGCTTTGCAATGTGTTTTAATCAATGGGGTTTTGGAGAATTGTTTTACTTCTACTCTAAGTTGACGTTGGTTTGCCCTAGAAATGCCCAACGTCCACTAGGCCTTATTCGTCAAGCTAAGTAGTACAATTCGGGTGCAAACCAACTGCACCATAGAGGAGGATGAAAATCCTCCGAGTTAGATGACAGTTTTAACCCTTTGTGTGCCCAAGGGGTATTCCTCACTGGTACTCAAAAGGGTTAACCTGTTGAATGCTAAAGCGGTCTTCAACACATTGCAAAATAACACTCTGCAGAGTTCTCCTGCAATAAACAGTCCACTGATTTACAGGTTGGACACAGAATTTGATTTAATGAACATCAACTTAATTTATCATTACTTTTTTAAAGGGATAGTAATGTTTCATAATAAAAGCAGCTCTAATTAATCATCATAGTATTTGGGCTTTGGAGAGTGTTATTTCAATTCTGTCAGAGTTGTAGTTCAAGAGTAATTCAATGAGAAAGTATCCCCCTCCCACCCCTTTTACTGATGTAACATTGCTCAGCCAGATCAGAAGGGAGGTGCCCAGGTAGACTGCAGAGAGGGACAATCTTCAATTAAGATAAGGGAAAAAAACCTGAAAAACTTGTCAAGGGGGGCAGGGCTTTCATTGTTCTCATAGGAAGATGATTGTCCCCTGCTGTTATCTGTCTGGTCTATGGACTGGATTCCACATCTGAGAAGAGATGGCTTACACTAGGTAAAAGGGGCGGGAGGGGAAACTTTGCTTGTGAATATCTCTCAAACCATAAACGCTTGAGAGATAAGACTTATATCGTTCCTTATGTTTTTTAATGCTTACAAAATAAAATCTATAAAACAAAGTATTACTATCCCTTTAACCCTTTGAGTACCAGAGGAGATGTATCAAACACATAGTGTTGCAATGCATTGGATACTCCTCTGGCACTCAAATGGTTAACCATCTGAGTGCCAGAGGGGCAGATTTTTTTTTTGTTTGTTTTTTTAACTCAAAATCTGATTATTTTTTTTTTGATTTTTTTTTTTATTTAAAATCGATTTATTTTAATGAAATGCTTTTGGAGGAAAAATCTAAAGATAATTTCCTATTTAAGATACATTATAGTTTAAAGGTTATTCAGCATGAAATAGCATAGTTATGTACCTGAGGCTGTATATCATGCAATTATATTTTAGGTTATACTAGTGCAAAAGCCCGTGTACATGGGCCAAGGTCCGGGTGATGTTAACCCTTTGAGTGCCAGAGGGATGCGCAACGCATTGCTTTGCAATGTGTTGCGTACCCCTTTGGTACTCAAAGGGTTAAGAGGCCGGTCCTACTCTGCGTCCTGCTGCTGACGCAGTCATGCACTGTAGACACTGCCCGAAAGCACAGAATGCTCCCAGCACAAAACTCCCAGCATTCCATGCACTCGGGCAGTCTCTACTGCACATGACGGCTTCTGACAAACATCCTAGGGAATTATTATATGTTCCAAATATGAGTGATTAATCTTTTAAACTAAAATCAGTTCTGATATTGCCGATTTACTAATCTGACAGGTTATATTCTAAATATGACTTCTTTACCTGGTTGCAAATATTGATGGTTTTAACTACCAGCAAGAATGAGTTTTTACATTTAAAAATCCAGATTTAAATCTAATCTTACTGACTTGTGATTTAATTAATGATTTAAATTGCAATTTAAACCAAACCCACCCTGCAGAGGGGTGCGCAACACATTGCTTTGCAATGCATTGCATTCCCCTCTGGCACTCAAAGGATTAGAGGTATATGGAATTCTGTTCACTGTGTTTATTCCAAAGCTTAAGATGTAGGTTTCCTATAAATGGAAGCTTCCTATACATTTATAGTAACACAACGTGTACATTTTAATATAAGCAGAAATTTTGTCCCTGCTGTACGAGCCAGTGTTTGCACAGGATCATGCTATATAACTCATGTTGTGTAACAAAGACAGAGCGGTCCGATAACACTCACATTCCTGAACAAGGTCACCAGCCACATTCAGACAACCTTGCATACTAGGTGAAGGGAAATGCACTATATAGCAAGAACACTTAATCTACCAATCTATTCCTCATTAGATGCGCACAAGCTCAGCACCGCTACTCTCAATCCCACTAATTAGGTAGAGATTAATCCAACGCCAGTTCAGTGCACATTTTATCCATAAGTATTTCAGGGCAGCTCTTCATTATTGCTTATTGAACCATTAAATGGACCATTCTGTGAGCAATCTTATGACTGTACACAGCACTGGGAAATTTATATTGAGTTATAAATCCTTGGACATTTGTCGGTGTATTCAGGAAGCCAAATGAGGCAATGCCAGCACAAACCAGCTAACTGGAAACAAGTAAAAAAAAAATCTCATTGATTTAAATGGAGAGGATTTTAAAGGGATAGTAATGATCTTTTAAAAAAAAAAAAAAAAAAAACATTTAGTCTTGTAGTTATTTAAAATATTAATGCAATGAGGTATGTCCCATCTCTCAAACGTGTACGGTTTGAGAGATATAAACATCTTAAATTCCCCCCTCCTTCCCCTTTCACAGACATCAGCATTCGCTGTAGCTGACAGAGATCCTGGTCCCAAGAACGGCCAGCGGATCTTCAGCAGTGCAGAAAAAGCGTTATATAGAAACAAATTTTTCATTAGAACGGTCTACAAAGTGTGCTTGCAAACCAGGCACACTTTGTAGACCATTCCACTGAAGTATTCCTTTCTAGATAGTGCTATTTTGACTCTGCTGAAGAGCCACCGGCCCGACCCCAGGACCAGGATCTCTGTCAGCTAGAGCGCTGACGTCTGAGAAAGGGGAAGGAGGAATGAACTTTAGATGCTTATATCTCTCAAACTATACATGTTTGAGAGATGGAACATACCTCATTGCATTTATATTTTTAATATCTACAAGATTAAACTTGGTTAAAAACCACCATTACTACTGCCAGCTTTAAGCTCTGTAAAATGCTACAGGCAAGGTGTTGGAAACTGCTCCTGCATTAATTTAGTTAAGACCCATTTAAAAAAAAAAAAAAACAGCTGGGAGCTTTAGTTAATCCCCTAGAATACAACAAATTTGCTCCAGAATTGAGCCTGAATTATGGCTCTTTGTTACCAATCTTCCTTCTGTCTGAATGTAAAGGTTAGGTTTACTACATGTGAAAAATACATTTACTATAAAAAGTTCAGTAAATTATGCATTTACAGAGAAATTGTGTAATATAGGAAAAATTGTGTTTGGTATAGTTTTTCCTGCTGAGTAAAGCAAGGGTGCTACCACTGCTGGAAGATGCTTGCTTTAAATGTGATTTAGTGTTAAAATGTGAATTTTTGGATGCGGCAGTTCAATTTCATTTTAGTGCAGCCCTGTTGCTACAGCCAACTATGGAGGAATTTATTCAGTAACAATTTCTCCACAGTGAGAACCACCACTCTCCTAAAACAGAAAGGCCTTGGAAGTACTCAACCCAAAATAAAGTTTATTTAAAAAAAAAAAAAAAAAAAAAAAAAAAACACATTTGCAAATTTTAGTTGCATTATGAATGTTACATCTCCACACTGGAAAAGCTTTATGACACTGTACATTTCAACATTACGTCATAATTTCCCTTTACTCCTTTGAATGACAAAGCAGTTCCAACACCATGCCGAGCAAATCAGTACACAACCATTTTGGTAATCAAAGGGTTCAAGTATGTCGTGGGTCCTCTAAACTGCCAACCACATTACTGGAGTGGCCAGAAAGGAATGACTGATGAATTGGCATAAAGAAACAGACAGCACTAAAGTGAAATTCACACAAGATTTAACACAACCATCACAAAAACACAGAAAGATAGATGACACAGCCCAACAGGGTGAACCAATTCTGCCAATCATGAATGTCCCTTCATCTGCACATTGTAAAGACAATAACGGAATTCTGCTTAAAACTGTATTCCGTTGTATGTTATACTGTCACATAAACTACGTATGTATCTACATTCCCACCACTACACATCTCAGCCAAAAATATCTTCTGTGAGTAAAGAATGCTTCCAGTGGCATTCAAAAAGGGTACAGTGTGATTTTTATTTATTTTTGATAAATAAGAGCCATTCACCATTGTTGATCTGTTTTTCCTCTGAACAGAAGGTTGAAATGAAAAAGGAAGGTGTTAAAGGGATATCACTCGATATTGAAGAAAAAAAAAAAATGTACTGCGGATTTTATCTTGCCAATAAAAACAACAAAGGTGCTGATAGTGTCGAGATGTTTTATTGAAAAGCATTATAGCAGCTCATACATACATTTTGGGTACAGTACCATAAAGTTTCAGGCCATAGAAGTACTACACTCCCCCCAAAAAATGCAAGTCTGAGTTGCTGTACATTTTAAATAAAACATCTTTCTTGGTGGTACGAGGACCTTTGTTTTACTCAGCAAGGCAAACTCTTCACTATATAATTATTTACATTTTAAAACATTACTGTCCTTTTAAAAGTTTATTTTCATTTGCATTATACTTTAACCCTTTGATGCCAGAGGGGAGTGCAATGCATTGATTCACAATGAGTTGTGTACCCATCTGGCATCCAATCTCATCTTGTAGAGATTTTCCTGTAGATTAAGATAAGGGTACACTCCCCTGATAGGAAATGCTTTATTCAAACATTATTACAGCTGAAACATTTTTTTACTTCAACTTTATTTCATTTACTTTAAATCAACAGCTCACGTCTCAGAACATTTTGAATGAGACAAGAGGTAAAATAAAGTCAAAAATTAGTGCCAACAGCTCTTCAATCCAGAAAAGCTGTTTATTATCCCAGCTCATCTACAGACAAGGCAAAATCACATCTGAGCCAACGTATTAAGAATGCTATAAGTAAAGGGAGTCAGGGAGCCCTCGAAAAGACCATAATGACTGCTCCAACAAACAAACAAATAAATAAATAAATAAATAAATAAATAAAAAAAAAATTTATATACACACACACACACACACACACCTAGATAGATACATACGCTAGTGTAAAAGCCCATGTACACGGGCCAAGGTAATGTTAACCCTTTGAGTGCCAGAGGGGTAACCCAAAGGGTTAAAAGGCAGCTATCCAAACGCGGGCAGTCTCTACTGAGCATGACTGCATCGTGACAAACATCCTAGCGAATTATTATATAGGATATGACTAGATTTTAGGCCCCAAAGAATAGACTGAACATTTTAAAGATGTCAGTATGAAACAGCTCGTATTTAATTGTATACACCCAGATTGCTTTTAAAAGTTTATGTTCCTTTAAAGATAAAGAATGCAAACCCTGCAGAGCATAGCTATTTACACACTAATCTGCTGGGCTGCTAATGATACCCTTAAGCAAAATTCTGATACCTATAGGTTAAAAGGGAAGTTAGCATTATTTAATCCTATTTACCTTTAAACAAAGCGTTAGAGAACTATACCTACAGGAAGAAGTGATAAGTAGGACTTTCCTAGGTAGGTGTCCTTCATACAGCAATCAGGTAGAACTATATACATTTTACTTTTGGAACCATGTTGTCCTGTTGTTGGCAACCTGTAAACTAGGTTTACATAGGTGTATTGTATAGGTTGAGATACAGCCCAAATGCAACACTCACGTCAAACTTACTTCCGTAATCCCTAGTAATGCTGTCACCTATGGACATTATTATGGGAAAGATAATAGCTGGCCCAGAGAGGTGTCATCCAAATATTACTGGCTGACACCCACACGGACCAGCCATTGACTAAATCGATGCTGTGAGCAATGAATCAATCCAGTCATCTGTGTGAGCGCCTTTACTATGTTCCCATGAAAAAACTGCGGAAACGTTTCTGCTTTCTGCACTGAACACAGGAGATTTTCAGTAAGCTGCGGCTGAGTGGCAGGACTGTCCGTGTGAACAGCAGCTATGAGGAGCATTTTGATGTGTTCAACACAGAGTAGAAGATGCTCGTGTGAACTAGGCTTTACTTCACAGATTGACAAAAACAACTGAATGGGAAATCTTCTGATTCTACCAAACCTTTTAAAAATACATTTCTATTGTGAGATGGGATATAAAACAGACTTGAGGAGAGATGTAAAAAATACACACATTCCAAACTGCTGTATGACAAACTCCTAACTATACCAAGCACAAAGCAATGCAGTCTGGTTCTTAGCCCTTTGAATGCCAGAGTGGCACGCAATGCATTGCGTTGTGTACCCCTTTGGCACGCAAAGGGTTAAACAGTGTCATGAAAGTCAGTCTTCATTGTTTCAGCTGGCACAGAATTCAGTATATTACTGCTGAATTTAGTCTAGAATAATATATTCTAATTTGCTAAATATCTGAAAGGTTTAATCCCATGAATGCCATTGAAGTCTCAAGTGTACAGATTCGTTATATGTTGGAGAGCTCACTGGAGTTCAGAGGCTAATGTACTACAAGTATGTAGAGAGATGTAAAGAGTGTACAGTGTGCATTCTGTGGGACCCCTGGTTCACTAAGCATTTACAGTGGTTTCACAGAGGAATTCTCAGTGACCATGGCTAGACTGGCAGTGTATTTGTGTGTGGGTTCTGACTATCAGTGGATGTAGATATATGCATAATATTTCTAACTGTGCAAATGTTGTTACTGCAGCCCAGATGTATTTTAGCCTAAAAATTCAGCTATAAAATGCATTTCAAATTAGCCCTTTGAGTGACACAGCGGTATTGCAGAAAGTCTGCTAATCTACAAAACGGTAAATGGATTAAGTATCTTCCTACATAAAATGATGAGCAAGGAAGTTCTGTTCACCCTTTAACCTCTTAAGGACCAGCTGCACATGCACAGAGCACGGAGCATTTTATTTGTATTGAATCCAATCCCGGACTCCCGAATGGCGTGCAGCTGCGTGGGGAGCCCATAATTCCATGATGGTCCTGGTATGTCATCAGTCCTTAAAGCAAATACAGCCATGACGTACCAGGACTGTCAAGGATCCTTAAGGGGTTAAGGAGCAAGGGAGAGCACAACATATTGCTTTGTGAGGTTGGCACCCAAAGGGTTAAGTACTCGTTAACCCCTTAGTGACTGGCATATTTTTTAAAGTAGAGGACAAGAGCAATGTTTGCGTTTTATAGTATTATAGTATGACTTTTTCAACCATATTTTTCCTCCAGTTCATTTAGTACACCTACACAAATGATATAACTGTCATGTGAAACCAGGTTCATATGTAGAAGCCATCACTTAATGTGCCAATATAAAAAAAAAAAAAAAAAAAAAAAAAAAAAATCAGAGTGTTAACATTAAAATGCCACCGGGGGGGGGGGGAATGAAAGGGGAAGCCTGTCGGCTCCAGTCTATTTCCACCAAAAAAGAAAAAAAAAAAAAAAAAAAAAAAAAAAAAAAAAAAAAAAAAAGGGCATTTGATGCATTATAGGGAGATCCGATGATTGCGGATGCAGTTCAAGTAGCAGACACATTACTGAACTGTATGAAAAACGTTCCTCTAAACATTCCTATAGAGGATGCTTTTCCTTGGTTAGCATGGAGAAAGCGTTGCACAAAAACAAACTCAGAAGCATTTACTAAAATGCTTTTAAGTGCAATGTCACCTTGTTTTCTTTACATATTTGAAAACATCATTCAAAATGGTCTATGCATCGTGTTAACCAAAAGTCCCGCAGAGGTTTAGATTAAGAAAAATTTGCCATTTTATTTCTGGGAAAAGTCAAAGTAAGTGTCGAGAGAAAGATAGAGATAGATAGATATAGCTAGATATAATTTCCAGCACTGAAAACCAAAAGTGTGGCTATATGAGGGAACATTAAGGGAACCATCAGTTCAAGAGGACTAGGGTTTTATTTTTTGCACAGCTAGACATTTCTTATTCTTTGTATTAATTATACAATTCTTATTTCAAAATATAATTTTTTTTTTTCAGTATTCATTCTGTCAAATTTAACTGAGAATTCTTCAGATATTTGAAGAATTTCATACAAAAGAATATTAAGTATATTTTGGAAGTTATTATTTGACCAATGTTTTCAACCCCCCCCCCTTCCTGTTTTTGTCATAATAATTGGTAAGCAGGTCTGGACACAGGATTATCACCAAGTGGTCACATTTCCAAGGGTTCTGTGATACAGTGGTATATTTGTGAATCAAACCTCTATTATGTGCTCCAAATAAGTACAGAATTTGAAGTGTCAATATTTTGACTTCTTCATTAACTTAATCTTCAACAACCTAAAATGTAAAGTAAAATTGCCCAACAGAGTGCCTTCGATCTCAGAGCTTTCAGTCAAGAACTGTAAAAGCAGGGATACAGATCCAATGTTTTAGTCTCCCTGCAGCACAGAGTGCTCTGTAGAGGCAGCCTTTTCTACACTGAAAAAATGTTCAAATGTTCCTTTACCCTAGCAAACATGTTAGATCAGTTCGTTGTATCTGGGCCTCTATTTCGGCAGTCTGACTCGGGGTACAGTTTTTGGACAACCTGCTGCACACACTTGAGTTGTACTAGTACCTGCAGCTACTGTAGAAATGTAGCTGCCCTTTAAAGGGACAGTAATGCCCCATAAAAAATATTAAGAGTTTTGTACAGATTTAAAAAAAAAAAAAAAAAATCTAAATGCCACAAATCCTATATCTTAGACCTTTATGGTTTGAGATATCCTTCTCTAAAGTTCCCATCTCCCTCCTCTTCTCCTGACGTCAGTTGTAAGCTGCCAGCAGGGGTTCCTGGTCCGGGATCAGCAGGGGTTCCTGGTCCGGGAACCGACAAACGGCTCTTCAGCAGAGCCGCAATAGCGCAATTTAAAAATAAATACTTAATTGGAACAGTCTACAAAGTGTACCTGGTTTGCAAGCACACTCTTTAGACCACTACAAAGAAGTAATTCTTTTTAAAGCTCGCTACTACTGCTCTGCTGAAGAGCCTCCTCATGTTGGCTGACACGGATCCCCTTCTGTCAGCTTTATAGATGACATAAAGGAGGGGGGAACTTTAGCGGAAGATATCTCTTAGACCATAGTGGTTTGAGAGAGAGGATTTGTGGCATTTTGCTTATTTTTTTAAACTCTACAAAACTCTAAACATTTTTTATGGGACATTATTATCCCTTTAACACACTGGATGCTAACATCTCCATGCATTGTGAAGCAATCTGTTGGAGGAATCTATAGCAGTCAATTAGTTAACCCTTTGAGTGCAAGGGTCCCTGGCAATCAAAGGGTTAAGTGAACTTTCTACCAGACCACAAAGACAGTGGAAGCATACAGCAAATGCACTGAACTAAGCAATTAGGAGCCAGTTATGAAGGAAGTTCATCTTCTCACGTTTCCCCGCACTTGGCACATCACAACTGTTATTGAAGAAGGATTTCTAATTAAAAGAGTTTAAACATCCAATTTAAAATCACTTCACTCCCATTAACAAATATTAAAATCCTAACTAGCACGACAATAGAATCCAAGAAACAGCAATTAACAAAACATAATATTTGGTTAATGTTTTATTCTGAATCCCCATCCATTGTGGAGATTTAACTTACTGTCTATACCTGCTACTGAGTATAAACTGTCTGCCTAGCCTTTACCGTCAGGAGGGGAGGGGAGGGGAGGTGATCTCATAAAAGAGGGGGTCCAATAATATATATATATATATATATATATAAAAAAAAATCTGGTCCAAGATATTCATAGTATTTTACCTAGATTCCTAACATACATTGTAACATGCACCATCGAGTTCAGCCCATGCCAGATGGAAGACATATATATATATATATATATATATATATATATAGATAGACCATTTCCAATTAAGCCCTAAGCAGAGTATCACAATGCAAAGAATTCCATAAAACTGCTGGGTTTTTTTTGGTTTTGGTTTCTAATTTGAAAGCATCTTTCCTCTAGTGTTAGTGGATGACTACTAATATTTTGCTCAGCTCTTTGCGTAAATAGTTCCTTAACCCCTTAAGGACTATGTGACGTGCTATTACTGTCACGGTCCTTATACCCTTAAGGACCAGTGACGGTCATAGCACGTCACGTACTTTTTACTTACAGCGCTCTACCGGGAGCGCTTTAAGTAAAAACGGGGCCTAAAATTGATTGCTCCAAGACCGGCACGTCGGCAAGGATCAAAGCAGTCCTTAAGGGAAGGCAACTTCCCTGGACCTTTGGTCCTTAAGGGGTTAAAGAGTTATTTGTATGGCCAGTGAATATATTTGTAAATAAACCCAGTTCGGCTAGTCTCCCGTTATAAACCAGATCCTCCTGTCCCTTGTGGCAGGTAAGTGACACTGCACATTGCTGTGAAGTCTGTTGTCTATCAGTACTCCCCAATCTTTCTCTAACAAGGATTCCCAAAGTAGTTCACCATTTATTGTATATGTAGCAAGTTTCTTTCTGCAGCCTAAATGCATAACCTTATTATCTACATTAAACCTCTTCTGCCACTTTTCTGCCCATTCACTCAGTTTCTACAAATCTTTCTGCGGAGGGTTGAAACATCCTTATTAATCAACAAATTAAGAGCACTGGTGCCAGGACTAAACCCAGTGGCCACTTACAACTGTCTGCCATCTATCATTTAACCAGTTCTCTGTCCATGCACAGATATCTTCCCACAAACTGAAGCCTTTTCATTTATTCAGTACCCTGTTGTGAGGCACACTATCAAAAGCTTTTGCAAAATACAAGAATACTCAGCAAGAACAATTCCCTTACCCAAAATGAATATATTAGATTTGTGATAATGAAACTAATGATACTATAAAAGGGGTATATAAGAATATGAATTGTTGAATTTGAGCAAACATTAAATACTGAAATATGATTCAGTTATAAAACAAAGAAGTTGATTGGAGCGGATGTTCTTAGCTGCTCCCATGCCATAGCTCTGCAAAATAAATATAAGAGACGTGGAAACAAATCCCTGAAAATGATATTGTTATACAAGTGGCAAAGGAGGAAACCAGTGCACAAGCCCTTCTGTCACTAAGCATTATGGGACAGCTTGACATCCGGTCTGTAAGGATGCAGTGCGTGCAGATCTGATGAAGCAAACGGTCTCTCGACAAAATATCACGAGGGAACAATCTTTTCTTCCAGACATTTAGTGAATGTCCATTAAGACCACATTGAATAGGAGCAGTGCCTGAGGCCGCAGACTGACTGTGGTGCCAGCGAATTGCTGGCAATCCCAACTGCTCTGGCACAGAGCAGAGAGAAGAGGAGGAGAGAGGGGGAGAAAAAAAAAAATTACCAATGGGAAGCAATGAGTTGCATACTTCCCTACTACCCTGGCAATCAAAGGTTTAAAGAGGCAGAGCCTCCAATTGGGGAATAAATAAATAAATAAATACAGCATAGCCGCAATACTAATAAATGGCCACAGAAAAGTTGAAAATGTACAGTTGCTCGTTTTCACCATTATTCTGGGATCTTTAGATTCAAGCTGCTCTCCCCGTCCTTCTGCATTTCATACCCTTTAAACGCCCCACTAATTGGAGAAAAAAATGCCAATCCCAATGAAGTAAATCTGAAGGAGCATCATGAGCTGAGAGAGCTGGGTGGGATTCAAGCAGCTGATGTAACAAGAGTAGAAGAATCAAAGAGCAAAAGTTTCCCAATTGCCAACAAAATACAAGAAGCTTGTTAAACTGTTTCATATACTTTGTGGATAAAAGCTGTAAGGATAAAATCACACATCTGATTTATGTTCTCCTCTCAGGATCCTAGATGTGGATGTGTCTGACAGTCTGCCCAACTTCTGTTATATTAAAGGGACAATGCCTCCTAGAACGAAATGGAGAGAAACGCATGATTGTCCTTTTAGAGTAATAGAAGTTAGGCAGATGTCTAGACAAATACTAGGAAGGGGGGGGGAATAAATGTTAAGACATAGATGTAGCAAAGGGGATGAGGAACTCAGGGACCATTTCTGGATGTAAATTTAATAAAATGGTAAGCATTAAAGCATTCACTTTCCTTAAGGCTCTCGATGTTAAAGACATCTTCAACACACTGAAACAATACACTAGACGTGTCTAACATCCAACGGGTTGAACAGTTCCTTAGGCAGTGTCGTTCATGGGTTGATCTGTGTGAAGTATACCTTAATAAATTAAAGTGGAACTGTCACCTCTGAACATCACACTCCCATATGAGAATGAGTTCCTCATGCAGTCATGTAATGTTTGTTAAAAATGCTTAGTTTTTAGTAAAGCCACTTAGAAACTGAAGTGGCAACATCACCTTGGAGCTTGCCTGTCATACAAGCTGTACCGTAGGCATCTAATTGTAATGCCATTGGTCCCCCGTAGAATTCTATGCCCACCCACCACCTCCTCATTTTTTCTAAAGCATTGTATCTAAAGAGATGCCCTCACCAAACAGGAACATGAAGGGGCCAGTCAGATAAGACATTGCTTTTGACTGTATTTCTTGTCTGGCTTCATGTCTCTGATTCATGCAGGCAGCACTTTAGTCCGATTTTTAGGAGGAAAAGGAGCAGGAGAGTGACAGGGAGAGCACTGCCAATCATATTCAACAGAGTTACGATGGCAGCGCTCTCACTCATCTGAACAGAAAACGTAAAATATGTTGAATATATTTGGAAGTGTTCTAACAACTGAAACAGGTTTTTTTTTGATGGAAGAAAAATATTTCTAAGTGATTTGGAGGAGGGAGGGGGTTATGGTTGCTGATGGCTCTGCTTTTAAAGGGATAGTAATGTTTCATAATAAAAGCAGCTCTAATTAATCATCATAGTATTTGGACTTTGGAGAGGGTTATTTCAATTCTGTCAGAGTTGTAGTTCAAGAGTAATTCAATGACAAAGTATCCCCCTCCCGCCCCTTTTACTGATGTAACTGCTCAGCTCAGAGCAGAAGGGAGGTGCCCAGGTAGACTGCAGAGAGGGACAATCTTCAATTAAGATAAGGGAAAAACCTGTCAAGAGGGGCAGGGCTTTCATTATTCTCATAGGAAGAAGATTGTCCCCTTCTGTTATCTGTCTGGTCTGTGGACCAGATTCCACATCTGAGAATAGATGGCTTACACTAGGTAAAAGGGGCGGGAGGGGAAATTTTGCTTGTGAACCTCTCTCAAACCATAAAGGTTTGAGATGAGACTTACATCGTTCATGTTTTTTAATGCCTACAAAATAAAATAAAGATAAAACAAAGTATTACTATCCCTTTAAGTATTCTTGCAATAAAGTTCTCCGGACTGCAGTTGCCTTACAGCATATAGCTGTAGTTACACATCTCTCGTGGTTGTTTTGAGGGTGTTCCACTATTTATTCTGTGACTTTGCGTGTCCACTAGGAAGGCTGTATATATGGCCAAATCTCCACTATATGCCTGTATTTTCACAAATCTAGATTTATACAACAAACCTTTTGAATTATGCTGTTTAAAAAAAAAGTAGGTAGATTTCACAGTAGTGACTGAATGTCAACAATTTGATCACCTGAGGGAGAGGGAAAACAAAACAGTTATTTTGGTAGGAGAATGTTGATACTACTTATAAACACAGTGTATGCTGCATTATCACAAGTACATAAATGCAATCTGAGTGGTATTAAGAAAAGCACTGTGTGTGGGGAAAGGTAGCGATTCAAATTGCATCAGATTCACATGCACATCTAGTTTTTAATGTGAATTCTATGCGATTTTAGAGCAAACACAAATCACCAGTGCGAACTTAGCAGTAGTGTGTTTAACCCTTTGAGTGCCAGAGGGGTACAGACATAGGGTTAACCTTTTAATCCTTTGAGTGCCCGGGAAGTTGCATTAGCTACCTCCATAGCACTCAAAGTTTACAACTCTGATCTTGAATGCTGCAGAGCCCAGCCTCCAACTGTCAGAATGCAAGAAATTAACCTTTTGACTGCTGGAGGGATGTTGAAATGCATTGCTTTTCAATGCATTGTGAACTCCTCTGGCATTCAAATGGCTACAATGACTTTTCAGTTTGCCATTCAACAGGCTTGTATTTTACATATTTATGCATAGCCCACTAGCATACAAGAGGTTAACCCTTTGAGTGCCAGAGAGGTTCGCAAAGCATTGCTCTGGCACTCAAAGGGTTCATTTCTGGTAAAACACCCCTTCCCCCATATTACACCAAAGGGTCAATTGTTATATTTTTACAAAAAACACAGCAAGTCCTCTGTTCCCCAACATCTAGGTATATGTCCAAAAAAAACTGTGACATTACCTGTGCTAAACCAACTGCAGTCTGGGTTTGTAGAGGGAAGCCATTTGTTTGGGGCTGATATCTCTAGAAAACATTCCACATGTTTATATCATGTTCCTGTTACGCAATAAACCCCATTACTCTGTTATTTTTGTTTTTGTAAGACTGGAAACAGCTGCACAGGGACCTTTCCTATGTCCACTTCAAAACAACGCTACCATTACCACACATGGGATGGGGGGGGCCTCCATCACAAATCAAAATGTTATGATCAAAGACATTTTGTGTACCGAACAAAACAGATTTAGTGTATCCGCATGGCAGTAAACAAACACATGCTGTTCGGCACGCAGCGTGCTGTCCGACTGAGTACACAGAGTATATAGCAAAGTTGTATTCTACGTTGATAAAGGTCTGAAGCAATTTATAGACAGAGGAAACCCAACCAAACTATTGTCAATCTCTCAGTTTTGGGGGGTTTGAGTCCCAGAGGGGTTTCCAACACATTACGAAGCATTTCTCCAAATTTCACAGATGAGTCATTTATACATATTTTGCCATTTTCTTTAAAAACTAGGTGCAAATTATTCACAACTGTATTTATAAGTTCTTTTTTGATTAGTAACATATTAACACATATGGCATAGAATATACTCCAGAACAGTGGTTCCCAACATGGGGGATGGGGGGCAGCATGCAAAGGTCTTCCTGGGAGGAAAGATAGGCTTCATTTCAGCACCAGTTGTCCTCATGGTTATGTAACACAACAGTGTCCACACTGTCAAAAAGCAAATCGAGGTTAGAAGTTTGGTAAAGACTGGTTCAAAGAACCATATTATATTGATTTCTATGGTTAGAGAGAGATTCGCTTTCAAAGTTCCCCCCTCCCTGCCCTTCTCCTGATGTCAGCTGTAAAGCGGACAGCAGGAGATCCATGTCAGCCGACACGAGGAGGCTCTTCAGCAGAGTCAAAAATCACGTTATTTAAAAAGAACTACTTCATTGGAATGGTCTACAAAGTGTGCCTGGTCTACAAAGTGTGCCTGGTCTACAAAGTGTGCCTGGTCTACAAAGTGTGCCTGGTCTACAAAGTGTGCTTGAAAACCAGGCACACTTTGTAGACAGTTTCAATGAAGTAATTATTTTCATACAAAGCTACTTCAGCTCTGCTGAAGAGCCGCCGGCTGGTCCCCAGACCAGGATCTCCAGCTGTCAAGCACAGCGCTGATGTCAGGAGAAGGGGAGGGAGGGGGAACTTTGAAAGCGAATATCTCTCAAACCAAAGAGGTTTAAGAGATAGTATTTGTAGCATATAGTTTCATTTGTTAACCTCTACAAAACTATAACCATTTTTTATGGGACAGTAAGGTCCCTTGAAGGGGTGTTTTCACAATGATCTATAGAATACACTCAAAATGTTGGAGCTAGCAATGAAACATGTCACCTATATCTCTGATATTTATCAATTATTTTATATAAAGCATATGTTGTACTATGTAATTGTTTCCATACAGAAATAATTTCAGGTATAAATAGACAGCATTTTACCCCACCCCCCCCAGGAGATTAGAGGGACAGCTGTCTAGACAGGTAATTTGCAGTATAATACAAAAAATGCTTCCCCTAACTTGCTAAACACACACACACACACACACACACACACACACACACACACACACACACACACACACACACTTCTCTGGTCCACTGTCCACACCTCCCTAGATGTCAAGGGGCAGACTACACCCAAAAACAGCAAATCGCCAGGGGCCAGTGATTTTGACAGGACCCCTATGAAAAAAATCTCTGCTGTGATGATTAGGCAACATGGTGGCATCCTCCCTGGATAGATATCAGGGCAAGTAAAGTACTACATTTCAATGTAATGCGATTGTGGGGGAAACATTTCATTGATGGGGACTGTGCATGGAGGTATAGTAAGATTCAAGGCCTCATGGGGATCTGATATTATCCTATGGTTAAAAGGAGAATTAGATAGATTGATCAAGACAGTTACATAGATAGATATCTAGACAGACAGACCTGCAGTAATCCAATCTGCACTACAGAGGACAACTAAAACTTCATGCTGATTTAAATTGAGCTTTTAACCCTTTGAATGATCATTGTCTTCATCACATTCTTATTACATTGGAGACCACTATAGCAGTCAAAGGGTTACAAGCCCCATTTTCATCACTAGTATTATTTCAAGTGCACTTGGTTTGCCCCAGAATCACTCATGGTATTTTGTAAATAAGGCCCTGTGTTCCTTTAACTGTTTGGAAGCGGAGACATTTCTAAACTGAGTGATGAATGATCTGGCAGATTCCCAGGTTTATGACGAATGGTTAATGGTCTATTAATTTACATAAATAAACCAATAAAAAGAATGTCTGACAACCAAACGGAAAGTACCTGAATGTTCCTTTATTGAATCTAAAACTTTGTGTTACATCTTCCAGCTGGTCTCACAATACGCTCCTCAGGAGAGGAGGATCTCTGTATCTTTCAGTAAAGGAATGCAAGCACATCACCCCTCATTCCAAAACCAGACGAGTTTCAGTCCAATTGCTGGAGGTCCACATATTTACTATCCTCATCTAGAGGTATGCGCCCCCACACTGGAATAGTGTCCAGCAGAGAAGTTCGGTGCAGGTAGCTCAGGTGTACATTTCTACAGCTGTTGGTCTGCCAAGAGAGTCTGATCATTTCTCCCAATCGTACCTCTAATACTACAGTGATCTGGTAAACCAGATTAATCTTTCCAGTGGTTAAAGGGATAGTAATGTTTCAAAATAAAAGCAGCTCCAATTAATCTTCCTAGTATTTGGGCCATGGGAAGTGTTATTTCAATACTGTCAGAGTTGTAGTTCAAGAGTAATTGAATGAGAAAGTATCCCCTCCTGCCCCTTTTACCTAGTGTAAGCTGCCTCCCCTCAGATGCAGAATCTGTTCCCTTGACCGGACAGGTCGCAGCAAGGGACAATCTTCTGAGTATAAAGAAGACCATGACCCTCCTTGACAGGTTTTTCAGGTTTATCCTTGTATGTTCACTGAAGATTGTCCCTCTCTGTGATCCATCCAGACAATCTTTAGTGAGCATAAGGGAAAAACCTGTCAAGGGGGGCAGGGTTATCCATATACGCACAATAAGAAGATTGTCCCTTGCTGTGATCTGTCAGGTCCCAGGCCAGATTCCACATCTGAGGGGAGGTGGATTACACTAGGTAAAAGGGACTGGAGGGGGATACTTATCATTCAACTACTTGTGAACTACAACTCTGACAGCATTGAAATAACAGGCTCTATGGCTCAAATACTATGAAGATTGACTGGAGCTGCAGTTTTTGTGAAACATTTGTGAAATATTACTATACCTTAAACACACAACTTCTAAAACTTGAAACATACCCTGCCTAGATCATTAAATTTTAATGGTTTTCTAATAACTCACACAACAAAGCAAGTAGGTGGAAAGACAAGCACACTCACTGGAGCATGTATAAACCAGTTCTACTACAGCGGAACACAATGGAACCGGAGCATGTTTATTTCCGAGACTGAGAAACATCAACAACGTGGCTCGCCAAGTGCAGGAAAATATTCTACATACACAGATACACAATCTTATCCAGAGTGCCTATTTCCATTTGAGCGACATGCATGTTGTTCATTCCTCCAGCTCTGAAAATGTTAACCCTTTAACTTTGAGTGCCAGAGAAATTGTTGCATAACCCCTCTGGCACTCAAATGGTTCAGGCAGGGGTGGTATATCAGATGCCTGTGCGCCAGGGCTCCTAATTTGAGTATTTTTACACATTTGTTTACATTCAGTATTTCAATGGCTCCTAGAACTCACACTTGGCATCCAAGCATTTTGTCTGGCTCCAAAGTTCTTTATATTTTTGTCCACCCCTGCTTTAAAGGCAGGGAGGTGTGCCAGAAACACAATTAATCTCTCTACAAGAAAGAGCAAACTATTTGTGGAAGGTGGGGACATGGACACAAACACGCGCGCTCCCTCCCCACTCACTATGAAACTTACCTAAAAAGATCTAAAATGTAGAAATTGAGAGGAGTAACTGCAACCTATGGGAAAATCCCACCTATTTTAAACTTTATGGGAAATAATTACCCATCTGGTGACTAGCTGCTCAGTAGTGCTAGTCGCCAGAATAATTACCTGGTTAATTAGAATTATACCATGCTCTGGGGCTGACAGGCAGTAGAGAGCACAGACATCTTTCAACAGTGACGTCTTCGTGCCTGCGCTGTCAGTCGCAGCCTGTCGTAGGAGGTGTTGCTGGGAGCTGTTCGGCTCCAAAAGGGACTGACAGTGCAGGCGCACAGACGTCACTATGGAAAGAGGTCTGCACTCTCTACTGCCTGTCAGCCCTGGAGCAGGGTATCACTCTCATTAACCAGGTAATTATTCTGGTGACAAGCACTACTGAGCAGCTAGTCGCCAGATGGGGAATTATTTGCCATAAAATTTAAAATAGGTGGTAGTTCCGCTTTAAATAGAGCCCTAGCATTTAAGCTGTTAAAAGGTTAAAGGGAAAGTAATGTCTATTTAAAAGACTTTCGCTGAGTCTTCTGTATATTAATAGTAACATATTGCACTTTTGTGTGGTTCAAAAGTTATTCAGCGCTAAAGTTCCCCCGCCTGCTCCCTTCTGAATCTTAAATCTGGTCATGTGACTTGACGGCTGCAGCAAGGGATAATCTCCATGCAGTGAGTACAAGGAAAATACAGCCACCCTTGACAAAGAAAGGTAGGATTTCCCTTTGCTTACTTAAGTTTGTCCCTCTCTGCAGCCGTCCAGATCAGACTGCAGCTTCAGAGTGACGTGTCAAGAAGGGGCAGGTGTGGGATCTTTAGCGCTGAATAACTTCAGAACTAGACAGACAACAGTAAGATCTGAGACATAGTGCAACATGTTACTATTAATATACAGAAGACTGAGAAAGATTTGTACAGAGACATTACTATCCCTTTAAATGAACAACAGTGGGGACACTGGAAACTAATACTAACCCCCAACTGGTTAGTAAGAGGTACAGAATGGGAACCTGGCATTAGAGGTAACACCAGGGCACAGTATGCCTGGAAGCAATCACATTGCAAAACTTATCTCAACCTGCAGAAAATAAACATTGTGAGGTTATTAATAAAGTACAGTAGATAAACATTAATAATGGAAACAAGCCAACAAGGGTCAACTAATCTTCATATATAACAAATAAGTTGTTTAATGTTCGTATGCCTATATGGTTCTCAGTAGCAGCATGATAAGCAACTGAATAATAAACTCCCGACAGTGACCATTTACAATAGGGAATAGTAAAGCAGTAACACCTAATGACCACCCTGCACTTACCCTACATGGCCAGAAAATCCTACCTCGTGTCCCAGGAGGCAGACAGGACAGTTGCTGAAAGATTTTTCAACCTGAATCAGAATTCATAAGTCTATTTAACCATTTAAGGACCTGAGGGTTGCACAGCACACCCCTCTGGTCCTTAAACAGTTAAGATTACAATGTGCTGTGAGCACCAAGGTCCTTTTGTCCTGCTAGCAATGGTCATGTCACCCTCTATGGACATGACACCTAGGAGCCAAGATATTAGCTGTTAAGCAAAAAGGCAAAATACATAAAAGGCAATTAGGGTTTTTTTGGGTCATGTTAATTTAAATGGGGAGTTTCAGTTAGGAGGTGGCACTTCTCCTTTAAAAAGATATTTACCAATCACCACCTTAGCTGCTTTAAGAGTTATTCACATTTATAGTTCCTCTGTAGTAATCTAAGTTTTTATAAACACACAGTGATGATGAAAAGGGTAACGAAAAGGCAGCTAAAACTAGTCTGGGGACCAACTTACGCAACAAAACAGATTGTTTTGCGCAAGTAATCAACGGCTGGACCTTTACCTGCTAAAATTCCAATCAGCCCCAACCAGCCAGTTAGACAAACAAAAGGATTTTTAATGTAAAGATTACAAAGAAAACCAAGTAGGAAATTTAGACCGTAGAGAAAGTTCATATTTTCAATAAGGGGCGATTAGTGAGACACTAACAATCAAAATGCAAGCAACTTATACAGATGAACAAGACAAGAACAACTGAACAATTTGATATAAAGAATAAGTGAAAGCCACAGCCAATAGAAGAAGTATTTGATACTGGGAAAATTATTGGTAAAGAGAGACAGTACAACAGTTACACATATCCTTGTGCTGTAACACAAAACGTACAGGGGGATAGAAATGCTAAGATATTATGGGCATATGTATCGATGCATCGTAACAAAGTTAAAAATCTTTGGGAATGTGTGTGAGTAGTTATTAACCCCTTAAGGACCAGCAGTCCCAAGGTGTGTTGTCCTTTAAGGACCAGATAGGGAAGTTCGACGTGCCGCCCCACGTGACTGATCACGCCAAAAGGGGGACTGAAAGAGATCGCTCTGGTCTTGGAGCGATCAACTTCAGTCCCCGGTATTACTCGCTGCGCGGTGAGTAAAGGTACGTGACGTACCAGGACCGTCACTGGTCCTTAAGTGCCGGACCAGCATGACGGTCTGGGTACGTCAATGGTCCTTAAGGGGTTAAGAGCCAATAGCACTGCAAGTATGAACACAGAGACCTGAACACCAGATAGAGAATGTGTTTTCAAAACACTAGAAATTCTTTGCTATCGATTATGTGACAAAAATGTTTCAACCGTTTGCGTGTTTTAAAGACAACCAATCAGAAACACATTACGCTGTTGCAGACGTAAAGGTCTAACAGCATCAGTTTAACAGTTGCTAAATATCAGTTATTATTAGTAGTCCTTGAGAACATTTATAATATGGATGTCACATTCACTAACAAAGCTTGTTATGAGGTTGGGGAACTTTTAACAATATTCTGATACATAGATCCTTAGCTGCCAGACAGGATAAACTATGCCTGTTGGTAGATGCCAAGGTCATTGAGGACCAAGATATGTTACATCAAAAGTGAATAAATACAGGACTCTGTGCAAATGTCATCACATATATTTTAAAACACTGCAATAGAGGATATATATTATATATAGCATAGAAATAGGAGGGTAGCACCCTCGGGTCTTTTCAAAAATAAGTTATTTGCACAAATGGTCAAAGGAACATGGTTGACGATTCGGTCATGAGACCTTTATCAAGAAGTCTTGCTAAAGGTCTAATGACTGAAACGTCAACCATGTTCCCTTGACTATTTGTGCAAATTCAGCTATTTTTGAAAAGATCCACGGGTGCTGCCCGCCTCTTATTTCTATGCTTCATCTGAATTTGGGACTGTGCACCTGGGCAAGAACTTTTTTGAGAGCGAGTCCTACCACCTCCTCTTTTATCTGCCTCTCACATAAAGCTTATTTTATATTATATACATACACACACACACACACATATTATATATATATATATATATACATATATACATATATACATACACACACACACATACATACACACACACAAACACTCAATGTCATGTTTGTTCGGACATTATGGTTTTTTCCCCCCTTCTTATTCTTAGGGATTATGAATTTACCATTAGCTGGTTTCTCATATTTTACACCCATCTTAGCCAAGCGTGTAACTGTAACCCCAGCCGAAATAAATGGAAGTGTTCTATTTCATCCTCAGCCTTAATGGGATGAGTTTCACAAGCAAAAAAACAACCTCTCCCATCACTTGTGCTGTGAATAATTCACTAACACTTCTCCATCTTGTTAGACAGAGAATTCCCATGATGCAAGTGAGAAGAGCGATAGAATGTAACGTGCAAACCTCTTCCTCCCATATGGACCCCCTGAATACAGAGAGCACATATATCTGTACTTTGCTCTGCATGCCTGTCCTACCAGCAAATTTAGCGATATTATTTTTTATTTATATAGCACCAACTTATTCTGCAGTGATGTACAATAGGGAATAAACATACAGAGATATTAATAGTACAAAACGAATATGGAGAACAGAAGGATCAGTGGGCCCGGCTCGTAATAGCTTACAGTCTAGAGAGTCTGGTTTGTTAAGCTTAAGATGTGTATTTCTGAAGCAAACCAATTGCATCAAGGGAGGGTTGAAAAACTCACCGATTTAAAAGTTGCTTTTAACCCCCTGAGTGCTAGTCATCTCGATGCATTTGCTGGAGAGCCCGCTAGTACTCTAGAGCTTAAAGCCCCATTAGAATCAACATGGATCTGCAGAATTTCAAACCCATGGTGCAATTGGTTTGGTCCAAAATGCCTACTCTTAGGAGTGATGAATAAGGCCGACATGTTGAGAATGTACAAAAAGTGAACAAATAATGTCAATTATAAAATAAAGAAAAAAACAAGAAGACTTACTGAAGTCAGATTGCAAATTGTCTTGTACTGCCACCAAACTATAAAATTACACGTTTGTCAAATACATGCATTCCGGTTAATCATTTAACCCTTTGAGTGGCACTCAAAGGGTTAACTACTGCTGCACAACACATGAACCCTCAAAAGGAAAAATGTTCCAAATAAAACAATTATGTGAACAACGCAAAAAAGTCAAAACAACAAAAACAGAGGGAAAAAAAACTGCAATGACAAATGCAGACATATTGATCCTTATTCATCAAGCTAGAAAGGTCTAATTTCAGAGGAAACCAATGTGCTGTAGTCCTCTGGCATTCAGGGGTATTAAAACTCTGGGCTCTAGAGGAGGTATCCAAATGCTTTGTAATGCGCTGGATATTCACCTGGCACTCAGGGTTAAAAAGCACATTGAAATCAAATGCAAATGTGTTGGATTTTCATTCCCCTTATACTTTAATTGGTTTGCTCCAGACTTGTACCTGTCAAGTTGGTGTAAATTTGTAAGTGGGGTGCTACAGTGTCCATTCCTGGGCCCAGTGCTTTTAATTTGTTTATTAATGACCTAGTAAAAGTAGTGATGACACCGAGCTGTGTAAGGAAATACTTACAGAGTAGAGTGTTTTTTCTCTGCAGAAAGATTTTGATAAACTGAACGAAAGCATAGACAACTGGCAGATGAGGCTTAAAGGGATAGTAATGTTTCACAAAAACAGCAGCTCCAATTAATCTTCATAGTATTTGAGCCATGGAGAGTGTTATTTCAATATTGTCAGAGTTGTAATTCAAGAGTAAACGAATTATAAATTTTCCCCTCCCCCCCCCTTTTACCTAGTGTAAGCCCCCTCTCCTCAGATGTGCAATACAGTCTATAGACCAGACAGCTCACATCAAGGGTCAATATTCTGTGAGAACAATGAAAACCCTTCCCCCTTGACAGGTTTTTCAGCTTTTTCCCTTATCTTAATTGAAGATTGTCCCTCTCTGCAATCTACCTGGACACGCCCTGCTGCTCTGAGGTGAGCAATGTTACATCAGTAGAAGGAGCAGGAGGGGGATACTTTATCATTCAATTACTCTTGAACTACAACTCTGACAGAACTGAAACACCACTCTCCAAGGCCCAAGTACTATGAAGATTAATTAGAGCTACTTTTATTTTGAAACATTACTATCCCTTTAAATAGAGAAAAATGTAAGGTCAAGTATTTGGGCTGCAGTAACAAACATTGTTGATGTTCACTAAATGGGAAGCTACTAATGGAATCCTCTTCAGATAAAGATTTAGGAGTACTGATAGGCAATAGGCTTCACAGAAGTGAGTCACTCTGCTGCTGCAAGAGCAAATAGGGTACTATCCTGTGTAAAAAGGGGTACAGATGCATGGGATGGGAATATAATTCGACCTCTATAAATCATTGATAAGGCGTAATCTGATATATGGACTACAGTTTTGGACACCTTTTCTTATAAAAAGACATTCAGCTGGAAAAAGTGGATAAAGGGACTGGAGGATCGGCGTTATAAAGAGAGACTACCTAAACTGGGTTTGTTTACACTACAAATAGACGTCTAAAAGGGTGATATGATTATCATTTACAAATATAGTCAAGGTCAGCATAAAGAACTGAGCTAAGCAAAAAGCAAGAGGTCATCTATAAATGACTAGAATAAAGGTTCTTTCAAATAAAAGAAAAGCATGTTTTTTTTTGTTTTTTTGTTTTTATAAAAAAAAGAGCAGTATGTTTTGCAATTTTTTTTGCCTCAGAACGCTGTGTTTGCAGAAATTTTAATTTAAAAAAAAGTAAAATCGATACCTTTCTAGCTCAGAACAATATCATAAATTATGACAGTTGGTTTCAAAGCAGATAGGATGTTGATCCTGAGAAATATCCAAATGCCTTTGGAGTCAGTAAGTTTTTTGGGGGTTTTACCCACGTAGGCCTTAACTGGAAATGGTTTCAATGGGCTTTTAACATCTTGAATGCTAGGTTTCTAAAACATCACAAAGCAACCATTCGAGGAGTTAAAAGCCCCAAATTAACCACTGGGAATTTTGATATTGCTTATTTTTCCCCTATGCTGTATTTGGTTTGACCCAGACTTATGGGGGAGACTAATAAAAGAGGTGCAGTATGTTTGCACAGATTTTCAAAAATTGCCTGCAGGTATGTATAAGGGAGTCTGTGCATAAAAAAATCCTTATCTCCATGTGTGCCAAAAAAATGTATATAGCATAATTTGTGAGTGAGGCTAAAATAAAATGTTATTGCATTTTGCAATAGCTTTAAGATCACTTTACTTTAATGTGTCTGTTAATATCTCCTTAGTATAGTCTTAGTACTGTCAGTATATGCGCCAAATATGTAGAAACTGTAATGCATGGAGTGGCAGAAAAGTCACAATCTGAGACATATTAAACTTAGTGGCATACACACATATGATCTAGTGAAAAGCACACACTAGACCCATTATTGTATTTTCCTTAGATCAATTTCTATATCGCTCCACCAATGAATCCTTTCATTTTAAGTCCAGAATTGGTGCAATGAGCATTCAGAGGGTTATGAGACGTTATGTCAACTGGGAAAAATTACTAATCATTTAGAAATGTTTGATAAATAGTTGCAGCCCTAATTCC
The DNA here is from genome assembly GCA_037306005.1 of Rhinophrynus dorsalis. Taxonomy (NCBI): domain Eukaryota; kingdom Metazoa; phylum Chordata; class Amphibia; order Anura; family Rhinophrynidae; genus Rhinophrynus; species Rhinophrynus dorsalis. The sequence continues at coordinate 443,587,217 of CM074723.1, forward strand.
ATCGCCTTATGCTATTGTTTTTGACCGAGTTATTAAAAAAATCTGGTTAAAATTATGAAACCATTTTTAGTCTACTGAATAATCCCCACATTCAACAAAAAAACCTTATGAGCATTCACATTTATGCAAAAAGTTTCTAATTGGTGAGGCACTCTTTATCGCCTATTATGCTGACCAATCACAGCAATAATCTATAGAATATTCGATTAATGAAAAAATTAAAAACGTGCACGCCTAAACAAAATACTTTCTAACAATATATTGATGTGATAGAGATGTCTAATATCCAAAAGGGATAAACTTGACTTATGGACCTTAGCAGCTATTTCAGACATGCAGACATTTAGTTCTTGTTTAGGCAAACCCTAAAAGAAACACATTGGTATAGCATTATAGATACTTTAATTTACACAAAAACAAAAACAAAAAAACCCTCAGACATACACTATTCAATAAATGTCCTTCAAAGATAAATCATCAGCATTAATCTCACCATTTCAGAGCTTTCAAAACATCTAAATAAACAGCTTCTTACAGCAAAGTGTAAGAGACAATCATTCCTCTGCAAATATATTCGGTACTGGACTTCTCCCCTTGAGTTCCACATGGGTATTGAATGCATTGTGAAGCAATGTGTTGGATACTCTACGGGCAATTTCAAAGGTTAAGAAAATAAATAATGAACTTTTTTTAATGAAGGTTTTTATACCATGCTTAAAAAAAAAAAAAAAAAAAAAAAAAACTACTATCCTCTTTATAGGCTTATAGAAGTTTACAACAATTCAGCACAAAATGATTAAATACATTTTAAAAACAGAAAAGATCAGCCAAATGGGTTTACTTTGTTTTATATAATGGATTTCTCTAAAATGTTCAGATTTTTAAAAAAACATGGCAAAATTTTAGTGTCATAATCTTGTGCTTACTCTTAGCGTAAGTTTTCACAAGGGAGTAGACGTGGAATTGTTAAGGGCTGCAGTCAGTCTGACTCCTGACAGCTGAATCAAGAGATCAGAAGAAAACCTGTCCCCACAGCTGTTTCACCTGCTTGTGTGATGAAAGCGAGAGACTAAAGTCCAAGACAAAGGGACATTATCACACTGGACCAAAATACATTTATTTCGAACAAGTTTTACCAGGAAAAATACAGATGGTATTTCTCTTGTTTTCAAGAATGTCCTAGAGAGATTTTATAGTAAGAATTACAGATTTACAACAATAGTTTTCAAAACCATATGTAGGCTTCATGAACAATGGCAATTATTTGATGTACTGAAATAATATAAAAGGGCACAAAAATGTGTTTGTAATATGCGTTTGATAACCACGTGCACACTGAATATGGTGATTTTATACCTTTCCACAAAACGCATATTTTCCAACCCAGCACAGTAATCTCATTAACATGCAATATTTTCTGCAATACCACCAACATGAATACATGTACGTGAGATAACACAATCTTGGACTACAAGTTGCAGTAAGATGCTTTATCTTGCAACAAGCGCAGTATTTTTCAGAAGAGGGAACAGTACTGAAAAAACACAATACCACCCATTTCATGTGTTCTGAACCACTGTAACTCAGTTGTCACTGTGAACTAGGCCTTAGGTTATCCCTGTCTTTTATAAACAACTAGTTGAACAGCCCGTTACACGGGCCACAGTGCCTCTGGCAGCCGGTCGCGGAGCAGTCACACGCAGTGGAGACTGCCCGCGCCTCGGCTGATACAGAGCCTCTGGCAGCCGGTCGCGGGGCAGTCACACGCAGTGGAGACTACCCGCGCCTCTGCTGATACAGAGCTGGACGCTCCTTCGGAGCGCCCAGCTCTGTATCAGCCGCGGCGCGGGCAGTCTCTACTGCGTATGACTGCCGCACGCGCAGCAGTGCCTACTGCGCATGTCGGGCGTTACACACAACTTGGCGAATTATTATATAGGATAGTTTGAGATATTTAGATTACTGCATGCAAATTAGACAGTAATTGTTATAATGGACACCAGGTTCCAACAATCCACTCTGCTCCCTCCCATCTGCAGCTTTATATCAGCTGCTAAAATTCCTCACTGCTTTACCCAAACGTGACACTTCTACTGGCCAGTACTAGCTCATTTACTTAAACTAACAGCCATGCAAACCTTGCCAGATGGATGCTCCTACTAAAGTCAGAATGTGGTCAGGTGATAGTTCACACTTCTTCCATAGACTCCTGTTCTTTATTTGAACTACTGAAGGCAGAACTGATGCAAGTTAACCCTTTGAGTGCCAGAGGGGTATGCAACACATTGCAAAGCAATGCTCTGCGTAACTCTGGCAACTCAAAGGGTTAACCTGTTAAAAACCCATGACAGTCCGGGACCGTCATGTGTAGATCCCACTTAAGGAACCATGACGGTCCTGGACCGTCATGGGATAAATGATAGCAGCGTGCCTCCGTGCACACTGCTATTATTTATTCCAGGCGGAGACTGAACACCCCGGTACCAGAGCGTTCAGTCTCAGTCCTTCTCAGTTCTGCCGGGTCATGTGATCGCTGAAGCAGCGATCACATGTACCGGCATTATTGATGAAAGAGACAGTGCAACCCATCTGTGCCTTACCAGCAAAGTAAGGGACAGAGAAGCAGAGAGGAGACATTTACCGGTGTAAAAACACAGCAGCTGGGGGTATTAACACCTTCACTGCTGTGCTAGCGGCTGGCTGTTAGCAGGTCAGTATGTCAATTACCAAAAGTGGAAGTGTGATTGTTGTGGAGCCATGTAATATATTTATACACACCGCCAAATTTAATCAATAATAAAAGTGGGAAAATAGGGAGTGAAAAGTGACATGGGGATTTTCACCCAAGGGGACAGTGCCCACTTTAAACTGGCCATTTTGTAGGTATGACTGACCCGTCATACCTTTCATGCAGTCTCCATAAAAATTTAACTTGTTGCACCCAAATGATGCCAAGAGAAAAAAAAAAAAATTTTTTTTTTTTCTGTTTTCTTTTATTTTACTAAAATAAATGGTGGGCTATCCATATAAGTGTGTTATCAAAAGAAAGCCCTATTTGTGCATTAAAAAAAACAAAAAAACACAGTATATAATTTTCATGGGTAAAATAAAGTACTTAGAGGGAAAACACTGTTGAACAAAGATAGTCAAAAAGGTCAGAATTGCTCCGGTCCTTAAGTCAAATCCACCTCTGATTTTCCCGGTCCTTAAGGGGTTAATTAAAGACTTCACCATCTCAACTTATTGCAGTTTTCTCTCCATCAAATCATCATGTCAAAATGGTCTTTTTCTGATAGCTTGGAGGATCTTGTTTTAGGTATTCATTACTTGTGTTTCCTTCCTCGTTTGGGCAATTTTTTTTTTCTGTCAGAAAACACCACCTTTCACCACACAGAACTTTTGTCCCTCAATGTCGACAGAACGCAAATGGTGAGAAATCCGTAAACAATACCATTTAACCCTTTTAGTGCCAGAGAGGTAATGCAGCACATTGCAGAGCAATGCATTGTGTACCCCTCTGGCACTCAAAGGGTTAATGCTGTATTTAAACATCAATACATTTGAAAGAAATCAATTGTATCCATGTGACTATAACAGCTAAATGAGGATAGTTTAAGGACTAGAGAAGTGTGAGGGGCATTGCAAAGCAATGTGCTGCCAACTCCCCTAGTTCTAAAAAGGTTAACAATAGCCCCTGTAACAGATTTTAGAATGTAAGGGCCATACTTATAAAGCCAAATAAATTCACCATAGAACAAATAACTTTCCTACCTATTAAAAAAAAAAATCGGGCTCTTTACCACTTGAATTCTAAAAATCAATGCATTAGAGATTTCTAGCACTGAAAGAGTTAAAAGCCTCCATATACATAACTGGAAAGTTGACAAATCTTCATTTGTTCACTATTGGACAGCAGGTTTGCCCTAGACTTTCACCACTGTTGGTTTTATTATGTACCCATAAGAATCTAACGCAGTGATTCTCAACCAGGGTGCCGTGGCACTTTGGTGTGCCACAGACATCAGCGTAGGGTGCCCCATGTTTTCTATGAAGACTGACAAAAATGGACTTTTAAATAAAGATTTATAGAAATTGTTATGCACAATAGATTTAGTACTGTTATTAGGATTATAAAACCTAATCATAACTGTATATTTATGTATTGTACCCTTTTTATGCCCTTGTAAAGTACATTAAATATGTTAGGGGTACCCCGAATGTTGTAGATTGTGTGTTAGGGGTGCCCCGAACAAAAAAAGATTGAAAACCACTGATCTAATGTAATGCCACAAAAAACTCTTATACTGCTAGGGGTAAGAAGCATATAAAGCAGAGTGAAACTGACCACCCGGGGCAAATCACAATGCACACTATTCATTTGCCTTATAGAAATGGTATTCCACCCCAGAGGGCCTTGTTTTAGGAGTCCAATCATTGATTTGTAAACTAATGTCAAGTCAACACACTGATCCCTTCCTATTATCCAGGGAGTCCAAGAGATTGGGTTAGAATAGCTGAACTGGGAGAAGGGACAAGCTGTACAAGAACTCAGTGGGACAGAAGTGTTTCCTCTTCAATTACTAAAATATTGTTTGATAAATAACATTAGTGACCATATCTCCATTTTAATCCTCTGAGTGCCAGAGGGGTGTCCAAAACATTGCTTTGCAGTGCATTGGGCACCTCTCTGGCACATAAAGGTGTTAAAACAAAAAGGTGCTGAAAGTAATATTGAGAAGAAACATGCATATACAGAAGGACTATTGTTAGAACAGGGAGCTGTAAGGAAGGGGAAAAAAGTACTGTTTAACCCACTGAGTGCCAGAGGGGTATGAAACGCATAAAGTCTGGAAAGCAACTTCCCTGAGCATCAGTAAAGGTACATGTCATTACACTGCACACCCCTCAGATCATCAAGGTGTTAACTGAAGAGAGCCGAGATTGTAGCGTTATTTTAGAGCAAGTGTAGGTAATAACTGGCTTTATAGCTGTTAGAGATTCAACTGCCATCTGCTCCAACCAGCCATTAGCAATATAGTTTAGACTTCTGAGTGCCAGGGAGGCGTGCAACACAAAGGTGCAGAGTGAAGCAGGTACATGTGGAATTCCTAAGTGTCACAAAGTAATAAGTTACCATAAGACCATTCAGGTACTCACACTGCCTGGTTCTAAGGTCTAGGAACCTAAGAGCGGATGTGAGAGGAAATGAAGTGGGTGTTAAGTAGTCACATAAACCAGACCATGCAGAAAGCTAAACTTAGGTCGATAACATATTTAAGATCTAAATCCAGGTAAAATATAAAAGAAATGGTTTATACCAGGGCTCAAAATGTCCACTCACCACTAGCCAATGGAGAGTGAAAATTTAGCCCTGGCGAGTAGAAATTCAGCCCTGGTGGGTATGTTATGGCTTGCAGTGGCAAGTAACTTTTTAGGTCTGACTAGTAGCAAAGGACTTAAAATTATAAGCCCTGGTTTATACTGCATAGTACCAGATTATTCAGAACACATTGGCTACTGAAAACAGGCGGGTATGTTTAGCCCTTGAAAAACTGATGGGTGTACTGTATATCCAGCTGGTCCATAAAGGCATGAAGATCGAATCAATCGGGGGGAGGGGGGGTGCACAGGAAAGGAAAAGCAGGGAGAGAAGTTTATTTTCTTATAGAATACTAGTTGAAGAGCCCATTACATGGGCCACAGTGCAGGCTGGCCGCTGTGCAGTCATGCGCTGTAGAGACTGCCCACACCATGGCTGATATGGAGCAGGGCGCGGGCAGTCTCTACTGAGCATGACTGCACCACACGCAGCTGTCTCTACTGCGCATGACGGCTTCTGACAAACTTTTGCGAATTGTTATAAGAGGATAGGATAGATAGATTTTTCCTACCTGCTTTAAGAACAGTAAACAAAAAGATCGACCAAGTATCCCTGACTACAACTATAAGTTAGAGATATCAGTACTCCCCAGTAGTTATACGATGAGGTAGCTCGCACAGCAGATTTAAATATATAGTTCAAAAATAGGGGAGAAGAGTTGCAAATGCAGAGTGAGGCTGATCTTTTTCTCAACCACAGTCCACACTTCTCATAAATCTGTTAGGCACAGAAGAATGAATAGGTAACAGTGATTTGGACTGTGCTTGAGAAACAAAGATCAGCCTCACTCTGTATCTGCAATTTTTACACCCCTATTCCTGACAACTAGCATGCTCTGGTAGCTTAGGGGTTATACTTACACAGTCTCATTCCACGATGTTCCCTTAAAAGGATAGTAATACTTTGTTTTATCCTTATTTTATTTTGTAGGCATTAAAAACATGAAGAACAATATAAGTCTTATTTCTCAAACCTTTATAGTTTGAGAAATATTCACAAGCAAAGTTTCCCCTCCCGCCCCTTTTACCTAGTATAAGTCATCTCTTCTCAGATGTGGAATGCAGTCCATAGACCAGACAGATAACAGAAGGGGACAATCTTCTTCCTATGAGAACAATGAAAGCCCTGCCCCCCCTTGACAAGTTTTTCAGCTTTTTCCCTTATCTTAATTGAAGATTGTCCCTCTCTGCAATCTACCTGGGAACCTCCCTTCTGCTCTGGCTGAGCAGTGATACATCAGTAAAAGGGGCGGGAGGGGTATACTTTGTCATTGAATTACTCCTGAACTACAACTCTGACAGAATTGAAATAACAATCTCCAAAGTCCAAATACTATGATGATTAATTAGAGCTGCTTGTATTATGAAACATTACTATCCCTTTAAGACTAAGGAGAAGGTGCCTCCACTTCCAGTACAGGATCAGCAACTGGTGCTATGGGAGTTAGGACTGATCTCTCAAGCACACACAAAGCTAGTGTGCTTGTGCAGAGCAGGAATCCAGTGAGATTACAGCTGTGCACAAGCACATTTGCTCTATGGGGGGCTTGAGTAGTCAGTCACAGTCACTCCAAAAATGGAGGATTCTTCTCCCTAGTCTTAAGGGAACATTGTAGAATATAAGCAGTCAGTTAGGAAACTACCCTGTAGCTCTGTTTGAATTTTAGGCTATGTTCACACTGGTGATTGCCTCAATGAATTTCTTGCATGGAAATGTTTTTTTACTGCAATAATGTAGCAAATTTGTTTTCCCTCCCAGAATCCCTCTCTCTAACTATAAACTGCAACAATTGGAAAACAATTACCTGTAATATTTGTGAGAATCCACTGCAACCCATTCATACTAAATATCTATACATTTTATAAATCAGGTTCAGTGTAATGAGTTGAAAGTCACCTGTAAGATCCTCCCCATACAATACAATGATGCTAAATTCATGCAGTTTTTAGAGATTTACTCAGTGCAACACTATTGCCTGTGTGAATTAAATTATGGGAGTTTTAGTCCAGAACAACTGGGGGTACTATAAATGATTACCCCAGAGCTACAACACAGTGTCTCAGACAAACAAGGTAGTGTATAATTAAATCTGATACCGCTATCAATAATACTGGTTCATCTCAAAATAATTCATTTACCTGCACTCAAATGAAGATCTGCAAAACAACCATTTTTTAGGAGCACTTGAGGACAAAGTCTAAACTGCTTTTGTTTTTCATTTTCCTTTACACCAGTGGTTCTCAGACATTTATTCAGTGGAACCCAGTAGTCCACTCCCCTCTGTCACTCAAACAGGTTAGGAATGAAAGTCCACATCTGTCCAAGTCATTGCAAAAATAAAGATTTTATTACGATCTCAAGTTTATTATGTATGAAACATGACAAACTGACAATGAAGTAATGAAGGAATGCATGCTGTCTCTCAGAAGTAAAATACCAGATCCACAGGGTTCAGAAGCCTTCATGATCTAATACAATGAACCAAACTCTGATGGATAACCATCAGCATATAAATAACTATTAAATAAGCCCCAAAAATTTGCTCTCACTAGTTACAAGAATGTTTGTGTTTATGTCTGGAGGCACCAATCCACTAGCTGAAGATTCTGCTTAGCCCTTTGAATGTCAGTGAGGTATGGCACTTCTAGTTCTGAGAAGTGTTTTATTCAAAAGTTATGGCCGCTCAAACTTGAAATTTTAAGTGCACTATCCCAATGGCCCAAACTTTTACAGTTGTGCTGTTTCTACACCATCCTATGGACTGCTCTAGTCAGTTGACTGGTATAGAAATATCACCGCTGTAAAACAGGAAGCAACTGAGATACGACATATAAAAAGTGTAAGTTTCAGCTGCAACGACCCCTCTTGGATTTGGGAGTACCCTTGTTTACCTGTGAAGGATAAACCCTACAATAGATCAAGTTTTACTCTCCAGTAAAACGGGACACACAAAATAAACCTGCTGTAGAGCTACGGTTCCTACACATCCATTCCTCGGGCACGTTTTCAACCATGATCTCAAATGACATGCAAGCCATCACATGTAAAACTGTAGAAACATTTTAGGCCTTAACTATGGTGAGAACTTAGTTTTGCTCTACTGCAAACAGCATATTATCCAGTTTTTTTTTTGGTTTGTTTTTTTAAGTTAACATATTACCTTATAAAAGCCTGTAAAAACAGAATTCAAGAATATAAGGCAATATAATTGTATACACTATACCATAATCACTTTGCCTTCACACAACATCCAAGGGGTTAAATTATGCAACCTCCAATTGCAGAAGAATAGCACATTATGTCCTATAGATGCTTATTCTTCTACAGTATTCAGTGGGTTAACCCTTTCAGTGTCATAGGAGTAAAATACATTGCCTACTCCCTCTCACACTCAAAGAGGGAATATAGAGCCAAAAATTCATTTTAAATGGGAAAAAGTAATTCACGAATCAGAATGCCTTAAGTAGCAATAGAAACTACTATAATGGAGAAACAAATACTTGAACAAAATGAAGCTTTCAACTTAGACAGCATGAAAGGAATTCCGCAAGCAATAGCCTTATGTAAAAAGTGGAGCAACTCTGGCGCAAACCTACTACACAACAGGGAGAAAGGTAAGCATTCCCATGTATTTAAATGGGGAAGTAAAGACTCCTAACAATAACTTTCCACTTACCATACTGTCGCCAGAAAGTCCTAATGCCCCCTATGAGTTTTGTCTTTGTTCAAAAGATAGTCTCTTCAGTCAGTCCATGATTTCATGTCCACAGAGGCAGACATAACAGTTTCTGGCAGTTTTACCAAACTGAAGTAGAGTGCATGCATTAGCCTACTTAACCCTCCACTGACCAGGGGCCTGCAATATAGCAAAGCAATAAAACAAAGCAATGCACACCCTTCTGGTCCTTAAAGGGTGTAGATTGCCATGTGCAGCGAGCATGGTTTGGGTCTTGTGGTCCTGCTATCAAACTGGCATGTCCAACACCAAGAATATGACATCTAGGACTGCATCAAGCAATTGGGATTTGCTGGCTAAATGGGGATTATTAGGCAGTGTTAGAGAGAGCTCCAACATTCAAGGTCAGGAACAGTGTCCATTAAGTCACTTGGAATATTTACTTGTCCCTTATGTTACATTTGCTTTGTCTCAGAATTGCACCAGTTTTACTTTACACCTATAGCCCAATATAACTGCATGGTTATTGCTGTAGGATCCCGCCATTCTAATTGAATGTGTTTATCAACAACATGTTGCTCATTACTAAAGGCCCCTAGCTCTGCGGTGGGAAACATTACAGGCAGTAGCATCCTAGGCAGACACAACAGGAATTACAATCCAGCGATAGCTAGAGAGCCACAGGTTAGACACTCATGTCATAACTATTTTCACATGCACAGCTGTTTGTATGGAGCTGCGGCTGCACACAATGAAACATAATGTAGACAGTACAACATAGAAGGGGAGGATACGGCACTAACTTTCATACCCCTTAAGAACCAGACGGGTGTACAAAGCACGGTATCGTAATGCGTTGTGCATGAGTCTGGTCCTTGAAGGGTTAAGGATAAACCGTGTTAGATAAAATAGATATTTCCAGACACATATTTCCCTCACTTTCTCCCAGTGCCAGCCTGTGGAAGGCGAAGGTATCCCTTTTGTTTCCCTGTCCCACTAGAAGACTTGTACTCAGGTTGGCAGCAAGCTGTGTCAGATACCCCCTTTCAAGGGCACACAATGGGGTACTCCGGAGGAGGGGGACACAGATTACGGGCGGGACCACCCACAAACAGAGGGGGGAGTCATGCGGCCTGAGTTAACCCCAGCCCAGATGTGTATGTGGGGGTCCCACATCGCTCCCAGGCACTTCCCGCTGCTCACCCCACAAGCATCCCTGGGCTTCGCTCACCTTCGCTATGGCCTTCCTGTATCTAGTCACCGCTTGCTGGATGAGGCTGGAAACTTTCAAGTTGCCGTCCCCGCAGGGCACCACAACCCGGGTCCTCCCGAAGCTCACTGTCACCTTCATCCTGCCCACCCAGGGGACCGTGATATTCCCGCACGGCTCTCCCCCGCGCCCTTGACCTCACAGAATTAATCCAGGGTTCCGGTTCCCTCTCTTTACACTCCGGTGTACACAGGGCCTGCTCCTGCAGCCGCCACCTCCTCCTCCCTATCCCCTCTCCTGCATGTGAACGCGCAACTCCTCCCACCTCCCTCAGCCAAGCTTGTCTGAGCTCCACAAACACTCCCAACACCCAGGTGAGCGGTTGCGAGTCTTAACCAATTGAAAGTCTCCGCTTTGACGGACACGATGTGTAGCCTATCATTCTTCCCATCAATGCTTGTTCCCGCCCACGATTTTTGAAGTCTGTTGTTAATTGGTCAGTTGCATTGGTCAAGTCAGAAAGATGGGACTGCACATATTGTCAGCTTGGTGGTCAATGTGCCACTGAGGAGTAAAACGGGGGTGCTGTGTTGTGCTCACTCTTCTAGTTTTCGGGGTCAAACCATGAATGAGAAACGAGTGCCTCTCCAGCTGTTCTTCGACCGCAACGCCCATTACCTTTACCCGGACAATAATGTGTTATGGTACATTGGACACCCTTCTGGCACTCGTTTTGACCCTTTAAGCACCAGAGGGGTGTGAGACGTATTGTCCACTGTTTCAAACAAAATAATCCACCTGATTCTTAAATAATTTATTCAGAACACTTGAAAGGAACCTGCTGCTGTGTTTCACTGCAACTCCCATCATCCTTAGCCAGTCACTATTAACTAGCATACCTTGGAACTTTCAAAACGAGCCTACCCTGAGATCTTTGAATTATGAATCCTTAAAGTTCTCCAGAACGTAGATTCCAGGTGATCTATCATTGCTTTCTCTAACTAGGAGGTGTTCTTATCGGTCCTCAAGGAAACCTTAAAGAGATAGTAATGTGACAATATAAATTACTTTGATTATTCTTTATAATAATGATGTGTACCTTCCAATCTGTTCACTTCTGTATAGTTTTATCATATTTTTATTCTGTATTTTCCCCCTCGCCCCTTTTCCCGGCATCACTTTTCTTCCTTCAGATTTGAAATTGTGGTCACTTGATCTGACAGATCACAATGAGGGAAAACAATCTTGTCTCTGTATAAGTAAAACCCTGCAATCCCATTATTAAAGAATTATAAAGAATAGAAGATTTATGTGTATTGTCACAGTAAAATGTTGTAACGTAAAGGGATAGTAATACTTCATTTTATTTTTATTTTATTTTGTAGGCATTAAAAAAACATGAAGAATGATATAAGTCGTATCTCTCAAACCTTTATGGTTTGAGAGATAGTCACAAGCAAAGTTTCCCCTCCCGCCCATTTTACCTAGTGTAAGCCATCTCTTCTCAGATGTGGAATCTGGTTGTAAGACCAGACAGATAACAGAAGGGGACAATCATCTTCCTATGAGAACAATGAAAGCCCTGCCACCTTGACAAGTTTTTCAGATTTTTCCCTTATCTTAATTGAAGATTGTCCCTCTCTGCAGTCTACCTGGGCACCTCCCTTCTGATCTGGCTAAACAGTGTTACATCAGTAAAAGGGGCGGGAGGGGGATACTTTGTCATTGAATTACTCTTGAACTACAACTCTGACAGATTGAAATAACGCTCTCCAAAGTCCAAATACTATGATGATTTATTAGAGCTGCTTTTATTATGAAACATTACTATCCCTTTAAAGATTTCACTTCTTGAACATACAAAAGAGAAGCAGGATCCCTCCTTTTGTCTTTCTGATATAAATACCAGCAATTTAGGGACTAAATAAGCAGTTAATTGGGGTGGATGAGGTAGTAGTTCTCACTAGTCTGTATCACTCTGAGAATCTGGCCATTCACCTTGAATATGGGGCAAAACCCTGAGAGTTCCCAGGTGTGTTAACTAGAGAATTCTGTGTGCTTTCAAGCCAATGATGGTGAAACTGTGGCTTTGTAGCCACTTTTAGACTATACCCCCCATTCATCATCCTGAGCTTACCAACATAATAGCTTAATGCTATATTTAATTAAAACTTGTTTTAAAACTAAGGTCCTTATGGATGAAAGCAAACTTCTAGAGCAAGCAAACTGCACCATGGAGCAAACTAAAGGGTCCCATTGATTTTAATAGGGCCTTTACACACTTGAGTGCTAGAGAGATACCCAATGCATTGTGAAGTAATGCATGGAGACCCACTTGAGAACTCTTTAGTATTAACCCCTTAAGGACTGGTGGTCACGGGACATTTCCGTCCCATAATGACCGCATAGGGGCACTTTGACGCGCCGGTACACGTGACCTGTCACGTGTATCGGCGCGTCACTATGGGGCTTGAAAGAGATCGCTCCGATCTTGGAGCGGTCTATTTCAGGCCCTATTTTTACTTACAGCGCTCCCGGTAGAGCGCTGTAAGTAAAAAGTACGTGACGTACCATGACCGTCATCGGTCCTTGAGTAGTTCAAGGACCGTGACGGTCCTGGTACGTCAAGGGTCCCTAAGGGGTTAAAGAAGTTCAATCACCACATCAACAGCCATTGGTAGATTTTTTTCTTTGACTCCTATGATGCATATTTCCATTTTCTTTTATCAATTTTTTTTATTCTTGCAAATCTGGCTAGGTCTACAGTTAGGAAATCATATATTTTGCTCAAAGCCCAGGGTTGTTTGTTCCAAAGGTCCCTCTAAATGTCTCAGTGTTTGATCTGCAAAAGTTCCAGTTTGAGAACCAAAGTTCGGCAATATTTATTAGCAAGCATACAACCTAGTAGCTGCACAGGACACTGTTAGTAAGTTCTGGCTTCCTGCCACTGTTCCACCACAGTCTGACCATCCATTCATAGTGCCACCCACTGAGATTTTTCCTCGCCACTGTCCCACTACAGATGCTGGCAGAGAGCTCTCTGTCCTATGTGCAGCCCCAGAGATGGCAAATGACCCAAGTTTCTCTGTCACAAAAAATCAGCTTGTGAATACTGACTGGTAGTTCTGATGACTACAGTACCACCAAGTAGCAAATGTGACATGTGGTACTTCACACTGTTTCATTTCAAATGACCAAAGGTGATCCTAAGATGACAGTTTTCTGTGGGTAGTATTTAGAGCAGGAGCAAGCATAAAGACAGTACACAGAACAAAATTAATAAAATAGGGGTCCTCAAACCTGAAGTTCAGCAGATGAAACACTGAGACATGGGTGGACTCTGGAACATACACACTAAAGCTAAAGTCAAAACATCTGTAAACTTGTTGGATTTGAAAGACTTTACAAAAATATAGAAATAATATGGATCTTAAAAAAATGCTCACATTATGTATTAAGACAAGTAGAATTTAAAAAAAAAATAGGTGATAGTGTCTCTTTAAAGCAGAACTTTCAGCTTTATAATATTGCCACCAATACATTAGTAATACAACGACAGGCAAATAAATAGTTGTATTATGGTGAATAAATCTACATTATTGAAGTAATCCACCTTCTACAACAAACATCACCTCCAGTCCGGGCAGTGTACGGGACAGACAGCACAAACTCAGAGGCATCTTTCCTCTAAGATGTCTGCGCTATTGTCTGCTTGATGCCTGCCGAAGAAAGTGTATTACTTCAATAACGTAGATTTATTAATCATAATAGACATTATTTTGCCTATCGATATATTACTAATGTATTGGGGGGAAATATTATAAAGCTGAAAGTTCCGTTTTAACTGTCTCTCAGGCATAGAATACTGTAACCTTTATTATAGGTGTGTTACAGCACAGTTATACTTCTAATGGGTGTGCTATTTTAACCATTTGAGCCCCAGAGGGGGTACTCAATGCATTGCTTTCCAATGCTTTGCATACCCATCTGGCACTCAAAGGGTTAAATCTCTGTTTTAAAATGCATGTAAATTTTGAATAATTTGACAAAGTTTAATTACACAAGGAGTAACACCTCCTAATAATGCCCTCTACAAACAACTATAAACAAACAACCCTACTATAGCCAGAAAATCCTAATGGCCCCTATGAGTGATGCCCTTGTGCTTATGTCCAAGAGATAACATTTACAATCAGTGCTGCATGTCATGTTCATGGAGGCAGATATGACAGTTACTGACAGTTTTTTCAAATTTAATCTGTAAGATTGTATGAGGGCACGTAACCCTTTCAGGACAATAGAGGTTAGTAAAGCATTGCAAAGCACTGCACATCCCTCTAGTCTATTAACCCTTTCATAGCCACAAAAGTATACATCGCATTGCAATGTGTTGGATAAGTCTCTGGCACTCAAAGGGTTAAGTTTACCAAATGTAGTGAGCAGTCCGGGGTCCTGAGTACCTGCTATCAAATATCATGTCCACATATCTCTTTAAGAAAAGTACAAGGGCAAAATTAGATTTCTGCAGCAATGGTACGGTAAGCTGGGAGTTATTATTATTATGAGATGCTATTTCTCCTTTAAAGGGATAGTAGTGTTTAAAGCTCCAATTAATCTTCATAGTATTTGGGTCATGGAGAGTTTCATTTCAATAGTGACAGAGCTGTAGTTTAAGAGTAATTGAATTATAACGTTTCCGCCTCCTGCCCCTTTTACGTAGTGTAAGCCGCCTCCCCTCAGATGTGGAATCTGGTCCACAGACCAGACAGCTCACAGCAAGGGACAATCTTCTTACTGTATTCATAAGGAAAACCCTGCCCCCCATTGACAGGTTTTTCCCTTATGTTAATTGAAGATTATCACTCTCTGTGATCCATCCGGACACCACCTTTCTGTTCTGAGGTGAGCAGTGTTACATCAGTAAAAGTATCATTCAATTACTCTTGATCTACAACTCTGACAGTATTGAAATTACACTCTCCAAATACTATGAAGATTAATAAGAGCTGCTGTTTTTGTAAAACATTACTATCACTTTAAGTCCAGTAATGTCACACCGAAACAGCAGAAATCAAAAGGGGATATTCCTCCACTTGTGGTGGTCTTGTACTGAAATAGTAGACTGTTGGGAAAATACAGGAAACCAAAATGAGCCAAGATGCCATTGGATCTCTAACTTTCAAAGCCTCTTGAGAACCAAAGCAGTACACAAAACAATCTCATGCAATAAATCATGTTGTCAAGCAGGAGAGCTATTGATGGAATCTGAACATAGCCCTTATTTACATCCTCACAATCCATTAGGAGTAAACGAACAACATACATAATCAATCCAAGCTCCAAACATGTCTTCTCATTCCAAGAACTAAAAAATACAGTTAAAGGAAAACTAACACCTAAAAATGAAATATGAGCCAAATAAAGGAAAGACAGCATGCGCAGTTAGGCCTTGAGAGCACATATACTAGAATTGTAAAGATATAGAGTAGATTAGCATGGCCCCTGTGCAAGGATGACACACAGATTCATAAAGTGTTCCATATTTTTACAATTTAAAATACAATGAAATATGTTGATATGACTTAAATGTTCAGTCAGAAGCAACATCCCATGCACATTTACTTGACACACTATGTGAGCCTGATTTATTTTTCTCATATGTCTCCTCTGAAAGCCAAACATATTGGTTTCATAAAAGACAGCAAGTGTTTAACCCTTTGAGTACTAGAGGGGTACACAACGCATCTGGCACTCAAAGGGTTAAAATGTGAATGCGTGGAGGCATATTTATTTCATAACATTTGGAACTGTCCAGGTATAAGAACATTTCAGGATATTGTAACAAACTATACGACCAAGATTTTTAAACAAATCATTTCTAATCACTCGTATAATTTTCCTGGGCTTACCACAAGATCTACCTAAATTCCCAAAACCTCAAGCAAAATGTTTTCACATATAGCCATTAAGTTTTTATTGGTTATCAGACAAACAAGCTTCAGAGTATTACTGGTTTAATAGAATGATCTAGCACACGCTGAAACAATAGCCACATTACAAAAAGGGAGATAAAGGGGTTGACATTATGGAGCATATGGGAATTATCATACCTGGGAACTCTCCGGATTTGCCCCGGAGACTCCGGTTCTGACAGAGCTTTACCGGGTCTCCAGGGCAGAGGCAGATTCCTCCGGATGTGGAGAGTTTCTATTGAAACTCTGCCACACCTGCTTTTTCTCCCGTTGTGCCTCCGTCCCCAGCCTTCTGTGTGACACATTTAGCCCTCTGAGTACCACTCTGGCACTCAAAGGGTTAACCCCCCCCCCAACACTCGAGTTAAGCCCCGCCCCTTTTTGACGCGATTAGCGTCTTTTTTGTTACCCCCTGCTGAACAGAGGACTACCCTCCGGGTAGCCCTCAACTGAAAGTTCCCAGGTATGGGAATTATATATTAAAGGGATAGTAATACTTTGTTTTAACTTTATTTTATTGTGTAGGCATTAAAAAAACATGAAGAATGATATAAGTCTTATCTCTCAAACCTTTATGGTTTAAGAGATATTCACAAACAAAGTACCCCCCCCCCCGTTCAACCAGATCAGAAGGGAGGTGCCCAGGTAGACTGCAGAGAGGGACAATCTTCAATTAAGATAAGGGAAAAAGCTGAAAAACTTGTCAAGGGGGGAAGGGCTTTCATTGTTTTCATGCAAAGAAAATTGTCCCCTTCTGTTATCTGTCTGGTCATACAACCTGATCCACATCTGAGAAGAGATGGCTTACACTAGGTAAAAGGGGCGGGGAGGGGAACTTTGCTTGTGAATATCTCATAAACCATAAAGGATTGAGAGATAAGACTTATATCATTCTTCATGTTTTTTTAATGCCTACAAAATAAAATAAAGTTAAAACGAAGTATTACTATCCCTTTAACTAGTTTAAAAGCTTGTGTACACGGGCCAAAATCCGGGTAATGTTAAGAGGCTGCTACCTGACTGCTTCACGCGATGCAGTCTTGCGTCGCCTCACTCACGTGATGCAATCATGCTCAGTAGAGACTGCCTGAACGCTCGCAGTCTCTACTGCTCATGACGGCTTCTGACAAACATCCTAGCGAATTATTATATATAGGATGTTTGAGCAGATAAATAGAACAACATATTCATGAGAAATAGTAGAGATAAATGGCCACAAAGTTCATAAAATTTCAATTGCTTTCCACATATTAGGTTGCCACATTTTATTCAAATTTTCATTGCCCCATGATATAGACGGTTTGCTCCATAAATGCACCTGAAAAATTAATTTATCTTGCAATAAAGGGTTTTTTTGTTTAATCTTTTTTGTGCCTTTTTGAGTGGAGGGTTATGCAACACAGGGATTAAAAGTAGTGAAATCTGAAACTATTTTGTATCAGATTACAACACTGCCTATTTTCTTTCAGTAACAAATAATCCTTTTTGAAAAATAAACAATTTCACTTAAGGACCACAATAGCTCTAGAAATTTCACTTTCCCGCTGACTTTCTGGCAAGCATCCACCTGAGTAACACTGGCTTGAAAAAATATTAATATGGTAATGTGGCAAGATTTCCATACCTCCCAACATTTCATCTGGTGAAAGAGGGACACTTTTGTTTTAGGGGGTGTTGCTGGTTTTATGACCTACTGGCACCTCTGTGTGTAAATGAATAAATGATTTAGAGGAAGACCAAAGTATCTTATTTATACAGACTAATGTATAACACATGTAGTGAAGTTTACACAAACATTAACCCTTTGAGTGCCAGAGTGGTACTCAACGCATTGCTTTGCAATGCGTTGCATACCCCTCTGGCACTCAAAGGGTTAATGTGAGTTTTATTGCTGTGTAGCAATGTGATACACTTTTATACACACCACACAGTCTGATCTCCTAAAAAGAGGGACATCAGGGTGGGAAAGAGTGACAGAGGGATTTGGGTCTCAAAGAGGAACTGTCCCTCCTAAAGAGGGACACTTGGGGGGCATGGATTTCATTCCTGGTAAATTTAGGAACCTTTCATGGTCTCCCTCCCAAAAACATAGGAAATAACATTCACCTTTTCATTCAAGGATGACACTAAGATGTGATAAAGAGGATAATACTTCTCCATTGGGATAAACTGTCTAAACCCTATGTTGTTCCATAGGATTTCTGTAGATAAAAGGATTTATACACTGAGCTCGCTCCAACTTGAGAGATTTTAGTCCATAGGCTCCATACAATAACATAGGAAATGGAGAGCTTATCACCCTGGAGATGTTATCTTCTCTTTATCACACCACAGTGCATCTCAGCCCTGGAGACTTATTCACAATGTTAGACATGTATGGATGTAAGTCTAATATTGCCATATTCCGCAAGCGAATACTGTGTAATTATGGTAAAAAACCAATTGTACTATAGGATACAAATGAAAATTCCCCACATTTCCATTGAGTAAACATTCTTTTTAAACTCTTTGAATGCTGGAGGCCCCCTCTCCAAAAAAAAAAAAAAAATCTCCATAGATTTAAATGGGGTGTTCAAGCCCTTGATTGATAGAGAGGTCTAGCAATGTTTTGGAGACCTCTCCAGCACTCAAAGGGTTAAAAATACCATTTAACCACATTCCCTTAACCCTCTGAGTGCCAGAGGGGTATGTAATGCATTGCATTGCATAAAAGGGGTATGCAATGCATTGCATTGCATACCCCTCTGGCACTCAAAGCGTAAATAAACTTAACTTCAAACAACAAAAGAAAACAGAATTGAACCACTTTTCGTAGTACATTAGCCTCAATGTGCATCTTATATATTCTTCATTCATCTTTTATTTATTCTGCTTTCAAGCCAAGTGAAATATACAGAGAGATGAACTGCTGCATCCCCAATTACATTAGTTTACTCAAGCGTAATTCATGAAAATTGTAGCGTCCAAGACTTTCAGAGCGCTGCATTCCCATAGCCAAGTATCCCTGGTAATTATGAATCCTGGACTACTTTATTAAAGGATCAGTAAACCTGTTTGTATAAAAACATTCTGTTGAGTAAAATAAGATCACTGCCAGCAGCTATTTTATTCAAAAGTTGTAACGTTTCTAACTGTCACGAGGGAAATAAGCCAAATGGCTAATGATTTAGGTAAAATAGAAGGGTTTACTATGAAAATGTCACCATGCAAATATTGAGCATCAAAAGGACAACTTCAAAATGTCTCCTGCGTTAAAACAGTGACATCAAAATGTTGCCCGCGTCAAAATGATGACCTCATAATTTTTCTGTTTAAAATGTAACACCTTAACTGTAACCTCATCTCAGTCATCCCCTTAACCCGAAATATCTCTCTCTCTCTCTCTCTCTCTCTCTCTCTCTCTCTCTCTCTCTCTCTCTCTCTCTCTCTCCCCATCCCATCATCACATTACTGCCTTCTCTTCTCTCCAACAGGTGTACTGACAAACCACTATGGAAACCCCTCTGGCACATACGCAGACAAGTTCTCATGCATGCCAGGCAAGGGTTGGCAACCATGATGGTGTAGAATCTTAAGTGACTGCCCTATCAAATGTCATTGCCTGTGTTGTCTCATCAACAGAGTGGAACTCCAGAAAAGCAAAGTTCTTGTCTTTATTGATTTGAGCAGCCAGGACTGGATTTCCAAGTGCTTGTGTCAATCCACCAAGTCTCATCTAGGCATGAACATTAACCCTTTTGAGTGCCAGAGGGTACACAATGCATTGCATACCCCTCTGGCACTCAAAGGGTTAAAAAGTATAATTGATTAATAGTATTATATTTATTTGCCAACACCAACACATCTCACTCTCAGATATAACTTGACAAATTCAAGTATGCGGGTAGTCGTCAAGGGGGATACGCCTGTTGGATACTGATGCTAGTATCGTAATGCTTATTTAACCCCTTAATGACCGGCAACATGCCAGGACCAGTGACGGTCCTTGCATGTCATGTACTTTTTGCTTACAGTGCACTGTAAGCACAAACGGGGTCTGAAATTGACCGCACCATGACCGGAGAGGTCTCTCTCTCTCAGACCCCCATACAGCGTGCCGGTACACGCAATCAGTCACATGTACTGGCGCTCCAACAACAATCAAATGGGTAATGAAAGGAAGGTGACTTCCCGGTCCGATGGTCATTAACGGGTTAAGACTTATTATCCATTTGAAGATTACTGTGGCAGTCGATATAAAGTTTTGCCATCCACGTAGGATGTAAGTGCATGTTATTGTTCCAGCTTCTGTCCTTCATTGTTTTTTACTGTTAGGATAGTGTAGCGCTCTAGTTTTAGTATCCTTTGTGTTTGATGATTTTTTTATTTTCTCCTTTTTTGTTGGATTAGGTCCCATCCAGGGAAACTCTCTGTCTCACCATTTCCCAATAGAGTGACTAGTATTTCCCTCGCCAGCAAGACTGTTACATTCTGTTGTTGTTTTTTTGATGAAACGAGAATATCCTTAAGTTTATGTACATTTTTGGGGTTATATTGAGTAGGTTATGTACTTGATATTTATTAATTGTTAATACTAGCATTTTAATAAACAATATTGCAATATCTCTATTAACCCTATCTAGAGAAGAAGCGATGGTAGTTTGAGCGAAGAACATAACTTTCATCTAATTGTCATTTCCGCTGAACCTCTTTCATTTGCTCATTCCCATCACTTCATTGACAGACATAACCCTTTCAGTGCCACAGAGGTGCGCAATGCACACCCCATTAGTAATGAAAGAGTCAAGGCAGGGCAGCTGCTGTCTTTTCTCTTTAGCAGAGACAGAAAAATGTCCTCTGGCTCCATTGAGGGCTACAGGGAGATCCCAATATTGCTGGCCTCAGGAAGCTGATGTTGGGACTGTGAACTCTGACAGTAGAGGCATCTAATGGAGTTTAGTGCATGTGGCGATGTGCCACATTAACATATAAGCACGCCCACATGAATAAGACAATGGCTAATTAGTATGCATTTCCATATGGAAATGAGCAATTGTCGATATGTTCAGTGCTAGATCTTAAGCCTGTAGAAGGCATGGCATATTCCTGGTGATAAGGACTGATTGGTGGCAGATTGAAAGAGATATGATGGCCAAGACATGTTAGTGCATACTGGCGAAGAGCCTTCAACACTGATCCGACAAAACATCTCCATCCTGAGCCCTTATTAAACTTTAGTGCATCTCGGCCCTACAGTATTCTGTACAGTACTGCAGTCCTCATCTCCAGAAGGATATGAACATGTATAACTTGGAGGAGAAGGGATATGATAGAAACATTCAAATACATAAAAGGACTCAACAAAGTACAGGAGCGAAGCACATTTCAAAGGAGCAGAAATGTTAGGACAGGAGGTCCTAGTCTAAAACTACAGGGACAGAGGCCTATATGTAATGTAAGAAAGTTTTACTTCACTGAGATAGATAAGTGGAAGCCTACCAGCAGAAGTTGTACAGGTTAATACAGTGAGGGAATGCATGAAACATGCTTAAGGCTATCATTAACATAAGACAAGACCAAGGACCAAATGAAGTTTGAGGCTTTTACAGTAGGAAAATGGTCAGACTAGATAGACCAATGGTTCTTATCTGCTTTGAAATTCTGTATTTCTATTTTTGTGTCACTTCCTAACTATATGACCACACCGTAACAGTTTGAACACGTTCTATAGAGAACTAATGTCGGTGACTCACCTCTCCCATAGAATGCAACAGAATAACTGCCTGAACCCCTGGAGTTAGAGTCACTAAGGGGTAATGTTATAGAATGTTTGTCTGATATTGTGTGGTAATCACATCACCTTGGCAATAGAGACACAAATCACTATATGCATTAAAGGGATAGTAATACTTCGTTTTTATCTTTATTTTGTAGGCATTAAAAAAACATGAAGAACGATATAAGTCTTATCTCTCAAACCTTTATGGTTTATGAGATATTCACAAGCAAAGTTTCCCCCCGTTCTTTTACCTAGTGTAAGCCATCTCTTCTCAGATGTGGAATGCAGTCCATGGACCAGACAGATAACAGCAGGGGACAATCTTCTTCCTATGAGAACAATGAAATCCCTGCCCCCCTTGACAAGCTTTTCAGCTTTTTCCCTTATCTTAATTGAAGATTGTCCCTCTCTGCAATCTACCTGGGCACCTCCCTTCTGCTCTGGCTGAACAGTTGTTATCTTTATTTTTCTGCACCCACGCAGTAACTCTGAATGTTGAGAGTGCGTCCTTTATGGAAATATATATATATAATAAAAAAATAGATGTAATATCCTATTTAATAATTCGCTAAGCTTGTCAGAAGCCGTCATGCGCAGTACAGGCTGCCCGAGCCGCTGCTGATACGGAGCGGGGCACTCCGAAATCAGATCGTACTCCAGTGCACATAGAGGACTACGATCTGAATTTGGAACGCTGCTCTCTGTATCAACCGCGGCACGGGCAGTCTGTACTGTGTATGACTGCACCACTCCGTTGATGGGTGGCACTCACGGGCTCTTCAAATAGAGCCAGGGAACAGAAATATTTATACAATGTTGCACTCAATTATTCAGCTATTGAATGAAACTTTTTTGAGTGAGTACAATCCCTATTTTTGACACTCTCTCTACTTTCACATTCCTTGATAGAAAGCTCTCTGTAAACAAATTCATAGTTCCCTGCATGGGACGTAAATGTGCAAAAAATAAACGAGGATGCAAAAATAATAATAATAAAAATTGTAGGTAATTTGTCTTTACATATTATTCAATGGCAGAATATGTAAAGTAATTCCAGAGGGGTATGAATATGCAGCACATCACAAAGAAATTAATTATACACTCCTCTGGCACTCAAATGGTTAACATTACTGCAGATGTACCATTACAACACACTGTCAAACTTTACACCAGTAGTATATACTAATAACCATTGCCTCTCCCCTATGCCTGGTATACCTGATTCATAGTGCATTTGGCAGAGTGTGTCCCTCTCATCACTTTGCCCTCCTTAAAAAATCTGCCATTATATCAAACCTTAGTGCATCTCCACCACAGTTTTCTTTTGAGCACAAGGCCCATAGTTACACACCAATTATGGACATAGTCCATACAGGTGATAACCTTTGTTCATCCTAGTCATGCCACGTTGCATTTGTCCTAGTTGAACCCTAGTCTGATTCAGTAAACTTGTCATAGTGAATCTGTATTATTGCACTGATCCATGGAGCCCCTCGTTCTGTAACTGATGTAATTTAATGTAAAGCTTCCTACTAGTAACTTCCTGTTTGACTGGTCCATTGAGGAAGAAGAAAAAACAAAGCCTGGGTATCGGTCACAGTGAAGTCTCAGTTGTAATTGGCAAAATATAAAGAGAATATACATATAAATGATGGAAGAATAGATGGTCTCTTGGGTTTCATGACAACAAAATTGTTTCTTGGTGACACTGGCCCATATTTATAAAAGCAAACTGGAGTTACTCTGGAGTAAACCAACTGCACCATAGGGGACCAAAGCAAATTCATGCACTTAAAAGCCCAAATTAACAGGAGTTTTTATTTGTCCCCTATGGGGCAGTTGGTTTACTCCAGAATAACTCTAGTTTGTTTTGAATACAAAGTGGACATGTTTTGGGGCAAACCATCTCTGCCATAGTGGAGTAATACCTTTTCAGTAAACTCCCATTGATTTTAAATGGGTTATTTAACCATTCAAATGATAAAGAGGTCTCCAACATAGTTCTTGCCTTGAACAGGTTAATAGATGAAAGATTCCCTACGAACAATGCTAAGGTACAGAAGTTCTTGTAGTATTAAGGTGTGGGTAATGTCTATTCTGCTGTATAAGTGCAATCTACATCTTCTGTAAGAGGTTTCCTGTTGATACATAGAGCCCTGGACCACTAGTGACACGCTGAAACTTGATTGCCCAGGGAAAAGTGTGTCTGGAAATGTTTATGAGATGTTGGCAAGTATGCGCTATTAACTCATTCAAACTCAAATATAACTTATATGCAGATGACACCCAGCTTTATTTATCTGCACCTCGACTGACTTCTGATAGTCAATCTAAAGTCACAGATTGCCTCTTGGCTATCTCAGACTGTATGACTCATGGGCACCTCAAACTCAATAAGTCTAAAACGGAGCTAATCCTCATCCCACCTAGGCCTGGCCCAATAGTGTCCTTCCAGGTGACTGCAAATGGCACTACCATAAATCCAGTGTCAGAAGCACTGAATCTAGGGATGATAATTGACATGTCTCTCATTCTCTCCTCATATTAACGACATTGCTAAATCCTGCCGCTTAGTGTAACATAGTTAAAATCCACCCCTTCCTCTGTTCCTCCATAGCTAGAATTCTCACACAAGCACTCATCCTTTCCCTCGTGGACTACTGTAACCTTCTACTCTCTGGCCTGCATGCCTCCCAACTCCATCCTCTTCAAACCATACAAAATGCTGCAGCACAAATTACCCTATCGTCACCTAGGTTTTGTTTCTGCTCTGCTTCTTCTCAAATCTCTCCAATGGCTGCCTATCAAACTCCAAATATCTTACAAAATGTTGCTTTTCTCATTCAAGACCCTTCTCTCTTCTACCCCTTCCTACATTTCCACTCTCATCTCTCGCTATACTCCATCCCGCCACTTAAGATCAGCCAATGACAGTCTTCTCTAGCTCCTTTTGTGTCTACAGCCCTCTCACGTATCAAACCTTTTTCTCTCATTGCTTCTTATCTATGGAATGCCCTACCTGTCACCCTGCACTTCTCTTATGGTCTTCAAGTCATGATTAAAATAGCACCTCCTTAACAAAATGTAACATGCTAGAAGGCACTCACTTTGCACAACTAAGGCTGTCATAAATGTTTTACTTTATTTGTATCCCCTCTCCTGACCAAAACTCTACCACTATATTCTGCACTTGGCAGTTACGTACTCTGTATATCTCCCTTATTCACTTTAGATTGTAAGCTTTCAGGCATGGGCCTCACTTCCAGTGGTTCACATTGCAAAGAACCTGTAACCATGTATTTTCTAAACCCTTGATTGCTCATGTGTATATACAATAAGATTTTTATCAATTAGGGTAATGTGCTTGACCTATTCAAGAGAACGTATGAATGAGTTCCAAACTTAAACTGGTTCTGGAACTGACTTTTTTGTGCTGTGCCCTATATCCGAGACATTGCCATGATGGAAATGAGGAAATGGTTAATTTTTATTTTAAACTAAATTCTCTGAAAGTCTGTTTTTAAGCTGTGTGTAAATGATCTCATGTTAAAACAATGACCCTTTGCTTCAAGGTAGGGGGTGAAAATAACTGAGTGTCATTTATGGGGATATATGATCATGTGCTAGACTCCAAGTCTCAAGGAAGATATACTCCCATATGGTAAAGTCTGGTAGGGTGACATATTTATGTCAAGTCTAATGACCTCTTGGCCATTCTTATCTGTTGATATAAGACAGATACAGTGTAAAATTTTAATGTGGAGTAAGAGCGCCATCATAAGAGTGCATAGCATTATTACTGTGCTTTGGAATTTTTCCATAATAATATGCGTGATGTCATAGGGAAATTAGGGATTAAGAGTATCCAATCAAATAATACTGATGATGTCACTGCATAATGAGATGGATCTCTATCCAGTCAGAGAAGATTCTGATAAGGGTAATTTTACATTATAAATATGTAAGTTTTAAGAGAGAAGGGGGCTTTTACCTCTTGGTTTCCTGGCTCTTGATTTCCTGAAGTGTACCTGGGTGGCTGTAAGGAGATACTAAGAAAGACTTATTGGACTGGTAACTATATCTTTCTTTATTTTAATTCTGCAAAATTCAGAATCAAATATATATTTCTTCTATATTTGAAGAAACATAATTTTTCTTATAATTTGTCTTAATTGGACCGGCCAGCTAGTTGTGACCAATTATAATAAGCTATATTGGCTGTAGTAATTCTGAATTAAACAGATTTCATTAATTAATTGGTAAATTGTTATATTTTGCCAGATAAATGTAAATAGTTGATAGCAGTGAGACCTATATATCAAATTAGTTAATATAATCGTTGATATTTCTAGAATATATTGTTTTTCTAGAAAGGTTATTATAGCTAATATTTGATCTGGGGGGAATTCTTTGAATTAATTTACTAACCCTTCAACTGTTATTTGTCTATTTATTTTGAGGTGTTTCTTTGGATTTCTTTGTGTATGTTTTTGGGTCTAAACTTTTGTACAGTGGAAAGTTTATTTAAACCTCTCACTAGACAAAAGCAGCCACCATCTTGGGTGTGGCATACTATAGTAATAAGTGATTAACCCTTGGAGTGTCCTATAGGTTTTACATAGGATTGCTATGGTCATGTTTGTGATATATGTTGCATGAAGTTTGGTATACCGTCTAGACATATATTATTAGATTGATTCTGAGTATATTCTTGGTATAATCTATTATTGACTATATTAAATGCAATTTATGTTTTATTCAGAAGGTATGCAATATTTGAAATCTGTAGATAATTAAATTATAGTGATTTAAGTCTGGGATTTTATTCCAGTTAGTTTCTCTAAATTTGGTTATTATATATGGTATAAGGAAATTGTCAGAGGACCTGGCTTAATATTAAAGCTTATTCACCTGACAAGCTACCTTAAGCCTCAATTAGCATAGTTTATGCAGTTTCTGGGGCAGAGGTATTCATATATACTGCTGGGTTCAATTATTTTTATTTAATACCTCTGAACATGCCTATGTGTGGTTAACCCTTCAATTGCTGGTAATCCTAATGGTGATAATTGTGGTTTGAGTTATTTTATATCTATTGTAATTGCTGGTCACTCATTTATATCATTGTTATTTAGACTTTATATATTGTATATTGTATTGAATAAATTATATATATTTTTGCACAAATATGCAGGATTTATTATTGTAATGAATTCTTTACTGTGAAGTAGCGGGTCAATACCTAATATAGTGTAAAGTTCTCAAATTTAATTATATCTATTTATGTGAAGATATCCAACCTAATTGGTTCTCCTGTTAGAGGTTAATTTTGGATACCTTCGACACTAACATCTTTCTGTTATCCCTTTGAATGCCAGTGAAGATACTTCTGTGGCACTTAAATGGTTACGTTACTTACATTGAAAAACTATCTTCTTTCCAACACTTGCACCAATGTGAGGGCAGTGCAGAAATCCATGGATGTTTTCGGACCTCTGTTACTTTGCATCTTGTTTCTTGCTATGTAAGTAACAAGGAACAGAAGAAATCGGTGTGTAATGCATCCATTTTCCTGAACGTGCTATGGGGATGGTAGGCCAGTGAGATAGCTCAGTGGTTAATGCCCTGACTACAGAGCCTTTCAAACCTCAAGGTTGCTGGTTGAATCCCAGCAGGGTCAACTCAGCCCTTCATCCCTCTGAGGTCAATAAATGAGTACCATTGATTGGGTAGTAATAACATCTATTATTCAGCTGCCGATTTGGTTAATTCTAAGACTGTGCTCTGAAAGCGCCTTGAGTCCCACTGGGAGAAAGGTGCTATGTAAATACTAGTTATTATTATTCAGGGCTTTCTTTCACTAAATGAAAATCCCAATTGACTGAAGTATAATTTATAATCTCTGGAATGACAGAGACGTCTCCAACACATCTAGTGCAATCTACAAGCAAATGTCTCATTATGGAGCTGACCCCAAATAGAAAAATCTTAGTATGAGGAGGGATGTGGTAACTGTGGGTAGAGGACTCCCACTAGAGGTCAAGTAGTCCATCAAATAGCATCTTCCCTAATGATTAAAGGAAGAAACTGGAGTAATTTACCCTTTCAAGACCAGAGGGATGGGCAATGAATTACTATGCAAAGCAATACACACACCCTCTGCTCCTCTAAAGGTTAAACCATCTCAATCACTTAAACCCCATCCTCCAATTTGTTTTGATATATTCAGTATATTGTATTGGCGTTCAATTTTTTATTGAACCCAGTTGGAGGAATGTATGAATCTGCTAGCCCAGCTCATTTTCTGCACTGAAAGGTTGACCTGAAAATCATGCACCTGCATGTTGGGGTGTGTACTAGAGCGTATGATCTCTTTAGTACTTACGAGTGAAGACACACTGCCATCTCTAAAACATTATTGCAAGCAAGTCCCAGACGTATCTCTATAGCTTTCCCTGGAAGAAGAAGGAATTTTACACATGTAACTGCTGCCCACCCAGGGTAGTTTCTTACAATATAGGCAATCTCAGCAGGTGCCTGGAGAACTGCAGAGGGAGCTCAGGAAGATCCATTGTATTTGACTGAATAATGTGTCATGAGATCTCCCTCCTGCTGAAGGATTCTTCAAAGGTGCATGCTGCCCTGGTGTGTCTATCATGGTATCTAGACCTACTGAGGAGAAGAAACATCTTTGCGGGGCAATGGGAGACCAATGGAGGAGAAATACATCTTGGTGTGGCAGCAGGAGACGCATAGGGTGGAAGAGACATCTTGGTGGGACAGTGTTAGACCAATGGAGGGTTAATGGTAGACCTATGAAGAGGGAGAGAGTACGGAAGAGGTGCCGACAGTAGTTTGCCTTGGTTGGGCCCTGTGTCCACCCCATGGAGCCTGACAAAAAATACAATCAATTTACAAATCAGCACAGTAACAGAAAACTGTACACTTAAGTTTCTAATTTAAACTATTTCAGGTGAATTAAGGACATGATCCTAAGAAGGCTGGCTTAGTAGTGATAGGGGATAGAAGGTGCCCTCAGGGCTATAGAGAATAAAGGGCGTTATCAGTGAATATTATGCTTGTCTTGAATCATAATTTAGCTATGTTTTTTAGTAGTAGGAAAGAAGTGGGTAATTAACTATCTTTCATACTTACTAACTCTCTAATGACCAGAGAGGTGAGCAACGGATAGCAAAGCAATGTGTCCCTTAATGACCAACAGTCCAGGGAAGTGACCTTCCCTTATGGACTGCTTTGATCATTGTCAGTGCACCAGCACACATGACCGATTACGCGGCACGTGGAACTGGGGGTCTGAGAGAGACCGCTCCAGTCTTGGAGCAGTCAATTTCAGACCCAGTTTGTGCTTAACACGCTCCAGCAGGACCGTCACCAGTCCTTCGGGGGGAAAAATGTGACAGTCCTGGCACATCACCAGTCATTTTAGAGTTAAAGAGTTGATGTTGGTGATAAGTTTCTAATGATCTAGAAGTGGTTATTGAAAGTGATGTCTCAGTCTTTGCTGTTGACACTAAGCTATGTAAGGAAATACATACAGAGCAGGATGTGACTGGGTAGAAAAGTAGCAGATGAGGTTTAATATAGATAAATGTAAGGTTATGTATCTGGGCTGCAGAAACAAACATGCTACATATACACTAAATGGGGAACTACTTGGAGAATCCTTGTTGAAGAAAGATTTAGGAGTACTGATAGATAATAGACTTCACAGCAATGTGCAGTGTCACTCAGCTACTGTAAGAGTCAATAGGGTACTAGCCCGCATAAACAGAGGAATAGATATAAGGGGTGGGAATATAATTCTACCTCTACCTTCATCATGGAGTACAGTTTGGGCCACAGTTCTTAAAAATACATTACTGGGCTGTAAACAAACAAAACTGATAAAGCGACTGGACGATTTTAGTTATAAAGAGACTAGCCAGCTGGGTTGGTTTACATTAGAGAAAACATGTCTAAGGAGAGATGCTATTTACAAATATATTTGAGGCCAATACAAAGATCGCAGATCAAGAAAGAAGAAATGTACTTTTCACTAAAACAAAATCAGGGCTTTTTATATTAAGTGCAGTAAAGTTGCTGATACAGATTCTGCAGATGTTTTGAAAAAAGTATTGGATACCATTCTAGCACAGAACTATACTGAGCATTTCCCACTTGCAAATGACTTCAGTATGTTTGTATTCTTGCCTTGCTGTGGATAAACAAAGTGTTGCGGCCTGCTGTACCTCTTGACCGGCATCGTATTGTCGGTTACTGATGCCTTGCTGGGACCAGTCCTGATGCTCCTTCCCTGTTCCCCATGTCTCTCTCTTAAACATTCGCTCCAGTGGAATAGCCCTGTGGGAGGTGCTTCGTTCCTGCTCAATTGCATACTAAACTCCTGTAAACTTATCATACATCTAAGACTGCTGGCCATGTTGGGCAATGTCAATTGATTTGGTCCATCTCTAGACTGTCATGGTGGTCTAATTTACGATCTGACTGTTCTGCGTTCACTGCTGGTTGCACTAATTGTGCCCAAAATAAATCCCCTCTCCATTTGCCTGTGGGTCTCCTCCAACCTGTAGCTAACAGGTAACATCCTTGGTCGCATTTGTCCATCGATTTTATGGTGGATCTTCCAGCATCTATGGGCTTCATGGTCATCCTAATGATCGTGGACAAATTCTCTAAAATGGACCATTTTGTACCACTTAATACCTTACCATCAGCTCAGGAATTGGCGATGGTTTTTGCTAGAGAGGTCTTTCAACTCCATGGCATACCTCAGGTTATTGTTTCGGACAGGGGGAGCCAGTTTGTTTCTCGCTTTTAGAGGTGCTTTTGCACACAGATGGGGATTCAGCTTGCATTCTCCTCCACCTACCACCCTCAGTCTAATAGTGCGGAAGAGAGGTCTAACCAAGCCCTGGAAAAATTCCTCTGTTGCTACATATCTGACCAACACGATAATTGGGCTACCCTGTTACCTTGGGTTGAGTTTGCACGGAATTGTGCTGTTAACTCTTCCTCACAGAGTTCACCGTTCCTAATCAACTATGGGTTTCAACCCTTTGTTCTTCCTGAAACTTTCAAATCATAACAAATTCCGGTTCTAGACGAGCATTTAAGAAACCTCCGGTCCTCTTGGATACGGGTACAGAATGCCCTACGTGGTTTCACGCAATGGTAAAAGAGGCAGGCTGACAGTAGGCGTTTGTTGCCACCTACCTTCCGGGTGGGGGAGAGAGTCTGGTTGTCATCCCGCAATCTCAACCTACAGGTACCTTGTAGAAAGCTGGCTCCTCAGTTCGTTGGTCCCTTCCGTGTCCTGCATAGAATTAATCCTGTGGCATACGCTTTCAATCTTTTGGCCTCGATACGCATCCACAATGTGTTCCATGTCTCGTTATTCAAGCCTCTGATTTGTAACTGCTATACCTCGGCTACTTTCTGACTAGTACCTATCAGAGTTGGTGATCACAAGGAATATGTAGTACAAAGCATACTGGACTCCCGGAGAGTCAGGGGGCAATTGCAGTATCTGGTACATTGGAAGGGTTATGGGCCGGATGTGCACGTACCTACCCTGGTGCGTAACTTTCATACTCAGTTTCCCATGAAACCCCGACCTGGCCCACAGAGGAGGGGTCGCTAAAGGGGGTTACTGTTACAGCCTGCTGTACCTCTTGGCCGGCATCGTATTGCCGTTACCGATGCCTTGCTGGGGATAGTGCTGACACTCCTTCAGGGCATTACCATTGGCTGGAGGCGGAAGGTCCAGCAAGCCCATTGAAGGAAGCAGGCGGCAAATGCAAGCATGCCGCCCGCTTGGAAGATTTACACAGATAGAGATTGCCTTCTCTTCTTTTGGCTGCAACGAGGAGCTCAGTGGTAAGCATAGTAAGCTTTATTCAGAAAGCGGATAGCGCAGGGGGAGGGAGGGACGATACTAACAGCCATAGAAAAAATTTAGTAAAACAAAAAAACTCTTGTGTATAATACGCACCCCCCACTTTACATAAGATGAAGTGGGGTATAATTGTGCATATTATACCCGAGATTTTACGGTACTTATTTGTATCTGTGTTATGTTGCTGTCTGAAGGAAGTTGCAGCATGCTGCATCTCTGTGGCAACTGCAATGCATTTTGGCTGTCAACAATGCTCCCTAGGACTAAATGGGGGTCATGCATTAAAGAGTGATAGAGAGATGATAAAATAGAGAAAATGTCTTCAGTGATATCACTTCTCCAGTTCCTATGTTTTTCTATAGATCCTATGTACTAAGATCTCTAAATCTGGATTGGTTCCATAGAATAACATAGGAACTGGATAAGTGATATCACTAAATAAGTCATCTCCTCTTTATCACCTTCCTATCACATCTTAGTGCATCTTCCCAATGATTCATAATTCATGCATTTTTTTCATGATTTGTTTGTCGCTGCGACAATGTTGCACTTTTGAAAGAGGCTTCACAATGAGTAATTTAAAATAATCAAAATATTCTGAACGATAAAAACAACTGGCTTCTTATTACATTTACATGTCAGAGCAACGACTTGGGATAAAAATGAATTTGTTATCAGACTCAGTTACTGGCTACTAATCCAGTCATACATGCTAGTGATTTTCCATCCTTTTTTTGCTCAAAGTGCCCCAGAAACACAGTCTGCAATTTTCTGGACACACCTAACATTTTATGTCAGTAGTGATGATTGGTACAATAACATAAATATATACTAAAGTTATAAGATCCTACACTCAGAATTACAAAAACAAATATATTGTGTATACCAATATTCATACATTTTGAAACTCAAAATTCATATTTTTAGCAAAGTCGTATTAGAAAAAAAGGGGCATGCAAAGTGGATGCCCAATGCATACCAAAGCACCCGGGCTGAGAACCACTGATATACATCCTATATAATAATTCTCTAAAACGTGTGTAATGCCGCGTCATGAGCAGTAGACACTGCTGCGTGTGCTGCAGTCATGCACAGTACAGACTGCCCGCGCCGCGGCTGGTACAGAGCTGGACACTCCTTTGGAGCGTCCAGCTTTGTATCAGCCACGGCGCGGGCAGTCTCTACTGCGCGTGACTGCCCCGCGACTGGGTGGCAGTGGCACTGTGGCCCGTGTAACGGGTACTTCAACTAGCCTTCAATAAAAAGAACTTCTAAAACTGTACCAGTGCTGACATACATTTCTAAATGAGATGTAGAATCTACAGCAGGTGTGGGCATCATGTGGCCCTCCAGTTGTTGCGTACTACAAACATCATAATCCCCCATCAGCCAATGGTTGGTGGGGGATGATGGGGGTTGTAGTCTGTAACAGCTGGAGAGCCTTAGGTTGCCCACTACAGATGTTCAGTCACATTAATACTGAACCACTTTTGGTAGTCATGCTGAATATTAGGATTACACATCAAAAAGCCTTTCTTGTGTTCACTGGGTCATTGAACTGGGCTTCCAGCAAAACCTGTGTGACTCACACAAATATTTACACAAAAGGACAGTTCACTGTTGGGATGAACATGAACTATGCTCAGAGTTAAAATGCAAGTAAATTAGATCCTTAACCCTTAGAGTTCCAGAGACGTATCCAATCAGTTGTGTTGCAATGCGTTGGATGCCTCTCTTGCACTCAAAGGGTTAAAGGAACACTAACATATCCTATTTATAACAGCTATTTACTTTAATCTGGGCAGAAATTTTTAATTTAGGGAGACATACAAATAAAGATTGTGATGAATACCCACCGAGAATGAACAAAATAAAATGTCTTGCAGTAAGGCATGGTGGCCTCTGAGTGGTGCTTGAAGCCATGCTTTTCGCTCCCATGTGTCATTGCAGAGAGGAAACTTACATGTGCGTATCAGACTGATCCCACCCACAGGCAGTCCAGCTCTGAAATGTCAGACAAATCCTCTCTGCACTAAAGATACAGTAGACGTACGTTTTGTCCTATGTGGTCCTCATCGGTGTGGTGCAGCTGATTCACCCTAGGCAAATGGAGATGCATGGATGATGCAAGAGCTCTTCACTTGGATCCAAATTATCTATAGCATTATTACTAATATCATTTTTAGGAATCCTATATAATAATTCGCTAGGATGTTTGTCTGATGCAGTCATGCGCAGTAGAGACTGCCCGAACACACAGAACACTGGGAGGTGTAGGAATGCTGGGAGTATTCTGTGCGTTCGGGAAGTTGCTACAGCACATGACTGCTTTGCGAGTGCCGCCAGTGAGGCGGCAGTAGTAGACAGAGCAGGACTGGCCTCTTAACCTTTTGAGTGCCAGAGGGCTACGCAACGCACCCCTCTGGCACTCAAAGGGTTAACATCACCAAGGCTTTGGTCCGTGTACACAGGCTTTTACATTATTACATTTCTAAAGAGAAAAGGTGCAGGAATGGCTGATGCTTTGCCACTTGGATGTTAGATTTGACACCAAAGCATTGGAAAGCAATGTACCAGAGACATCCCTAGCATTCAAAGTGTTAAAAAAATACCAGGCATCCTACTTGTCTCCAGTTAAATAAAAAAACAGAAAACAAACAAAAAAAATACAGGCTACCATGGCTGGCAGGGAATGATGGGAGTTGTAGTCTGGCAGCAGATGGAGGGCATCATCTTGCCCACCACTGATAGAAACATAGAATTTGACGGCAGATAAGAACCATTTG
Organism: Rhinophrynus dorsalis; assembly: GCA_037306005.1. Classification (NCBI taxonomy): domain Eukaryota; kingdom Metazoa; phylum Chordata; class Amphibia; order Anura; family Rhinophrynidae; genus Rhinophrynus; species Rhinophrynus dorsalis. The sequence continues at coordinate 443,621,915 of CM074723.1, forward strand.
GCCCATCCAGTCTGCTCATTTTTCCTTTTGTAAAAACCTCAAACCTTGTTTGGTCCTTGGGCTTGTCTTATGTTCAGGACATTCTTATGCCTATCCCATGCATGCTTACATTCCCTCACTGTATTAACCTCTACCACTGATGTAGATTAGGCTTGTGCTATTAGGTTCGTCAACATTCGGAATTCAACAAATATGGGGTTATTCTGCGTCATTCGGGCCGTCCGACTGGCCAGGGTCGTTCTTAAAAAAGATCCTAATCCGAACAGCCCTGGTTCAGAATGTCGTCGAGAATTTCGGAAATTCAGCGACTACCCGCATTCGCGATACTTTCCCTCCATATTTTCCCTCCCTCCCTAGTCCAATTAGCTTCTTCGTTCCATGCGCTACTTTCCCGCCTTGTCTCTATTCCAGTTAGTTTCTTCATTTCATGATGGGGGTTGGACAAATGACACAGACCCCAGATAGCCTGCATTTCCTCTGTTGGAGCTCAGAGAGAGAGAAGAAGGAGATAGTGTCCAGTTGTTGCGTAGGCAGGCAGGTATCATTAGGCAAAGGTAGGCAGCCAGCATTAGTGCCTTATTGCCACTGCAAGGGAGAGTCATCTTTGTTCCTGTGCAAAATATTAAAAATATTAGGGATTTCTTTGAATAATTTTCAGAGTGACACATCAGCCAGTCTGACAGTTGTGTAGGCAGGCAGGATGCCTTATTGCCACTGCAAGGGAGAGTCATTTGGTCCTGTTCAAAATATTAAAAATATTAGGAATTTGTTTGAATAATTTTCAGAGTGGCACATCAGCTAGTCTCACAGTTCTATAGGCAGGCCTACTACCTTATTGTCACCGCAGGGGAGAGTCACCTTTGTTTCTGTGTTAAACATTAAAATTAATAGTAGGAGTTTGTTTGAATAATTTTCAGAGTGAAACATTAGCCAGTCTCACAGTTGTGTAGGGAGGCCTAGTACCTTATTGCCACTGCAAGGGAGAGTCACCTTTGTTTCTGTGTAAAATATTAAAAAATAGTAGTAATTTGTTTGAATAATTTTCAGAGTGACACATCAGCCAGTCTCACAGTTCTGTAGGCAGGCCTAGTACCTTACTGCCACCGCATGGGAGAGTTACCTTTGTTCCTGTGTAAAATATTAAAAATAGTAGGAATTTGTTTGAATAATTTTCAGAGTGAAACATTAGCCAGTCTCACAGTTTTGTAGGCAGGCCTAGTACCTTATTGCCACTGCAAGGGAGAGTCACCTTTGTTCCTGTGTAAAATATTAAAAATAGTAGGAAATTGTTTAAATAATTTTCAGAGTGACACATCAGCTAGTCTCACAGTTATGTAGCCAGGCCTAGTACCTTATTGCCCATGCAAGGGAGAGTCACCTTTGTTCCTGTGTTAAATATTAAAATTAATATTAGGAATTTGTTTGAATAATTTTCAGAGTGACACAGCCAGTCTCACAGTTGTCGTGTGGCCAGGTTTTTAAATTTTAAAAATATTGTAGTTCACTACCTACCTATCTGTCATGGATTTGAGTCCTAGTGAACAACTTGATTTTCCTCGTCCTGGTACCAGCTGCAGTAACCCAGCAACCACCAACACCACCACAGTGATGTTGCTTTCAAGCAGAGCTAGCAACAGCAGATGGGCAAAGAAGAGTACTTTCAGTAGCACTAGTCAGACTCAGCAGCAGCACTCTAAAACAAAAAATAAAAATAAGAAGGGAACTGGAGGTCGTTCTACCTCTACTAGCAGGATAGAGAGGTCCAGGTCCTCCTCTGAGACCATGAAGCAGTAATCACCTGTGTCTCGTCAGCTGTTTCGTGATGATCCCCCATAACCACCTGCACAATGACTAGTGCCACTTCCAGTTTAGTCACCACCTCCGCTACAGCCACTTCTATAAACCTGGGAACACCTAGCATGTGTAACACTACTGGTCGGACACTGCGGGCAGTATCAGCTCAGGATTTTTAAAGAGAATGTCCATGTAATCAGCCCAAATGGAAATTATTGCAGTATTCGGATACAATTTTTACTGCCATCACTGTCACTGCCGCTGAGAGCATATCTACTCCAGTTATTAAGGGAGATAGTTTACCATTTCCCGGTAGCCACCAGGCAGAAGAGGGAATTGAGCAGGTCTCCCCAAAATATGCTGCTGATGATGATTTTTCTTCCTGTCAAAACCTACAAGAGGTAGAAGAAGAATCTGAGGGATCAAGGCTTCCTAAGCTTGATTTGTCCCCTGAGCTTGATTTTTCCACTGACCTTGATTATTCCCCTGAGCTTAAGGGGATAGTAATACTTAAATTTTACTATCCCTCATCTTGTAGCCCTTAAAAAACTGAATTAAATGAGCCTAGCAGTATCTCTCAAACCTTTATGGTTTGAGAGATATCCACTTTCAAAATTCCCTCTCCCCTGACGTCAGCATTCTAGCTGACAGAAGGGGAATCCAGTCCCTGAGCAAGCGGAGGCTCTTCAGCCTCTCTGCTGAAGAGCCTCCGCCGGTCCTGGGACTGGATTCCCCTGCAGTCAGCTAGAACACTGACGTCAGGGAATAGGGAAAAAAACAATGAGCCACTGGGCTCATTTAATTCAGTTTTTAAGGGCTACAAGTTGGGGGATAGTAAAATGTAAGTATTACTATCCCATTCATTTTTCCCCTGCTTCCCATAGTACTCCTGTTTCTCCAGTTACACTTGTGTCTTCTATTGACCACTCAACACCTGCCTCTCCAGTTCCATTTGATTCTCCCAGCCAGGTAGCAGCTGCTAGAGTGTCTCCACCACCAGTACCACTGTTACTCTACTATCCTCCTCCAATCCCAGTCCCAACGTCCCATCTTTAGGTCTACTGGTACCCCTGTAATGGTAAATAGAAAGAAAAAACAAAGTGAGCTTCCTCCTGCATGTGAAGATGAAGAAAATGTCACCTCAGTTTCTTCTTCGCCACCAACTTCCAGAGTCATCCGTCACTCTAAAGCATGGGACCATTTTGTGGCACTTGGTGATGGCCGGCTAGTGAAATGCAAATTGTGTGTGGCAGGGAAGTCAGCCGTGGGAGGGTGTTGGGTCATCTAACCACCTCCGGGATGAACCAACACATGAACAACTACCACAAGTCAGTGTTGATAAGTGCAGAAATTGGCACTACTAGTACTGCATATACCAGTATCACACTCACCACCAGTAGGCAGCAGTAGAAAGTACAGGGGGATCATGCCACATCTGGTCCTAGTAAGAGCAGCAGACAGTCACAGCCCATCCCAAAATCAATACAGGCCACACTGGAAGATTTTGGTGGGTTTCATTCCAAGGGGATGTGCAGACAGCAGTCCATGAAAATTACACGCCTTATTGCACAGCTCATAGCCGTTGGGGGTGCTACTTTTAATTTGGTAGACGGGGAGCCCTTCCAGCTACTTATGGAGGCTGTAGCACCCTGATATAAAATTCCATCCCGCACCACATTTAGTAGAACTATAGTGCCCTCACTGCACCGGTCATGAGTCGGGCTTTTGAAGGAACTGCTAGGAAAGGCTGGTGGCTAGTCAGTGCACTTTACCACTGACTCATGGAGTGCTCCGACTGGCCAGCATGGCTTCCTGTCATTGACGGCGCATTGGTGGCAGCCCAATGTGTTGCAAGACACACCGATAGCAACAACAAGTTCAGGTGCAGTAGCCAAGCAGGCAGGGCACTGCTCTTTCCTCCTCCATGCTGAGGTAATAGATCAGCAGCACACCTCAGATTACATTCGCAAAGCACTACAGAACATGGTGGCGCACTGGCTAGGGGAGCAAGCAGGCACACAGGCACAAATGGGGTTTGTGGTTACTGATGGTGCAGCTACTGATCAAGGTTCTCCGGGATGGCAAATTTGTGGGTGTGCGCTGCTCAGCGCATGTCATTCACCTAGTAGTGAAAGCTGCTTTTGAGGATGGCAGTAACACGGGAAGGTTTTCAGCACTTCTGGAGTCCTGCCGACAAATTTCTGGCCACTTCCCTCGGAGCATCAAAGATATCCAGCTACTCAGGGAGGAACAGAAAAAGTCAGAACTCCCAGAGCACCACCTAAAACAAGATGCTGGGACCAGGTGGAACTCCACCTTAGATATGCTAGAGCTTATCCTGGAGCAAAAAAAGGCAATTCACTCAATGTCATGTCACCATTTCATTGGCAGTAACAGAACACTGTGCAGGGCTGACTGGGCCCTGATGGAACAGGTTGTGACAGTCCTCACGTCTTTCCGTGCTTTGACAGAAATTTTAAGCAAAGAGAATGCTAGCCTGGCAGAAGTCATTCCACTCTTCATACACCTCTCCTTAAAACTGGACGATTTCCTTTCCCATAGGGAATGCTTGCCTGGTGCTGAGGGTAATATAATTCCCGATGTTTCTGCCCTTCTAAAGAGGCTGTAGAAGGAACTGACTCGGCACATGGAAGAGTGCATGGACAATTGTGTCGCGTTAATACTTGTCACAATTTGTGATCCTCGAATCGAAGGCAACATGGCACTTCGTTCCAATTTACTCACTGCCTGGAGGGAACAATTGATAGCAAGCAAGCGTGAGAGGCAAAGAAAAACAAGACCCAGTCACAGGATGTCAAGGTTTTGCTGACTTACTACTATTCTGCCTATTGATTCTGCTGTCTGAGCTAATATAGTGTTCTGCTATCCACTGCTGCTGTCTTCTGAGTTTCTGGCTCTGGCTGATTCATCTGATCTCTCTGATCTCTTTTATCAGCCAACCCTCTCAGGGTATTTATAGCAGCTTGGCTCACTTCCCCATTGTCCTTGTGTTTGTTTGCTGACCTGTTGCTGCTGGCTGCTGTGGATTTTCCTGCTTTCCTGTTTGCTGTGTTCCAGACCATCGGCTTGTTCCAGACTTCGCTGACTTCTGTGCTTCTGACCCTTGGCTTGTTCCTGACATCGCAGACTTCTGGTTTCCTGACTTAGGCTCGGATGAATACCGGTCTTGATTCCTGACCCTGGTGTGTCTTTTGGTTTATGCTCTTGGATCATGTTTCTGTTTTTGTTGCACTAATAAAGGTGTATTGCATTTTACCTTTTTGTGTCCTGTCTGATTTCTGGCCCCTAACACAGCAGAAGATTCCGCAAAAGAGCTGGAGGAGTGTGGTGGTCTTCCGGGACCTATCAGTAGCAGCGCCAGGAGCACTTCATCTTTTTCCAGTGGAGCAGCCGCTGCTTTTTATACTGTGGCAATGGACAGATTATGCTCCAGACAAAACAAATTAGCTCACCATAAATAGAAAAAGTGCTGAGTTTGAGGTTAAGGCTTACCTTGCGGAAGCTTCTTTGCCCCCATGTACAGACCCCTTGAGTTTCTGGGATAACAAGAGGGTTGTGTGGCCTACTTTATCCAGTCTTCCTTCTTCCTTTGAATTTAGTTACATCCATACTTCATCTACTTCATCCATAGTACCATAAGGCTAAAGCTCCACCTTATCCTGTTCCACCACATTCATTTAGACCGTGGAAATGGTTCCATTTATTTAATTTTCATTTTTTATTGTATTTTATCAAGTATTTTAAATTCAAAGAATAATCTGGACTGTCTTTGAATTTCATCCAAGTCGAACAGGTCTGATATGAAATGTGGAGTCGCCGAATGGAAAAAATAAATTTGTCCGAAATCTAATTTTACTGAAAATTGTTGTTGTGTACAAGTCTAATGTAGATGTTTGCTCCATAATTGAACCTTTGTAGCTTGATAAATAAGGCTGTATGTTACAGAAGGGACAGCTGGGTTTTTTTTTGTTTGTTTTTTTGGGGGTTTGCTTTGCTTTCAATTTAAAGTTATATTGTTATTCTGTTTGTGTTTCTTTCATTATCTAGTGAAATATGGAAAATTTATGGAAAATATATAAAGTAGTAAAAACATTTTTTTTATCATGTGGGATTTGCAAGTATCTAGATTCATGTAAAGTTTACACAATCATCACCTACTTTCCAGACATAATACCATATAATTGATGCGCACAGGAGTATTGTATAAATGGTATTTGGAAAAGGCTTATGTACAGCTGAGACTCAAGAAATCTGTAATAAAAAGTCCACATGTCCTGCAGGCTATGTTTATGATGTAGCACATAACCTTTTAATTGGCACAGGGGTATGCAATGCACGGTACTCAGAGGATAACTCTTTGATTACCAGATACCTGCACAGGGTACTGCTTTGCAATTCACTGAGCATTGTTCTGACACTCAAAGAGTTAACCCCTTAAGGACCCATGATTGTCCTAGAATGTCATGGGTTGGTGAGCCATAAGGACTCATGACGTGCCAGGACCATCATAGATTTTAGGGCTCCCTACGCGGAGGAAGCCCTAAACTGGATTCACACAAAAAAATTGTCCGTGGTCCTTAAAGGGATAGTAATGTTTCACAAAAACAACAGTTCCAATTAATCTTCATTGTATTTGGGCCATGGAGAGTGTTATTTCAATACTGTCAGTTGTAGTTCAAGAGTAATTGAATGATAAAGTATCCCCCTCCTGCTCCTTTTACCTAGTGTAAGTCACCTCCCCTCAGATGTGGAATCTGGTCTACAGACCAAACAGCTCACAGCTAGGGGCAATCTTCTTACTGTGAGCACAGTGAAAGCCCTGCCCCCCTTGACAGGTTTAGCAGGTTTTCCCTTATGCTAATTGAAGATTGTCCCTCTCTGCAATCCATTTGGACACCACCTTTCTGCTCTGAGGTGAGCAGTGTTACATCAGTAAAAGGGGCGGGAGGGGGATACTTTATCATTCAGTTACTCTGGAACAACAACTCTGATAGTACTTAAATACTCTCATTGGCCCACATACTATGAAGATTAATTGGAGTTGCTTTTTTTGTGAAACATTACAATCCCTTTAAGTGCCAGCCACGTGCATGGACAGTTCTTAAGGGCTTAAAGCAACTGCAATGTTTTTTCTAGTAGTAAATATCAATATATTTACACTGGTGTCTGATGTCTTTTTTTTTATCTAACCCTTTGAGTGCCATGGGGTACCCAAGGCATTGCAATCCAGTTGCGCTTACCTGGGAACTCTCGGATTTAGAATCCAAATCTCAGGGTCTCATAGTGAAGAGTCATATTCTCAGGATGAAAATCCACTGTTTCTTACTACAGGATATGCACCAGTTTGTGCAAGCAGTGAGATCTCTGAGTTGTTTATAAATTTCCTTGAGGTTTGACTGGTTGGGGATGATGGGAACTGTAGTTTCCAACAGTTAGAAGTTCAACTATTGACTTGGCTTGCAGATAAGCAATGGATGCCTATCTAGCACAGAACAATATTGACAATTATGACAGATGGCTTCAAAGCAAATAGGATATTGATCCGGGGAACTTTTTGACTACCAATTGGAGTCAGGAAGGAATAATTCCCCCCCATACACACACTTGGGACTAGATTGGAAATGGCTCCAGAGGGCTTTTTTTTTTGCCTTCCTATGGATCAACAGGGGTGTTTTTGGCATGGGCTGGACTTTATGGACGCATGTCTTTTTTCAGCCTTGTCTACTATGTTACTATGTATGTTACTATGTTATGTTACTCCTGCTTTAGCTTAACCCAGTTAATAGTTGAGTTCTTTATACGTGTGTTGGCAAACTGATGCAGTTGGGGATCATGGATGTTTATCAATCCTAGGAGTGGCAATTCTAACGATTTTGACATTGCTGGGTCCAGAAGTCCTTTTTTGGGTTCCTGACAGACTCCCTTCAATGGAACCAGGATCACCGTATGATCACCGTATGAGCAAAAACATCAGAGCTATAATCAGGTGGGAAGGAGTAATCTCTTGAAGCATGAAACGCGTTAGGTGGTGTTTGACTCTACCCTGTCAGTTGACCCTTCCACTGATTATCTGTTGAATGTTTTTAATACAAGTAAATAAATATTTATAATTTATTCCTTGATTAAATCAGTGTTCTTCCAACAGTGTCTCAGTGAACAATTTCAAGTTACAACATATTTTGAATTGTGCCTGTTGCCACCTCTTTGTGTAACTTTTTAAAAAAATGTAATTTAACCCTCTGAGGGCCAGTGCATTGCACACCCCTCTGGCAAACGGTTAAAATGAATACCTAATTTCTCTCATGATTTAGTTAAGATAAAAAAAAAACAACAACAACACAACCAGCACTTAAAAAGAAGTCATTTAGAATAAATTCCCCTTCAGTAACAGTAATAGATAATTATTGGCATTTAAACATTATGCAATTATAGATGATGATGTGGTTAAAAAATGCCTGTGCAGCATGCTAAAAAAATGAATCTCTGAGTCCCAGCGGGTTCTAGTTACCCATGCCTGTGCCACTCTCCATGCTGCTTTTAGAATCCAGACGTGAGATGCACTAAGGGGCAATTCTATGGAGATGTGTGTCTGGTGGTGTGCGATGACTAGTTCGCCTTGCACAAAAAATTAGGGATACATGAGAGGTGGTGGGGGATCAGCTCAATGCATTGACATTCTCTGATCAGACTCCCTAACCTTTTCAGCGAGAGGCAATCAGAAGGTTAACCCCCAGTGAACAGCAATGGGCAAATCTACTGTTTTATAACCTCTCTTTAGAATTTGGAACCATAATCGCTGGCCCCTTGGTGGACTCGAGTTATATTTGTGCTGCTCTTGAGATCAATCGCCCCTTACTATTCTTATTACCATTGTTAATGATTTAAATAGCACTTGGAGTACAGAAAAATAAGAATATTAATGGCAGACACTCACATGAATATGACAGTGGCTTACTAGCCTGCATTTCCTTATGCAAATGAGTTACTATGAACGTAGTAAGAAAGATGCAAGATTGTAAACCTTTCAAAAGCATGGCAGATTCATGGCTATGTCGGCATATTGTGGTGGATTAGTGGCAGATTCAAAAGAATACGATGCTGAAGACCATAGTGCATACTGTCGCTATGCATTCAACACAAATACGCCACCATATTGCCATCTTCCATTATCGATCTTTAGTGCATCTCCCCCAAAGTTGCTTCTCCCTTCCCTTTCCCAGCATAACCCAGGCTTTAGCAAGCTCAGGCAGTTACTAGCATTGTATTGGAAACCAGTCAGCGTCATGTAATGTGTTCCCAGTGCTCCCCTGAAGTCATCTCTGCATAGTGGGGCTCATTGGTACAGTGTATTCATGGATCCTCTCGAGTTTCCCTGCAACTGACTACTCAAGAGGATCCATGAATACTCTGTACCAATGGGCACCACCATGAGGAGGAGTAGGGTCCCGGTGGAGGTAAGCAGTCATCAGCACTGCCACCCTGCTACAGGGACAGTAAAAATTCCTGTTATCTCAAAGGGATAAATCACATGATACAGAGACACATATATTGCAGAGTTTATCTAGAAGAGCACAATGAAGGTACTCTCCTTGTTGAGATATGTTTAATTCAAAGGTTAGTGCAGTTATACTGACAAAATCTGTCCATAGAATGCTATGGCAATAGTGCCACCTAGTCATGGAAGTACCATACCCAAAAAATGCAAGTTTGGGCAAGAATAGCTTTTAGTAAAACATCTCCTAGCAAAATGAGTATTCTTGTTTTACTTACCAATTGCTTGCAATATATATATTTTTTCATGCTAAGCAATACTATCCCTTTAAATGGGGCTTTAAAACGCCCCCTCCATGTTTACTTGTTCCCTAAGGTGCTATTGACCTGCCTCAGAATTGCTCAACTTTTGTCCTTAAACATATCGCCAAGAAAACCTTATGTTTGCATTTAAATAGATGTATTTGTAAAGTATAATTACACAGTGTATAAAGCCTTCATAATCCCTTTATATCCATCATACGAAATGGAGATGGAGCCAGGGGCGATACACAACATGGGACTCAAACTAAAGCAGCTTTTTACATTTCAAGTTTGAACATGTTAATAAGCCAAGTGGTTTTGCTTTGGCAGGAGGCAGCTATAATAAAGTTGATTGTAAAAAAAAAAAAATATATTAGCTCACCACAGCAGCAGCAATAATTATAGGGAGCCTGGAGTCTGAAATAAGACAAATAAGAAATAATACAAGTGATGTAGTTTTATCCCAGTTCTGCAAAAGTAAGTTCTGAAAACTCATATTCAAAATTAAAATGGAGTGATTCTGGGGCAACCAAACTGGGGAAAATAAGCATTCCCAAACTGGCCAGTAAGGTTGAATAGTTTTTTAACCCCTTGTATGCTAGAGAGGCCTCCAACTCATTGCTTTGCAATGAGTTGGAGGCCTCTCTAGTATTCCAATGGTTTAAAGCCCAATTTAACTCAAAGTGAATTTTATTTTGTCCCTTATGGTGCTGTTGGTTTGATTCAACATTCCTTCACTTTGTTTGTGCAGAGGCTTGTTTAACCCCTTACCGCCCGAGGACGTACATGTACGTCCCGAGCGGATGTCCCAGGTGGACAGAGGACATACTTGTACGTCCTGGAAGTCGTTTAAGAAAATATGTTTGGAGGGCGTTAAGTGCCAGCCGCTTGCGCACGTGGCCGGTCACTAAGGGGTTAATAACAAGAACTGCATACCTGGGAACTTTGACTTATGGTCTACCCGGAGGGGAGTCCTGTGGTGCCACTGGAGGGAGAAAAATGATGAGATTCCTGACAAAAATGGGGTGGGGCCAGAGTAGGAAGAACAGGCTGCGGAAGGAGAAGAAGTGGGTGGGGAGTGGGAGGAAGTAGCAGAAGTGGGCAGAGTTTGATTAAATCTCCCCACATCCAGAGAATCAGCCTCTGCCCTGGAGACCCAGTAATTAGCAGCAAAAGTTTATGTATATAAGGGCAGTAAAGGGTCAGGGGATGTAAAAGAGGAGTGTGAAAAGCCCCATTTAATCCAGTGGGAATATTTATTTGTGTCCTATGGTGCAGATGGTTTCCTCCAGAATGACTCCGGGGGGTGATTCTCTTAGCGATGATAAAGAGATGATAATGCAGAGATAACATCTCCAATGATATCACTTCTCCAGTTCCTATGTTATTCTATAGACCCTCTGCACTAAAATGTCCACAGTTGGAGAAATCTTATTGTATTGTCTCCACAGAATAACATAGGAATTGGAGAAGTTATATCAGGAGAGGTCAGCTCCACTTTATACCCTCTTTATCACACCTTCAGGGCCGGATTTACATCTCAGGAGCCTGTAGGCACAGATATCTGAAGCGCCCCCCACCCCCGGCCATCTCCACAGTGCTCCAAATCTCCATATCACCCTCACATTGTCCCCCAACACCTTCATATTGCACCCCATCAGCTCCACATTGCCCTCATATTGCCCCATCATCTAAACATTGCACCATTCAGCTCCATATTGCCCTCATTTTGCCCCCCATCAGCTCCACATTGACCCCATCAGCTCCACATTGCCCCATCAGCACCACATTGCCCTCACATTGCCCCCCATCAGCTCCACATTGCCCTCATATTGCCCCATCATCTAAACGTTGCCCCATTCAGCTCCATATTGCCCTCATTTTGCCCCCCATCAGCTCCACATTGCCCTCACAATGCCCTTCTTCGGCTCCAACTTGCCCCCACCATCTCCATGTTGCCCTCACATTGCCTCCCTCCCATTGTCTGTTTCCTACCTCCCTGGAAGAAAGAGACACTAATGTTCACATGATTCTTTGCAGATGCAGGTTAGTCTCACACTTGTTTCACATCCTTTAGAATGTGGGAGTGGCCAGCACAGCTGAGGTGCCACTCAACATTTGGTGCTCTAAGCAGTTGCTTATTCTACCTAATGGGAAATCTGGCTGTGAGCAGGCCAGAGAATTACTATACCCCCCAAAAAAATCAAGTTGGGGCAGTAATTACTTTTAAACAAAGCAGTGTCAATTCCATTGATATAGTCAGCAGGAAAATCATATGAAATATACATTTTCTATATTACATTATTTTACATTATATTTACATTATTTTACTTTGAAAATTATATATATTTGTTTGCAGTTAGTGTCACATTGGCTTCACTTTAGTACATGTTCATTTCTGCATAGATGTTTAAAATGGACAGCTGTCCCCTCATCTACTGGCAGTTCAACATAAGGCTGGCTGATGCACACAATGCCCAAAGAATGTCCACAATGGGCAGATAATGCCAAGAGATTTCCCAGACAATGTCTATAATGTCCTGATAATCCTAGGAAAATATCCAGTTAATGGGACACTAATGGATACTTGACACTCTTGAAATAAATTCTAGAGATATTCAGATCGAGTCCGTCATTATTTCTTTAGAGTAAACTACTCATATCAATATTATACAATATTCGGCAATACCAGGTATTGAAGGGAAAAAAATGGATTGATCTCACCCACTGACTACGTCCACTAGGTACCCTCTCTCAGGTCCGAATCTGTGGACTGGAACACCTCCGGTTCACCATTCGTCAGTCACAGCCCGTTAATCCATTATAATGATCGATGTGCAATAAATCCAAACAGGTCTGGAGTCGGAGTATAAAAATATTTATTTCTTATTAAAACATAAAAACATCAATGCCCTTGACCGGTTTCGGCGTCCAAGCGCCATTTTCAAAAGGGAAAGGTAATTAGTCTCAAATACTCTCACCTTTTTATGTTCTAGCGTATGTCAATCAATACAACAGTGTATGCCAATTGCATTCCCTATTAACACATGCTCTTCCGAGCCCTCCCAACCTATCTATCCATCTAGTTTCTGCTTGTAACAGTTTTTGTTTAGAGTTGCCACCTCTTCTTGATACAGTAACAGTAAGGGAATATCTATGGGAGCAGCTATGGCACCTAGTCTGGCTAATTTATTTGTGGGATACTACGAGCAACATTGTGTCTACTCAGAAAATAATCCTTTTATAGGAGATTTTTTAAGTTGGAATAGATACATCAATGACGTGATATTGTTGTGGAAATCTGATTTAGAAACATTGTACAGATTTGTTCAATATTTAAACGACTCCTTTGGTGGCCTTAAATTCACAATGCATTGTGATAAATTTCAGATTCCTTTTTTGGACTTAATGATATATAGATATGGTAATATGCTTGGTACTACGGTATATAGGAAACCAATGGCAGTAAATAGTTATTTACATTATCATTCGGCACACGCAAAACATACCAAGCAGAATATACCTAAAGGACAATATTTAAGAATTAAAAAGATTTGCACAGAGGAGTCCGAATATCAAAAGAATGCAGAGGAAATGACGAATAGATTTCTTGAGAGAGGTTACCCGATAGAAAATATCGTTAATGCCAAAAAGATAGTGGATAAAATTCCGAGAGAGCAGATATTAAAACAGAAGAAGTTCAAACATCACAAAAAACAACAAATTAATTTTATCAGTAAATACACTCGTATGACTGGTAAAATTAATCAAATAATATTAAAAAATGGGTATATTTTAAAGGAAGAATCTAGAATAGATCAATATGTAAGTGATGGTCCCAGGTTTATATATAAAAATAGTAGTAAAATACAAGATAAAATTATCCACAGTGATCTACAAATGAAAAAGACGTGGCTAAATAATAAACCAACGGGTAACTATAGATGTGGACAATGTGCCCAATGTAATAACACTACTAATGTAAAAACTGTTAAACATCCATATAATAATAAAGACATTAAAATTAGACAATTTATAAACTGTGCTACCAAGGGAGTTGTTTATATGCTTACATGTCCATGTAGTAAATTCTATATAGGATGTACAACTAGATCTATAAGGGATCGAATTAGTGAACATAAATCGGCTATTAGAAACATTGATAATATTCTAGGTACAGAAAGGGAACTAAGAAATCCGATGGCAGTTCACTTTAAGCAGGCAGGACATGGTTCTCCTGCGTGCTTACAGTTTGTTGGGTTAGAAAAAGTTACTGTATCAAGAAGAGGTGGTAACTCTAAACAAAAACTGTTACAAGCAGAAACTAGATGGATAGATAGGTTGGGAGGGCTCGGAAGAGCATGTGTTAATAGGGAATGCAATTGGCATACACTGTTGTATTGATTGACATACACTAGAACATAAAAAGGTGAGAGTATTTGAGACTAATTACCTTTCCCTTTTGAAAATGGCGCTTGGACGCCGAAACCGGTCAAGGGCATTGATGTTTTTATGTTTTAATAAGAAATAAATATTTTTATACTCCGACTCCAGACCTGTTTGGATTTATTGCACATCGATCATTATAATGGATTAACGGGATGTGACTGACGAATGGTGAACCGGAGGTGTTCCAGTCCACAGATTCGGACCTGAGAGAGGGTACCTAGTGGACGTAGTCAGCGGGTGAGATCAATCCATTTTTTTCCCTTCAATACCTGGTATTGCCGAATATTGTATAATATTGATATGAGTAGTTTACTCTAAAGAAATAATGACGGACTCGATCTGAATATCTCTAGAATTTATTTCAAGAGTGTCAAGTATCTATACGTTATCGTATCAGGTCTGGAGTCAATATATTTGTATGAATAAGTGTGGTTCTATGACAATATTTGGACATTAATGGGACACTAATGGTAACATACAGATGTCACTCTCAGAAAAGAGTATGTTGCAGTGTTCTCAGATATTTATGTAAAAGTTTGCATTCCAGGAAAGAAATGAAGCGTGATGATATGGGTATATGGTAATGTTACTTGGCATTCAGACTAAGGGAGATATTTCCTTCATCTGAACACGTACACAGAGTCAGAACACTAAGTACAGCAACAACTTTTGCTGTAGCTGACAATGGCTAAGGGGGTTCCAAGTCACATGCTTAACCCTTTGAGTGCCAGAGGGGTACACAAAACACTGCAAAGCAATGAGTTGTGTTCCCCACCGGCACACAAAGGGTTAACCCCTTTAGAACATGCAAACAATTGCTTTGCAAATACAAAGAACCCCTCTGGTCCTCAAGGATTGAAAGTGGACCTGTCACTTAAGGCAAGTTTTAAGACAGTTTAAAATCTGTCAATATATGGAACTAGCCATTTTTCGTCAAAGTAAATAGTTTTTGATAAAGTACCCTTTATATTTTGATGACACATTCTAGCACGTTATGTTAATTACCTGCACAGCATGCTAATTAGTTATATTTAGGGCTAAACATATTGCTTCCTGTGCTATTACAAATACCCCAGTGTGCATGGGCTCTGTCTAGGTTCATTCATAGCACAGTGTTAATATTGATTCAGCACAGAAACTAGTTAACATACAGTGTCACACTGTGCCACCAGTAAATAAAGATTACGTTCTCAAAACCTATTTATATTATAAACATATGGCTAGCACGAAATATAGGCAGTTTTCAACCCCTTAAAGACCAGCGGTTCAAGGACATTACCCTACAATTAAGGACTGATTTGATCCTCACCGATATGCCGGCACACTTGACCTGTTATGTGTACCGGCACATCAAGCGGGGGTCTGAGAGAGAGCGCTGAGATCTTGGAGCAGTCAATTTCAGTCCCCGTTTTTACTTACAGTGATCCCCAGGATTGCTGTAAGTAAAAAGTACATGACATGCCAGGACCGTCACTGGTCCTTAAGGGTAAAAATAAAATGATGACGGTTCATTGGTCTTTAGGGTGTTAAGTTTTTTGTTTTTTTTTAATTAATTCAACTTATCTTAGGGTGACAGGTCCACTTTAACCCTTTGAGTGCCAGAGGGGTTTGCAACACATTGCAAAGCAATTCCTGGCATACCCTTCTAGCAATGAAAGGGTTAAAGCCCATGGGCTCTTTTGCCAATTTAGGGCATATAGTGGTGCTAATCTCCCACCTAGTAATGGTACAACTGTACTGCACAATAATAATGCATTTGGTTTGTAAAAAGAAAGTTACCAGGTCACCTTATATCTTGCTCTCCAAGGTTCATATGCAGCTGCAAACCAGCTGCACCATATGGGACAAATATTAATTCCCAAAATTCCTACTGATTTAAATGGGACTTTTAACTCCTTGAATGGCAGAGAGGTCTCAAGTACATCGCAAATCAGTGTTGACTAGCTGGGTATAATGGTAGTTGTACTCAACAACAGCTAGAGGGCCTCGGGCTGCCCACCCCTACTGTGTCCAAACTATATGAAACCAGCAGGACACTATGTTACTACATGACACCAGCAGAGCAATACACTGGTACAGGAGACCAGTAGGGAATTGCATGACACCAGCAAAGCAATACACCATACTATGAGACCAGCAGAGTAATTCATTAGACCAACAGACCAATACACTATTACTTGAGTATTATATGAGTTGAGCAGGGTAATGCTCCATTATATGAGACTAACAGAGTATTCCATGAGATCAGCATAGCAATACCCCATTACACAAGACTAGCAGAATATTACATGAGACCATTAAAGCAATAAACTTTTCATGAGTTTAGCAGAGTATACCATAACACCAGCTTGGCAATGCACTGTTACATAAGGTCAACAGAGTATTATGTAAGACCATTATTGCAATGCACCATTTCATGAGATCAGCTGAGTATTCAAAGCTGGTTTTCAGCCAGGTCTTGCCAGGTCAGTGACTGTGTAGATCTAGTCCATGACCCTGAACCTTTTGTTAGCATTTTGTCCATCAAAAATAAGGTTATCTGAAACATTTCTTTTTCAAAAAACATAACACAGCTGGGCAATGTACCATTATATCAGACCAGCAAAATATTACATAAGACCAGTAGTGCATTGCACAATTACCAAAAAATCAACCGGGCAATACACTACTTATTACTGTATTTTTTATGGGGTACTCATGTGTACTCAGTACTTGGACCTTTTTATGGAAAAAAAAATGTCATATATGGTACATTTCTCTATGATAGTATCGTTTTCTACCCAGTTATAATATGACCAGGTCATCGACCTGGCATGACCTTACTAAAATATCCACCCTGATTGCTGTGCCCTGCCATGCGGTGTTCTGTGACAGCACAGAAGCATTGATCTGTGGGGGTGATTATTGGATCACACACTCTTTTAACTAATGCCAAAGAGATAAATATCTCAGGAATCAAGGATTTCTAAAGACAGAAAAGGTTAATGATTTCTACAAAATTAATAAATGGTTGGATTGCTGGTTTATACATTGAGAAGCATCTTAAATTGTTCTTTTTCCATGTTACTAATGCCACGAGCCAAAAGTCCAAAATACTGCTTATTAGTATTTCATAAAGAGGAAAACACTGAGTAATGGATTAATCATATCACCAGATACTAATTATATTATCATATTGTTGTATTATTTTATTCATGAAAAATTACTGTCTTCTAATAATGCCCACCTCACTATGGCCAGAAAATAATATTCAGTCAGTACTAGATGTTATATCCATGGAGGCGGACCACAGGACCTCAAACTCTGAGCACTGCTTGGGTCAGTCATAACCTTGTAGGACCAGATGGGTGTGCAATGCATTGACAACCAAATAATCAGGCTTTTCCTTGCAAATTAGCTAAGTATCCAGAGTAAGACTGAGTTGTACGGATAACTAGACTCATCCCTGAGTGTAATTTAATTTACACTCAGGAAGGAACCAATAGGAAGACAGAGAATAAACTCTCATGCACAAGGAGGCATTGTGGGAATATTACTGAGTATCTACTGACAGACTTCTCTATGCCCCCTTAGTCCCTGCAGGGGACTAAGGAAAATGAAGGTATCAACGTGGAGAGCACATGACAGAAACACACAGGCGCCCAGAGACATCAGTGAGGATACTATATGGGATTCCCCCAACAGACCTGTCTGTGCTGCCTTAGTCCCAGTCGGGCTGAGTGATAACAAATAATATCCCCACCAATGTCTTGCTGAGTGTACATTTGCTGCTATGATGACTCTTCCTATTGGTTGCTTAATGTGCCCAAGAGAAGAAAGTTACGTTAACTACATCTTATCCTTTGTACTGTGCACATCACACCCACCAGTGATAAATGATCTTGTGCAGGTCATGTACTTGAGGGGAAGTTTCTTGTTCTTCTTTCCTATTTCTTTTCTTCTTTTTGTTTTTAACCAGTTTTAATAGTAACCTAATAAAGTTGTTTTTAACACATACTGTACCCATAGAGGTGCCTATAAACAGGACCTTAAGTTTGAACCTATCCAAACATTTTGGCATATACTCCAGTGTACCGTCATTCCATCCACGGATCATAAAATACAGCAGCGGTGGGAACCTCTGTATCCAGAAGGGTTAATGCTTCAGATTCCAGCTAGTCTTCTTTGTGTTCCCTGCTCGCAATAAACTGTTGCAAGAAACAGGCGGCCTGTATGTGAACATCCTTGTGACACACAGCGGCGACGCTGTGCATGCTGGGGCTTTCTTCATCAGTAGTGGTGCCACTTTCAAATGTGCACTGAGAGTTTGTGTCCTCAGAACAAGTCTGAAAGTGGCACCTCAAAAGATGAAGTAAGCCCCAGCATGCACCTCTTTGCCACATGTCACGTGGATGTTCACATCCAGATCCCCTGTTCCTCGCAATAGTTTAATGCGAGCAGGGGACACAGAGGGCTAGCTGGAATCTGAAGTATTAACCCCCACTGGATATACTGGTACCCAGTGCTGACATATCAGTGCTTTATATTTGGAGCTGCCCACAGAAACACTTGGGGCTTCAGCCCCCTTAACCCCCTCCCCAGCAATGCCCCTGCTTAGAGCATAATGAGAAATAAGTTTGACCTCAAATAATAATTAGCATAATATACAGGGAATTAGCATAATGTGCCAAAGAGAAAACACCTCATAGTGTAACTCTGTAAGAAATGGTTGATATCTAGACATGCCCTTCACCTCTCTTGCCTGGTTTATAACCACTTCTCTAGAAAGCTACCAGACTACCTGAGCGGTATGTTCTCTCCAGCTCTCCATAATAACTATAACCTGCGCTCCACTGCTAACAACTCACTGAATATCCCACACTACAAGAGAGAAGCCGGCCAATCTGCCTTCTCCTTCAGATCTCAAAAGTCTAGAATAACCTACCTAAAAAAAATCAGATCTTCTCCCAGTCTAAAATCCCTAAAAATAATTGCTTCATTATATTTAAGCACAACATGTAATTGCATATAACATTTTTAGTGTGTATGTGTATATATATATATATATATATATATATATATATATATATATATATATAAAACATGTTTCTGTATTTGTGCAAATACGTAACTCCAGGACATCTCAAAGTATTTTACCTGGTAAAACATTTTTCGAAGTAAAGAATATCAGCACACATATGAGCCAAATCACTACTTATACAATTCTGGGTTGTGAATGATACTGGAACTGCTGTCACTCAGATATACAGATCTTCATCTTCACTGCCGAAGTGGTTGATCCCTCATCAGTCGTTAATCCACAGACCTTTCACTCCCACCAATCAGAGACAGATTAAGGCTACATAGAGCCCTAGGCAAGGTACCAATTTGGTACCCTACATCTCTTGATCTGGTGCTTCTGACACAGAGGGATGCTAGTGGGTTCTGGCTCTAATGGAAAGGCTACTGAAAAAATGTGTTATCAGCAGCAACAGCAGGGCCTCTGTCTGTGACTCATCACGTGTAGCCAGGGTCCCTCATATTGCCACTGGGCCTAGGCGGTAGCCTAGTGTGCCATAATGAATGATCCAGCTCTGCCACCCATTCCAATACACTGAAACACAAATATCATGAAGGCTGCTAGCAGTATACAGCTGTTAACTGAACAATCCACATGTGAAAATAATGCAGAAGTAAAATACATGGGAAGTTCTACCATCAACGCTGGATGTTACTGGCATACAGCTTGCAGGGATATTGGTGCAAACCCTCTTTGTTCTAGTCTCCAACCTGTGGCTCCACAGATAGATGATCAGCTGCAGGACAGAACTAACTGGGTCAATAAGATACTATGGGGATTGAATAAGGCTAACAACGATTTTATTTAAATAGATATAAAGTAAAAACAAAATTGATTCTACATTGTTTGAAATGTTTTTACTTTATATGTTTTTAAATAAAATAGTTCTTCAGCCATATTCAAGTTCCATTGTGTCCTATTGACCTAGTCAATGCTGTAATGCAGAGGATTGTCTATCTGTTGACCGGATGAGTTGTAGAGTAGGACAGAGAGGGTTCACACCAATATCCTTCAAGCTGTATATCGGTCACATCCAGAGCTGCTGGTAGGACTTCAAATGTGAGTATTTTACTTGGAGTCAAATCTTGTGTATAATGCACTCTGTTTTGCCCCTTTTCACCTTATGTGAAGTGTGTGTGTGGGGGTGTATTGTACACAAGAGTAAAAAATAAAATAGTCTGCTCCCCTCCACCTCAAAATACTGCCACCTTCCCCTCCCTCCACTCACTCCCCTCCAGAGGGCGCTGGTACATCTGTGCAGTGGGCAACATGCTTGCATTTGGTTCCTGCTTCCTGCACTGTACTGTGAGGACCTGTGTTAATTAACCCTTTCAGTGCCAGAGGTGTACGCAGCGCATTGCAGAGCAATGCGGTCTGTACCCCCTCTGGCACTAAAAGGGTTAAATATAATGGTAGTTTTTGAGGACCAAAAGGTCCTACAAGGGCACTACTGTGCTGTCAATGTGCAGAAGTTTACGCATTGGATCTAATACAACATATACGCATATTTTAATTTTCTGTAAAACACAATAAACTTGTCTTAGGTTGACAGGTCCATTACTAAACACAGAGCCTGCACTGGCTATCTGAATAACAGCTGCTATATTTACATGTTCATTATAGTCTGCTTGCTGAATGTTTTTGCCATTTGTTTATGTATCATAGTCTTTTGTTTGTGGTGCAGAATGAGACAAAGCATCATTATTCATGGTATGTAAGATGGATTAATGGCTCTTCTGTGAGTTATTGGGCCAAGTCTAATGGGAACTATCAGTGAATTGAAACAATATGGTCTTACCGTTCAATGAGGGTCACACATCATTAGAGCAATCGCTTAACATGGGAAATGTATGTTACTTGTTGATACTTGATGTAACACTCTTCATTAGTCCTAATTAAAATGTTAAGTTGTGATCATTGTCTTATAGATGTACTTCTGTTTTCCCAACTGTTACATTTTCTTAATAACTTGAACTGCTGGCAAATGATATTATCTTATAATGACTTCAGTGATTTGCATTGTTTGTGTGGCTGTACCAAGACTTAAATGGATATTAATACTAAACATGTAAAAAAATATATACTGTTGTGTTTATCCCCCTGAGAAAAACAAGTATACTACCACTATTGAAAAGTGCTTTATTCAACAGCTATTACACCTCAACATTTTTTAGGTGCAGTATGCATAAACATTTAAAACTCGACATTCCCATTTTTGTCAAATTTCTAATAGAAAAGAAAGGGACAGCTAAGTGATATCTGTGGTAAAACGAAGTGCCACAGCTCCCTGGTTGAGGACCGCTTATCTAGGAGATAAGCAACCTTTGGCCCACCAGCTGCTGAGGACTACAAATCCCATCATCCCAAACTCTTTGGGGAGTTGCATGTCTAACAGCTGGAGAGCCACATGTTGTCTATCCTTGCCTTGCACATTGGTGTATAACTAAAATAAGCAAAACAATGTCAGGATGAGCTGAGGAGTCATAATCCAAGGTCACATTAGTTCTCCAGTTGTCAAACCCTTCCTCAGTCCATTGTCCTCCATTGCATCACAGGTATACTCAGTGCATTTACATACAGGTGAATCTGCCTGTCTGTGTGTCCTGACTGTGGATCCTTTAGAGGCAAATAAACATTTCCATTGATTTAAATGGAACTTTTAACTCTTTGAATGTTAGAGAGGACTCAATTGCTCCATTTAACACTTTCTGTGCTGCAATGCGTTGGATACCTCTCTGTCATGCAATGGGTTAAACCAGTGTAAATTTTGGGTATGCTTATTTGTCCCCTATGGTGCAATTGGGGATTGCACCTACGTGAACCCGAATTCATCTTTGGCCTGGGATGGTTTGTGATTAAATCCTGGGGTAGGCCCATATGCATTGCACAAGATCTGAGTAATATAGAGGGGTCTGGGTTGGAGAATTCATCTCAACTCATTTTTCTCAAAGGAAAGTTCATAGTTAGGTAGGCTGACCAGACCTCACCTTTAACCGGGGACACATAGGAAATAGGCATATTTCAGGACTGCACCAAAGTCAAAGCAGCCCTGCAGTAAGCATTTTTCATATGCATCCCCAGTTAAAGGTGAAGTCTGTAGTTAGGTGTATAGCAGAGTTTTTCTGGTATATCATTACTTAGAGCTTTTACTATGGTTAGTAAAAAAGGTGAGAGTAAACATCACCAGAGGAAGAGAGAATCGAAGTCACAAGAAATGAAAACAGATAAAAAAGTGGCTTCCATTTTCTCCCCCACTGTGTCTAAATCTTTAAATATGGATATTTCTCAAGAGATAAATGATTCCCCGGACATATCAAGAGAAATAGACAAATCAAGTGTTGTGTTGAATACCCAAGTCCTACAAGTTATTTAACCCTTCCCGTTCCAGATGCTTTCACCTGTGTGAACTTAAACTGTTACCGCACATGCAAAGATTCACTTTTGCTGACAATTGTTACCCTGCAAGTGCCAGTGGGGCATATGCAGCATATTGTTGGCACTTGAAAGGTTAATATGAATGTTTTCATAGCTGTTAATGTCAAGGTCTGGTTTACAGCTCTGACCTGTAGCTGGCAGTAACACTTCCGTTCCATCTTGGCTCAGTGTATTCCCATCCTTATTCCACCACAGTGCAGAACATGTTGGAGATAGCCTGGGCAACATACCGCTATTCTCAGTGGCCAGCACATTATTTCTGAAACTATTGTTTGTAGCACAGGAAAAACTCTTGTATTATGTGATTATTTACAGCTAAAGGGTACAGTTAACCCAGCTGGTTCTGGTTTTCTGTGTAAAGGAGTATGGTATGCTTGTTTAGATAAACCCTTTGATTGCCAGAGGGGTGTTCAGTGCATTGCAGTAATGATATTTTTGCATTATATATAAATAACACTGAGCTGCCTCAAGTATAGATCAATAGGTCTTAACTTAGAAAAAACAAATGGCACGAGTTGAAATGTGCTTAATTCTTAACTCTTTGCATTGCATTATAACAAAATTAGTAAAATGAACAGTTACGTTGTATTAGGATAACCCACTTCTTACTACAGCGTTATCGCAATACCGCCCTGTTGAATTTTGCTATGGTCTCTAGCGCCAGAACTTTTTTGGATCCTAGCATTGCCCCTGGCTATAAGATTTGTCACAACAGAGAATCTCTCCTCCACACTCTTTTTTGTCTGGTGCAAAACGGCTTGTACAGCAAAAGTATTTTTGGCAAAATGTCTGCGTATTTTTTTTAACCCTTTGGGTGCCAGAGAGGTATGCAATGCATTGCTCTTACCCACAACATGGATTTGAGGAATGGAATCAGCATTGGAAAAGTGGGGCATATGATGCTTTTAACCCTCCAAGTGCCTGAAGGCTAAGCAATGCATTGCAAAGCAGGCAATGTGTTGCGTATCCCTTGTCCAGTCAAAGGGTTAAAAGTAGCAGGTGCCCAACATTTGTGAGACTGATCCCATTCCTCAGATCCATGTTCTGGGCAAGAGCAATTAAAACATTAACTTAGGATTCGAAAAATTGTGCCTGTTCAGCTTTTTCCACTGATGTAATGATGTCATACGTGTCTTGTAATATCACAAATCAATGAGAATCATGACATGTATGATGTCATTACCTCAGTGGGAGGTACCAAACTGACAGTGTTTGAAATGCAAAACCTCTGCTTATCCACAACATGGTGACTTAACACACTGAACCTGAGACAGGGGTTAGTCCTGAAAATGTTATGTATCTGATGCTTTTCATAATTATGAGGATATTTTGCTAAAGATAATCTCATGTTCTGGGTCTTACTGTTTCTGTTGGCTACTAGAAATACCCTCAGAGTGTTGGCTTTGTCTAGTTTAATTAATAGCACAGTGTGGAATAACAATGGTCATGCGTACAAGCTAATTAGCATAAAATGCCACACTGTGCTATAGCACAAAGGGTAATTTCTCAAAAAGATATTTATGTTGCAAACAAATTGCTGTTTATCTGCAGTAGAATGAATACATATTACATTAGGTTGTATCGCACTGTCTGCGTACATCCGTGATGGGCAAAGTAAGGTCCTCTGGGTGCTGCTGTACTACAAATCATATTATAATAAAGGTATTTGTCATCCAGTAGTAGCTGGAGGGCCTCATGTTACCCATCCCATTCACAATACACAAGTAATTTTAGCTTTCCTTATATGAATGCATGAAGGGAAACCTAAGTGATCTTGAAAGCTTGCATTCTAAATTCCATTTGTCCAGTAATAATAATAATAAGACCATTACTTCACACTTCTTGTTTTATCTGTGGCTGACACCATACCCTGTAATTATACCATTACTAAGCTTTGTTCACATGGTGATTTATTATCCTTGTAACCCTAGCTCTTATGGCCAAATGTTCAAAAGAAAATTATAGGGGAGAACGAAAAACTCACATTGATTTAAAGGGATAGTAAGGCAGCTCCAATTAATGTTCATAGTATTTGGGCCATGGAGAGTGTTATTTCAATATGGTCAGAGCTGTAGTTCATGAGTAACTGAATGATAAAGTATCCCCCTCCCAACCCTTTTATTGATGTAACACTGCTCACCTCAGAGCAGCAAGACTGTCTGGATGGATTGGAGAGAGGGACCATCTTCAGTGAGCATAAGGGAAAAACCTGTAAAGGGGGTGCAACATTCGGGCAGATAAATAAAAATAAAATAAACTTTTTCAGCCATGTGGATCCACTTTAAGTAAACTGTAAGTAAACTGCACATGTAAACAGTTTTATATGAAACAAAAGGACATATGTATAACAACAAAACAAATTAAACAATTATGGGCAAACCAACTGCACCATAGGTGTGTGTGGGGGGGAGGGGCGCAATAAAAAAATTCCCAATGATTTAAAATGATTTGATTTAATCATTTGAATATTAGAGAAGTCTGCAAAGCATTGCATGATGTAGAGGTATTTTAGAAAATGACCCTTTATCATGTGTATATACTTGTTATAACCATTCTTTTTTAGGGCTTAATAAAATATATATTAACCCTTTGAGTGCCACAGTGGAATTCAAAGGGTTAATTAGCCCTTTAACCCCTTAACGACCCATGATGTGCCAGGACCATCATGGGTACACTTCCCTTAAGGACCTGTGACAGTCATGGCACGTCATGGGTTAAATGATAGCAGAGCGCCTCCATGCATGCTGCTATCATTGAGTTCAAGCTGAAACTGAGCGCTCCTGTAATGGAGCACTCTGTTTCAGCCGATGTCTCTTCTGCTGGTACACGTGATCACTCCAGGAGCGATCACATGTACCGGCATTTAGATTGGAAAAGGCAGTGTGTCAAGCACACTGCCTTTGTGTCTGATCTGTGCCTCTCTCTGCTTTATGATCAAAATAAGGGAGAGAGAAGCAGAGAGGAGACACCTAGTGGTTAAAAAAAACGCAGCAGCTGAGAGTATTAACTCCTTAAAAGTATTAAGGACAGTTTAGGAGGCCATAGCTCCATCTGGTACGTTTTTTTATAAAATGCGGTAAGGAAGTTTGCGAATTTATAAAGACATGTTGCTGTTTGCGACAATTAAGCAACGTAATTTTCAGCAAATATATAAGGCCATGTCTGACCTGTTCTTATTCTTTACTGTCACCATATTTATAAATGTAACTAGAATACTTTATAAATATCAACACTGATAATAAGGAATAAGGACATTTTAAGGATCCATTCTCTAAAAGGAACAAGAACACTTTTTATAAATCTCCCCCACTTCCCTGTGTATATAAACAGAAACTGGAGTTATTCTGGAGCAAACCACCATAGGGGACAATTAAAAATTCCAGTTACATTAAATTGGACTTTTAACCCTTTAAATGCTAGAGAGGTCTACAATGCATTCAATGGTTAAAAAGCTCTATTCAGGTGCATGGGACTTTAGGATTTTTTTTTGTTCCCTATAGTGCAGTTGGTTTATTCCAGACTAACTCCGGTTTGCTCTTATAAATATGGGCCAGTGGGCCGTATATATAAAAGTGTAGAATGCAATTCTGGGGTAAACCAACTTTACCATGGGAACACATCCAAATTGTAACTGAATTAAATGGAAGTTTTAACCTATTGAATGCTATAGAGGTCTCCAATACATCAAAAAGCAATGTGTTCGAGACAGCTCTAGCATTTAAGGGTTTAAAAAACCCAATTTATATCAGTGGCAATCTGGGGAGTGCCAGAGAGGCATCCAATGCATTGAAACACTGTGCATTGGATAGGTTTCTGGAACTCAAAAGGATTAAACATTTGGCCCAGTGACTTCCCTTAACTCAAAGGGTTAAATTGGGCTGTCACCCTATGATACGTTTAGATAAGTTTAAAGAGGATAAAACTGAATCTGTGTTGTATTATCCATTTGTTTTTAATATAGAGTTTTTTGAGATATTAACCTTTATTTCTTGGTGTCACGGTATGGCACTTTATGCTAATTAGGTTATATGCTGGATCAATACACACTGTGCTATGAAAGAATCTAGGCAGAGCCCACACACTCTAGGGGCATTTCTAATAGCTTTGAACATAACTAATTTGCATAATATGCTGAATTAGCATTAGCACAGACTGTGCTACCAAAACATAAAGTGATGGGCCATATCAAGAGTAACCCATTGGGTGCTAGAGAGGTCTCCATTAGAGTTAGACAAGCTTCTTGTATTGTTATGGCAATGGGGAAAGCATTTGCTCTGTTTTCTCTACTCTGGTGATGTCAGCTGCTCCAATCCCATCCAGCGTTCACAGCTCAGGCCGCTCCTTCACATTTCCTTCAGTGGGTGTGGCTTTCATCATGAGTGAGAGGTTTAAAGGGATAGTAATGTTTCATAATAAAAGCAGCTCTAATTAATCATCATAGTATTTGGACTTTGGAGAGTTTTATTTCAATTCTGTCAGAGTTGTAGTTCAAGAGTAATTCAATGACAAAGTATCCCCCTCCCGCCCCTTTTACTGATGTAACACTGCTCAGCCAGAGCAGAAGGGAGGTGCCCAGGTAGATTGCAGAGAGGGACAATCTTCAATTAAGATAAGGGAAAAACCTGAAAAACTTGTCAAGGGGGGCAGGGCTTTCATTGTTCTCATAGGAAGAATATTGTCCCCTGCTGTTATCTGACTGTTCTATGGACTGGATTCCACATCTGAGAAGAGATGTCTTACACTAGGTAAAAGGGGCGGGAGGGGAAACTTTGCTTGTGAATATCTCTCAAACCATAAAGGTTTGAGAGATAAGACTTATATCGTTCTTCATATTTTTAATGCCTACAAAATCAAATAAAGATAAAACGAAGTATTACTATTCCTTTAAAAGAAGACAGAATTAGAAAGAGGAGGATACCAGGTGAATTTAGAGGGCCCTGGAGAAATTCAGAAAATGGTAAAAATATTAAAAACTAACAGAACATTTTTAAGTTTTGTGAGGTCCATAAAGAGCGTAAGCGGTAGGCTCTCCAATATTGTATTTAGTACGAAAATTATTATTTTTTCTTTCTAGGAAGTTCTCATGAGCAGGGCCCTCTGATCCATTTTTATGCTATTCTCTGCCAATACTGTTATACATTTATATGTGTCTATTCCCTATTGTACAGCTCTGTGGAATAAACTAGCTCTTTATAAATAGAGAATAATAAAAATATTAACATAATCTGATGCACTGCCCTTTTAATTTATGAAGCTGGTAGCACAGTGCTGATTGAAGTTAAGGACATGCTGCTAGTGGACAGGTGGCACATTAAAGTCTTGCTCTAGTTTTTCGGCAGTGCAGAAGTGCTGACTGTACGGATTCAGCTGTTCCTGAAATTGGAAGCATTTGGCACCACATCTGGTGTGTGTAATCCTGTCTGTGTGCAGCAGCCACTCACAGTGTCCACTGGGTACTGTACATTCCAGATTACATTCTCCCCTCAGACGCTTGGGCTTTAGGAGCGAGCACTGAAAAGATTCACATTAATCCTTCAGGGTTTACACCAGCAGGACAGGTTTCAGAAACATTTCCATAATCCCTTCTCTGGCACAATGGCTTCCGATCTATTTATCAAGGGCTCCTGACAGTGGGGTTGAGGGGGTTAATATTTTTGTGTTTAGAGAAGGGGCGGGCAGTTATTTTGTCCTGAAAGACACATTTAGGATCAAAACGTTTTGGAGGCCAATCAGAACGAAGCAGTCTTGGAAGTATTCATTAAGTTAACGAGGTGCAATTCTGGAACAAACTAACTGCACCATAGAGTATCAATAAATGTTTTCATTGATTTAACCCTTTGAGTGTCAGAGGGGTTCACCACGCATTGCGTTGCAATCCTTTGTGTATTCCTCTGACAGTCAAAGGGTTAACACCTTAAGGACTAAAGACGTACATGTACGGCATGGGTAGAACGTGCCTAAAGGACTCAACGTACATGTACGTCCTGGAATTCAGGGGTCTCAGCACGTCTGCACTCCGCTCGGGGATCCATGAATTGGTTGAAGAAAAAAAAAAAGGTCTGTGGTCCTTACGTGCCAGCTATGCCATTGTTTGGCTGGTCCTTATGGGGTTAAATAGGGCTTTTAACCTCTTGAATGCTAGAAATACCTCAAATGTATTGCTTCTAGCATTCAAATGGTTGAAAG
Organism: Rhinophrynus dorsalis; assembly: GCA_037306005.1. Taxonomy (NCBI): domain Eukaryota; kingdom Metazoa; phylum Chordata; class Amphibia; order Anura; family Rhinophrynidae; genus Rhinophrynus; species Rhinophrynus dorsalis. The sequence continues at coordinate 443,650,653 of CM074723.1, forward strand.
TCCTATTTAAAGGGATAGTAATGTTTCATAATAAAAGCATCTCCAATTAATCATCATAGTATTTGGGCCATGGAGAGTGTTATTCAATTCTGTCAGAGTTGTAGTTCAAGAGTAATTGAATGTTCAAGTATCCCCCTCCTGCCCCTTTTACTGATGTAACACTGCTCAGCCAGATCAGAAAGGAGGTGCCCAGGTAGGTTGCAGAGAGGGACAATCTTCAATTAAGATAAGGGAAAAACCTGAAAAGCTTGTCAAGGGGGGCATGGTTTTCATTGTTCTCACAGTAAGAAGATTATCCCTTGCTGTGAGCTGTCTGGTCTATGGACTGCATTCCACATCTGAGGTGAGGGGGCTTACACTAGGTAAAAGGGGCGGGAGGGGGAAACTTTATCATTCAATTACTCTTGAACCACAACTCTGACAGTACTGAAATAACATTCTTCATGGCTCAAATACTATGAAGATTAATTGGAGCTGCTCTTTTTGTGAAACATTACTGTCACTTTAAAACAATGTGATAGAGACTTTTCTAGCATTCAGAGCCTAGTGGCCTATTTCCATTATTGTTCAAGCCCATTGTCCCAGCCCACCCCTATGTAGCTTACAACGGAAACGAGGTTACACTTCTGATACTACAGTTCTTACAGTTGAAATTGAGCTACAGTAGTGATACCACAGAGCTTACAACTGAAATGGGTTATGCTACTAGTACAGCTACATTTGGATTGTAGCTCTGTGTATCACTTGTGTAGCTCCATTTCAATTTCATTTCATCTTTTTGAGGCTGACACAGAGTAAGAGTTCAGTGGGAACTCTTAGTCTGTTTTTGCCTCAAGAAAGATGGTCAGAGCCGACGGGAGAGTCAGCCGCAGGTCTCACACGCAGCGCCAGCATACCTGCGCCATCCCAGCTGTCTCGCACGCAGCAGTCCAGCCAGCCAATAAAATGTATTTGCTATATGGTCCTCATTGGGAGGTGGGACTGGTGTTTATGATTGACAGAGACATGTAGAAGGCTGGATTTACATCCCAGGCTCCCTTAGCTCCACCCATGACCCCACCCATAGTCCCATAACACAGAAAATGGCCTTGGTCTATACCATGCAAGCACAAGAAAGAAAAAAAAAGCTTTCAGTCCCCTGGATTGCTTTGCAGTGCACTGGAGATCTCTCTCATATACAAGGGGTTCAATAATAGCCAGTAAAAGGTTATTTAAACTGAGATTGCACTGGACACACCCACAATTAAAAATATTGAAATGGCCAGCACAGCTAAGGCACCGCCCCTCAATATCTGGCACTCAAGGCAGTTGCCTACTTTCTCAAATGGAAAATCTGGCCCTGGAGCTGTAGGTCTTCGGTAGAATGCACAGGGTGATAAGTAATGTATTTATAACTGAGTGATAATAGAAATGTGATGGGGAGGAGCTGGGTAAAAACAGTGTAGGTTAGTGTCAGGGTGTCAAATCATAATTTGGATAATATGTCCATGGTATAATTTTGATGCCATATGAATGACAAATATTCCACTTGCAACACATACTTCTTACAAAAATGTAAAGGTGCAGTGAACTTTTGATGAAAAAAATGGAAAATACTAACAGATTTTGATGGTAGAAAAGAACCACCTGACCCACCCATTTCCCTATCTAATACAATACACAGTCTTGGGTTCTTCTCAGAATAGACATGTCAGTCTCAAGCATTTATGTTTTCCCTAAAGGTATTTGTCCCAACCACATCTTCTGGGAAGCTGTCTGATGAGTCTCCCACCCTCTCTGTAAAGCAATACTTCCACATATTCTGAATTTTCCAGCATCTAACTTTAGATTATGATCTCTTGTCCTAGTATTCATCTTTTGGAAAGATGCTTCCCTCCTGGATTGTATTACAATTCTTTGTATATTTTTTAAGAACTGTTTATTAAGAGATTTTCAGCATTTACATAAAACAGCAGAGTATACGGATACCCTCCATGAGGGTCAGATATGAATGGCAATGCAGCTATGCAGTATAATGCACGTCCTACAGATTCAGATTAGATCTCCCCCACTGCAACGAGCAAGAGAGTAATATCGAGGGGGACCTTCTGAGGTCCCCTACAGACAGGAAATGCTGGCAGTACCAGTGAGGGGACATGCTGACAGGTAAGGACCAAAGGGGTCTGAAGACAGATGAAGCTGCATAAAGGTCAGAGAGCACAGTGCCGTGAACACCCTCTCCTCCTCCCAGGTCCACCGACCAGCATCTTCGTTCAAGAGGGGGGCCCTGCCGCCCCCTACCCCACTCATCGACCAGTGGCAGCCACATGTGTCTACATCAGCTAATATACAGAACACAAAAAACTACAACAAAAATACAAACAAAGCCCTATCCCATGCCCCCCTCCCCAAGAACCTGCGCACTTCCTGTGTGGCATTTGCAGAAGAAACTTAATAAGTATAGGCACACTCAGTTTGTGTGGGTAGATCAGCGAGCTATGTGTGGAAGTAGTGGGGAGAGGCAACTCAATAAATAGGGGGAAGAAGTGGAGGTATAGTTGATTAACCCCTTTGGTAAGTTCCTCCCTGTCTTGCAAACCATGGATGAGAGTTTCCCCTCTGATATTCTCCATGGCAATCCAACAAACTCTTAATATATTTACCAGGAGAGCTGTTATAACATAGAGGTGGTTTACTGGCCTCTATACCAAGTGAGTTTGGTTGTAATAAAGCACGGTATGAAAGTGTACTGTCCAACAAAATACTACCCTTAGAAGGGCGGTTTCTGCTGTGTTGTTCTTTTTGTTTCTGCTGCAGTTCATGTCTTTGAAGTCCCTACCAAACTAACAGCTGCAAAGAGACTTCTACCAATCAGGACCTTTCTGCTATTCATTTTTTTAGGTGAAGAGTTTTGTGAGAATATATTTGTCTTTTAATTGCTGAATATTGTTGTCATTATTGTGTGGCTCTTCCCTTGATATCCTACGAGGGACAATCTATACTGGGGCTCCTTAGTGGGATATACATTGTTTTTTTAAGACAACTGCCTAGAGCTCCAAAAGCTCAGGGGAGCCTCAAATATGCTGGCCACACCCACTTTCTGAATTATGGGTGTGGCCAGAACTATCTCAGTCTCCCTGCACCAGATTTATACCTTCTTACAGGCTATTATTTAACCCACTGGATGCTATAGAGATCTCCAATGCATTGTATGCGTTGGTGATCTCTATAGTAACAAAGGAGTTAACCCTTTGAGTGCCAGAGGGGTACACAACGCATTGCAAAAGCAATGCATTGTGTACCCCTCTGGCACTCAAAGGGTTAGAGCTTTTTTCATTTTGTATTTTGTTCTTCCTCAAAGGTATTTTGTGTGCCAAGAAACAGTGGATGGGACACGGGGGGCGGAGTCATGTGAGGGTGTGGTCATGGGTCTTGTCTAGGGGTGTCTGGGACATCAGTCTGGTCCTGTATAAGAGAGAGATCTTGTGAAGCAAAACATTGGAGACCTCTCTAGTATCCAAGGGGTTAATACAGAAAATCATAAGAAAAGACTGATAAATTTATCTGATGTATTCCCATGACACAATAAAGTAGTTAATCTCATGTCAGTAAGTCCCAATAGCCTGAGATCACACATGGAACTCATGCAGTGAAGCTGTTGCAGCTGTTAATCATATTTGTCATTATCATTATGGTGAATGTTCACCACCAAGCTATTTAAACAAATGGAGCATGACAATGTAAATACATGGAAAGGCAGTGTAATTACAGTGTCTACTAGATTTTTGGCTTCCAAGGATAAGTTGCATTATAGAGTCCAACGGGCATGGGTTCAAGACTGGACCATCCCTAAACAAGTGGCTTGTGAAATATGTGTGTATTAGGTATCACTGAAATAATTTGTAATTTATATGTGGCATAATGCTAGCATTGCACAGCCTTCTGACAATAAGGACTCTTTTGAAAGGGTGAAAAAAATTTAATATCTCCTGGTACAATTCTGTTGCCCTCTGCTTTCTCCTGAGTTCCCTCACTGCACCCGTTGCACTGGGTGAGTGGCTGATAGATGATGAGCACAGATTATTATATTATTGGTTGACTTGGGTCAGACATTTATTGGAGGTTATGATGAACATCTCAGCCTCCAATATCACTCAGTTGTAAGGTCTGTCAACTTTCAAATAGGCCACTACAAGCTGATTGGTTGGGAGGTGTGTAAGCACACATCCCAGCCAATTGGAGGCTGACATCCATTTTGAATAGAGAGTGGCCATATAAAAAGGCAATCTTTGTTCAAAATTCCTTTAATTGGATTTGGGCAACAGCCCAAACTGTGCGGAGGGTCTATGCCAATATGCATACCTGCCTCCTCCAGTGAGGACAGAGGAGGCGGTGGCAGTGGACATGCATTTAAGTATTTGAGGCCTTATTATTTATAGACAAAACAGGACTTACTTATTTATGTTAAAACGGAATGCCAGAATATTACTTTTCAGTGATATGCCACACCTCATATAACCCTTTGTGTGCCTGAGGGGTACTCCTCCAGCACTCAAAGGGTTAACTCTTGCATATCTTGGGGGCATTTTTATTTTAATAATTATTATTGACCTATTTTTTATTGCTGGAAAGATGACTCAGAAGAAAAGAAGATACGAAGAAGGAAGATTACAGAATAAATAAGAAGGGAGACTGAAGAAGCAGAAGGACAGTGGATGACAGGTAAGTGTAACACAGGTGTTAGTCTAGTATTAGAGGTAGTGTTGTTGCACTTTACTGTTAGGGGTAGTGTAGAGTTAGTGTTTGGGAGGGTGACTGTGTTTGAGCTAAGGACTGGTACTGGACAGCATGTCACGCACCGATTGTTAGCTTTTTTTGAAGTTCTCATTATTTTTTTGAAGTTCCCATTATTCACGCTCTTTTGGGAACTTAAAGGGATAGTAATACTTTGTTTTAACTTTATTTTATTTTGTAGGCATTAAAAAAACATGAAGAATGATATAAGTCTTATCTCTCAAACCTTTATGGTTTGAGAGATATTCACAAGCAAAGTTTCCCCTCCTGCCCCTTTTACCTAGTGTAAGCCATCTCTTCTCAGATGTGGACTGCAGTCCATAGACCAGACAGATAACAGCAGGGGACAATCTTCTTCCTATGAAAACAATGAAAGCCCTGCCCCCCTTGACAAGTTTTTCAGGTTTTTCCCTTATCTTAATTGAAGATTGTCCCTCTCTGCAATCTACCTGGGCACCTCCCTTCTGATCTGGCTGAGCAGTGTTACATCAGTAAAAGGGGTGGGAGGGGGATACTTTGTCATTGAATTACTCTGGAACTACAACTCTGACAGAATTGAAATAACACTCTCCAAAGTCCAAATACTATGATGATTAATTAGAGCTGCTTTTATTATGAAACATTACTATCCCTTTAACGCAAAAAACAGATGTTTGGCTACAAGTCCGTTTCAATGGCCTCACATCCGTCGTGGTTTTAGCTGGTAGGACAATTGGATAACGACTTAGACATTTGGGGCTGGATTCAAATGCAGGTGCTAATTTTATCTCTGCTTTCATCTCCAGGTACCCCCATACACTTCAGTAGGAACATCCTATTTAATAATTTGCTAAATAGTTTGTAACAACGCAGTCATGCGCAATAGAGACTGCTGCACGTGCTGCAGTCATGCGCAGTACAGACTGGCCATGACGTGGCTGATACTTCGGAGCGCCCCGCTCTGTATCAGCCGTGTCGTGGGCAGTCCCTACTGTGCTTGACTACCACGCGACCGGCTGGCACTGTGGCTCCTGCATTTGAATCCAGCCCTTGGTTTTGTCGGCTGGTAGGCAATTTTGCCCTACCACATATTTAAGGTCAAATAATTGAATCAAGGCCCTATTCTATACAGCTTGTTAAGTTTGTTGCTAACCCTTTGAGTGCCAGAAATGTATCCAATGCATTGCGTTGCAATGCACTGGATACCTCTGTGACACTAAAAGGGTTAATGGGTTTTATCTGTTATGTTTCTTTGTATAACATTTTTGGGCACAGTCTGCTTATTTTACTAATGGGAAAGGAATGACATCTACTATAGCATGAACAACGACAAGGAAGACTAATGTTCCAGGAAATTCCTTTATTACTCCATCCACATTCCGTATCAGTTCAGGACATGTTAGCTGGCACCTGGCTAGACTACACTGTCAATGGAGGTTGCTGTTTCACTACATGGAGAACCAAAGTGCTCTCATTAGAACTGATCTTTTACTAAACTAGTATTTAGTACAAGTATTAATTCTGCAACTTCTGCATGAAAATAAAAAAGTTTATAAACCCCCCCCACACACACTACAGTCATCTCTGTAAAGAAGGGCTAATTCCTTAGATCCTACAAATTCCTTAGCTGGAGACACCTATAGCATTACGCTGACCACATATCCCTTTCAATCAGGGATGCTTATATAAAACACACCCTGCAGGGTTCCACTGATTCCTTTGCTATCATGCACAATGGAATTTCCATATTCTTTCACAGAGGTATCCAACTCATTGCAATGGAATGCTCTGGATATCTAGCTGGCATTTAAATTGTTAAAAGTATATGCGGCCAGAGGTTAGGAAAATATTAGCAGAGACAGAAATGCCCCGCTGGACTATTCATCTGTTAATGCTCTTAGTTGTAATGCTGTTAGATTAGTTGTTTTCTCACTCGATCTTAGTGATGTGCGTTACTTTGGTTCAGGTGTGATAATTCTGTTTCTCAGGACTGGCAGCTGTTAATGTAATATTTTCACACCCAGTTGTGACATGTAGATATTAGTTATGTTCTCAGGGTTCCCTTGTGTACTGTAGATCCTGCATAAGTGTGAAATCATCATGGGGGGCTAAAAGGTCATTATTTTTATAATTCTATGATTGTTTCTATTGCATTTTCATCATCCTGATTTAAAGACAAAATGTTGTGTGAAGAATGAGAAGATATTAACTGTCTGATTGTCAGAATGGGGAGCAAAGCACCATCCCGCATGAATTCTACATTTTTCTATTTCGAAAGCTGCCCATCTTTGTTCTAAGGTGTGGTGCTGCACTTGGCAACATGCGTCTCTCTAGTCATTGTGGGACTACAGCTGCAGTCAGCTGAGGATGATAGATTTTGTAGCCCAACAGCTGGAGAGCCACATGTTGCCCAATACTCTTTTAGTATAAAATAATAATATATTTATTTAGAATATTGTGCATAAAAGAAGCAGCAAACTTTTTAAATGAAAAAATGTGTTTTATGGCTGAGCGAAACAAGGTGCGCGCCATTGTTCTGAGATGCCTCTTTAAGCCCTTAAGGATCAATGATATGCCAGGACGGTTGCACAATTCAGTCCTCTGAGGACCAATGACAGTCCTTCCTCGCACTTCCTTGCAGTGATGCCGGAGCTGACTGTTCCAGGACCTGAGCAGTAATTTCCAGCCTGTGCCTGGTGGATCAGCACATGTGATCGCTGCTATAGCAACCACATGTGCCAGTGGAGCCACAGGATAAAGGCAATGCATGTTAACATTCTGTCTGTCACTGTTCTCTGCCTCTCTCCTCCTCACTTTGATCATGAGGAAGAGAGAAGCAGAGAACACAGCTCCCAGCAGGACAAATGGCCAAAGAGGGAGGACTTTTATTTTATGTCATCGTGCTGGGATCAGAACTGGTGGGAAGAACTTGTTTGTTTACTTCATGGCCTATTGACACTTCTTTGTGTAGCTGAATAAATTATTTGGAACAATACCACAGTTTTCTATTTACAGAGTAATTTATAAACACAAAAAACAAAAATTTAGTAGGTGGATGTAGCGCCCTACTGGGGGTCACCCCTGCGTGTGCACCACTGTTATGTTAATATCAGAAACAAGCTTTTGCTACAATCATATATCAGATGTTTTTGTTAGTATCACAAAGATAATATATGCAACAATACAAATATTTCAAGCGTTATCTGAGCATAATAATAATATATATTGCAATATGAGTATAATGGATATGGTCTAAAAGTCACAGATATATATACAGACCATATTCATCTGTGTTGTACAGTCACCTGAATGTTAGTAAGTGATCCACACGAAATCCCCGTGTTGTACAGTCACCTGATTATTAGTAAATGATCCACACGAAAATCCCTACTAGCCAGGTGTCACAGGTCAATATGGATGCTCGAGGGGGATGAATAAATGAATTAGATGAAGTGATGATATGAGAAGAATGGTAGATTAAGGATGATGAGATGGGATGAAAGATGAAAAACACAAATTCGTCTGTTTTAATGTCCTCCGTCAATCTTATCTGTGCTGCTCCGGTAAAACACCAGGATCCCCAGGTGTAAAGAAAAGAATTCAGTATATGTAGTCTGGAGCGCTCAAAAAGAAGGATACAAAAGAAGGACAAAAGCGATAAAAGTATCTAAGAGTAGTATTTGTGTGATGAATTCAAATACATATGATATGTAATAATAAAAAAATAAAAGAACCACGTAGTAAGTGCAGCCGATAGGCACAATAATGTTAAAATCTAATGTTTATTCTAACCATAAAATATGATAATACCAAGGTGCAGTGATAAAAATCATAGGATAAAATAAACATACACATAAAAAATGTTAATAAGGTTGCAAGCGGCAATGTTATGTGACGCTTGTTAATTCCTCCACAAAACAGACTTCACGGGTATTAGGACCACAAACTAGGCTATTTGAGTGGATAGATGGTGTACAATTGCCAAGATAGGTCCGTGTCTTTACCGGATTGTCTGATGTAAACTATATGGGTTAAATCTGTTGTGCAGTCCCCCCTATAGTATTGCTCTTACTTTCAGCTTTCTTTACTTCATGCATGTAAAGCATACATCACGGGAGCTTGTTCCGCTGAGTACCTCCGTCTATTCTGGATTGCTGATAGCTCAGTGTACCGTTCGGCGTAGGATTCCTCTTCGCGGGTTTTTCGCTACCTCGTGTTAACTCCAAAGAACACAACACCCACTGTGGGTGTTGTGTTCTTTGGAGTTAACACGAGGTAGCGAAAAACCCGCGAAGAGGAATCCTACGCCGAACGGTACACTGAGCTATCAGCAATCCAGAATAGACGGAGGTACTCAGCGGAACAAGCTCCCGTGATGTATGCTTTACATGCATGAAGTAAAGAAAGCTGAAAGTAAGAGCAATACTATAGGGGGGACTGCACAACAGATTTAACCCATATAGTTTACATCAGACAATCCGGTAAAGACACGGACCTATCTTGGCAATTGTACACCATCTATCCACTCAAATAGCCTAGTTTGTGGTCCTAATACCCGTGAAGTCTGTTTTGTGGAGGAATTAACAAGCGTCACATAACATTGCCGCTTGCAACCTTATTAATATTTTTTATGTGTATGTTTATTTTATCCTATGATTTTTATCACTGCACCTTGGTATTATCATATTTTATGGTTAGAATAAACATTAGATTTTAACATTATTGTGCCTATCGGCTGCACTTACTACGTGGTTCTTTTATTTTTTTATTATTACATATCATATGTATTTGAATTCATCACACAAATACTACTCTTAGATACTTTTATCGCTTTTGTCCTTCTTTTGTATCCTTCTTTTTGAGCGCTCCAGACTACATATACTGAATTCTTAATTTATAAACACACACTGACTTTTAAACATACATTTATGTGAATTTTATTGATGTGGAGCAATGTGATACATTTATATACTGTCACAGTACCTTGTAGTGCTGCTGCTTTTGGCAATGCTTATTATGACGCTCCAGCTTCATTCCCACGAGCGGTTGGACGCAACAATGCTAGTCATCTGCAGGCTCGAGGCTTCAGAATGCTGCAGGCCTCTGTTTTATGTGTTTGAGGCCTGTAGTCTCCTCCTACCTACTTCCTCCCTCTGAGCTGCTCCTCCTACCTACTTCCTGAGATGGGATTTAAAGGGCAGACTGATTCCTGACTTAGTTACCCTTACCTTGGTGTTCAATACAGTTCATTATTTGTATTCCTAATTCCTGTGTATGATCCGGCTTGTCTGTCCATCCATTCCGGTGTTGACCTGTGGCTCTGTCTGACGATTCTCCTTGTGCGTTCCGATTTGGCTCAGATATCCTTTCTGGAGCAAACCTGTAGCTCTGGCTGACTACTTGCTCCGTGTATGACCTAGGCTTGTCTGACTACCCACTCTGGTGTTGACCTGGGGCTCTGTCCACTGTGCATACCATCGCTTCAGTGGATATCCTACCAGGTGCAAACCTGTGGCTCTGGCTGACTACCTGCTCCATGTATGACCTAGTCTTGTCTGACTACCCACTCTGGTGTTGACCTGGGGCTCTGTCCACTGCACATCCAGCATTCCATCGCTTCAGTGGATATCCTATCTGGTGCAAACCTGTGGCTCTGGCTGACTACCCGCTCCGAGTATGACTTTGGCTCGTCTGACTATCCTATCTGGTGCTTACTAGAAGGCTCTGTCTGTTCGCTCCTTTATTAGTTCCATTATTCAGTCATCCTTTCTAGTATAGACCAGGGGCTCTAGCAGACTCACAGCTACTGACTGCAGGATGAGTCAGTATCACTCTTGGGAGTTACCGTACCGCGAGACTCCAGCAGGCTGAGGCCTAGTCTCGGACAGTGTGTTGGTGATATTGGGAGACTGCTATTCCTGATACAGTACTCACCTTTTCATTCACCCACTGTGTGTATATATTTATATTGCATTGCTGTTATTATTCTCATAATACAGGTTATATTAACTATACCGTCTGACTCCTGGTTTTGCTTGCCAACCATAACATATACAAGCCACACAGTCTGATCTTATAAAAGAGGGACACCAGGGTGGGAATAGGGGATACAGGAATTTTCATCTCATCCCCTTAAAAAGCGACACTTTGGGGGTATGAATGAATGTTCATATCTTTTATCAGTTTCCTGTTAAAAATGCACAAATCATCCTAGAAAATCCTAGAAAAAAATGCTGTGGTTTATTGAAATGTTTCCCTTTTTTATATTATTATGAAACTAAAATCCCTGTTTATCCTAAAAAAACACATAGTATATAAATTGTATGTGTGTACTACAGGAATTAGAGTGGAAATATGTTGAACAATGAAATATTAAAAAGTCCAAAATTGCTCTTGTCCTTAAGTGTAAAAAAATCCCTGGTGGCCAAGGGGTTAAAAGGTTATTACAACTCAAACCTGTTTTCTTAACATTAAACTGCAATATTCTGTTGAGGCCATCAGGTGGTGCTGTTCCTATTACTTAATATGAAGAACTGATATCTATGACTCCCATACAAAAAAAAATCAGTTTTAGTTAAAATAATGGAAAATCTTCCAGCAGTGGGTTACTCTTGTTTTACTGAACAGGAAAAGCCCCGTAACATATATTTTTCATTAAAAAGTTTGCTGTTCCTTTAAAACACAGCTTCATGACAACAAGTAAACGTAAAATGAATAGAGGTGAAACAAACCATATTGTTACAGCTTTGACCATAAACAGAAACAGCTGTAATGGCAGATAGCCATATTTAAATAAGTCTTGCTGGTTTAGTGCAATAATTCACACAGTTTAGTATAGCATATTAAGGAGCTCTCTAATTTTTTTCCATTTAAATATGTTTTGTTTACAAACAGACCATGACATGCCTTAGCTATAGAAAAAATAACTTCTTAATAGATCTGATACTATAAAGCTGGGCTAGTCAATTGTTGGGCCTCCAGATGTTGGAGACCATACCTGGGAACTCTCAAGGCTTTGACCTTGAGACGTAGGATTATGGTCCCTATCTCAGGGATTTCAGGTGAAGTGTCAGATTCTCAGGGTAAATGAGTCCAATGTTAGTACACCAATGGTGGACAAGGTGACAAGCCCTCCAGCTGCTGACAGACTACAGTCCCATCATCTCCTGCTGGAGGATGATGGGAGTTGTAGTTTGGAAGCAAAAGGAGGAGCTCACCTTGTTCACCACTGTACTACTTAATCTGCACCAACTGACTGCTTTTTAGTTCTAAATTGTTGTCATTTCTACCAGTAAGATAAAGGAATTCATTCTACTTCTCCTGTGTTTAAGAAGTGATATATCCGTATTGCAGAATGTTAAAGCTGCCATGAGTACTGATTGGAGAAACTCTGTGTTACCGCAAGCAGCAACATGTCGCCTACAATCTACATTCTGGGGAACTATAATTGTTAATGTTTCAAGGATCTCGGGGTCTTCTCATTTTAGAGGTCCCTGGTATGTTGGGGACTACAACTTCTATCATTCCCAATAATGATGAAATGATGCGGTGTGTAGTCTTCAATGACTGAAGGTTCAGGTAATGCTGATCTACAGAGTACAAAGAAATACTCAGTTCAGGAATCCAGATAATCTTTTTTTTGGAAGTAAAAGCCAAGTGTACAGAAGATACGGTGAACAATCTTGGTGGCAAACCAAGTGCACTGTAGGGGAGGCCTCTTTAGAATTAAAGGGAGAAAAGCCTCCATTTAAATCAATGGAAATTTGGGGAATTGTTGCAGTTGGTGTGTTTCAGTATTGGTCCTCTTATCCATTCAAGGAAAAACACATGATAATTGGAATGTTCCAGAGTACCTTGTTTGTGGAATGTGAAATCCCATGCAGAATGTACAGCACAGACTTGCATTTATTTGGGTGCAGTACCTCCATGCCTCTGTTACTATAGCATCTTATGGAAGCCTATGGTAAACTGACCATAACTGTACTTGATTGGTTTAGTGTCACCATACAGTTTCAGGACATGGAAGATACTGTGCACAACAAAATGTGTGTATGAGCTGCAATAATTTTGACTAAGACAACTCTCAGCAGTGGGAGTACCCATGGTTTACTCAACAGGATAAACCCTAAAAAATATGATTTTTCCCCCATATTAAGCATTACTATCCATTTAAAGTGGAACTGACACAGGTCCATGTTCTCGCCTCAGTGGAAGCATCTGCCTGAAGAAGAATGGCATGACTGCCAGTTTTTCTGGTATATGTGGATCAACTAGTAATGCCTGGCAGGGGGAGGAAGAGTAGTGTGGAATGTAAGTATCTGGCTGGCATGGAGTGGTGAGTGGGAGGAAGCGTAGTGTGGAATGTTAGTGTTTGGCTGGCAGGGAGCGGCAGATAGGAGGAAGAGTAATGTGGAATGTAAGTATCTGGCTGGCATGGAGTGGTGAGTGGCAGGAAGAGTAGTGTGGAATGTAAGTATCTGTCTGGCAGGGAGTGGCAGATGGGAGGAAGAGTAGTGTGGAATGTAAGTATCTGGCTGGCATGGAGTGGTGAATGGGAGGAAGCGTAGTGTGGAATGTTAGTGTTTGGCTGGCAGGGAACGGCAGATAGGAGGAAGAGTAATGTGGAATGTAAGTATCTGGCTGGCATGGAGTGGTGAGTGGCAGGAAGAGTAGTGTGGAATGTAAGTATCTGTCTGGCAGGGAGTGGCAGATGGGAGGAAGAGTAGTGTGGAATGTAAGTATCTGGCTGGCATGGAGTGGTGAGTGGGAGGAAGCGTAGTGTGGAATGTTAGTATTTGGCTGGCAGGGAACGGCAGATAGGAGGAAGAGTAATGTGGAATGTAAGTATCTGGCTGGCATGGAGTGGTGAGTGGCAGGAAGAGTAGTGTGGAATGTAAGTATCTGTCTGGCAGGGAGTGGCAGATGGGAGGAAGAGTAATGTGGAATGTAAGTATCTGGCTGGCATGGAGTGGTGAGTGGGAGGAAGAGTAGTGTGGAATGTAAGTATCTGGCTGGCATGCCAGTTATTACTGTGTAATTTGCATAAAATGATAAATAAATAAAGTTAAACACCTATTAAATATTATTGCTTTAAATTAAAACACATGGCTGACATAAATACAGTGATTTTGAAGCTCTTTCAAACTCATCTATGTGATATAAGGTGACAGTTTAAAGTAAAATATACCTACAGAATAAGTGTCTCTTAGGCTATGTTCATACTGCTAAGTCGAATTCTCTGCAACATAACCCTTTTCACACTGCCTGAGTTTACTTCCACCAATGGCTTGCATAACCCTGATAAACTCATCATGGGGGGCATGTAAGAGGTGTGACTAATGAACGACTGACTCATGTCATATGTGGTGGATTGACAATCTCACTGGTCAGCCAGTTAATGTAGGTTACACCTCCTTAGAAATGGCAGATTGTGAGTTCCATAAACTTACTTCCTGTGTGTTTTATGCTGATTAACTAGGACACATGAACACACAGCAAGACAATCACACACACACACACACACACACATATTGTTCTTATGATTCTCTTACAGTTGAGTCACTGACAATTTTTACAGACTGTACCATATGAAAGCGGAAGGAAGAGAATAACCAAAATAGCCGATTCAAGGTAAGTACACATAAAGAAGAAGAAAGAAATACTAAAATAATTAACCCTTTGAGTTCAGAGGGGTACGCAACTCATTGCTTTGCAGTGCGTTACGTACCCCTCTGGCACTCAAAGGTTTAAAAAAAAAACCCTGATGTTATTCAACCACATGGCTGCTCAATACATCGCCAATGATTTGGAAATCTCTCTAGCATCCAAGAGGTTAACTGAACTCCTCCACATAAACATGTTTTTCCAGAAACGAACATTTTTAGCATATGTTTGTGTACATGGCAGAAAAACTAAAGTAAGCAATTCTCATGCTTCCAACTACCAATTAACTATAAAATATAATTACAGTACAGAGAGAAGATATACACAATACACTGCAATGTGGTCAGGGTTTATAGCAGTGACTAAGAACGCTTGTAAGAATTACATTCACTTTGATGCAAGAACCTTGAATTATTTCACCCTACAAGCAACTGCTCCTCTCTGTGACATTGACCTGTTGTGTTGTTGTTGTTGAGTTGAAGCCTTAATCTGCCAGCAATTACATCACGGGTTGAAAACCAAAAAGGCTGGGACTCCTTCCTCCCAAGGGAAGGGAGTGGAATATGAATTCCATGAAAGATAGACCACAGACGCAGCTTAACAAAAACACAGGCTGATGTTGCACAGACAGGTTTGGTGGAAATCAATAATACAAATTCTGTGCTTTCAGTGTGACAATAAGGCTTATGGTTGGATTCCTTTCCAACCAAACAGAAGTTCAGCCTTTTTTAAAATCTTGCCATTTCATTAAGGCCACTATGTATCCTGAATACAAAAATGGCCCAATAAAAGTATTGCAAATGGTCATTCTGCTATCACATTTTGTGGCCAGACAGGCCCTGAGCTGCCAAGGCTGGGAAAAGGGCCTATTTGGATGCAAAAGGCCACAACCATCATAGCTTACCCCAGTGTCTCTGACTACACCCAACCACCTTCCATACACTCACTCGAGTCCCCCTTAAACCCTCCAATGCCAGGTAGCTCACAACATATTGCTGTGCAATGGCGTGAAAACTGTCTGGCTTCGGAGAGTTTAACTGTAAAAACAATAATGTAAAACTGAACTCCCCCACTAGCCTTTCTGGGCCCACCATTAACCCCCTCCATTGTCTGACTGACTGGGAACACTTTCTGTGGTCCAAAACCCCCATATAAATTTTGTTTTTTTAAAACATGGAAAGGGTCCCCAGACCCCTTCTTGGTTAACATTGAGGTTAACTTATTCATTGCTGGTGAAACAAGATAGCTGCAATCTGGCAACTAAGGAGTTAACTGCAGGTGACAGGGATGGGGGGAGTGTTTCTGGAGACGTGGGGGATTGGGCCGGTGACCGGGTAGGCTATTGGGCCCCAGTGTCCCCTGCCTTATCCAGTCCACGATAAGCACCCAATATCTTGCTACTTCCATTGGGCTGCTTGAGCCTCACTTTGGGGTCTTTCAAAGCAGTTTTCAGCAGCCAACAGGATTCCAAAGGAGCAAAAATCAAGAAATCCCAATTCACCAAAGCAAACTGAGGCCCTTGGCGAAAATGTGATGGCAGAACTGAACAGAGGGAAATATCTGCCAAAGCTAAAATAGTCATTTAGTAAATATTTCCAGTTCCATTGGAATGCAACCCTTAGCCCTTAAGTGCCAGAGGGGTACGGAACGCATTGCTCTGCAATGCGTTCCGTACCCCTCTGGCACTCAAAGGGTTAATTTGACCCTTAAAGGGGAACGATACCCTAAGAGTAAGCGACTCTCAATGTGTTTATTATTAGGACTTACCTAGGCAGGTGTCCTTTGATCAGCAGTTATTCCTGTTTACTGTTTTTATTTGTATTTGGTCTGTTTTAGCCAACTACCAGTTATTTCAGTATAGAATGTGATAACAACTGGTGTCCCTTATGAGTCATTCAGCTCTATTAAAGCCTTGTGGTCTGTTGTGGTGGTGGTGAGGAGGTGTGACCTAGAGGCAGACTTCACAGCGATCACTGGGCTTTACCCATTTAGTGCTATTTATTCCAGTGTTAATCAATCAGTCAGACTGATGTACTAAATAAAGTGGTGTTATTCTGGAGCAAACTAACTGCATGACAGGGAGCAAATTAAAATGTGTATTGCTTTAAATGGAGCTTTTAACTCCTTGAATGCTAGATAGGTCTCCAATGCATTGCTTAGCAATACGTTGGAGACACCTCTAGTATTCAAGGGGTTAAAATCCTCATTTAGCTCAACAGTAATTTGGGGAAGTTTTATTTGTTCCCTAAGTGAAGTAGGTTTGTTCAAGAATTGCTCTCTGAGAGAGACAGAGGGTGAGACAAGAGAGACAGAGGGAGAGACAGAGGGTGAGACAAGAGAGACAGAGGGAGAGAGACAGACAGAGGGAGAGACAAGTGAGACCGAGGGGGGGAGAAAGGGGGGAGACAAGATAGGGAGATGGAGGGAAAGATACAGGGACAGAGGGAGAGAGAGACAGAGGGAGAGACATGGAAAGAAATAGATACAGTGGAAGAGAGAGAGAGACAGGGAGAGGGTGAGACAAGAGAGACAGAGGGAGAGAGACAGACAGAGGGAGAGACAAGTGAGACCGAGGGGGGGAGAGGGGGGGAGACAAGATAGGGAGATGGAGGGAAAGAGACAGGGACAGAGGGAGAGAGAGACAGAGGGTGAGACAAGAGAGACAGAGGGAGAGAGACAGACAGAGGGAGAGACAAGTGAGACCGAGGGGGGGAGGGGGGGAGACAAGATAGGGAGATGGAGGGAAAGAGACAGGGACAGAGGGAGAGAGAGACAGTGGGAGAGACATGGAAAGAAATAGATACAGTGGAAGAGAGAGAGAGACAGGGAGAGGGAGAGAGAGAGAGCCAAGACAAGGAGACAGAGAGAGAGAGACAGGGAGAGTGGGGGAGAGAGAGAGACAGAGGGAGAGAGATAGAGACACAGAGGGAGCGACAAGAGGGAGAGACAAGAGGGAGAGAGAGAGAAAGATGAGAGAGAGAGAGTGACAGCGGGAGAAAACAAGACAGAGGGAAACAGAGGGAGACAGACAGGTACAGAGGGAGAGAGAGAGACAAGAGAGAGAGACAGAGGGAGAGACAAGAGAGAGAAAGAGACACAGAGGGAGTAACATACATAGTAACATAGTATTTTAGGTTGAAAAAAAGACTTGCGTCCATCCAGTCCAACCCTTTTCCTATTCCTGTTTACCATCGTTGATCCAAAAGAAGGCAAAAAACCCCCACAATATAGCAATTTCAAATTCTGCCTTGAATGGGGGTAAAAATTCCTTCTTGATTCCAAATGGCAATCAGATTTCTCCTTGGATCAACAAGCTGTAACTAAATATTTATCCCAATACTAACGTACATAGCCCTCTATGTTCTGCTCTTTTAAATAAGTATCCAGGCCCTTTTAAAAGGCATCTAATGTATTTGATGGCACCACCTCCTCAGGCAGTGAATTCCATACCTTTATTGTCCTTACCATAAAGAAACCCTTCCGCTGCTGTACATGAAATCTCCCTTCATCAAGTCTAAGCAGGTGGCCCCTTGTCCTATGTACTGTCTGTTAATGAACAGGTTTTTGAAAGCCCTTTGTATGGGCTCTGAACATATTTATATAGTGTTATCATATCCCCTCTAAGACGCAGTTTCTCTAGTGTGTACAACTTTAACTTTTCTAGCCTTTCTTCGTAACTAAAACTTTCCATTCCCCTTACTAGTTTTGTAGCCTTCTAGTTCCATAATGTCCTTTTTCAGAAAGGGTGCCCAGAATTGAACAGCATATTCTAGGTGGGGTCTTACCATGGACCTGTAAAGAGGCATAATAATATCTTCCTCCCTTGAGTCAATACCCCTTTTAATACGTGCCAATATCTTATTGGCCTTTGCAGCTGCCAGCTGGCACTGGGCACTACTGCTAAGTCTATTGTCTGCCATCACTCCCAAATTTCATTAGTAGATTTCCCCAGAGAAACACCATTTAAACTACATGTTGCATTTTTATTATTATAACCAAAATGCATAACTTTACACTTGTCTATATTGAATCTCATTTGCTGTTTGCCTGCCCAAATCCTCTTGTAATGAAGACACATCCAGTTCAGACTTTATTACCTTAATTTTATGTCATCAGCAAACACTGATACATGGCTTTGTATGCCCTCTGGGAGATCATTTATAAACAACTTAAAAAAGAAGAGGACCCAGGACAGATCCCTGAGGTACTGCGCTTATCATGTTTATTCAGCTGGAGAACTTCCCATTTACTACCACTGTTTGCATTCTATCTTTCAGCCAATTTCAAATCCACGCACAAACATTTTCCCCTAAGCCTATTTCATTCAATTTGTACAGTAACCTCTTGTGTGGAACCGTATCAAATGCCTTGGCAAAGTCTAAATAGATCACATCAACCGCTGCTACCACTTCTATATTTTTACTCACTTTTTCATAAAATGCAATCAAGTTAGTTTGACAAAACCTGTCTTACACAAAGCCATGTTGGCTCCTGCTAATGATATTCCTGTTCAAACTGAATTCTTGAATATATTTCCTTAGCAACTCTTCAAACAGCTTCCCTACCACAGATATCAAGCTTATAGGTCTGTAATTTCCTGGCTGGGATTTTGATCTCTTTTTAAATATGGGCACCACATCTGCTTTACTCCAATCCATGGGTACCATACCTGAAATAAAGGAATCCTTGAAAATCAAAAATAACGGTCTGGCCAGGGCCTGGCTTAGTTCTTTAAGTACCCGTGGGTGTATACTATCTGTTTAAATGCTGCTTTCTTGTTATTTATTTCATTAATTACTTTACTGTTTAGCCACATTGGTTTTAATTTGCTTCTTTTGTAGCTGTTTTCAAAGGGGACACATTTATATGTATGTTTTTGGAATTTTATTTTGAAGGCATTCCTCTTACCTTCTGTGTTTTTCCTGAAAATATTCTATCCCAGTCAACGAGACCAAGGGATGAATTAAACCTGCTAAAGTTGGCCTTTTTAAAAGTCAGTGTTTTGGTGGAACCCATACCAAATTGCTTTTTTGAATTAATCACAAATAATACCATGTTACGGTCACTATTCCCCAAGTGCTCCCTTACTTGGATATTAGAGATAAGTTTTTCATTGTCTGTTATTACCAGATCCAGACACGAATCCCCTCTGGTTGAGGTCTTTACAAGTTGAGACAAACAACTGTCATTCAACAAGTTCAGAAACTTACTGCTTTTAGCAGTATTAGTTGTTCCATTTTTCCAATCTATTTCTGGATAATTAAAATGCCCCCCTAATTATAGTTCTCCCTATTTGAGAAGCCTTTTCTATTTGCATTAATAACTGTAATTCTTCATGGTCACCAATGTTTGGTGGTTTATAACAAATACCCACTAATCTTTTCTGGGCAGTTTTACCCCTATTGACTATTTCAACCCACAGGGATTCCACATGTTCACTACTGTCATCACATATATTCTCCCGCAAATGAGGCAATAATGCTGGCTTGACATACAGACAGACCCCACCACCTCTTTTGTTAGACCTATCTTATGTAAACAACATGTAACCCTCCAAATTGATTGACCAATCATGTGTGTCATCCCACCATGTTTCTGTTATGCCAATTCCCCTATTTTACCAGTTAAACTTATGGCATTTGCAAGCATACAATTTATGCCACTGCCATGTTCCATTTGTGATTTCATTTTGATGTGGTTTATAGGCTTCTCCCTATCATGTGTACTAACCCCGCCCCCAGATCCACCCACCTGCTTATTAACTACATTGACTTCCCTTTCTATACTATCTAACCCAGTATTTATTGGAGTGACAAGAGAGAGAAAGAGAGTGAGGCAAAGAGAGAGAGAGAGAGTGAAGAAAGAGACAGAGGGAGAGAGAGAGGGAGGGAGAGAGACAGAGAGAGAGACAATAGAGAGAGACAACAGAGAGAGAGACAAGACAGAGAGAGAGACAAGAGAGACACAGGGAGAGAAGAGAAAGAGAAACAGAATTAGAGAAAGAAGAGACAAGAGAGAGAGAAACAAAGGGAGAGAGATACAGACGCAAGAGAGAGACAGAGGGAGAGAGATAGAGAGATGATGAGACAAGAGAGAGAGGGGAAATCAAAGGCTGCAACACTCTCAGTGATTCATTGAAGGTTGCTACAAGTTGGCATATTGCAGTGTTTATGAAATACATTATATCTATATAGACCTGATAAAATTCAGAGTTAGGAACATAGCATTGCTTTTCTTGTCTGTGATTGTGTCGTACATTAAAGACAATTTGTTTCAAACTTTTTTTTTAAATATTTATTGAAAGATCCAAGGAAATAAGAAACCTGCTGTTACAGTGTAAAAGTGCAAGTACATAAAAACTCAGCAGAATGGCCTTCTTGGTGTCGGTTGCGACAGACATGATTCCATGCAGTGTTTGAGTGAATATGTTACGAGGGACATGATTCATGCTGTTTTTGAGTGACTATTGTTACAAAATATAATGGTGTTGTTCCTGGTTTTGCAGCCCTGAGACAAAACTTACTTAGTATTGGTGGACCAGCTTGGCAAGTACTCAGAGGCGTAACTAGAATGGTCCGGGCCCTGGTGCAAGAAGTGCCATGGGCCCCCCCAATACATTGGCCCCCAGGCCCTCCACAATGCCTCCATTTCCTACCTCCCAATCCCTGGTGGTCCAGTGGAGTGGTAGGATAGACGGGCTGGTGCGACGTGCTCCCGCGCTGTCCTCTTCTGTAATGCAGAGCGCTGGGAGATGATGTCATCTCCCAGCGCTCTGCATTACTAGAGCGCCGGAGGGAGATTGCGGCACCAGGAGGAGGGGGCCGCAGGGGGCAGCCGGGCCCCTGGAGTGATGGGCCCGGTTGCGACCCCTGCGACCCCTATAGTTATGCCACTGCAAGTACTAATGAAGTCAGTTTTCCAGGATATTACAATATAATGTAGTATCTGGGTTAAGGAGGGAAAATAGGTCTGTTGTTTAGCCAAGTTTCAGAATAACATTTATATAGGACCGAAACTCATCCTTGACCCTATCAGTTTATCTGACTGTAGTGGTATGAGGACAAAAAAAAGTTATAAAACAAGGGAGCACACCTTTCAAGGCCTGGGATATCCCATTTGTAAGCTGTTTTATTGCCAAAGCTATCTCATCTGCAGCACTGTCTTGAGTTGAAGAAAGTTTAGGTTCTGTCAACTTTAGGTAGGGAATCTTCCTTGAAGATATTCATTAATAGAATGGAAAGATATTGGGTGCTTAAGGGCACTGGGATATTATATAGAGATTGATAATAGATGCTGTAACATTGTCTGGGTATAAATTAAGAGATAATAATAATCAGTCTTTTTCTCATGAATGTGGAATGTATTTCTATAGCTCTACTGAGCTGAACCAGAAGTTTCCCACATTTAATCCCAAACCTGTAATACAGGGGATGATTTTTGTGAAGGAATTCAGAGGTTATGTTTGAGTTGTCTCAGATGGTAGAGAGCAGGGACAGAAGTTCCAGAGATTGGGATTATTTATGTTTATATTCTATTTTGTGAATTTTCCAAAGAAAGTTATCAAACTTGATCTGTCTCTCTTTTTTTCAGGGAACCACAATTAATGAATCCCCCCTTAAAACTGTTACAGCTTACTTTGTTTTCAGTGTCATCTGCAGGCGCGAGGCTTCAAGCAGGCCTCTGTTTTATGTGCCATGATTCCTGTAGTCCCCGCCTACCTACTTCCTTCCTCTGAGCTGCTCCTCTTACCTACTTCCTGAAGAGGTGTTTAAAGGGCAGTTTGAATCCTGACTCAGTTGCCCTTGCGTTGTTGTTCATAGCAGTTCTATTACCTTGGGCTCTGTGTATGACCTGGCTAGTCTTCCATCCAACCTGGTGCTTATCTGTGGATCTGTCTGACTATTCTTTAGTCTGTCCCTATAGTGGACACCCAACCTGGTGCAGATCAGTGGCTCTGGCTGATTACCTGAACTGTGTATGACCTGGCTTGTCTGACTACCCCCTCTGGTGCTGACTTGTGGCTCTGTCTGACTATTCTTACGTTTGTTCCTTGTACCTAGCAGACACCCAATCTAGTGTGGACCTGGGGCTCTGGCAGACTAGCTCTGATACTGACTGTAGGCGTGAGTCAGGTATCCCTTTCCTTATACTGACTGCAGGCATGAGTCAGATATTGCTCCCTACTGACTGCAGGCGTGAGTCAGTACTCTCGCTTCATCAGATCAAGATCCAGTGTTCCTGTTCCTGCTCCCCGTTCCTGCAGAGACTACCAGTGGCTGGGGCCTAGTCTCCAGCAGAGTGGTCAAGCTTGGCAGCCTACTATTCCTGATAGCAGTGCTCGCTGGCTTGTAACCCTCTGCTTGCTACTTCTGTATATAGTGTGCTGTACTTTTCTATTATTAATACATTTTGCATTTCACTATACCGTACTGACTCCTGAATGTTATTGGTAAACCGTGACAAAAACATATTTCAAGGTTTCCCAGACAACAGAAGGATAATGTGAATAATTACCCATAAATTCTTGAATCGTTTTCCAAATACTGTGTTGTGTGAGAGAATCCCTCAGGAATCTGTCACTGAGTCCCCACAGCCGCTCACATGTATAGGGAAAATGTAAGGTAACAGAGACTGGGACATGGTCATACCATGAAATAGGAACAATCAGAGTGTCAACTACCCATTGACTAATGGATTGGTTGTTCAGAACATGACCCAGTCTGGATTAAGATTTATGTATATATGAGAAAAAAGTGCAGTTATTCCCAGGGGTCGGTATTCAAAATACATGATGAATCTGTGAGTTGTTGAGATCTGAGAGTTCTGTTGATTTGTAAAATATATCTCCATGGGAGACAGAGGAGCACCCTAAAGAAGTATCAATAGAAAGCATAAATGTGACATTCAGGTGACACCTTGGATGACCAGACCATTATGAAAATATCCATGGCCAGAGGTATATATATTAGAGAGAATTTTTGATTACTGTTGATTTTTAAATGCATGCTAAAAGTAAGCCTATGACCCAGAGACTCTGAATGAGAAAGACTATCTAATTAAAATATTTACATTTCATTGTTTTTTTTATCAGAGATGCTATGTTAGATGGTAGAGTATCATTTTTTAACCTTAAAGTAGAGAGAAACATGAATTTTTTTCCCATTGAGTTTCCTGAATCATGAAAACATCACATTGTTGTCTACATTCATATAGAAGAACTTCTTATATAAGGAGAATTCAGTCCCTTTGTTTGCTAGATATCATTTTTAAAGACTTTTGGATTAGCCATTATAGGTCTAGGGAAAAGACAAGCCCAATGCAGGGCGAAACATGTTGGAGGAGAACTATTCCAGTGTTATACCTGTATCAATGAATTGGTGGAATGATGTCAGCACGTTGAAATCTGATGAATTTATGCAACTGTAACAACTGAAGCGGCTTGATGCTGTGCAGAATTTTCAGTATAAAGGCAACGTGATTTCATACTTATACACAAATGCCAGGAGAGACATGTTGATTGCACAAGGAAGATCTATGAGACGGGGAACGGCAGCAGGTGAGACCGTTGCTGTGTTCTTATCTGTTATTATCTGTGCATAGTGTCTGAAGTATTGCCTATTCAGTGGTGAAATATCTACTGGCTATATGCTTGCACAAACTGATCTATAATGGAGCTATGTGCTTATCTCAGCTGTGAAGTATTAACCTGCTTTATACCTGCACTAATCCAGCATGTTGCTTGGCTATACTAATGATCTCTTTTAAGCTTCTATTTACATCTTGTTGCTACATTTGATGTCATTATAGTGAGTGGTTACACATTCCACTATGATCCTTTGGGCTGAAGAATTACATGCTTATATACATCCTATTATTGGCAAGGAATGTAATCTACCTTTGACAGACTCTCTATTTTCTTTTTCCTTGTATGCATACAATTTTTTGTAGCTTGGGCCCAGCTAATATTTTTGCCTCATATTAGGATCCATTGTTTATTAGGTATAACATGTTTGCAGTTTATTATGTTTTTATGGAGATTTATTTCTATTAGTGAAGGTTTTTTTTTGTTTGGGTTATGTCACAATGCTCTACTATGCTACCTTGATACCATTATTAGAATTCTTTAAATATTACATACATTTTTTATTAAATGTGAAGCAGTAAGAGTGCATTTTGTGTGATCTTCTTTTTTTTCTGTTTGGCTTTAAATATTATTGAGATCCATGTGCACCCCATGCATGTTTGTGCTTGGTATACTCCTCATGTATATTTATGTTGTGTGCTCATCTATTTATTTTTTGTTGAGTTCTTTAAGTGAGGAATGAAACTCATTAAAGGGATAATAATGTTTCATAGTAAAAGCAGCTCTAATTAATCATCATAGTATTTGGACCTTGGAGAGAGTTATTTCAATTCTGTCAGAGTTGTAGTTCAAGAGTAATTGAAGGACAAAGTATCCCCCTCCCGTCCCTTTTACTGATGTAACACTGCTCAGCCAGAGCAGAAGGGAGGTGCCCAGGTAGACTGCAGAGAGGGACACTCTTCAATTAAGATAAGGGAAAAACCTGAAAAGCTTGTCAAGGGGGGCAGGGCTTTCATTGTTCTCATAGGAAGAAGATTGTCCCCTGCTGTTATCTGTCTGGTCTATGGACTGGATTCCACATCTGAGAAGAGATGGCTTACACTAGGTAAAAGGGGCGGGAGGGGGAAACTTTGCTTGTGAATATCTCTCATACCATAAAGGTTTGAGAGATAAGACATATTGTTCTTAATGTTTTTTTAATGCCTACAAAATAAAATAAAGATAAAACGAAGTATTACTATCCCTTTAAACATGCCCTTAATATCCAACTGTTCAAGGTTCTCCTTTGCAGTAGTGTTGGGTGAGGAACAACCTTTCTGAGTTTTCAGTGGATCAGTCATCTCCAAAGTTTGCTCCAGCTTGGAGGAAAAATTGGGAGATGAAGCGGTGAGAGTAAAAATAACTTCAGCTGCTGGGCCTCTGGATGTCCTAAGATAGATAAAGATCTACAGTTCTGTTTGTTCTTATTCTGCCTTTTAGTTGTATACCAATTTTAGAGCTCGTAGGAGCGTTAGTCTAACGAACATGCGGACATCTTTCATGGAAAACTTTTGTTTTTACATATAACTGTGTGGTGTGAATCGCCTCTGGAACTGTCACGGACTCAATAACGACAAGCGGACAAGTACTGTAGGTAACGCACTCTTTATTAGGATATGCACGTTCACAAAGAACGGCAACAGCAATAACAATACAATATGGCAGATGTAACGAAGGCTAGCTGCTGTGGAAGCACTGAGCTGAGCTCCTGAAGACAGGGTAGAGATAAGCTGTCTCAGGTCCACACCTGAGGATCACACAAGTACGCACCTGTACCGACAAGGTTCAGAGAAAGGCTACAAAGCCACAGGTACGAACCTGAACAGACAAGGTACAAGGAAAGGCTACTACATGCATGTCCGCACCTGAACAGCCAAGGATCCAGAAAAGGCTACCTCGCTACAGGTCCGCACCTGAACGCCGCAGTAAATGAACCGGGACATGGAGACGTCTGCCGGGACCACCAGGAGTACCCTACCAGTTATCCACTGGAGTGTTGGTATGCTGGGTGCGTAGTGGACAACCCCAGGTAGCATCAATGTGGGTAGTCAGACAAACAGGAGCCCCACGGAGCAATACTGAAACAGCCTCAAGTTGTACCAAATAGGTATAGAACTAACCAGGGTCATACACAGAGCGGGTAGTCGGACAGAGCCAAAGGTCAGTACCAGAGACGGATAGTTAGCCAGGCCAAAGGTCATACACAGAGGAGTTAGTCACCCAGAGCCGCAGGTCCACACCAGAAGGAATGTCAGCAAAGCCGGGGTCATACACAGAGCGGGTAGTCAGACAAACCAAATGCTGGCACCAGAACGGGTAGTCAGACAAACCAAGATAAGCACAAAACACTAGCCAACTGCACTGGACACCACGAAAGGGCAAGTGAGTTAGTGTCCAGGCAGGTCAAGTACTCTAAGCTCCACCCCAGGAAGGTGGAGCACTGTCACTTTAAGGGCCACACACATCAATCAAGGAATCCACCAGTGATGTGCGTCTGACTCAGCCAGCCAGCAGAGGGAGCCAGAGCCGTGCAGAAACTCCATGCACAGGCATAGGAAGCTGCATCCGGAATGCCAAGGGGACCCTTTGAGTGCCAGAAAGTGCAATGCATTTCTTTGCAATTCGTTAAGTACCCATCTGGCATTCAAAGGATTAACCCCTTAAGGACCTGGAAAATCTGTTTTGTAAGCACAAATAGGGCTTTCATTTGATACCCTACTTATATGGATAACCCACCATTTACTTTATTAAAATTAAAGAAAAAAATGTAAAAATATTGTAAAAAAAACACCATTTTTGTTTTTTCCCTTGGGATCAGTTGGGCACAAAGGGTTAAATTTTTATGGCAACTGCATGAAAGGTATGACCGGTAAGTCATACCTACAAAATGTGCAGTTTAAAGTGGCCACTGTTCCCCTGTGGGTGAAAATCCCTATGTCCCTTTTTCCCACCCTATTTTGGCACTTTTTTTATCCCTGACATTTGGCGGTGTGTATAAGTGTATTACATAGCTCCACAACAATCACATTTCCAAAATTGTTTAATGATATGTTTTGTTTTTTTTAATAAAATATTTGTGTAAAAAACAAGAGTGTGTTGTATTTAAAAAAAAAAAAAAAAAAAAAAAAAGTATCATTGCAGGTCAGAAATTGACCTGCATTTAGCAAGCCTCTGGCACCAGCAGTGAAGGGGTTAATAACACCAGCTGCTGTATTTTTGTTTGCCACTAGGTGTCTCCGGTCTACTTCTGTCTCCCTTAATTTGATAGCAAGGGAGACAGAGGCAGACGAGATACGCACAGACAGCATTCTTTCTCTGCTGCCTCTGTCTCTCACTATGCCGGTACATGTGATCGCTGCTACAGCAATCACATGAACCGGCATAAGCAAGAAGGGCTAAGACTGAACACCCCAGTCTCGGAGTGCTCAGTCTCAGCCTGGCATTAATGATAGCTGCTATCATTTAAGCCATGACGGTCCTGGTACGTCATTGGTCCTTAACGCAAATCCAGCCATGACATGCCAGGACCGTCAAGGGTCCTTAAGGAGTTAAACAAATTAAGATCCACTTACTATGGCATAGTTTCCCATTAAATTCATTGGTTGTTGTATTTCTCCAATGTTTCTCCACTTTGCCTTTACACACATGGTCCATAACATTTAAACACTTTATCTGAGATAGGGTTTATTGGTTTGGCAGTGTGTGCAGCTAATGTCTGAGAGCTGTGCCGTGGATTAGGGTTGGGGGCAGGTTTTTGTGTTGTTTTAGGATTTTGTGTTCACCAGTGCTCCATTTCCATGGAATAATTCAAGAATGTGATTTAGTTTATTGGCAAGACTTGGCTTCTTCTTGTATTTTACATTTTGGATGCTGCAAATGTGAAATTAGTGGTTGGTATAATCCCCTTTGTTTTTGTTTTAAGTTTTCCAGATGGTCTACAAGCAAATAATCAGTAAACCTTGAATTTTACCCAACTGTTTGTTCTGAACGTTTTGTGATTTAAAGGGATACTAATATCCCATAAAAAAATCTTTTACTTTTGTAGAGGATAAAATAATAAACTACGTGACACAAATCCTCTCTCTCAAACCGCTACGGTTTGAGAGATATTTGCACTGAAAGTTCCCCCCTCTCATCCCCTTCTCCTGACATCAGCGTCTAGCTGACAGCAGGAGATCCAGGTCCGGGACCAGATGGTGGCTCTGCAGCAGAGCCGAAACTATGTTATTTCTAAATAATTAGTTCACTGGAACGGTCTACAAAGTGTGCCTGGTTTGCAAGCACACTTTGTAGACCATTCCCATGAAGTAGTTCTGTTTAAATAATGTGATTTTGGCTCTGCTGAAGAGCCTCCTCAAGTCGTACTTTACAGCTGACATGAGGAGAGAGGGGGGTAACTTTCAGTGCTAATATCTCTCAAACCATAGCGCTCTGAGAGATAGGATTTGTGGCATGTAGTTTATTATTTAACATCTACAAAAGTAGGAGAATTTTTATGGGACATTACTGTCCCTTTAAATAGGAAGTAAGCCTACAGGAATAAGCGGCTGTTAGTTTGTTGACCAGCAGGAATTATACCTTGGTAGAAGACCTACATACAGCTGTCAAGTAACTATCAATATACATCTTTACAGAATATCTGTGGTTTCCTGTTTTGCTAATCCATGTTTTAGGGGCACAATGTTCAAAAAGTCATCAGACTGAAAAAAATGTCTGACTGTGAGTTAGTGTAGAAAGAAGGACAGTATTTTCGTTAGTAAATCTCTTACGTTTGAAAACGTGTGATAAACAATTAAAACATGTTAGTAAAATGAGCTTGATGAATATTGACCTTAAAGGGATAGTAATACTTCATTTTTAGTAAAACCATTTAAGTTTATCTGTAAAAGTTTTTCACAGTTTACCTAACTAATGCTCTGAAACAGTCTGGATTGTGTGAAATTTGCCATTAAAATTTCCCTTTACCGCTACTTTTCATGTTGTCACAACTGTACCTTCTGTATCTGAAGTCTGGATGCACGACCAGATGGGCAGCACAGAAAGTCAAAAAGTACTTGGTTGCAAGGTGAAACGCAGCCCCTTTTAGACGTCATACTTCTGTTTTTACTAACTTGCAGCAGTGACGGAACGTCTTTCTGTCACATGACAAGCTCTAGTGAAGCTGCTTAGAAGAGAAGCCTAGCAGGGGTTTGTGTGGAAGTAATTATGTCATCCTCTACTCTCTATTGAAGTTTTTATTGTGCATGTGAATAAAGCCTCTGTTTGATGTTCCATATTGATAACACAAAAAAGGTCATCCCCAGAATTTGGAGGATACGGTATACCCCTTGGTGCTGAAGAGAGACCACTGTGATGAAGATCTTGCATGAGGACACTTGCTTAACCCTTTGAGTGCCAGGGGGTTATCCAATGCATTGGATAACCCTCTGGCACTCAAAGGGTTAAAAAGAATAGCTCAAACCAAAAAAAGTAACCTCATACAAGATCCTCCATCAAACTGCTATGTAAACACACCGGTGCAAAACTATTGATTTTCTACCTAGAGTCGGATGGTGTGACCAACCCCCCCCCCCCATCCAAGACCTTACTGTCATGCACTCACTGTGCTGCTGACCACTCTCACTGTTGACGCTCCTCTTCACCTCATTGTAGTGCAGCCAAGGGATGAGTGCACCATGGCAGCCAGCTTCCTCCCTTGCTGACAGGCGCCCTGGGACTTATAGCCAACCTCTTGCCTGCAGTCAGTATCGCCTGGCGGCAGCTGCCTAGAAAAGACATTGCTGGAGCCATGGCGAATACCTCCTATGTGCTACTGGTGTATTTATATATATATATATATATGTATGTCAGAGGGGTAGACAACACATTGCAAACTAATGCATTGAATACTCCTTTGGCACTGAAAAGGTTAAAAATCACGTATTTTTTTATTTTTTTGCAGGCTCAGTGTAATGGAGACGTTTTATTTGGAAACATGAACTGAATCCCAGCAGTGAGCGGACCTTTACCATACATGTCAAAGTTTTGCTTTTAAAATTTCTGGTCAATTAACATAGACAGGAATTTCTCTTTTTTATTAAGAGGAAAAATAAACTAGAACCAAAAATAAAAAAGTTTCAGCGAAAATGAGGATCAGGATCATGCCTACGAATAACTGGGGCTGGTCGCCTCGGAGGACATGATGTCTGTGACGGGATTCAAAGAACCACGTGAACGTGGCCGGCACTTAATTCCAGCTGAACTTTTTTTTTTTCATTTTTTTTTTAAATGACTTCCGGGATGTACATGGACGTCCTCTATCCACCTGGGACATCTGCTCAGGACATAGATGTACATCCTTGAGCGGTAAGGGGTTAAATGTTTAAATAGAAAGGCTATTCAAATGGAGGCATTAAATGTTTTTTGTTCCACTTTCAGACACACAATACAAACTACAGCACAGGGCAGAGGATAGTAAAAATAGGAGTAATGTTCAATTTAGCGCTGTAGGAGACTGGAGCAGCTATCCGTCAGTCTGGCGCACTGATACACATGCCACACATAAGTACCTCACTCTCGCGGGACTACACCGCTCTTCCTCAGTGATGCAGCCACCCCCTCCCAAATAGAAAATGCAAAGTATCGTGCACATTTAGAGGGTAATGGCATGAGCGCGCTTATCCTCCATTTAACAGACATGGCTGACATTTTGGGGTTCTGGGGAAATTTTAATAGCAAATTTCAGATGACTCAGGCTGTTTCAGAGCGTTAGTAAGGAAACACTGTGAATAACTTTTACAGACAATCTTAAATGGCTTTAGTAAAAGTAAAGTATTACTATCCCTTTAAAGGGATAGTAATACTTCGTTTTAACTTTATTTTATTTTGTAGGCATTAAAAAAACATGAAGAATGATATAAGTCTTATCTCTCAAACCTTTATGGTTTAAGAGATATTCACAAACAAAGTATCCCTTCCCTGTTCAACCAGATCAGAAGGGAGGTGACCAGGTAGAGTGCAGAGAGGGACAATCTTCAATTAAGATAAGGGAAAAAGCTGAAAAACTTGTCAAGGGGGGGAAGGGCTTTCATTGTTTTAATACAAAGAAGACTGTCCCCTTCTGTTATCTGTCTGGTCATACAACCAGATTCACATCTGAGAAGAGATGGCTTACACTAGGTAAAAGGGGCGGGAGGGGGAAACTTTGCTTGTGAATATCTCATAAACCATAAAGGTTTGAGAGATAAGACTTATATCATTCTTTGTGTTTTTTTTAATGCCTACAAAATAAAATAAAGTTAAAACGAAGTATTACTATCCCTTTAAACATTCAGATGTTAAAAAGTGTTTAATTTTGTCTTTAAAATAAACATTTTCAAAGAAATAAAGACATTTTTTCCGGTTGACACCACACTATTGCGTCTCACTCCTATACCTAATAGTACTTTCATTTATCTCCTCCAAGTTTAGACCATTTTTATTTTGTTAATCAGACAGAAAAAATCAGCTAAAAGAACATTTTTTTATTCTCAAAATACCTAACAATATGATGATAGATTAACACATGCCCACTTTTAAAACTGCTTTGTCCCTTTAATGGAGATGGCAGAAGTGGATGGAAAAAATGACTGTAATATATCAGAGACCTGACAGACCATGGCGTAAGGACTTTTTCATTCTGATGACCGAAAATTTCAGTTACCACAACTCTATGAACATCTCGCCCTAGGTGTCTGTTTAGCTCATACTTCATAATTGAAAATAGTCTCTCTCGGACAAATTGAGATTGCCCACCGATAACCTCTATCCATAGGTCTCTATAGTGGAACAAAGCACTGGATAAGTTTCTAGCGCAGAACAACATTGAGAATTATGACTTGTTTCAAAGCAGACATCATGTTAATCCAGGGAAATATCCAACTACCTTTTAGAGACAGGAAGGATTTTTTTTCATAAGCTTGGGTTTCAGTAGGAATTGGCTTAAAATTGTCTGTTTTTCTTTTTTCCTTTTCTTTTTCTGGATCAAAGAGGGTGATATGGCATGGGCTGAACTTAATGGACATATGATTTTTTTCTCAGCCTCATGAACTATGTTACTATGAAATGCCAATTTACAGCTATACCAGGGCTCAAAATTTCCACTCTCCACTAGCCAATGGAGAGTGAAAATTTAGCCCTGGCGAGTAGAAATTCAGCCCTGGTGGGTATGTTATGGCTTGCAGTGGTAAGTAACTTTTCAGGTCTGGCTAGTAGCAAAGGGCTTAAAATTATAAGCCCTGGCTATACAATACAATACAGTTCATAACATAAAAACAAATTTCATATTTAGGAACAACCCTTACCTAGGTAAATCCCTTTGTTAAATTAATAGCTACTTACTCTACAGCGTAGCTCCCCTCTAATAGATTACCATGTAACAATTTCCTTTGTACACAATAGATCAATGAAAGAAAAGGGGTATCCTTTTAAAATATCACATTTTTAACAGCGTGTGGCTTGAAGCCGCATTAAGTAGGTAGCCGTGTTGAAAAGGGCGACATGTGAATCTCTGCCTTCATATAAGTGTCGCTTCTTTTAACAGCGGTCTCGTCTGCAGGGTTGATTTGAAAAGAAAGAAGTATAATCGAGCATGGTGTCCACTGCCTTTCCTGGAATAATAAACTGCTTTAGCTTTGCAAAATGTTTTGAAACTTGCTTCTCCGTAAAGGTATTTACTAATGACAGATGTGTGCCTCTCTGTGTGTCATTAATTAAAAGCTTTACTTTTAAAAATGTGATATTTTAAAAGTGAACCAAATAAACATACGTAATAAAATAGAGATGGAAAGTATAGGTCCTGGTTTTTAGCTTATTGGAAATCCCCATGTCAGTTATCTCTCTATAGAAGGTACCATGTTGCCTTGCTTTGAGAACATGAAGACATCATAGCTAATGCAGACAGATTTTACAGTGGTGCTTCCAATATATACAGGTGAGCACTTCAGAGTGTGCATATCTATCACCCCTTATGCCCAAATGAATATTCGGGGATCTCTTGGTGATTCACATCTCAAGTCAATGTCTGTGCCACTGTCCACAGTGCTGAATATACTCTCTAGGTATCCCATCTCTGGCACTCTTCCTTCACTTCGACACCCGCCACTCCGGTCTGTGCCCCTCTTCTGGTATTCCCTAGCTGGGTTAGACATGTTTGGAGTCCCTTCATTAGGATCAAAGTCAAAAACCACCAAAATGGCAGTTCCGGTTTAAATAAAACAATACAGACAATCAGAATAAATGAATGGTAAGTGGTAGGTATAATGTACTTCTTCCACTGTAATGGTCATCTCGCGCCGTATAACAAAAACAGCAGCGCTAGCAACATGAATAAACAGATCAAGTTAAATCTGCGTGGGGTAATACACATGAAATGGAAAATCCTAACACGGCAGATAATATCTGCTATTGGCTGTCATATGTACAGTCTCCAAAAGAGACAACTTAGAAGCTTAAAGGGATAGTAATGTTTCATAATAAAAGCAGCTCTAATTAATCATCATAGTATTTGGACTTTGGAGAGTGTTATTTCAATTCTGTCAGAGTTGTATTTCAAGAGTAATTGAATGACAAAGTGTCCCCCTCCCGCCCCTTTTACTGATGTCACACTGTTCAGCCAGAGCAGAAGGGAGGTGCCCAGGTAGACTGCAGAGAGGGACAATCTTCAATTAAAATAAGGGAAAAAGCTGAAAAACGTGTCAAGGGGGGAAGGACTTTCATTGTTTTCATACAAAGAAGACTGTCCCCTTCTGTTATCTGTCTGGTCTTACAACCAGATTCACATCTGAGAAGAGATGGCTTACACTAGGAAAAAGGGGCAGGAGGGGGAAACTTTGCTTGTGAATATCTCATAAACCATAAAGGTTTGAGAGATAAGACTTATATCATTCTTCATGTTTTTTAATGCCTACAAAATAAAATAAACTTAAAATGAAGTATTACTATCCTTTTAATGTAATAACAGCTGCTTTACTGTGGCCTTACTTCGAAAATCAATGTATAAAACTGATCAAGAAGTCAGTGCCTGAGTAGAAAAGGAGTGTGTCTGGTGTTATTGTCACCTACATGCCTTATTGCATCAACTGACCCCTACACTCTCCTTTATGATGAATGACCTTTATGATGAATGACATAGCCTCTCTCCTGTTTTCCAATACTGCAGGTTAATCTGTATTGTAGAAATCTTGGCTCCTTCTACTAAACTCAAAACTGGAGCATTTCTGAAGCAAGTTAGTGGCACCAGAGCAGACAAAACTTCTGTTTTTTTAAATAGGACTTAACATGGTAACACAGACTGAAAAAAAGACATGCTTCCAAGTCCAACCCGTGTCAAAACACCCGTTGATCCAGTGGAAGGCAAAACAAAAAAAAAAAACCACTAAAGCAATTTCCAATTAATCCCAAAGTGGGTAAAAATTTTCCTTCCTGACTCTAAATCGCAGTCAGCTAATTCCCAGGAACAACAACCTATCTAGATTAAAGCCAACTGTCATAATTCTCAAAATCGTTCTGTGCTACATAGGTATCCATTACTTTTTTGGAAGCAGTTACAGTCTCTGCTCTTGAGCGCTAGAGCACTATTTAAGGCATAACAATAGAATGCAATGGTGACCACTCTAGAATTCACAGGGATAGAAGCCACATTTAAATCCAGGGGAGTGTATATTCATTCAGTTAATTAGCTTGCCACATAATTGTTTTACTTTTTCCTATATACAAAATTCCCATTATGTTTCACTGTCCTTCTGCTGGAGTAGATTGTAAGCTCACATGAGCAACGGCCTCACAATCAATGGATCTGTATTTCACAATGGAATTCTGAGAAAATCATGTGCACTAAAGATGAATATACATTCCCCAAAGTCACACTGTTTTAATACATATTTGTAACCGCTTGAACTCTAGATGCATCAGAGAGATTTTGAGCAATCAAGGGGGTTAAAAGCTTAATTTAAATCAGGGGTGAGTTTTAATTCTCCTGTCGTGCAGCTGGTTTGCCCCAGAATTTCTTCAGTTTGCTTTTATACACAATGCTCACTGTACAGCTTACACCCTAGAATACACCCATGCTCATACACTTATAGAAAAGCCCTACTGAAGTTGCTTGGCTTTCCTTTGTTTATATTCTACAGGAATTCGATTATGTTGCATGCTGTAGGTCTCCAGGTCTGGAAATCAAGTTCCAACATGCAGCTCCTGCGAGACTGTAGCAAAATCTTGTTGCATTTTCCAAAGTGTTATTAAAATGCCACTTCATACCTAGTGTCCCCACCACAAGTTACAGTTTATATTTAGTTTTAGCAAGTACGTCATTGGAAACCCCGATTTGTGAAGACCTCTGCTTACTAACCCCCTCAATACAGATGTCTCATATGGATTGGTTCCATAAGGATTAACAAGACATGAGGAATTGCAATAAAATCAAAATCTCCAAAATCTATGTGGAACTAGTTCAGACTGTAGTAATAATGGGCATGGTCTTACTTGATGGTTGGGAATGATGGGACTCTTCCATAGCTGGTGGATTTGGCCAGCAGGGAGTGCATCTGGGAGAGACCGCACTGTGGTGTGTTAGTAACTGGCAAGCAGTAAGTAGCAGTTGGGATGGAGAGTAGAATAGAATGTTTGTATCTGGCTGGCAGAGTAGAAGCTGAAGGACAGCAGGGTGGAATATTAGTATCTATATGGCATGCTGGCCAGTACTGCCTAGTTTGCATAATATGACAAATAAATAGTTATATTATTAACTATTGTTTTAAATTAAAAAAAAAATGGCTAACATAACTATAGTTTATTTTGAAAGCTCTTCCAAAATCGCCATGAAAAGCTCTACTTGTTTTACTTATCAGGAAAAGCCCTAAAAATGCAAGTTTTTCCACACAAAAACTTTATAAATCCTTAAATCCTGGCCTGCATACTCCCCTTGATGTCAGATTTGAATACTCCTGCATTAAATACAATCTCCAAAAGGAACTATATCTAAGTTTATACTCATTTGTTAAACAGAACTTACGTAGATATGTGTACATGAACAATAGTCATTTTTATAATTTCAGTTATACCCTTTTTTTGCACTGCTAGCCTGCAGTATACCAACACACACTAAGGGGGAGATTCACTAAAGGTCGAAGAGGGCTCAAGATGTCGATCATGTCTGAGCAGTGTCAAAGGCACATCAATAGTATGCAATAAAATGTGTCTTCTACATCATATGCCCATCCTTCTGACAAAAATCTGCCCACATCGACATCCATCAGACATGCCTTCACCAGGCAATGGCCTCTTTCCATATGGAAATGCAGGATAATGATCCATTATCATATTCATATTCTTCTTACTGAAATATAGAAACATAGAATTTGACGGCAGATAAGAACCATTCGGCCCATCTAGTCTGCCCATTTTCCTACTGTAAAAACCTCAAACCTTTTTTGGTTCTTGGTCTTTTCTTACGTTAAGGACAGCTTTATGGCTATCCCATGCATGCTTAAATTCTGTCACTGTATTAACTTGTACCACTTCTGCTGGTAGGCTATTCCTCTTAACTACTACCCTCTCAGTGAAGTAAAACTTTCTTACATTATGTCTAAACCTGTGTTCCTCTTGTCCTAACAGTTTTACTCCTTAGAAATATACTTCCATCCTGCATTTTGTTGAATCCCTTCATGTATTTGAATGTTTCAATCATATCCCCTCTCTCTCTTCTCTCCTCCAAGCTATACATGTTCAGATCCTTTAGTCTATCCTGATATTTCTTTTCCTACAAACCAGTCACCATTTTAGTAGCCCTTCTTTGAATTTTCTCTAGAGTATCTATATCCTTCTGGAGATGGGGTCTCCAGTACTGTACACAATACTCTAGGTGAGGTCTAACTAGAGATCTGTAGAGTGGCATGACCACTTCCCTTTTTCTGCTACTAATGCCCCTAGCTATATAACCTAGCACCCTGCTTGCATCCCCCACTGCATTATTACATTGCCTGCCTACCTTTAAAGGGATAGTAATACTTCGTTTTAACTTTGTTTTTTTAATGCCTACAAAATAAAATATGAAGAATGATATAAGTCTTATCTCTCAAACCTTTATGGTTTAAGAGCTATTCACAAGTTTCCCCTCCTGTCCCTTTTTCCTAGTGTAAGCCATCTCTTCTCAGATGTGAATCTGGTTGTAAGACCAGACAGATAACAGAAGAGGACATTCTTCTTACAATGAAAACAATGAAAGCCCTGCCCCCTTGACAAGTTTTTCAGCTTTTTTCCCTTATCTTAATTGAAGATTGTCCCTCTCTGCAGTCTACCTGGGCACCTCCCTTCTGATCTGGCTGAACAGGGGGGGGGGGCACTTTGCTTGTGAATATCTCTTAAACCATAAAGGTTTGAGAGATAAGACTTATATCATTCTTCATGTTTTTTTAATGCCTACAAAATAAAATAAAGATAAAACAAAGTATTACTATCCCTTTAAGTCATTAGAGATAATAACTCCCAAATCCCTTTCCTCTGTTGTCTGACAGTACAGTACAGTACCCTTAATAGTATATTTTAACTTTGGATTTTTATGTCCCAAGTGGATTATTTTACATTTATCAACGTTAAACTGCATCTGCCACACTCTGGAATGTCTCTGAGTGAGCATCTAAGTGGTGAACGTTCCTCAGCAATGCTCAGAAGGTACTGTAACATGATCATTTGCGAGGGATTTAGAATGGGCTTTTCATACCAGATACTATGCATACTGGGTACCAAATACAGCACAGAAGCCTTTGTTATATAATTTTGATAATAAATATGGAGAAGCAGAAAGCAGATCACATAGTAACTTTACTTTATCACCAATAGCATAGCTACAAATATTCAGGGTGGCATAATATTTAGGCACTTTAAAAGTATCAGACAATATTTTTACAGGTAACTAACTCCTTGAGGACATGAGCATACCTGGGAACTCTCAGGGTCTGAGGCTGAAGGGCCAAATTCTCAGGGTGACAGGGAGTCCAGTGTCATACTGTAGGATTTACTCCAATTTACTGCTCATTCAATGTGTAAATTTGTCACCTGTACAAAAAAGGCAGATGGAGGCCTACTTGTCTTGTGAGTGTATAAGAAGTGATATCATCTTTATCGTGTTAAAGGTTCGTTGAGGACTGACTGGAACTTGTGTGTGTTAGAGCGCACATTAACATACCACCTGGAATTCATTTCTTGGGAGCATTAAGGGTTAATATGTCAAAGACATGACATGGACATGAGGTGTGTGTGAAGAAATGTGCTGCATATTGCTCCGGTCCTCAAGGGGTTAAATGACTTGGCATGTTCGTTTGCCCTTTTTCTACAGCCTTTAGAACAGTATTTCCCAAACCTGTCCACAAGCACCCAGACACTGCATGTTATAGGGATAGACTCCGTTTTGTAGATGGAGTTTTGTCATTAGGAGGGAGGGATTCCAGAGTGGACAGTATGTCCACAGGATAGTAATGTTTCAAAATAAAAGCAGCTCCACTTAATCATCATAGTATTGGGATCATAGAGAGTGTTATTTCAATACTGTCAGAGTTGTAGTTCAAGAGTAATTGAATGATAAAGTATCTCCTTACCACCCCTTTTACCCAGCGTAAGCCACCTCCACTGGAATCTGGTCTTAAGACCAGACAGTTCACAGCAAAGGACAATCTTCTTACTGTGCGCATAAGGCAAATCCTGCTCCCTTGACAGGTTTTTGAGGTTTTTCCCTTATACTCACTGAAGATTGTCCCTCTCTGAGATCCATCTGGACAGTCTTGCTGCTCTGAGGTGAGCAGTGTTACATCAGTAAAAGAGGCGGGAGGGGATACTTTATAATTCAATTACTCTTGAACTACAACTCTGACAGTATTGAAATAACATGGAACAAATACTATGAAGATTAATTGGAGCTATTT
The DNA here is from genome assembly GCA_037306005.1 of Rhinophrynus dorsalis. Taxonomy (NCBI): domain Eukaryota; kingdom Metazoa; phylum Chordata; class Amphibia; order Anura; family Rhinophrynidae; genus Rhinophrynus; species Rhinophrynus dorsalis. The sequence continues at coordinate 443,689,623 of CM074723.1, forward strand.
TATTGTGAAACATTACGATCCCTTTAAGGACAAAAGGGGAGATTTATAATAAACAAAACAAACAAAAAAAAAAACAACAACACATTCTTAGTACTTAGAAATGTTGTTAAATCATGGCAACTGGTGATGTCAGGTTTTATTTATAAATGTGTAAGGGCATCATGATAAATATGTAGTTAATAATTTGATGTTAACGCCTAGAATACTTAACCCTTTGAGTGCCAGAGGGGTACACAACACAGACCTCAACCAGAGGGAGTGCATGTCTGGATTTGGTAATAACTGACAATGAAGAACTTATCTCTAACATCCAAGTAAGGGAGCACTTGGGGAATAGTGATCATAACATGGTATCGTTTGAGATTAGTTAAAAAAAAACAAGTTGATATGGGTTCCACCAAAACACTGAATTTTAAAAAGGACAACTTTAGCAGGTTTAATTCATCCCTTGGTCTCGTTGACTGGGATAAAATATTTTCAGGAAAAACACAGAAGGTAAGTGGAATGCCTTCAAAATAACATTGCAAAAATACACATATAAATTTATCCCTGTTGGAAACAAATACAAAAGAAGCAAATTAAAACCAATGTGGCTAACCAGTAAAGTAATTCATCAAATAAATAACAAGAAAGCGGCATTTAAACATTACAAAGCTGAGGGATCAGCAGAGGCATTTGCAGAATACAAAAATGTCAACAAAACCTGTAAAAAGGCTATTAAATTAGCTAGACTGGAGAATGAAAAAAATATTGCTAAGGAGAGCAAAAGCAACCCAAAAAAATTCTTTAAATACATTAATGGCAAAAAATTTAAGTCTGATAATGTTGGGTCCTTGTTATCTGAAACGGGTGAGATGGTCAAAGGGGACAGAGAGAAGGCAGATATTTTAAATAATTTCTTTTCTTCTGTTTTTACCAAGGAAGACCCATTGGACAAGAATCTGCAAACTACTTTTACAGAACAGTCACAGCAAGCATGGGACTGGCTAACACAAGAAAAAGTGTTAAAACAATTGAATGGTGTCAAGGTAGACAAAGCTCCGGGGCCAGATGGTATACACCCAAGGGTACTTAAAGAGCTAAGCCAGACCCTGGCCAGACCGATATATCTGATTTTCAGGGATTCTTTTATTTCTGGTATGGTGCCCATGGATTGGCGCAAAGCAGATGTGGTGCCCATATTTAAAAAGGGATCAAAGTCCCAGCCAGGAAATTACAGACCCGTAAGCTTGACATCTGTGGTAGGGAAGCTGTTTGAAAGGTTGCTAAGGGAATATATTCAAGAATTCTGCTGGAACAGGAATATCATTAGCAATAGCCAACATGGCTTTGTGAAAGATAGGTCTTATCAAACAAACTTGATCGCATTTTATGAAAAAGTAAGTAATAATATAGATGAGGGAGCGGCAGTTGACGTGATCTATTTAGACTTTGCCAAGGCATTTGATACAGTTCCGCACAAGAGTTTACTGTACAAATTGAATGAAATAGGACTAGGGGAAAATGTTTGTGTGTGGATTGGAAATTGGCTGAAAGATAGAATGCAAAGAGTGGTAGTAAATGGCAAGTTCTCCAGTTGGATAAACGTGATAAGTGGAGTGCCTCAGGGATCTGTCCTGGGTCCTCTTCTTTTTAATTTGTTTATTAATGACCTCCCAGAGGGCATAGGAAGCCATGTATCAGTGTTTGCCGATGACACAAAATTAAGGAAGGTAATAAAGTCTGAACTGGATGTGTCTTCATTACAAGAGGATTTGGACAAATTGAGTAACTGGGCAGGCAAATGGCAAATGAGATTCAATATAGACAAGTGTAAAGTTATGCATTTTGGGTATAATAATAAAAATGCAACATATAGTTTAAATGGTGTTTCTCTGGGGAAATCTACTAATGAAAAGGATTTGGGAGTAATGGTAGACAATAGACTTAACAGTAGCATGCAGTGCCAGCTGGCAGCTGCAAAGGCCAATAAGATATTGGCATGTATTAAAAGGGGTATTGACTCAAGGGAGGAAGATATAATTATGTCTCTTTACAGGTCCATGGTAAGAACCCACCTAGAATATGCTGTTCAATTCTGGGCGCCCTTTCTGAAGAAGGACATTATGGAACTAGAGAAAGTGCAGAGGAGGGCTACAAAACTAGTAAGGGGAATGGAAAGTTTTAGTTATGAAGAGAGTCTAGAAAAGTTAAACTTGTACACACTAGAGAAACGGCGTCTTAGAGGGGATATGATAACACTATATAAATATGTTCAAGGCCCATATAAAGGGCTTTCAAAAGACCTGTTCATTAACAGAACAGTACACAGGACATGGGGCCACCCGCTTAGACTTGAGGAAAGGAGATTTAATCTACAACAGCGGAAGGGTTTCTTTACAGTAAGGACAATAAAGGTATGGAATGCACTTCCGGAGAAGGTGGTGCTATCAAATACATTAGATGCCTTTAAAAGGGGCCTGGATACTTATTTAAAAGAGCATAATATAGAGGGCTATGTACATTAGTATTGGGATTAATATTTAGTTAGGGCTTGTTGAACCAGGGAGAAATCTGATTGCCATTTGAAATCAGATGCCTTCTTTTGGGTCAGCGATGGTAAACAGGAATAGGAAAAGGGTTGAACTGGATGGACGCAAGTCTTTTTTCAACCTAAATTACTATGTAACTATGTAACACATTGCCCAGCAATGTGTTGCTTATCACTTTGGCACTCAAAGGGTTAAGATTCTGGTGAAAATTCTGTTGCAAAATTGTCACCGTGAGCAACATTTCTTTATAAATTCGCAGCACCGGAAATTTCGCCAGCTCTACCCTCATTTTTCCCACAACACAACTATGTGGAATTGAGGCTTCCAAAACTGGTGTAATCTTTTTAAATGCCAACCTTTATCGTTATGTCACTTTTACTCCACATTTTTCATAACATCAGTTTTATAAATCTCCCCCAAAGCCTCCCAGCCTAGCAACATAACAATTCAAGTGGCTTGCCTAAGTGTTTTAGTATGTTTTGTAAATAAGAGATATGAGCTTAGGACACGTTCATTGCATTTTCTTCCATTAACCCTCTGAGAGCCAGCAGGGTATCCATCGCACTTGCGTTGGATAACCTGGCACTCAAAGGGTTCAAGGGACACTATAACCTATAAACTGCTTTACCAATTATGAAATTGCTTTTATTTAGAAAAAAACATTAACGTAGACTTTATTTAGAAATTTTTTTTGAAAGGTATATTGATTATGCCATTTACGGCTCACCGTACAGGTATTTTCTGTCTTAGCCCTACATTACCTTCCTCACTCACTAACACTTCCGCCCACCTCACCGAAGACTGAAAGGGTTAAATGCCAGGTAATGAAAGGCAAAGGCAGGAACATGGCATGACTTAATTAGCTCAAAAACGAACGTTCCAAATTACAATTGGCTAGTTCAACACACAGATTTTGGCAGCTCTTTCAGTAACAAAGTTGTTTTGAAGTGACCGTGTCCCCTTACCATGCTGTGATTTGTATCAATCACTCACTCCCTATTGATAAATTTTCCTTCATTTCTTTATATTTCAGCCAACATGATAATACATGATCAGCCTGAACACAATTTTCTTAAATCTGTTAATGTGCTTGACTGAGAACCTTCAACCATTTAAGAGAGCTATGGAAACCATTGCTATGCAATGCACTGTACACCCCTGTGGTCCTTAAGGGGTTAATCCCTTTGATACTAGAGATGTCTCTGCTGCGTTCATTTTCAATGTGTTGAAGACTTAGCATCCAAGGTAATAACTAATGTTCTGATCATATCATCCATTCTCTTTTCTCATCCAATCAGAACTTTGAATTCTACCCATGTATGGACCTGGCTAATCAAGGTGTAGACCATATTTGGCTCTGCAGGAGGTATAGTCTCCAACTATGATTTGTTGTATCAAACAGCTCGAGAGCCAAAGATTTCTTACACTTGATCTAACCACACAAAAGCTCAAGTTCTTACAGTAAACATATATCATGTGTCCCTAAAAACATGTCCTAGACATCCCTATATACTTCAAATCAGTACACATTACATTTCTTTATTTTTTTTTTTAATTTGACAAGCAGCAATTTCATGTTTGTCATATTTGTACATTTTAAAGTAGATACAATTATTAGGTTATCTGTAATATTACAATATTTAGTTTTTTTACTTTAGGTCCTTTAAGATACATTAAAAAAACAAAGAAAAAAAACCACATCAACTGCAAACATGATGAGGGAGGAGAGCAGAAGAAAAAAATGTTACCCAAACAAAAATTTCCACATTCCAGGAATACTTCACTCATTCTTTTAGTAGAGTTGAAATGTCAGTATGGCATGAGCTCCCAATATGTATAGGCATTTTTCACTGATGCTCATAACGTGGCACTGGTGATGTTGTAAACAGCAGAAAAACAGCGACTGCTGGGTGATCGAAGATGGAGGTGAAAGATCTGCTTCTTCCAATAGGAACACACCAAACAGTGACGGTGATGACTTCCCCTTACACACGCCAATGTGACGATGACAGCGTCACGCTACATAACTGTATTCATCTGCTGAGGCTTGGCTTCGCTCAATGTACTGCTTGTCTATAAGGACTTCAATGCACTTCTTGATCATGCTGATGCTTGGATTAAACCTAGCTCTGGATTGGCTGATGACCTAAGAGGGAATATAATGGGATACGTAATTAACAATACGCTTACTTGAAAAGATAATGATCCTATTGGAAGCTAGACATGGTTCCAACACATTGCAAGAGGACAGAACACAAGTAATTTTTGGTAAACACATAAATTGCAAATTAATTCCTAAACATTCTTAACCACAAGAGGGAAAACGCATTGTTACTGCAATGTACAGATTACAAAAGCCTAATTGGAGCCTTGTACACAAAAAGGAGCAATTCTGGAACCAACAAAAATAATCTGCCAAAAGGAAAACTATGCAATTTTAGTAAAATAAAAATAAAAAAATACATGTAAGGGCAGTAAATAGAAGTGTAAGTTGAATGCTAATATCCTGCCAACTGAACCAGCAAATATCACATAACAGTAATGTACACTGGTTCAATTGGCAGGAAATTAGCATTCAACTTACACTGCTATTTACTGACAAGTGTGTATACGACTAAGTTTGTGTCTTCAAGTGTCCTTGCCACTTAAATAACCATTGTGTGGGGTTGGTGACAGAACCCCCCAAAAAAACGTACTGTGCTCAGTGCAGTTCATCTGAGAACAGAGCCGTTAAGCCTGTTCCCCATAACCTTGCATTGACTTGGAGCAGGGTCAGAACAATGAGGGCATTAGCGTCTTTACAGCAGTAGAGTAATAGAATATCCAGACAAGTTATTTAAGAGGTCACAAGAGATGAGAACAGTGCATATAACTAAACAACCTAAGACGTAACAAGATAATAGGTGGAATAATCCTGGGTCAAACCAACTGCAGCATGGGGAGAAACAAGAAACAAATCCAGTGAATTAAATTGGGCATTTTAGACCTTGAATAAAAGAGACATCTCCAATGAATTGCTTCTCAAAGCGCTGCAGACCTCCCTAGAACTTAAGGGGTTAAAAGCTCAATTTAAATCAATGAGAATGTGTATTTCATCCAAATGGGGTAGTTAATTTTCTCTTAAACTACTTAACTTTTCTTTTAAAGGAATAATAACCCTTTATTTTGACTTCACATATTCTGCAAGTATACAATATGTACAGTCAAACTGCCTATAGTATTTCTTGTGTCTTCACTCTTCCATGTCCCTGTCAATGAGCTTCATGGATCTCAGTTTCCAGAGAGCTTTCTGGTCAATTGATAATTACAGCAGAACAGAGATACAATGTTACAGTCCCCTGCAGCACTGAATGCTGTGTCATACAATACAGTGTTACAGTTCCCCTGCAGCACTGAATTCTCTGTGTGATACAATACAGTGTTACAGTTTCCCTGCAGCTGAATGATCTGGTTGCTATAATACAGTGTTACAGTCTCTCTGCAGCTAAATGCTCTGTGTGATGTAATACAATGTTACAGTCTCTCTGCAGCACTGAATTCTCGGTGTGATGTACTACAATGTTACATTTTCCCTGCAGCCCAATGCTCTATGTGATGTAATACAATGTTACAGTTTCCCTGCAGCACTGAATGCTCTGTGTGATTTAATACAATGTTAGTTTCCCCGCAGCACTGAATGCTCTGTGTGATGTAATACAATGTTACAGTATCTCTGTAGCACTGAATGCTCTGTGTGATGTAATACAATGTTACAGTTTCTCTGCAGCACTAAATGCACTGTGTGATGTAAATGTAATATTTAGTTCTGTAGCACTCAATGCACTGTGTGATGTAATACAATGTTACAGTTTAACTGCAGCACTGAATGCACTGTGTGATTTAATAAAATGTTATAGTTTTGTAGAATTCAATGCTCAGTGTAATGTAATACAATATTAGTCTCTTTGCAGCACTGTATTCTGTGTGTGATGTAACACAATGTTACAGTTTCCCTGCAGCTGAATTATCTGTGTGATGTAATACAATGTTACAGTTTCCCTGCAGCTGAATGCTGTGTGTGATGTAATACAATGTTACAGTCTCTCTGCAGCACTGTATTCTGTGTGTGATGTAATACAATGTTACAGTTTCCCTGCAGCTGAATGCTCTGTGTGATGTAATACAATGTTACAGTTTCCCTGCAACTGAATGCTCTGTGATGTAATACAATGTTACAGTCTCTCTGCAGCACTGAATTCTGTGTGATGTAATACAATTTTGCACTTTCCCTGCAGCTGAATGCTCTGTGTGATGTAATACAATGTATTTCCCTGCAGCACTGAATGCCCTGTGTGATATAATACAATGTTACAGTTTCCCTGCAGCACTGAATGCTCTATATGATGCAATACAACGTTACAGTTTCCCTGCAGCTCTGAATGCTCTATATGATGCAATACAATGTTACAGTTTCCCTGCAGCACTGAATGCTCTATATGATGCAATACAATGTTACAGTTTCCCTGCAGCACTGAATGCACTGTGTGATGTAAAACTATAATTGGTTCTATAGCATTCAATCCTGTATGATGTAATACAATGTTACAGTTTCCCTGCAGCACTGTATGCACTGTGTGATGTAATACAATGTTATAGTTTTGTATAATTAAATGCTCTGTGTGATGTAATACATAGAAACATAGAATTTGACGGCAGATAAGAACCATTCGGCCCATCTAGTCTGCCCAATTTCCTACTGTGTAAAAAAAAACACCTCAAACCTTTTTTGGTCCTTGGTCTTTTACAATATTACAGTCTCTCTTCAGCCCTGAATACTCTGTGTGATGTAACACAATGTTATAGATATGCATCACTGAATTATCTATGTGATGTAATATGTGAATGTTGTGTGATAATACAATATTAAAATTCTCCAGCACTCAGTTGTGTGTGATGTAATACAATGTTACAGTATCTCTGCAACACTGAGTGCACGGTGTGATGTAATACAATGTTACAATGCCTGCAGTACTAAATCCTGTGTGGTGTAACACAATGTTAGCCTCCCTGCAGCTTTGAATGCTGTGTGTGATGTAATACAATCATACAGTCTCTCTGCTGCACTGAATGCTCTGTTTGATGTAATATAATAGTATAGTTCTGTAGCACTGAATGCTCTGTTTGATGTAATATAATAGTATAGTTCTGTAGCACTGAATGCTCTGTATGATGTAATACAATAGTATAGTTTTGTAGCACTGAATGCTCTGTATGATGTAATACAATCTCAGATACTGGGTGAAAAGGAGAATTCGGTAGAGCTTTATTAAAATAGTATTGCCTATCTGCCATTGTATGTCTAGCTGGTATTCAAAGGTAAATTACAAATAATCTTAGTAACCCCCTAGATGCTAAATAGAGCTCCAACACATGACAAGGCAATTAGTTGGAGACCTTTGCAGCATCCAATGGGTTACAGTAATTAAGAATAAATCCATGTGAACACGAATCTGTTACCATCAGAACATATGGGCAGTGAAGGTACTTGGAGCTAAAGGTAGCCTTGTTAGCTGCATTATCTTTGCAACAGGGTGTTACGTCATTCTATGGAAAATCCATTAATTTTTTATGAGGACTACAGTGTTCAGCTTGTTACTCTGTCAGGATAAAATGAAGGCACCACAATCTCCTGACTGATGTGAAACTCTGAAACCACTTTAGGAAGAAACTCCTGAGAGGTTCGAAGCACAGCCTTGTCCTTATGAAAAACCAGGAAAGGTGGCATCGGACCAAGACTACTGCCAAAACAAAAGCCATCTTGAGCGTCAACTGACGCAGAGGAATGGAAGCAAGGGGCTCAAAGGGAAGCCTCTGTTTTACTCCCAGAACCAAATTAAAGTCCCACAGAGGAGTGGGTGCCTTAAAGGGAAAGCGTGAGCCACTCCATGAACACCCTGACATCAGGAATGGTGGCACGATGTCTCAGAAAGAACACAGAAAGAGCAGCTGAAGCGGATACCTTTGTTCACTCCATCCTGGATGAAGGATAACACCAAAAGAAGGTCAAACTCCTGCTAGGACACTGACCTGGCCACACACCACAAATAAAAAGTACAGCATACAGTGAGGGAAAAAATTATTTGATCCCCTGCTGATTTTGCACATTTGCCCACTGACAAAGAAATGATCAGTCTATAATTTTAATGAACAATGAGAGACAGAATAACAAAAAAATCCAGAAAAACGCATTTGAAAACAGTTATAAATTGATTTGCATTTTACAGAGTGAAATAAGTATTTGACCACTTTGCAAACCATGACTTAGTACTTGGTGGCAAAACCCTTGTTGGCAATCACAGAGGTCAGACGTTTCTTGTAGTTGGCCACCAGGTTTGCACACATCTCAGGAGGGATTTTGTCCCACTCCTCTTTGCAGATCCTCTCCAAGTCATTATTAAGGTTTCAAGGCTGACGTTTGGCAACTCAAACCTTCAGCTCCCTCCACAGATTATCTATGGGATTAAGATCTGGAGACTGGCTAAGCCACTCCAGGACCTTAATGTGCTTCTTCTTGAGCCACTCCTTTGTTGCCTTATCCATGTGTTTTGGGTCATTGTCATGCTAGAATACCCATCCACGACCCATTTCCAATGCCCTGGCTGAGGGAAGGAGGTTCCTGCCCAAGATTTGATGGTACATGGCCCCGTCCATTTCAGTCCTTTACGGCGTAGTGTGTTACCAATTGTTTTCTTGGTGACTATGGTCCCAGCTGCCTTGAGATCAGTGACAAGATCCTCCTGTCTAGTTCTGGGCTGATTCCTCACCATTCTCATGATCATTGAAACTCCACGAGGTGAGAGCTTGCATGGAGCCCCAGACCGAGGGAGATTGACAGTTATTTTGTGTTTATTCCATTTGCGAATATCGCACCAACTGTTGTCACCTTCTCACCAAGCTGCTTGATGATGGTCTTGTAGCCCATTCCAGCTTTGTGTAGGTATCCAATCTTGTCCCCGACATCCTTGGACAGCTCTTTGGTCTTGGCCATGGTGGAAAGTTTGGAATCTGATTGATTGCTTCTGTGGACAGGTGTCTTTTATACATGTAACAAGCTGAGATTAGAAGCACTCCATTTAAGAGTGCTCCTAATCTCAGCTTGTTAATTGTATAAAAGACACCTGGGAGCCAGAAATCTTGCTGATTGATAGGGGGTCAAATACTTATTTCACAGTAAAATGCAAATCAATTTACAACTGTTTTGAAATGTGTTTTTATGGATTTTTTTGTTGTTATTCTGTCTCTCACTGTTCAAATAAACCTACCATTAAAATTATAGACTGATCAAATTATAGACTGGGCAAGTGTGCAAAATCAGCAAAGGATCAAATATTTTTTTCCCCTCACTGTACACTATGGTAGGCCTTAGACTAGACAGGCTTGCGAGCCTGAATCATAGTGGAAATGACCTCAGAGAACCCTTTTTTAGTCAAGATGTGTGCTTCAACAGCCATGCCGTTAAAGCCATCTTTTCCACATCCTCTTCCCAGAGGTAACCCTGGAGGAGGCGGTCTGGCTTGGGAGGAAGGTGACGCAGGTCCTGAATGGAAAGACTGACCAGGTCCACAAACCACACCCTCCTGGTCCAACAAGGAACGACCAGAATGACGGTCTTTCCGTCCATCCTGATCTTCCTGAGAACCCTGGGTATTAGAGGAATTGGAGAAAAGACGTAAACAAGATGGTAGTTCCACATGAACGACAATGTGTCCATGGCTAAGGCCAGAGGCCATCCAGGAGCAGACCTTCCTGTTTTCTCTGGTGGCCATGAGAGATATCGTTGGCATACCCTACTGTTGCACAATCAGGTTGATCACCTCCGGACTGAGTTTCCACTTTCCTGGATCCACATCTTGGTGACTTCTACCCTTTTTCCCCCCTAATGCTACCCTTGACCAGAGTTTTCTGGACAAGTGGAAGACTGACCTGTAGGGTCTCCAAGACAGCTCTAATGAGCCCCTCAGCCATCATGCTCATAAGAGTCCCCATAGGAACCCATATCCTATTCCTCCTCCTCATCCTGTCCTACCAACAACTCCTTCTCGGAGGCCCCAAAATCTGAGGAACACTCGGAGAGATAGGGGACACATTTAAAGGTAGTGTGGGCTTCCAAGATTGTAGGACCCCCTGAAGGGAGAAAGGAATTTGATCCACTGAGGACAGCAGTGTTTTCACCCAAGCTGGCTCTTGGTCAGTGTTGGAGGGCCCCGGAGTAGTAGTAGGGGCCACAGTACAAGACAGGCAGAGAGATCCAAAATACTCTCTAGGGAGCCCCGTATGACATGAGGAACAGTAAGCAAGGGGGGGGGGTAAGTGATGCTCCTGAGTCCATAGTCTTAGATTTACTCCCATGTCCCTTCGAATCCGACATCCCGACCGTAAAAGTGTCTCACACTCTTCTAAATAATCAGTAACAATTCCCCAGACTAATAATTCACCCTAGAAAGCCCATAAAATCAGTTATCTGGCAGGGGAAGGTTTATACAGGAGAATTAAAATGGCAACTGCAAAACTGGCACCCAATCAGAAGAAAGCCAGCAAAACTGGCATTCTGAAAAATGTCATCTTCGCTGTTGCCTAGCAACACCTCCATTCTGGCTGTGGAATCGCAATGGGCCCCCAAGGCACTAAGGACTTGAACCAGTTGAAAGGCCATGAGAAGACAAGATGAAAGAGCCCACTCTGACTTCTGTATGTCAAACAGGTGCAGATATATGTCTCAGTGAAGTTTGTCCAAAGAAACCAATGGAGCAAAGAAAGTGGTGGTGGCACCAAATTCGGCAATGTGACAAAAGGCACCAAAAGACTCCAAACCCCCAGGGACCATGTGAGGGGAACACCAAAAGGAACCACAGACAGGGAGAAAGCCAAAGAAGACCCATGCAATGCCAAACCAGTGAGAACAGCAGGGAAAGGTTTAAACTATTCAAACTGCAGCCATCCTTTCTCCATAGCTCAGGGGATGAACAGGTACATAAATAATAACCATACCTAACATGAGTGCAGGAGCTGAAGAGCTCAGAGAAAGCCTTTGTGTGGAGGGGAAAGACAGGGACAATATGGAACAAGGCACTCAAAGGGTTACTCACCAGTCTTCTGTCTTCAGGTTACCATTGTTATGAAAGTAAGCAGAGCCCCAAGAGACTCTGGTGGGAGGAAAACATGGCCTGCAAGATTCCCTCCACAGGGCAGCAAGGGTCCACACAACACCTGTATGCTGGTCATTCCGCTCCAGGGGAAGCCCGGTAATGGTAACTTGCCTAATGGGGGGATTCTGACATCCCCATATCTTTCAGAGAACCAATTAAAAAAGCTAAAAACTAAGAGTGTCTCTGCTCCATCCTTTCACGACAGAGGACATATTCAAACTGGTGATGCAAGGCGGGTGAAGGGTTGAGCTGGAAGAGTTGCTGGGAGTCTCCACCTACAAGACACTGTCTTTTGAGATGTGTCCCGTCGTCCAAAGGAGGGACTCAACCCCATGGTACCTGTGTTCCATATTGGACGCAAGAGAAAACTATTTAACCCTTTACATAGTTGCTCACCCCCTCTAGTCATTAATGGGTTAAAATAAGTTATGGAAACCTATGGCCTTACATCTGTTGTTGAAGTATAACTCCCACCATCCGCAGCAAGCTCATGGCTATAGGATAGTTCTACCTCAAACGTCCTAATTCAAAAATATATATAACTTGTCCTTGAACAATTCAGAGTCATCCATCTAAAAGTTAAGTTAAATTAACTCTCCTAATGTCAAATGTGTTTGGTGTGTTTACAATGCAAATCCCAGCATGCATTGCTTTTTATCCTGTATCTCATAATAAAAGTGTCATTACTTACATTTACATGAATATGACACATATAAAAAAACTTAGAACTTCACGTATACACACTGTACAATGTAAAAACACCACCTGGATCTATTGTATTCAGATCGGATTTCAGTGGTTTTGATAAATTGTATACAGATCCATTAGTAATCACTCACACTTTCATGGTCAGTTACGGAAAACAGATCATCTTTCACAGTGCTAGCTTCTTTGTTTGTGTGCTTTTATATTAATATTGTTTTAGTCCAACATGCTGAAAGCTAAAACCATCAATAAAAAGGGATTAGGAGGAGATGACTGAACGCTAGTTGGAAGCATCTGACCCACTTCTGTGAGTTGGACCATTCCCAGTATACTGAAGTCATGATGGTACAACAATTTCCATTACCAAGGAATAGGGGTAGTGGCAAAGCTAGATAAAGGGCAATTGTTCCAAGACAGAAAAAAATATTTCTAAATAGATACATCACTGGGGACCTTATCCTTGAAACTACTTAGTGGACTTACAAACTTTAAAAAGTATGTTTTTTGATATTTTCACCATTATTTGAATTGCTCTGGGGGCTCCAAGTTCAGCTGGTTTCCTCTTCCTATGTTTCATACCTTTCGCTGATCAAAAATGAAGAAAATATGAAGAAGCGGTAGTGGCAAAACAATATTAAGGTGGAGACCAGGGTGAGAATGTTCGGTTCCTTCAGATGGAAGATAAAGAATTTATGGTACGTCGCATCTGTGTACCTAAGTCTCGTTTATTGACAACCCTTATTCTGCAAGTGATTCATCAGTTTATACGTTAAACATCTGTTTTATAGGATTTCCAGGGGCGGATGGATTGTTGGGCCGACCTAAGACTCTGGTCGGCGCAGCAATGTACCAGCCACTATTTTTTCTATTTGTATTTCGTTGTGAAAATAATTTAGTCCTATTTAGCGATTCATCACAGGTATCTATTCCACACTCCGCTCAATCACCTTAATATTGTTTTGTCTTGTAGGATATGTGTATTTGATGATACATCCAAATGTCAGGATATTTTTACTATGATTAGTAACTTTTTGACCGCAACATTATATTATATCAGAAAATGTATGCGCTATGAGTGATACACTGTAGTATTGGAATTTAGGGTGTTGCGATTTGGTTTATTAACATTTACTATATTTGATCAAGTAATTGATTTTTAAACAAGGACTTGATGACGTCATTTTAACACGCGATTTCCATCAGCCGGCGTGTTTCTCCTGCACGTGTATTCCAATAGGTATTTAAGCAAGGATGGTTGTGCAATTTTATTTTGCTGTCTTGAAAAGACCCGTGTGTGGGTCGAAACGTCGACATTTTTTAATCTTGTTAAGTAATAAAAGAAGTTTTTTATAAGACCGTTGTGTGCCTGCTTTAGATATCGTGTTTTTCACGATACAACAAGTTAATTATATATATATATATATATATATATCTAAACAAAACAATAAAACCAATACATCTGAGCTGTAATGACTTTTGAATGGAAAAAATAAAAAATCTCCCAGCAGTAGAAGTACTCTCATTTTGTGCAGCAGGAAAAGCTATTTTTTAAAAAAAAAAGGTGGTTGTACCTTTAAATGGTGCTTTTAACTCACTGAATACCAGAGATGCCTCCAATCTATTCAGAAGTAACATGTGGGGGACCTCCAGCATTAACCCTTTGAGTGCCAGAAGGGTAACCAATGCGTCAGATAACCGCCTGCCACTCAAAGGGTTAAAACAATTTCCACTAAATGAATGGGGATTTTTAGTTGTACACATAATTCCTCCACTTTTGCTTTTATACATGTCCCCAAAAGACTGAAGCAGGAAGGCATGTTAAATTCTTGTGTCATCTCCTTGTGATATTAGGCAGTGTGGGCAAACTAGATGGGCCAGTTGGTTCAGCCATCAAATGATTATGGCTCTAGGTTGATGATCACCTGCAATTGAACCCAGCCCCAAAGGGTGAAGAAAGGTACCCCCTGAAAGCATATCTGCATTATGGTTACCAGTGTCACAATGCCACCAACCTGTAAATGGTCCGTGAAACACATTTAGAGTGCACCAGTCAGTAGTAGAGGAGGCTATACTAAGAAGAACCAAGAGGTTATGCACTGAGGCGTGATAAAGAGGTGATAAAGTGTTATAAACTTTCTAATACCAGTGTTATTATATAGAGTCTAGGCACCAAGATCTATCAATTTGGAGAGAGATGTTAAGACATAAACCAACACAGGAGCTGGAGAAGTTATCCCCTCTTTAACATTTCTTAGTGCATCTCCCCCCTCAGTGCAATTCTGGATCAAACCATCTGGCCTGTTGGTTAGGGTGACCAGACCTCACCTTTAACTGGGGACACATATGAAAAATGCATACTGCAGGGCTGCTTTGATTTCGGTGCAGTCCTGAAATATGCCTATTTCCTATGTGTCACCAGTTAAAGGTGAGGTCTGGTCACGTTACTGTTGGTGGCCCTCGAGGACAGAACTTGGACAGTCCTGCCATAGAGGACAAATAAACATTTCCAAAATGCCACTGATTTAAGCTGGGCTTTTAACCCTTTGAATGCAAGAGATGTCTTTGACACTTTGCTTTGCAATGTGTTGGAGACCTTTCTAACAATCGAGGGGGTTAAGAACCTCATTTAAATAATCAGGATTTTTTTTCCTCCTCTATGGGGCAGTTGGTTTGGTCCTCTATTTAATCCTAACCGATCTATGTAAAAAATAAAACACCAATGTTTTAGTTTCAGTGTATATTATTAACCCTTTGAGTGCCAGAAAGATACGTAACACATTGCAAAGAAACGTTTTGCGTACTGCTCTGGCACTCAAAGGGTTAAACCTTGAATGCAGAGGGGCGTCCCACACATTGCAAAGTGCTGGACATCCGTATGGGCCTGGGGCTAATTTTTGACAAAGTCGTGTCAGGACGATGACCCAGTACCTTTATTACTTGGTGTTACAGAAGATCAGCAGGACAGTAAACCAGTATAGGCCACAGTACGGCCAACAGCGTCACAGTGACGACCGATAATGCAAATGGAAAATAAGACAGACATCATGTGCACCAGATAAGTCACAGAGGTCTAACAATATATGGAGCAATCCTGGAGGAAATTAACTTTTCCATAGGTGACAAATACACTTTCCAAATCACATGAATGCTAAACAGGTCTATAGCACACTGCAAGACCTCTCTAGCATTCAAAGGGTTAAAATCACCATTTAAACCAATAAAAATGTTTATTTGTCCACCATGATGCAGCTGGTTTGCTCCAGAATTTCTCAATACAAAACTGGTAACAATCACAGCTCCTAGAAGTTACAGTCTGGTCACTGCCCTCTTCAGTCAAAGTGACAAGCTGTGTTTGCTTTGGTTAGAGGGTATGTTAGTTTGGAGTTTTGCTAATGGTACTTTAGGCCTCAGACAACATTCTCAATGCAGACAAGGTAAATTCTATAGTGGGCTACATGTGCAGTGAGCCATGGGCGTCCGGATGGGGGGGCACTTGATCCCCCCTTACAATTACCCCCTCCATATAAACAAAGGGGCTGGATGGGGGGGCCTGGGGGTCATATTATGGCTTCCATCCCCCCTAGAAAAATTTCTACGGACGCCCCTGCAGTGCGCCATGACTTACACAGATGCCTATACTGCTGCCAATAGGAGGATGATGGGAGTTGTAGTCTATCAAGAGCTGCCCAACAAATTCTACTATAAGAATTTCAGAGCTGCTCAGTGCAGGCAAAATGCACTCACTTTTAACCCTTTGAGTGTCAGGGGCTATGCAGCACGTTTCTTTGCATTGTATTGCATACCCCTCTGGCACTCAAAGGGTTTGAAATGATGGGGGGAGGGGGGGTTAGAGCTATAGAAGAAGTGGTTCTACCTTGTTTAATAGAAGTACTTACCTAGGTAGGAGTCCTTCATACAGCAACAACTTACATTTATTTATTTATTTAAAGAATGGGAACTAGTTCTGTAAGCAGATATATAAAAGACTCTGCTCAGTAAAACCTGCTTTATAAGAAATGTTATTTATACTATGACTTGTCATGTGGATTTAAATCAGCTGGGCCAAATAAAAGGAAATAAGTATGACATTAAATTATACCTTTGCAGTACAATGAAGGCAAAGACAAAGATCCCGATGCAGAAACTTGTTTTAAAGCTGCGGTGCCTCTTATATCGGGACCAAACGAAACTTTTAACCCTTTCAGTGCCTGTGAGGTATCGAATGCATTGCGTTGCAATTCATTAGATACCTCTCTGGCACTCAAAGGGTTAATGCCCAGAGGGCATGAGCAATGTGCTGCACACCCATCTGGTCCTTAAAGGGGAACTATCACCCCACATAAAGTTTCCCTCCAGGAATTACCCATCTGGCGACTAGCTGAACAATAGTACTATTCACCAGAATAATTACCGCCGTATAGAGAAATCCTACTGCTGCCGAGAGTTGCGGCCAGGAACCAGCGCAGACATCTTTGCTTAGAGACATCTGGGCACCTGCACTGCCAGTCCCGGTCTCCTCTAGGAGGCGTTGCTTGGTACCTTAAGGTACCGGAAGGGACTGATGGGCAAGCATCCAGATTCTTCTAAAGCGCGGTTGCCTGGCCATCAGTCTCAGCAGCAGTAGGATTTCTCTATAAGGCGGTAATTATTCTGGTGAATAGTGCCATTGTTCAAGCTAGTCGCCAGATGGGTAATTCTTGGGAGAAAACTTTATGTGGTGTGATAGTTCCCCTTTAAACTTTTCCTGACACAGCCGTGCAAGCTCTGCTGAGCATGGAGTATATGGTTGGGAGTGCAGCGGTTGCATCATCCTTTATTGTCTATTGCGGGTGGGGGAATGTGGTGATGGGCGGCCTTTAAGTTCCTCCCTGTCCCCCTCTTTATCCCTTCTATCCCCTTCTACTCTCTTCTTTTCTTTCCAGTCTATATCTGATCTGTGTGCCTTTTATGCTTTGCTGCTAGTTTAATTACTAAGTGATGTGACATGGCACCTCACTGGGAGCTAATGCAGATTTCTGCAGAGGATCAGACTTTTTCTTCCTTGACTGATTAAATTGATTGTTGTGAAATGTATGCCTCATCTCAGGTTATGATGACTGTCATTGTTCTCACTAATGTCTAGTGTCAACTCACATTCACCCCCCCCCCACACACACGGTCGACTCACATTCACTGCCCCCCCCTTTCGCAATGTGTACCCCTCTGGCACTCAAAGGGTAAAATGTAATAACTCTGGAAATACATCTTGCATGTTGTTTTACTCTGCAGGAAAAGCCCTATAATACGTTTCCTTTTTTCAGTAAAAAAATGTACTGCTCTTTAAAGACTACACATGAATTGAAGAGTTGGCAGTTTCCCTTACCTCCTGTATCAGGGCATTATGCCTCAGCACTTTCCGCGCTTTCATGATACGCACTATAGCCGCCTGGAGATACATTTTCCTGTCTTCATCTACAGCGCTTCTGGTCTGCTCAACTTCCTGGGGAACGAAAACATCAAAACAATGAGTAGAAGAGAAGCTTCCAAAGCACGACACTGCTAACTAAACCCTTTGAGAGCCAACCCTCTGGCTCTCAAACTGTTAAACAAGTTGTATAAAGGGCAGATGAAGCCAAACAAAGCTTAGGGGAAAAAGGGTCTGACCTATCAATAGAGTACTGCACATACCACCACAGCATTTCCAACCCAATACTATATTTTCTTTAATTTCTCATTAATACACAGCAAAAGCTTCCACTATGTGGTTTCATTAGCTTGCAATTTAGTTAAAGGGACACTATCATCTAAAAACAGCTTTGGTGATTTTGAAACTGCTTGCACGATGGGGATTTTTTTACTTGCCTTTAAATACTTTTTTCAATGGGGTCACAGGAATCCTTGAGGTAAACATATCCTCCCTCAGGATACATATCCTCCCCAGGGTTCATTATCAAAATGTTGCCCTCAGTTTGGTGTCCAAGACTAGGGTGCATTAAATATGTGGCCTGCTTGAAAATGGCAACATAAGAATCTCGGCAGTATGACAATGTCGCAATATAATAGTTGTGGTTCCCCACTCTTGCCTGATTGCCACATGTGTTACATCCTCAGGAAACCCATGCAAATTGCCAGTGCTAAGCTCTTCCTTCAAACTAAGCAGACATGCCTAAGAAAGAAAAAAGTCAGCAAGCTGAGCGAAGAGGAACGTTTGGTTTACATGCAGCAGAAGCTGTTTGCAGAGGAGCAAGCGTGATGCCCCATAGGCGTGATTCCATTAACCCACTGAGTGCCGCATCACAGCCCCTGCAAACAACTTCTGTTGAATGTAAACCCAACGCTCCTCTTCGCTCATTTGGTTCAGTTTGCTAGACTTTTTTCTTTCTTAGGCATGTCTGCTTTGTTTGAAGAAAGATAGGCACTGGCGATTTGTTTGGGTTTGCAGAAGATGTAACACGTGTGGCGATCAGGCAAGCGCGACGCACCACAACTATTATATTGCAACAGTGTAATTCGGGTGAAATTCTTATATTGCCATTTTCAAGAAGGCCACATATTTAATGCGCCCTTGTCTTGGTCGCCAAATTGAGGGTGACGTTTTGATAAGATACCCCCAGGAGGAAGGACAGTTAACAGTAAACCTCTAATTAGATGCAATATCTCTCCTTCCTCTGCTCTACTTGACTCCCCTTCCTAAAACAGAGGTCAGTTTACATATAGTACAGTATGAGAGGAATACATCAACAAAAAGGGAATAGCAAAGAAATTGCAGCCTAAACCCAGAAGACATTTTCCCGGGCAGGAGGCCCTGGGCCCCCAATGGACCTGAAAATGATTTAACAGTAATTACAAAAATCTCATTTTCTCTTGCATTCAGTGGATGACAAAGGAAATGTCATGAAATAGTCCGAAAAACACAGGGAAGGAGAGAAAATACCATATGGAGTTACTGCTTATAGAACCTTGCATCCAAAATCAGCATCTTCTGAGGTAAAGACTTTGCTCTTGTAGAGCTTGGTGAATGTATGAAATGACAATCATTTGGCTGCTTCACAGATTTATTCAGTAGAATGATGTCTGAGAGCATGAGACACTAGTAGATCTCATAGAGTAGGCTATAATCCACAGAGGAACTGGTTGGATTTGAGGGTGAAGGTATGAATTATAAACCATGTAATCTCTGAAAATATTGTGGGTTTAGAAGCAGTTTCCCTTTTCTAAGACCTTCGGGTATAACAAATAGACAAGGGATTTTTGTGAAGGCTTCCATAACTTGAACGCAATGTTTAAAACATGTAAGTAACTTCAGAGAATGTAGTTCTTTCTTCTTATTACAGAGGTCAGGATACAAAGAAGACAGGAAGAATCCCTGGTCCATATGAAAAGCAGAAACTACCTTTGGTTGGAATTTGTGTACGATTTATAAATCCAGTTTACTCTGATGGAAGCGTAGATAAGGAAAATGTAAGGAAGCCATCCCACATAGGAGAGAGATCAGAGTTACAGACTGGCTGCTTTCTGGGCATGCTATTCCGAGGCATTCAAGGACTTGCAGGGTACAGAGAAAAAAAATGAGAGAGAGAGAGAGAGAGAGAGAGAGAGAGAGAGAGAGAGAGAGAGAGAGAGAGAGAGAGAGAGAGACACACACACACAAACACACTGCCCTGTACCTACTGAGAGGGCATTTAAAGGAACAGTAAACTTTTTTTTATGAAAACACATTTTATAGAGCTTTTCCTGCTGAATAAAACAAGGGCACTCCCACTGCTGTCAGGTGTTTTTTTTTTTTCAAAAATTATAGAAGTTTAAATAATCAGGAAGCGAATTTACCGTGTTTACTTCCTGATAGAAACTGCCTGTCACTTCCTGTCAGTTAGAACTATTACATTCTATGGAGAACTGTATGTCTCTGACTTTTCTGACTTTCCTCTCCATTAGGATCTAACAGGAAATCTAATTAGAATTTGACCACTAGAGGGCACTGCTAATGTAAAAAAATATGGGTTTAAACTGTAATAACTCTGGAAATATAAACCTCTCAGCAGTGGGAGTACCCTTATTTTACTCGCTAGGAAAATCACTACCATATATATTTTTTCATAAAAAAAAAGTTTACTGCTCCTTTAAACAAATTGATATCTGAAGGAGGGTTGAGTAGGATAGAGGAAGGGGGAAAATTACTTTTAGTTAGAAGTTTACTGTTCATTGACCTGCCCATGGCCCCTGCAACAGAAATCACCTGTATGTTACATTATATGTTTTGTATTTGGAAAACAAAGGCAGACCATGTGGGCACTTCGTGATTTAGCCCAACCAATTTCATTAATGCATTGCTCACATCACTGGCACTGACAGGTTTAAGTGTCAATGACTGGGGAGGTAATGTAGGGCAAACACAGGAAGTACCTGCACGGCATGCCTTAATTAGCATAATCTATACATCTAAATAAGTCAAACTAATTTTCTTATTACTAAAATCAATAAAGTTGTTTTTAGATGATATGGTCCCTTTAAGTTTATCTTTTTCAGTAGAAAGAATGCATGGTTACCTACCAGAGAGAATCGCCTCTCCCCTCTCCAAAGCATAGATTCATCAGCACCCGTGGGTAGTGCCCCCTTGACGAGATGAAAGAAATTGAGAAGCAGCTACTCTGACCCATGACCTCCCCCACCACAAGACAGCAAGCACTAGATGAGTCTAGTCATGTCTACACACACTCATCCCTTTGTTTTCACAGGGTGGTGCGGTTATAAAAACACAAACTGATGGCAGATGAGAACTGGTTGGCACATCTAGTTCTCAAATTTCCTGGCATGCGTAAAAGGAGTAGTAATGTTTAATTTTCACATTTCTTATACTAGCAGGAAAATGCATAAAAATATATCAGAGACATCTAGGGGTGGTAGTAAGGAGGGTTTATGAATATTGTTCCCTACTGCTGCCTGTTCAATCCAGCCTCCTCCTGCCCTGGTCATGTCTAAGGACAGGCATGGCTTAGAGTGGTGATTTGGGTGGTGGTGGGAAGGGTGAGACGCTTCCTGCCAATGCATGCACATACGCACACAGAGACAGCCCCCTAAACTCACTGATTACACTCTCTCTCTTCCTTCAGTCCCCTCACCCGCTACCCTCTCAGTCCCCTCACATACTCGGTCAGACCCCTCAGCTGTTCTTCCCTCATTCCCCTTTTCTATTCTTCACTCAGGCCCCTCTAACCTAAGCCTACAAACTTTCAATACACTTCAGTTACTGGCTAGTTTGCTATCTCACATGGAGATTGGACAAATTAGGAGAGGGACAATAAGTATAAAAAGGTTCGGAGTTTGCAGGTTACCTTCCTTATCGATCTGTCATTTTAATGTGCTGCTTCCACTCTCTCATCCTCCAGCAGCCTCACCCATTACTTTCTCAGACCCTCAGAAGTTCCCCTCCCAGACTTCGTACTAAGTCTCCTCAGCTGTTCCCCTCTCACCCCCCTTTCCATTCTCCCTCTAATGTGAGCCTACAAACTTTGTATACATTATCTGGCACTTCTCAGCTGCTACTTCATTTAGGCAAGGTCATTTAGTTTTCAATGAAGGGACAGTATCCAGTGGTCTGAGCTGCTATACATTCAACTGTATCCAGACAGAGATGCTCCAAGCGCTCTTCCATAGCACTGTAGAGGAATATATGGGGCATCTCACAGTCTGAATACAAATTAACAGATTGCAACACTGGATGCTTTCCCTGCTTTGCAAACTAAAATGGTGATGGGACAGGTTGTTGTTAGACTGCATGTGTGTGCTTCTGTAAGCACCAGAGAAACAAGATTGGGGTGTCAGAGCATATGTGGTTCTGTGGATACCATAACATAGGCACATGGCTGAGGTGTCAGGCAGTGTATGGTACTGTGACTACCAATGCATAGTACATCAAGCCTGATATGTCAGTGTAATGTGCGGTTCTGTGACTACCAGTGCACAGCAGAACATGACTGAGGTGTTACACAGTTAATATTTGTGGTCCTGTGATGACCGGTGTGACAGTGGAATAGGGCAACACCATGCCTCTTACAACTGAGAAGAGCAGTAGGGGTATTCTTGTGTTACTCAGCAGAAAAAGCTTACAGAATATAGGTTGACTTGATGGGGATGTTGGGGTGGCTGGAAATGTTGCGAGTTGTATTCACCAACATCTGGAGGTACTACAACTGAATACCCATGATCTAAATGCTCACACAGAAATTCATATGCACGCATTCGATAATAAAGGCATATAACATTTTCATTTTTAAGTCTTTTGTTTACATTTGAAGATTCTAAACACATACAAAGGAAATTATTAAAGCTTTTGAAGGACCCTCATCAAATAATATGGGAAAAGCAAAATATCCTTCACACTATTATGTTACCTACTTTTAATGGTCACAGTAAGTTGCAGGTGACAAATGTTTCTCTGGATTTTATCTCCAAAATTCCAGTTGTAGCCTTTTGTGAAATTTATAGAGAACACTAGTGATACACTTATCACCTGAAATTAAATCCAGCTCAGTGTCTAAAAAGTCCCTCAAAATGTGCTTCAGTTAAGAGTAATGTTCATTTGGAAGAATGAATATCAGTATGAAGACATGATTCATTTAAAAGTTATAGCAGCTCAGCCTCACGTTTTTGGATCATTTATGATGGCGCTGTTACTAGTGCTTGTTAACCCTTTGAGTGCCAGAGGGGTATGCAACGCATTGCTTTTCAATGCTTTGCGTACCCCTCTGGCACTCAAGGGGTTAATGACTAGGGGTCTCCAGGGACGTCAACAGCTCAAAGAAATGCTGCAGGTTTGCACTGCAGTAACTTGTGAATGAAGCATCTCTTCAGGAGTAGGACTATCCTGGTCTTACTTCAATTGAAAGACTGAACAAAATACATGTATTTCATTATGGGTTACTTTTACTTTAATATAGGGAAAGGTGGTACTGGGCTACCCATAGAAAAAGCAGGAGACTGGTAGAGTAGAAGTGAAACCCTTTTATTGGCTGATTAGCTGCAGAATCTACCTGTCTCCTGCTTATCCCTTAACGGCAGTCACTATGATGATGAGGATTAGCCAGTCACGGTTAATATGGGGTTAATAGAGAACACACTTCCAGGCAAGTTACTGACATTCTTCATGTTAGTTATTTTGGCTCCCAGTGACTTGCTTTCTCTTTGAAGTCATATGAACTCATGTAACTGTGTGCCAAATGTGTGATCGCATCTGGTCACTGAATCACCAGCTCATTCGAAGTGTTCCAGTCTTAATTAACATTTTTAAACCCTTTGGATGCCAGAAAGGTTCTCAATGCAATGTGAGAAAAATGTGCTGTACGCCTCTCTAGCCTCGCGGGGGTTACACTTGACCCTTTGAGTGCCAGAGGGGTATGCAACGCACTGCAAAGCAATGCGTTGCGTACCTCTCTGGCACTTAAAGGGTTAAGGGAAAGCTAACTCCATATTAAATTGGGTTAAATTTTAAATATCATATGTCTAGCTATTATCCTTAAGCATCTGAGTGCCAGAGGGGTATGCAATGCATTGCTTTGTAACGCAATAGATACTCTGGTACTCAAAGGGTTAAATAAGTTTGTTTTTTTCGTTTTTTTTTTTTTTTTTTTTTTTGTAGATCACTAAAATCCAGTTCTAAACTTGCATTTTTATTACAAGTATATAAGATACTGTAGACAATATCTGGTTACATTTTTGGTGCCGTTTGTAATGAGAAAGAAGAGCCAAGGCGGTCAGTTAATTAACCTTTTGTGTGCCAGAGGGTTACACAATGAATTGCAAAGTATTGTGAACCCCTCTGGCACTCAAAGGGTTAATAACTTGACAGGCACAGTCCTTTTATTGAGAAATGCTGTTACCTGATATCAGCCCACTGAAAGACAATACATCAATATAACTAATCACTTAGGGGATGCCCTAACAAGAGCGCTATGGTAACTGGAATCAGGAAGCCCTGGAAAAAGGCAGGAATGGGTGCTCCCACACAACATATGCAAGACTTTAGGCCACAGAAAACAAGCAGAGACAGATGCCAGCATAAAGTACAGGGTATTTAAGGGTATATATCCCCAGATCATTATTTTAACATTCTTCCTGTTCTGTGAGATTAACCCCTTAACGACAGGGGAATCCGGAAGCAGAAGTGAGTTAACGACCACGGAGCATTTTTTTTTTTATTGCTCCGTTGCGTTCCGGACTCCCCGAACGGCGTGCAGCCTCGGGGGGAGCCCGGAACTCGATGACGGTCATAGTAAATCATCGGTTGTTAAGTCAAATCGACCCTTCACGTACTATGACCGTCAAGGGTCGTTAAGGGGTTAAAGGTAATAGATTTAATAGGTCAGAGGTTTATTCTGTGCTTTGAACAAATGGATACCCATGTGTGAGAAGGTCATGCGTGGAGAGGAGAGACACACATTCAGTACATATTATTTCATGGTTATTTTTTTTTAGCAGGAAATAATGCATAAAAAGCTAAAGTAGTTCATATAAACACTTCAACGAAATAGCAATACATAACAATAATGGTATTTAAATATACTGTTTAACATTTAAGAGCGTGACTGATGTCAGCCACACTCTAAAATGTGGTTCACTTTTGAAAGGTTGACCTTTTAACCAATTCACCAGGACACCATGATCAAAATGGCTATATGACAATCTCACACTGCATGACAGTGTGAGATTGTCATGTTGCCTACTTAATGGTCGCATATACAAAATTCAAAGTGGCAGCTTTTAGGATTCTTATCACCCCTCATTCACCACAAGCTTGCACAGTTACAAAGGAGCTGCTGTTACAAAGCTGGAGCGCCTCTGTGTGATGCACACATAACAAATACGATCAAAGGAAAAGTATTATGTATGCAGCACATAGAGGCGCTCCAGCTGCTACTACATTCTAAGTAAGAGACACTTTTAGCTGGAATGCCTCCTTGTGCAGCATACATAAAACTTTTCCTTTGAACTCGCTCGTATTTATGTATGCATCACATGAAGGCAATCCAGCTGTTACAAATATTTTACCCCAAATTAATCCTTCAAGGAGCTCCTTTGTAACAATGTGCGCTTGGGAGCGTGATCAAAAGATACCCTTCCCATGAAGCATGACATGACTTTTTTAATAATTTTTTTAAAAAGGAATAAAAAGAACACAATTTCACATTACATATTAGAACTGTGGAGCCCCATAATCTCGCACTGAGACCGGTATATGTGACCATTAAGTAGGCAACGTGACAATCTCGCTCTGTCACTCAGTGCGAGATTGTCATATGGCCATTTTGATCATGGAGACGTGGTGATTTAGTTAAAAGACTGCACACTCTTAAGCGTGCAACATTTCAAAAGGATACCCCAAAATGTAGCCCTTCTGAAGAAATCAAATTTTTATTATTCCCCCCTGCTCGCCCTCTCTTTTTCTCCTTTCCCTGAGGCCAGCTTAGGAACCCAGACAGTGGTTCCACCAGCAGAGGCTGGCCCCACCATCTGAAACAAACTAGACAGAAATATCCTCTCTATAAATTATTTTCTGTGTCCTGAGCACTACCTGTGTTCTGAACACAGTAAAATGACTAACAGAGAAGGAATTTAAATGTTACCTGCTTTCCTATTGGTCTGTTGGCCTTATTAGTTTCTTCAGTATCAAAGGAATAAGGTCAGTGAATAGAAGGATAAATAAAAAATGAACCCTTTAAGGACCAGAGGGGTGCACGATGCATGGTGAGGCAACGTGGTGCACACTCCCTCTGGACCTTAATGTGTTAACCCTTTGAGTGCTAGAGGGGTACGCATTGCTTTGCAATGCGTTGCATACCCCTCTGGCACTCAAAGGGTTAATAGCTCCAAAGGGGCTGCATTTTAAACATTGCAATTGATATGTTACAGTCTTAAATGCTGTACAACACATTTAAAATAAGGTTACTTTCAAGCCCTAGAGTGCCAAGGGGATATCCAACGGATTGCTTATCAATGCATTGGACAACTCAAAGAGTTCAAATCTATATTGGCTGCAAAATGATTAGTTAAGCTCACCCCAGCTCATGTTAAAACGTACCACTCCAAACACTTAAAGGGTTACTATACCTGCACAGACAGGTGGTTCATAAGTAACACAAGAACCTCCTTAGTTGGTGCATTCTATACAATAAAAACCTTCTCCATAAATATCACAGCTATGTGTTGCAGTGAATCATTGGTCCATTTTTTTTTTTTTTTTGCAAAAATGTACCAATTCAGGAGCAATGTTTCAGGAAAGGCACTTAGTCAAGGTACGGTAAAAAGTGAATAGCCATTCAAATTTAAAGGGAACAGGCTCCACTATTTTCAGGAAGTGACATATCACACCCTTTCATTGCCCTCACATATTAAATTAAATAAAACATTATATTAGGTTATATTCAGAAAGACAAAGAGATGCAATTCTGGGACAAACCAATTTCACCATAGAGAAAAATGAAAATTCCCCAAACCCCCATTAATTGAATTTGGTGTTTTAACCCCTTGAATGTTATAGAGCTCTCTAATGCACTGCAAAGCCATGCAATATAAATATATTTATATAAAAAAAAAAAAATAAAAAAAAAATAAATATATATATATATATATATATATATATATATATATATATATATATATATAGATAGATATATTTTTTTTTCTTTTCCCCATTACACATCTTTACTGCTCCTTTAAAACAGATAAATAGCCATATTCCTATAGGTACAATTCTCATTTAACAAATTGTACAATTATGTGTCAGTATTGTGCAATACATTAAAATAGTATCTGATTACTCTTGCTGCAAACTAAGGACTGGATTACATTGCAGGTGATGAATGTTATCATTGGTTTTATCTCACAGATTACAAATGAAGTCTAAAAGGGATATATGTAAAATTTCTAAAACCAGTGATAACAATATTAAATGCAATGAAATGCAGGCCTGTGTAAGCAGATTGTGTTTTCTGTAGGCAGAAGGCTGGATATAGGAAGCCATTTGGGAAAGAACACTTTATGTCTGCACTTTAGATTTTTAAAATATTACAGCTGAAGCACACATTATACAGAGTTCTGGTTTGTCCTGACATGCACACATGCATAACTCTTGATTTCACTTTTGTGTGAAATTTTAAAGGGAGAAAGATACCCACTAATTTATACCTGGGACCCTACTCTAATCTCGAAAAGTGGAAGTCAAAATAAAAATAAAGGCTGAAGCCCTAAACCTACCGTACCCCTAGAGGGGAAGAGGTTGTTGGACAAGAACAATGACCATCTGACAACACCAATCCATGTCCATCACATCCTACTGCCAAGTGTGAAGGCACTTAAAGTACCTCTAAATACTATGAAACAATATGATACTCGCACTGTTGGGAGACCTTTCACTTAAAAGTTATCATGGCTCAAACCTATGTTTTTTTTTTGTTTTTTTTTTAAAGTAACAGTCAACTGATTTTCAAAGGGCATTTTATCTATCTATTTATTTATTAATAACTAGTATGAAAGCCCTGTACACGAGCTAAAGTGCCTCCAAGTGGCCTCGGCTTCTGCCCCGGAGCAGGGAGCAGAGAAAGGCGGTGGTCTCCCCGTTCCGGATCAGTACATTTGGCCAGTCTCTACTGAGCATCACTGCATTGTTCTGGCAGTCCCTACTGTGCATGTGCAGTTAGGCACACAGGGAGCTTTGCAGCCTAACGATATAGATAGATAGATAGATAGATAGATAGATAGATAGATAGATAGATAGATAGATGCACTCTGAGGGAGAGCTTGAGTAACTGGCAACAGGTCTCCACAGTAAGGAATAGGAAAGGGGCCAATTGATGATCACAATAGGTAACTACAGTTTAATTTATAATATAATGAGGCATAACAACTTTGAAATGAGAAGTCTCCCAGCAGGTAGACTTCCATTGTTTTATTCAACGGGAAAATAATCACAATATCATTTTTCATAGCTTTTTAACATGACTCTTCCCTTCTGGTTTTCCCCAAACCCAAATGTCCCCCTTTTTAATTGAAATAAATGTAATATTCTGATCATATATTTATATTACTATTCATTTGCATTCTATTTATTTTGTAATATATTTTGAAGTACCAGTTTCATTAAATACCTTTTTCTTTGCTGCCCACATTTCTACAAACCAATATATATATATATATATATATATATATATATATATATATATATATATATATAAGCCATACACCAAACATATACACATGACAAACTGCACTGTTCACAACTGTTCTTTGTGACAGTCTTTCCCAAACTGTAATTGTGATTGCTTTTAGACAATATGGATACTGTTACGTCACATAGCAATGCAGACAACTGGAGCTGAAACAAAACCTCATGCATACCTCCCAACATTTCAAATTTCTAAAGAGGGACATTTGTGTTTTAGGGGGTGTTGTTGGAGGTGTGACTGGTGGACGGGGCATTATTGAGAATTTTTAGGCTATTTCATGACCTATTGACACCTCCTTGTGTAACCTAATAAATGACTTATAACAAGACCAAAGTATTTTTTTTACATAGATTAATTTATACACACAGTTATGTTTAAACAAACATTAATGTGAGTTTTATTGCTGTAGAGCAAAATGATGCACTTATATACACACCACACAATCTGATCTTCTAAAAAGAGGAATATCTGGCTGGGAAAGAGGGACAGGGGGATTTGAGTCTAAAAGAGGGACTGTCCCTCCTAAAGAGGAACACTTGAGAGGCATGCTCATGTCCCTCCCTGAAAGAGACTCACACCTACCCGCCAGTATGGTAACCACTGCTTTAAAGTGTATAACCACCGTGCAAGAAGGGTGGACAGCACATTGCTCAGCAATGTGTTAACCCTTTGAGTGCCAGAGGGGTATGCAATGTGTTGTGCACCCCTCTGGCACTCGAAGGGTTAACCACACTTCAAGAACTCAAATTTGTGAAACTGCAAAATACTAATAAGAATGAAACATTTTTAATTAATCTCTTGGATGTTCAGACATCTCTCTTACAGAATATGCCATTTGTTGTTCTACCACCATATCACAAAATAATAGAAATATGCAATAATGTGATTTCTCACTGCTCCCAAGAGAAATTCTGTGAAATTTTATGACCCTGCAGTTTTCTTACACATGAGTACTTACCTGTGGTGTGTCCTTCTGCATAGGTGTAGTGATTTTAAATTTTGTTCTTTTACTGCTGAAATTCATATTTAATGAAAATGTCGACTCTCCATCTACATCTTCCTGCATTGAAAACAAAGAAGTGAAATAAAATTCATATGTGTAAAGGCAAAGTGGTGCAACACTGGGGTGAACCTACTGCACCTTAGAGGACAAACACATCAAATTCCCTTCAATTTAAATAAGGCCTTTTTTACCCCACTAAATGCTAAAGAGATCTCCAAAGCATTGCTTTCTTAAAAGCCTCATTTAACTATATAGTATTGCTTATTTATTTGGCCAATATGGTGCTGCACTTTAATTTTGATAAATGTAAAATAATGCACTTGGGACATAAAAATCCAAAGGAAAAATATACTTTTAAGGGTACTGTGCTGTCAGAGACAACAGAGGAAAGTGATTTGGGAGTAATTATTTCTAGTGACTTAAAGGTAGGCAGGCATGCCACTCTACAGATCTCTGGTTAGACCTCACCTAGAGTATTGTGTACAATACTGGCGACCCCATCTCCAGAAGGATATAGATAGTCTAGAGAAAATTCAAAGAAGGGCTACTAAAATGGTGACTGGTTTATAGGAAAAGAAATATCAGGATGGACTAAAGGATCTGAACATGTATAGCTTGGAGGAGAGAAGAGAGAGGGGGAATATGATTGAAACATTCAAATACATGAAGGGATTCAACAAAGTGCAGGAGGGAAGTACATTTCAAAGGAGTAAAAATGTTAGGACAAGAGGTCATAGTCTAAAACTAGAGGGACACAGGTTTAGACGCAACGTAAGAAAGTTTTACTTCACTGAGAGGGTAGTAGATAAGTGGAATAGTCTACCAGCAGAAGTGGTAGAAGTTAATACAGTGACACAATTTAAGCATGCATGGGATAGGCATAAGGCTGTCCTTAACATAAGACAAGCCCAAGGACCAAAAAAGTTTGAGGTTTTTACAGTAGAAAATTGGGCAGACTAGATGGGCCGAATGGTTTATTTTGAAAATCTGTAACATTGCAGTGGTTTTCCACCTAAGTAAAACAAGCATACGCCTGTTGGGAGATACTTCTTTCGAAAGTTATTGCAGCTGAAAACTGATTTCCTTTTTCAATCAAAAAGACATTTAAAAGTCACAGTTCTTTATATGGAGAAATTAAAGTACGGGGCCAAGAAAAGGCAAAGGCTGTAATTACTTCAGAAATAATTATTTATCAGCAGTGTTTACTCTGTAGAGTAAACCAGACAATACACATTGTTTGGGTGTTATTTATATATATGTGAATGTCTACTAGTGTTTACACGTGTGTTTTTTTTGTGTGCTGTATGTCTGGTTGCATGTGCGTCTGCTAGCTTGTGCATAAGTGATTATGTACGTAGGTGTGCATTTGTATTTTTGTCTGCTAGTGTATGTGTCTACTTGAGTTTGTGAGTCTGTGTAAGTCTGCTAGTTTAACAGTTTTTTGTGTGCACACAGGGTGTGTGTGTGTGTGTGTGTGAGAGTGAGTGAGAGTGAAAGTGAGAGAGAGAGAGAATGAATATGCTTGTGTGTGTCCACTAGTGAATGTGTACATGTCTACTAGAGTGTCTCTTTGAATCTTTGTTAGTGGCCGTGTGTGTATGTCTTTGTTAGTGACTGTGTGAGTGTATGTGTGTATATATACACACATACACGTGTGTGTCTTTGGGAGTGTATTTTATTTGCCCTAGGGTGATTTTTGTCTGTTTATCCCATCAAATTCTAGGTATCATAATAGAAAATAATCATTTTACAGTTCGGTGTGCAGTTGTATGATTTTGTATTACAATCCTAGTTCTCTTTTGGATTTCCTCATATTAAATACAGAACTATACCTTGCTGCAGCAGTAACAGACAAATACCTTGTCGGAATCGTGGTTTATCATCTTGACATCTAGTAGGGATTTGATTGTTTTCGTGAGCTCTTTCTCATTCATCTGTGTGCTGTCTTGAAGCTCCTTGTAGGTTACTATTTCACTGTTATTGAAGGCAAGCAGGACGGCCATTTGGTACGTTGTGACCATGGCTACATAGGGTTTGCACAAGTAGTTCATTTTTACTTCACCTGATCGATAGATAAACAAAAGGTTTTTAACATCACTGGTCCAAATTCTCCAATAAGTGGGAACATTCACCGTAGCATTAATATTAGAGAGGAATGTTAGCAAATGGCCAGCAGAGTGGAAGTTGAGAGGAAGAGCAGTGAGGAATGTTAGTACCTGGCTGGCAGAGTGTGGCAGGTGGGAGGAAGAGCAGTGAGGAATGTTAGTACCTGGCTGGCAGAGAGTGGCAGGTGGGAGGAAGAGCAGTGAGGAATGTTAGTACCTGGCTGGAAGAGAGTGGCAGGTGGGAGAAGAACAGTGAGGAATGTTAGTACCTGGCTGGCAGAGAGTGGCAGGTGGGAGGAAGAGCAGTGAGGAATGTTAGTACCTGGCTGGAAGAGAGTGGCAGGTGGGAGAAGAACAGTGAGGAATGTTAGTACCTGGCTGGCAGAGAGTGGCAGGTGGGAGGAAAAGCAGTGAGGAATGTTAGTACCTGGCTGGCAGAGAGTGGCAGGTGGGAGGAAGAGCAGTGAGGAATGTTAGTACCTGGCTGGCAGAGTGTGGCAGGTGGGAGGAAG
Source organism: Rhinophrynus dorsalis (assembly GCA_037306005.1). Taxonomy (NCBI): domain Eukaryota; kingdom Metazoa; phylum Chordata; class Amphibia; order Anura; family Rhinophrynidae; genus Rhinophrynus; species Rhinophrynus dorsalis. The sequence goes on from CM074723.1 coordinate 443,721,860, forward strand.
AGCAGTGAGGAATGTTAGTACCTGGCTGGCAGAGTGTGGCAGGTGGGAGGAAGAGCAGTGAGGAATGTTAGTACCTGGCTGGCAGAGTGTGGCAGGTGGGAGGAAGAGCAGTGAGGAATGTTAGTACCTGGCTGGCAGAGAGTGGCAGGTGGGAGGAAGAGCAGTGAGGAATGTTAGTACCTGGCTGGCAGAGTGTGGCAGGTGGGAGGAAGAGCAGTGAGGAATGTTAGTACCTGGCTGGCAGAGAGTGGCAGGTGGGAGGAAGAGCAGTGAGGAATGTTAGTACCTGGCTGGCAGAGAGTGGCAGGTGGGAGGAAAAGCAGTGAGGAATGTTAGTATCTGGTCAGCAGGGGGTGACAGTTGGGAGGCACAAGAAAGTGGAATGTTGGTATCCTCACCTTTTTTATTAGAACAATAGTTCATGATCTTTTTCGCTTCATTTATGTGCCAGTTTATGGCATTTGAGTGTATTAATTCATTTATTAACCCTTTAAGCACCAGCACACTGCAAACCAATGCTTTCCATACCCCTCTGGTCATTAAATGGTTAATAAATTAAATAAATACACTCAAGTGCCAATGTATTCTTTGGAATGAGACATTTTCTGAAAATGTCCACATACAATTATAAAATCAATCAGCTTTAAAGGAGAAGTGAACTTTTATTTTTTAATGAAAACCTATATAATACAGGACTTTTCCTATTGAGTAAAACAAGGGCACGCCCACCGCTGGGAGGTTTTTCTTTTGAACAGTTAACAGCTCATTTTTTTGTTTACCATTATTATTAATTAGAATGATAATGTTTTGGGATTTGTTTACATTAAACTGCAGTTTCCTATTGTGGTCAGCAAGTGGAGCCACTCCTGTTACTTACTATGCAGAGTGTTATCAGTGACTAGCTCTCCCTCCAGTCATTTCTGCTGCAAGGTGTAGTTTTAACCCTTTGAGTGCCAGTGCAATGCTTTGGATACCTCTCTAGCACTCAAAGGGCTAAACTGTATCACTGGCCCTGCTTTCACTGCCCCTGACATAGAGCTATCTGGATACAAGCGATACAGGGAGTTCATAGTCAGGAATATAAAAGCAGTAACAAACTAGTTAACCTTTTGAATGCCAGAAGGGTATGCAATGCATTGGTCTGCAATGCGTTTCATACACCCCCTGGCATTCAAAGGTTTAAGGTGAAAAAGCGAAGTATAGGTAGAATGACTTTACAGATCTCAGCCTTTTTATCCTCAAGGCAGCCCCCTAACAAGCACTCTGGGATTGTCAGGCCACCTTCACATTTTATAGGAAATTTCTCATGGGCTTAACCAGCAGCAGTTAAGGATCACGGGGCAATTAATTTTTTTTTTTTGTGGGGGAGCTAAGGATTCAGGGTTTCCCAAATGATGTGCAGCCACGCGGTTACCCCTGAATTCGATGACGTGCCAGGATAACCCTCTGAGTGCCAGTGGGATATCCCTACTGCAACTCAAAGGATAATTTAAGAGATCAATAAATACGTAAATATATATTTATTCTTAGATCTCAACGTCAGAATGAAGAGGAATGTATAGAAACAACTTTTTGTCAAAATCTTTATGGGAAAAACTGCCATGGTCCCTTGGTTGAGAACCACTGTATTAACCCTTTGAGTGCCACAGACGCTTTCTCTGGCACTCAAAGAATTAAGCAGCTGAATAATATGCAAAGCCAAGAACTTAGTTTACGGACTGTTTAAGGACCAGGTGCTGAGCAAGGAGCTGCACACTCCTGCTGTCTTTAAAGGGACAAACAAACGTAACAATTCTCCCCTCAACTCTATATTGTATGACTTTTACTTCCATGTAAAATAAGGTTACTACCACTACTGCGAGATGCTTAAAGTGATAGTAACACTTACTATGTAAAATAATATATAGTGTACGGCTTATCCTCCTGAGTAAAACAAGGGTATTCACACTGCTGAGAGGTGTTTTATTCAACAGTTACTGCAGCTCAAACTTGAATTTTTTAGGTGCAGTATTTCAGTGGCCTGAAACTGTACAATAGCGCTGTTGCTACACCATCCTATGGACAGTGCATGTCAGTTGATCATAAATCTCCATAAGATGCTGTAGCATTAGCACCACTGTAAAATGTCTAGCCAATGTGATACTGCACCTAAAAAAAAAAAACCTAGTTTAAGCTGTAATAACTTTTGAATAAAACACCTTTCACCTGTGAGAGCACCCTTGATTTAATCAGGATGAGGAGCCCTACAGTATATATTATATATTAAGTGTTACTATCCCTTTAATACTATAATCATTAAAGCTCAAACCAGGTTACAAAATGAAAATTTTCTTTTAAAGTCTTTAGAGAGGCTTCTGGTCATCATTTGTGGCTCTCTATTGAAATCAATAGCAACAGCAGCACCTAGTGGTGACTAGAAAAAAAAAATCAAGTCTGAGCTGTATAGACTGTAGGATGGACCACCCTCTATTAGTGTTAGCACTCCCTCGTGTTAGCAAAAAAAATTCCAACAATATATCTTTCCTTACTTTTCCCTTAACCTCTTGAGTGACAGAGGGGTGCGCAATGCATTGCGTACCCCTCTGGCACTCAAAGGGTTAAAATATATTCTCTCTCTTTCTGTCACCAAGGAAGACTACTGCTTTTTTAAACATAGATAAACCAAAATGACTTTGGTCATTTTAAGTATATTCTTTTCTTAATCCAAAACCCTTATATTTTATTATAAACAGAATCAGGAACAGATTTGCCACTAAATAGCATAGCGAAGAGCCTTGGCTGCACTGGCAACACCCACATTCCAAGTTGTGGGTGTGGCCAGAACCAGGCCATTAGGCAAAATATACAACTGCCATGAGTGCCAAGCTCTGGGGGAAGTCTCAGCTGTGTTAGCCAAACTCACATTCTGAATTGTGGGTGTGGTTAGAAAACTTGCTCCTGGCTTATGGAGGAGAGTTTACAGACCTTTTACTAACCATAAATTAACCATTTGGCTGCCAAAGGAGTCTCCCATGCATTGCCAATGGGCTAAGCTTTCTTAATGTTTGTTATAGATTAAAAATACTTTGTGTCAGGCAACAGTAGGTGTGGCAAGAGGGTGGAGTCTTATGAGGATTGGGGGTGTGGCCAAGTATGCAGCAAACGGAGGCTTGGGTGCTTTTGCATAGAGGCGCCTCAGATGTACATCTGTCCTTGGCCAGAACACAATACCCAAGCACCAGACACTCACACTACTGACTTATCCTACCTGGCTTATTTTACAGTCCCTCATTATTTAATCGCTGGGGTGCTAGAGAGGTGTACAATGCATTTGAAAGAAATGAGATGGAGGTATCTCTAGCATCCAAGGGTGTAACGATTTCAGTGCCAGATTGCTCTGCAATGCATTGCGAACCCATCAGGCACTCAGAGGGTTAAGAGTTTGTTGTTCTTGCATGTTACAGAATGCACATGAAACAGTCCAGCACGTTTCCTACTTACTGAGAATTTGACATACCTGTACAGAGATAGTGCAACCACGTCAGTTTTCGGCCACTGAAATGCTGATTGTAAAATAATTCAAACTAGAAAAATGTAAAAGAAAACACATTATAAATCAGACAGATCTTTATCTCAAAATTATTTTTAAATGGCACTTTATAATCACAGGTTATTTTGAGAGGGCTTTTCAAAATCACCTATATTTATGTTACCCATAATAGTTTATGAGATATTTAGCTTTATTTGTCAGTTTTTACAAATTAGCCAGTAATTCCTGGTAGGAAGTGGTAGTTGGGAGGAAGAGTAGAATGTTTGTATCTGACACAATAGTCTGTGCCAGTCAGCACTGACACAAATACATAAATAAATAAAATCTAGGTATCTCGTACATCTATAGAGTTAACCCCTTGAGGACCAATGATGTGTCAGGACAGTCACAGAATAAGGTCATTTAAACCCTTAAAGGACACATGACGTGCCAGGACCGTCATGGATAAACTTGCCTTAAAGGGGAACTCTCACCTCCATTAAAGTACTTCTTATCTGAATGTTCCACCTTAAAAAATCTGCAGTCCGTTTTTTTTATTTCTTATTTTCCTGCAGTATAGATGGAGATATAAGCTTTTGAATTTAAGCCTGTGATGTCAGTTCAGGACAAGCTGTGGCACCTCTCTGTCCTGCAGCCTGTCAATCTCAGCCTCTTCCCCTCCGCAGTTGTTCCCTGTTATCACCTCTTCCTCTGACTGAGGAATCCAGCATGTGAGCTGGAGCGCGCTCATTGGCAAGAGAGTGCTCTGGCTCACATGCTGGATTCCTTGGTCATCAGAAGAGGTGGTAACAGGGAACAACTGGGAAGGAGAAGAGGCCGAGACTGACAGGCTGCGAGACAGAGCGGTGCTGCAGTCCGTCCTGAAGTGACGCCACTGACTTAATTTCAAAAGCTTATGTCTGTCTATGCTGCAGGAAATTAAGAAATAAAAACAGATTGAAGATTTATTGAGGTGGAACATTCAGATATGAAGGACTTTAATGGAGGTGAGAGTTCCCCTTTAAGGACTAATGATGATCCTAGCACGTCATGGAATTCAGGGACCCCAGGGTGGCTGCAAGCCACTCGTGGCCCCTGAATCCATATCACAAAAATAAATAAATCTCTGTGGTTCTTAACTGCCGGCTGCACGGCCAGTTGTTAAGAGGTTAAGGGCCAATGATGGTCCTGACACATCATGGGCTAATGATCATGGCACTCCTCAGGGTGTGCTGTGGTTATGCCATGGAGGCTATAACGGACTGCTCCTGGACAAGAGTAACCAGTTTCAGCCATTCTCTGCTGCTTTCACTGCTACAGAAACCACATGTGCTATTGGAGCCACAAGATAAAGGCAATGTATATAAACATTCCGTCTGTCACTGTTCCCTGTCTCTCTCCTCCTCACTGTGATCATGAGGATGAGAGAAGCAGAGAACACATTCCAATAAAGGGAAAATGGCCAAGGGGGTATTTTAAGTTTTATTATAGGTACTGGGGGCAGTTTGGACTGCTTCATAAACACATATACTGAAGTTTAAACAAACATTAACGTGAGTTTTATTACTGTAGAGCAGTGTGACAAACTTATATCCACACCACACAGTCTGAACATCTCCTAAAAGAGCTACCAACGATGGAAAGAGGGATATAGGGATTTTTGCTTCAGAGTGACAGTACCCCCTTAAAAAAGGGACATTTGGGAGGTATGAATGTATATTTATACCTTTTAGCCAGTTAAAACATTTTAGTACAAATTATCACAAGAAACCTATAAAAATATTATTTTTTTCCTTCTATCATTTTTTAATTATCAAATTAAATGTTGGCTTTGCAATGCGTTGTGTACCGCTCTGGTACTCAGAGGGTTAAAGGATGACAAATATCAAAATAGGACACAAGGCTATGAAAAGTTCCATGAGAGCAGTGAGGTTACGATAGGCAATGTGTGAACCTGCAGCTGCTGCTGGACTACACCAGTAGATGGGGGATGATGGAAGATGCAGTCTGGCAGCAGCTGGAGGGTATCAGGATGTCCACCACTGAGTTACAAACTGTTGGGCATATAAACGAAAATAAAAGTGGAACAATTCAGTTATAAAAAGTTAGCATAGTATTTATAAAATTATATGCAAACAAGGATGTCGGGCGGCACCTCCAACAACAAACAGGCATAGATGATTAAAAGCAACTTTATTGCAAGATCGTTAAAAAGGCATGAAGATACACCCAAATAGTGCAGGGTATAACTTAGACAGGTATTGCACCGTCTAACATGTTTCGCGCTTCCAACAGCGCTTAATCATAGACATAAAGTGACAACCTAAACCAAACGAACATATAAGACATTTAAAAATTAAAATAATCCAAATCACCCGTCGGTTTAGTTTCTCTATTGGGCCAACAATTTGGATCGTCCTGATTGGACTCCTGAAATTAACCCATGAATCATACATCGACACTCTGGGGAGACCTGGAAGTCAAATACAGATACAAATCCAACACATAGTATCCAAAAAGGATGTATATAGACCTTTACAGGTTTACCCAGAGTATCAAAATAGTCACAAAACAGAAAATAAATAACAAGAATTGTATCAATAAAATACAAAAAGTATCAAAGATACAAAATTACAATAAACAATGAAAGAAGCAGAGCTCCAATATTAACTATTGACCACCCAAACCAAATCATATTATATGGTTAATATCCCACTCATGGTTTAACCCTTCAGGATCACGAGTATGCAACTGAAAGATCCAATATGCCTCACGTTTATTAATAAGCGAAAACAAATCACCTCTCCCCAAGGCAACCTAACTTTCTCAATGCCCTGGAAGGACAAACATCTAGAATCACCTCCATGGATCTCAACTATATGTTTAGCCACCGCAGATGTTGGATTCTGCTGGGATAACTGATACACATGTTCCCTGACTCTCACCTTCAGGGGGCGTGTAGTCCGACCCACATATTGGATCGAGGACAGGGAACATGTGAACAGATAGATAACATGATTCGTACAGCAATTAATGTAATCTTTAATTTTATACATTCTATGATCAATAGTAGATCTAAATTCCTTCGAAACTTTCATCACTTGGCAACATTTGCATATGTTGTAACCGCATCTATAGCTACCTTGAACACTTAACCATGTAGCCGAGGTGTTTTTACTACAAAAGAAGCTAGGGGACACCATATTACCTATTGTGACCCCTCTTCTAGCCCCAAAGCTAACACCTTGCCTAAGAACTTGATCCAAAATCGGATCAGTGTTGAGCATGGGAAGGAGGGATCTAACCAATGAGCAGATCTCAGCATACTGAGGACTATAAGTGGTAATAAACCTTATTTGATTATTCGTATTGGCATCCAATCGCTTTGAAGCCCCAATATCAATTAGGTCCCTCCTTGATCTAGAGGCCGCATATTGATATGCCTTATCCAATACCTTATCATCATAGCCTCGATCCCGAAATCTAGCAACCAATTCCCTAGATGCATCCTCAAAATCCTTATGAGAAAAGCAATTACGCCTTAATCGAAGGAACTGACCCCTCAGAATATTTGCCTTCAAATGTTTAGGATGTGATGAAGACGCATGTAGAAGACTATTGCCAGACACTTCCTTCCTATATATAGTGGTAACTACCCTTCCCATCTGTATATCTCCCCTCAAGGTGAGGTCCAAAAAAGAAACTGATGTAGAATCAAACTGATGAGTAAATCTCAAATTAAGACAATTATGATTGAGATGATCCATAAACAAAAACATCTCCTCTCTGGTACCCAACCATATAAAGAGGAGGTCGTCAATATATCTTCCATACCACAAAATCTTCATCCCGAAAGCATTCCCACCACCAAAGATGTGGGTGGACTCCCACCACCCCATATAGAGATTGGCGAGAGAAGGGGCAAAAGTAGCTCCCATCGCCACTCCAAACCTCTGGAGGTAGAAAAAGCCATCAAAGGAGAAAAAATTGTGGCACAGAAGATACTCGACTACAAGCATTAGGAAATCCACTAATTCCTCCGCGTATCCAGAAAAAGACTTAAGATGGAAAAATAAAGCCTGAAGAGCCAGATCATGGGGTATAGATGAATACAAGGCTGTAACATCCGCTGACAACCAAGCACATCTATCATCCCAGACAATATCAGACATTTGATACAGAACTTGTTTCGTGTCCCACAAGAAGCCAGGTAGGCCTTCCACCAATGGACGAGGGTATATGTCCACCCCGGAAGACAGAGGCTCATTCAAAGAGCCAATACCTGAAACAATCGGTCTTCCTGGGGGACTGACAGTATCCTTATGAACTTTAGGCAAATGGTGGAAGATCGGAATAATTGGGTTCTTGGGGACCAAAAATTCCACTTCCTTCTCATCTAGGATACCCAAGGAACGTCCAACCTCCACTATATGTCTCAATTTGGACCTAAAGAGATCTGTCGGATCAGCATTAAGCCTCTGATAAACATCAGTATCAAGCAACTGTCTCTCCGCCTCCTGAACCTAATAATCTGCATCTAAAACTACCAACGTACCTCCTTTGTCTGACATTTTAAAATGACTTTTTTAAATCAAGCTGAATATTTATATTTGGTGCATAATGTGCAATTTATGTTACAGTAGGTGCTAAAATTTGGTAAAAACTCTGCTTTCAAAAGAGTCACTGTTGCCAGAATTTTTGCCCTTTCCTACTTCACATTTTCAGTAACACAACTTCAAGTTTTTATATACATAGTAAATATTTACTACTCAACACTATTAGCACCAATTTTAGAGAATGTTGGCTTAGGCAACTGTGAAACAATTGCAGTCATTCTAACTGACAAAATGAGTATAACTGCGGGGACAGCCCTAAAATCTGCACTGTATTAGTGATTTAGGAAGGTACCTTGACATGAGTGATGTGGTTTTTGTTTTTGGTATCCCTACAGCTGGGAGATTCTTTAGTCACTAGTTAAAAGAGTTAACGATAATGCTCCTCTGTTTTATTTTTTGCAGAGCTTTACAGCTGATCGACTAAAATTCACTTTAGGAATAAAACAGCACAACCTAATGGTCAATTTATATAAAATGTTTTGATTAAGGGAATTGGTGAAAACTGAAAGAAAGGACATTTGTTTCAGTTGTTTATGACATCAAAAACTTGTGGGATAGATGTACTAAGCTGCATAATTAACCAATCAGTGGAGTTTGTGGATCTAAGAGCTAAAATTATGTTATTAGTTTTGTACCTATATGGTTCATGGTTTAAGGTGGTAAATACCCTCAAATTAAAGCTGACAGCCTGTACTTTATCCTCTTAGTCAACATATAATTTCAAATCCAATGTAATGTTTTGGCCCAGTACTCCTGCACAACAAAATGTGTCACTGTCCAAATACTTACTTCAAATAAAGTTTTTATTTATTAGCAATGGATTTATAACAACTAATAAACCATACTTCAAAAACACATCACCATGTGCACTTCACAGGAGAATGTGTCAATAAAGGCAAATGAGCGTGGGGGATGTAGTTTACAGTTGCATCACATGTTCTATAGCAGAGGTGCACAACTGGGGACTTGTCGGGTCACTGATAGGTCATCATGCACATAAATGCATCCTGTTTGGAACATGGATTATAAGGACGCCGAGTACTCTGTGCAGATGGCACAGACACACAGACTGCAGGCCTGGAGGGTGGTAATGAAAACACTGCTGGTATTCCTGGTCCATGCCCTCCATGTTGCTTTTACTCCTCCTGTCCCACACAGACAGGTGTTTCTGCAGACACAATGGCCTTATGGATAAAATGGAAACTATGTTCACTACTGGGAGACAGAAACATTACCACTGATCTAAATGGATCATTTAATACCTTGAATGCTACAGAGGTCTCTCATGCATTACAAAGCACATACAAAGATTTAAAACCCCAATTAATATCAATGGGTATTTTGGGAATTCTTATTTGGTTTGGCCCAGAATTGCTCCATTTTGCTTTTATACACAAGGTATGGTGGGCCTTCTGTATAAAGGGAAAGTAGATTTGTTCTGGAGCTGCACTGTAGGGAACGACGACAAACTACCCACATTTCTACTGAATTAAATGGGGCTTTTAACGAACTGAATTCTTGAATTGAATTCTTGTGAATCAATGCACTGGTGACCGCTCTAGCATTCAAGGGGTTAATCCTTTAAGTGCCAGAGGGGTGCTCAGTGCATTGCAATGTGATGCGTACCCCTATGGCATGCAAAGGGTTAAAAAAAAAAAAAAAATCTGAACTGAACGGAAATCTGTTATTCGGCTATGGTGCAGATGGCTCACCACTTTCAATTTATATTTAAAGGCATATGTAATATGTAAAACATGATATCCTGTAGGGTTTATCATTCTGTGTAAAACAAGGGTCATTATCCCTTTAACCCTTTGAGTACCAGGTGGATATGAAATGCATTGTTTTGTAATGCATTACATACCCCTCAGACACACACAGTGTTAAACAACAGCGTGCACTGGAATTCCCACTCACCATTTGTACACTCTTCTCTAGTTCCTGAGGGATTGCAAACGTTGAAGATGGTGCCTGAGTGAGGGGCCACGCCCCAGCCTGGAACACAAACAGAACAGGGACATATGAGGGAGGCATACTGTAATTCCACAGATAGGCAACCATCAGACCATCCCAGCCACTGGACTACAACGCTCATCATTCTCAGCAACAACTACTGGTGAGCTAAAATCTGCTCATTTCTGCAGTAATCAAACAAATTATAACCCTTTGGGTGTGCAATGCACTGCACACCACCTCTGAAACACAAAGGGGGTTATGCACTAAGATGTGATAAAGTGGAGATGGTTTCTCCAGTGATATCACTTCCCCTGTTCCTATGTTATTATATACAGCCAGTGCACTAAGATCTCCAAATTTGGAGAAATATAAGTGCATAGACACCATAGAATAACATGGAGTTGGAGAAGTGATATCACTGGAGAAGTCATCTCCACTTTATCACCACTTTGTGCATAACCCCCACAGTGTTAACGCTTCCTTTTTTCAGCGAGTTCATTCAAGGAGTAAGAAACCCTTATTGTGAAAAACATTATATATACTTACACACACACATGCACCCATGGTGCTCCATTCCTTGTATGCCTTTTGCAAAACTTAAAGGTCACTTAAAGGTGAACTACCACCTCTTCACAAATTCAAGTTCAATAAATCCCCATCTGACAACTAGCAGCTTAGTAGCGCTAGTCACCAGAATTATTACCTTATTCCAAAGAAATGTGCATTGTTCTGGGGCTGACAGCAGGACGGATCGCGGACATCTTGCCATAATGACGTCTGCGTACCTGCACTGTCAGTCCTTTCCGGAGCCGGCTGGCTCCTAGCAACACCTCCTAGACCCGGCTGGGACTGACAGCGCAGGCGTGAGGATGTCATTATGGCAAGATGTCCACGATCCGTCCTGCTGTCAGCCCCAGAACAATGCACATTTCTTTGGAATAAGGTAATAATTCTGGTGACTAGCGCTACTAAGCTGCTAGTCGCCAGATGGGGATTTATTGAAGTTAAATTCTTGAAGAGGTGGTAGTTCACCTTTAACACTAAGCCAAAAATACATAAAACCAGTAAATACATAAAACCATGATACTGACTGAAAAATTAAACAGCACAATATATAGGCAGTTTAAATAAATACCTTTAACCCTTTGAGTGCCAAAGCTGTATGCAACAATTTGCAAAGCATTAGGATGTATATCCCTCTGGCACTCAAAGGGTTAACTAGACTAAAAACTGATAGACGACACAACCACCTATATAAAAATATTTCCCCTTTAACCCCTTCAGTGCCAGAGGCTCGGGCCATTTTCTGAACCCTGCAGGCCAGACACTTTTTCAACATTTTTGCTATCCTTCCGTTTAGGCTTGATTTCCTCTGGGGATTTTTAGTTAAATATGGAAAACTATATATTGTTTTTTTCAGAACGAATTGAGCTTTCTCGTGATACCTTACATGAAGAGAATTTTACATCGTGCAAAAAGCTATGATGTCATAATGACAAAAAAAAGTGAAAATTTACTCATTTTGCTAAAATCACATACTATGTATCAAAAACATTTACCTTGATTGAAAAAGTTTCAATTATTTGAAAAAGCCCAGAGTCCCCCGAGTAAAAAAATACCAAATTTGTATAGTTTTACCTAAGTCCAAGGCTAGCGCAGAGCCCTAATCACCAGCAGCGCAAAATGACATTTTCAACTTTATAAACTAAAATGCACATTCTAGGGTTTTTGTGGTAAAACTACCCTAAAACAGTGGAATAACTATATAAAACTATATATTTCTGAAAAGTAGACAACCTGTCGCATCTAATGAGGGGTAACTTGCCTTCTTGCCCCAAGCCTGTGGTACCCAAATGCTTCCAGAAGGTGGCACTATAGGAAAAAAATGGCATTTTCTTACATTTCTGCCCCTTCAACTGTACTGAAATCTGTGAAAACCATGGAATTTACAACTGTATTCATTAGCTAGTGCTCTTGGGAGAAAAATTACACCCCATTGGTTTGGGTTCACCTACCACAGGGGATGCTAGAAGTGCAAAAAGACACCTACTACAACCTCTAAATTTTCTAACATTTTCTCAAACATTACTTGTCTATACAAAAATGGTTATAACAACTAGAGAATTAAAGAAAGGCTACACAAACCATACCATTTTGGAAAGAAGACAACCTGCCGCATCTAATGAGGGGAGAATTGCCTTCTTACCCCAAGCCTGTTGTGCCCAAATGCTTCCAGAAGGTGGCACTATAGGAAAAAAATGGCATTTTCTTACATTTCTGCCACTTCAACAGTACTGAAATCTGGGAAAACCATGGAATTTACAACTATTTGATTAGCTAGTGCTCTTGGGAGAAAAATGACACCCCATTGGTATGGGTTCACCTACCACAGGGGATGCTAGAAGTGCAAAAAGACACCTACTACAACCTCTAAATTTTCTAACATTTTTTCAAACATTACTTGTCTATACAAAAATGGTTATAACAACTAGAGAAGTAAAGAAAGGCTACACAAACCATACCATTTTGGAAAGAAGACAACCTGCCGCATCTAATGAGGGGTGAATTGCCTTCTTACCCAAAGCCTATTGTGCCCAAATGCTTCCAGAAGGTGGCACTATAGGAAAAAAATGGCATTTTCTTACATTTCTGCCCCTTCATCTGTATGGAAATCTGTGAAAACCATGGAATTTCCAACTGTATTCATTAGCTAGTGCTCTTAGGAGAAAAATGACACCTCATTGGTATGAGTTCCCCTACCTTAGTGGGCGCTACAAGTACCAAACTACACCTATTGCAACCACTAATTTTTCTAACATTTTCTCAAACATTACTTGTCTGTACAAAAATGGTTATAACAACTAGAGAAGTGAAGAAAGGCTACACAAACCATACCATTTTTGAAAGAAGACAACCTGCCGCATCTAATGAGGGGTGAATTGCCTTCTTACCCCAAGCCTGTTGTGCCCAAATGCTTCCAGAAGGTGGCACTTGGGGAAAAAAATGGCATTTTCTTACATTTCTGCCCCTTCATCTGTATGGAAATCTGTGAAAACCATGGCATTTCCAACTGTATTCATTAGCTAGTGCTCTTAGGAGAAAAATGACACCTCATTGGTATGAGTTCCCCTACCTTAGTGGGCGCTACAAGTACCAAACTACACCTATTGCAACCACTTATTTTTCTAACATTTTCTCAAACATTACTTGTCTGTACAAAAATGGTTATAACAACTAGAGAAGTGAAGAAAGGCTACACAAACCATACCATTTTTGAAAGAAGACAACCTGGCGCATCTAATGAGGGGTGAATTGCCTTCTTACCCCAAGCCTGTTGTGCCCAAATGCTTCCAGAAGGTGGCACTATAGGAAAAAAATGGCATTTTCTTACATTTCTGCCACTTCAACAGTACTGAAATCTGGGAAAACCATGGAATTTACAACTATTTGATTAGCTAGTGCTCTTGGGAGAAAAATGACACCCCATTGGTATGGGTTCACCTACCACAGGGGATGCTAGAAGTGCAAAAAGACACCTACTACAACCTCTAAATTTTCTAACATTTTTTCAAACATTACTTGTCTATACAAAAATGGTTATAACAACTAGAGAAGTAAAGAAAGGCTACACAAACCATACCATTTTGGAAAGAAGACAACCTGCCGCATCTAATGAGGGGTGAATTGCCTTCTTACCCAAAGCCTATTGTGCCCAAATGCTTCCAGAAGGTGGCACTATAGGAAAAAAATGGCATTTTCTTACATTTCTGCCCCTTCATCTGTATGGAAATCTGTGAAAACCATGGAATTTCCAACTGTATTCATTAGCTAGTGCTCTTAGGAGAAAAATGACACCTCATTGGTATGAGTTCCCCTACCTTAGTGGGCGCTACAAGTACCAAACTACACCTATTGCAACCACTAATTTTTCTAACATTTTCTCAAACATTACTTGTCTGTACAAAAATGGTTATAACAACTAGAGAAGTGAAGAAAGGCTACACAAACCATACCATTTTTGAAAGAAGACAACCTGCCGCATCTAATGAGGGGTGAATTGCCTTCTTACCCCAAGCCTGTTGTGCCCAAATGCTTCCAGAAGGTGGCACTTGGGGAAAAAAATGGCATTTTCTTACATTTCTGCCCCTTCATCTGTATGGAAATCTGTGAAAACCATGGCATTTCCAACTGTATTCATTAGCTAGTGCTCTTAGGAGAAAAATGACACCTCATTGGTATGAGTTCCCCTACCTTAGTGGGCGCTACAAGTACCAAACTACACCTATTGCAACCACTTATTTTTCTAACATTTTCTCAAACATTACTTGTCTGTACAAAAATGGTTATAACAACTAGAGAAGTGAAGAAAGGCTACACAAACCATACCATTTTTGAAAGAAGACAACCTGGCGCATCTAATGAGGGGTGAATTGCCTTCTTACCCCAAGCCTGTTGTGCCCAAATGCTTCCAGAAGGTGGCACTATAGGAAAAAATGGCATTTTCTTACATTTCTGCCCCTTCATCTGTATGGAAATCTGTGAAAACCATGGAATTTCCAACTGTATTCATTAGCTAGTGCTCTTAGGAGAAAAATGACACCCCATTGGAATGAATCGACATACCTTAGGGGTGCCAGAAAAGCATAACTACACCTACCTGTTTGCTTCTTCGAAAATGGCTGCTTGTACTAAAATGTTCATAACTGTTAGAGAAATGACGGAAAGGTATAAAAGGTATACCATTTTGGAAAGTAGACATTCTCCCGCATCAAATGAGGGGTCACTTGCCTTTCTACCCCTGGGCTGAAGTGCACAAATATTTCCAAAAGGTGGCGCTATGGGAATAAATACATGTTTTTTTTACATTTCCACCACTTCAAAGATACTAAAATCTTTGAAAACCATAACATTTCCTGCTGTATTCAGTACCTGCTACCAACATGAGAAAAATGGTAGCCCATTTGTGTGGCTTAACATACAATATGTGGGTGCTAGGAACACGTACGTAAACCTGACACTTTTGTTTCTTAAATTATCTGCTTGCACTAAAATGGTTATAACCATAATAGATATGCAGGAAAGGTAGAAAACAATGCCATTTTGGAAAGAAAACAACCTGACGCATCTAATGAGGGGTCACTTGCCTTCATACCCAAAGGCTGGCATGCACAAATGCTTCCAGGAGGTGGCGCTAATGAAAAAAAAGGCATTTTCTTACATTTCTGCCCCTTCAAATGTATGGAGCTCTGTGAAAACCATGGAATTTTCAACTGCATTCGTTAGCTAAAGCTCTTAGGAGTCAAACGACACCCCATTGGTATGAGCTGAACTACCTTAGGGAGTGCTAGAAGTAGAAAACTACACCTACTACAAACTGATGTTTCTAACATTTTCTCAAACCTGACTTGCCTCTACGAAAATGGCTATAACACCTTCAGAAGTGAAGAAAAGGTAGATAAACTATACCATTTTGGAAAGAAGACAACATGCCGCATCTAATGAGGGGTCACTTGCCTTTTTACCCCTAAGTTAGTTGGCACAACTATTTCCAGAATGTGGTGCTACAGGAAAACAAACAAACATTTCTTTTACACTTCAGTCACTTCAAAGATACTAAAATGGTTCAATGGCGTGGGATTTCCTAGGAGGACTTCTTGCCAGCCTAAGAAAAATGGTACTCAACTGCTGTGGGTTGACATACCAATTTGAGTGACAGGAGTGTAGCTACCAGTGAAATAGGAATGGGAAAGCAAACAGTGTATGTGTGATTTTATGGCTAACAGATGAAAGAAGCTAGGGCGTCAGCCAGTGTACGCGCGGACCTGTGACTACCAGTGTAACAGTGTGGGAGGGTGAGGGATTAGGCAGTGTGTGTGGGTATGAGCAGAGGAGCAAGGATGGTGGAGATGGTGGGGCAGTGTCTGAGAGTGTGTATGGGAGATCTGTGACTACCAGTGTGCACTGTATGTCCCCCTCATACAAAGTTTGATTCCCAGCCTGAATCTAGTGCATACTGGTACTTTGAGTCTACCAATAGGCAGTGGAAACAGGCTGGGGGTCAGGCTGGGGAATGGGACTGCCAGTTGGCTGTGGAACCAGGCAGGGGAATACGGTACATGTGTATGTGTGGGGGGGAATCGGAGGCATTTTTTGTGCATGCCACAAGGGTGCCCAATGCACTGCAAAGCAATGCGTTGGACCCTCTGTTGCACACAAAGAGTTGTTTTTTTTAAATTATTATTTTGTATTCATACCTCGTTGGGGAGGCGGTGTCAGGAACATTTCTGGTGTCCCCCATCCAGGTCTAAAAACAGAATAATAAAAAAAAAAAAAAAGTTTGTGTGTGTGTGTTACAGGGGGTCCAACGTATTGCAAAGCACTGCGTCGGACCCCCCCTGTGGCACGTGCATTTTTTGGGGCTTTTCCCCCAATATTTTTGTGTAGACCTCGTTGGGGGCATCAGAACCCATACAATGAGGTCTAAATAAAAAATAAAAGGGGAAAACAAAATAATCCTTTGGGTGCCACAGGGGTGTCCAGTGGATTGCAAAGCAATGCATTGGGCCCCTGTAGCACACAAAGGGTTAATTTTTTTATCGTTACTTTGTATTCAGATGGCCACCAAACAAGCTCTGATCACAAAGTAATGATAAAAAGTCCTGTGTGTGTGCCACAGGAAGGGGGTCTGCATTGAACCCCTATCCCAGTGGCACACACAGGGTTACATTTTTTTTAATTTATTTTTTTTTTATTATATACCTCATTGAGGGGCATCAGGACCCCCTGATCCTTCCCCAATGAGGTCTTAGTAAAAAAAAATATATATGTCCACAAACGGAGTGACCCTGTGAGTGCCACAAGGGTCTCCAGCGCATTGCAAAGCAATGCATTGGATCCTTGTGGCACTCAGAGGGTTAATTTTTTTTCTATCATTACTTGGTAATCAGAGCTTGTTGGGGGGCCATCAGGACCAATCCTGATGACCCCCCCAACAATCTCTGATAACAAAGTAATGATAAAAGCCCTGTGTGTGCCGCAGAAGGGGGGCTGCATTGCCCCCCCCGTGGCACACACAGGGTTAATTTTTTTTTTATTTACTTTTTTTTATTATAGACCTCATTGAGGGGTATACAAACCCCCCTGATCCCCCCAATGAGGTCTTACAAAAAAAAAAAAAAAAAGTTATCAAAAAAAGTGTCCCTGTGAGTGCCACCGGGGTCTCCAGCGCATTGCAAAGCAATGCATTGGACCGTTGTGGCACTCAGAGGGTTAATTTTTTTTTAATCATTACTTTGTAATCAGAGCTTGTTGGGGGCCATCAGGAGCAATCCTGATGGCCCCCCAACAATCTCTGGTAACAAAATAATGATAAAAGCCCTGTGTGTGCCACAGGAGGGGGGGGGGGGGTGCATTGGACCCCCACCTGTGGCACACACAGGGTTAAATTTTTTTTTTTTTTTTTTTTCTAATTATAGACCTCATTGAGGGGCATCAGGATCTCCCCGATCCCCCCAATGATGTCTTAAAAAAAAAAAAAAAAATCCCCCCCAAAGAATAGACCCTGTGAGTGCAACAGGGGTCTCCAGCACATTGCAAAGCAATGTGCTGGGGCCCTGTGGCACTCACAGGGTTACATTAATTTTATTTTATTTTTTTTATTTTTTTTTTTCATACATTTCAGACCTCGTGGGGGACATCAGGACCCCTCCTGGTGTCTCCCCAGTCATTGATCTCCCAGCCGATAGGCTGGGAGATCAATGATGCGACCGCAGGAGAGCAAGAGCTCTCCTGCCCTTCACTCCTACCACCGGTAGGAGTGAACAGGATCGGGGAAACTTCCCTAACGTCATCGGTGACCATGTCACCGATGACGTTTGGAGGATTCCCCCGGTCCCGCCCACTCCTACCCGGAAGTTCGGGTAGGAGAGAGGGGGAAGGAGAAACTTTGTTTCTCCTTTGTCTTTATTGATCTCCCAGCCCGATCGGCTGGGAGATCAATAACTGGGGAGGCATGAGGAGTGATCCTCATGCCTCCCCATGAGTGCCAGGGGCTTTTTTTTTTTTAATGCGGCCACTGCATGCCGGTTATACCGGCTCATGCAGTGACCGCATTTCACTCTTACGCCGTACGAGCGTGGCACAGCAGGTACAGCTGTGTCCACTCGTACGGCGTAAGTAGCTGGCACTCTAGGGGTTAACTTTTGAGTGCAAGAACAAAGACCAAGGCATTGCTCTACAATGCATCCGACACACTTCTGGCAATGAAGGGGTCAACATGTGTCAAGTGGAGTCCTTCTCAGAATACTGCTACAAAAATGAAAATCTTAGAATAAGTGATATTTTTCACAAGTCTCTTTGGGACTCGTGTAGTAATCAAACGTGGTTTCAAAACATAGTGTGAAACAAAGTCATGAATGTCTAAAGTGGACACAGGCAAAAGGTGATAGACAGGGCTTATTACTCAGAATCCCAGATCATGCACACGTGCGTGGGCACACACACACACCTTATTTTTATCACAGAAAAAGTCACCCACATAGGTCATCAGAATCTATATGCCATGTACCCAAAAAATATTCCAGCTAAACTAATACAAATATAGGCAGGAAAACACATTAAATAGCAATTACCACATTTTATAAAGTCTGTTCCATTGGGAACTCAGAGCTGCAATGCGCAACCCCAAAATGGCTCTTATCAGCGTTTCTGTGGAAATGAGCACCTTGCAGGATAAATGTCCCATACAATCCAATATTGATCCATCAATGGTCTCTTTTCAGTCTCCAGTTCTGCTCTCCTGTTGGTCGTCTGGAGCTTGCAATGCTCCCACAATCTAACTGGCAGATCTGCTTCTGGGAGACACAAAAAACAAACGGCGCAGAGGATTCTCTCTAAGTGCAGCACTCAGTGAACTTGATCCATCACCAGCACCAAACAGATACAAACTCTTGGAAATAGACTCACATTCTTCTGAGGCTATCTCCAGCCTCCAGGAATAATCACCTGTACTGGCTCACACCCCAGTCTGATGGCCTTGGTATAACTCTCGTCTCACTCCAAGATTAAAAAATGTGGAAGTGTTAACAAGTACTCCACACCCAGCACTTCCTATCAACACAACCTATTTGTTTTAGATATAAGTGAATTAATCCAACCTAAGGCCAAAATAAGGGGAATATCAAGTGACGCCAATAACTTCAATAATCTAAAGAAAATGCTGGATAAACAAAAAAAAAATATATATATTTTAATAAAAACATATTTTAAAAAATTCAATAAAATTAAAATTAAATATAACCTATAAAAGTAAAAAAATGAAACTAAAAATATTCAAAACTGACACTGGCTTAAAGGGATAGTAATACTTAAAATGTAAAAAAAAATGTGTTGTAGGGTTTATCTCCCTGAGTAAAACAAGAGTACTCCCACTGCTGAAAGGTGTTTCATTCAAAAGTTACTAATTTTCAAAGTTGAATTTTTTAGGTGCAATATCACAGTGGCCTGAAATTGTACAGTGGCGCTGTTGCTACACCACCCTATGGAGATTTATGGTCAACTGACCAGAGCTGTCCATAGGATCATGTAGCAACAGCGCCACTGTACAATTTCAGGCCACTGTGATATTGCACCTAAAAAATTCAACTTTGAAAATTAATAACTTTTGAATGAAACACCTTTCAGCAGTGGGAGTACTCGTGTTTTACTCAGGGGGATAAACCCTACAACATATTTTTTTTTTACATTTTAAGTATTACTATCCCTTTAATGCATTTCGTGGTACAATACCACTTCCTCAGAAGCCCAAAAATCTGGGAGAGAAAGCTCTGCTGATAGAAGACTATCTGATGAGAGTTGCCCTTAATCCTCTGAGTGCCAGAGAGGTATGTAATGCATTGGGTTAGGGGCATTATGCATAAAGCTAAAGAGGAGCAAGTCTGGAAAAAACAAACTGTACCATATGGCACAAATTATGATTCCCCAAATTTTACATTGATTTAAAAGGGTCTTTTGACTCCTTGAATGCTGTGGAGATCTTCAATGCACTGCTTTGCAAATCACTGAAGACTAGTCTAGCATACAATTGTGTTAAAGGGCAATCATCATGTAGATCGTGCCATATCAGCAGATCGGTTCCCTTGGGACCAGACCTGCCCATGAAGTGGAGGCTGAATTGTGAGCATCGGAGCGTCAGTGAGGAAGCAGAAAACAGTATGAACAGAAGTCCTCAGGTATCAGGTCCGAGAGAAGAGACTGAAGCCTTACAGTTCAGTCTTGTTGGGCTCCTCGTGTGGCAACATTTTCTCTAACAATGTGCAATGGTTGAGGTAAGTACAATATCAAGCTAAAGAGGTGTCACTCTGGAGCAAACCAACTGCACCATAAGAAGGAAATGAAAATTCTCATTTACTTAAAACTTTAACATATCCAAGGGGTTAAAATACCAGTTTAACCCTTTGAGTGCCAGAGGGGTGCACAATACATTGCAAAGCACTCAATGGGTTAATCAACAGGAATTTGCTGAATTTTCATTTCAACCTCACGATGCTGTGTGCTTGCTCTAGAACGGCACCTCTTTAGATTAAACAGTAAGAACCAAAGGGCCAGAATTAGAACAGCAAAAGAGAGTTATTCTGGAGTAAACCAACTGCACCATAGGGGATAAATATAAATTCCTAAACTGGCACACACTTGAATACAGCTTTTTAATCCCAGGAATGCTACAGACGTGTCCAACGAATTGGAGAACTCTCTAGCATTCAAGGGGTTAAATGCCCAATGTAAATTTAGCAGGAATTTGAATGTGTCCCCTATTGTGCAGTTGGTTTACTCCAACTCATTGTTAAGAAATACATTGGCGACCTCTATAGCATTCAAATGGTTAAAAGACCCATGTGATTAAAAGGAATTTTTGTGTGTCCCTTGGGGGATTTGCACGAGAATCGTTCCTCTTTAGGCTTCATGTAACTGCCAAGTGTAGAGACAGTTATTTCATTCTAATGATATTCTTTCCTTAAGAATGAAATTACTGTACAACTGTATATTCTTTATGGAAAGTATTAAATAATCCTTGGCAAGAAGTGTGTGTTCCCAAGTTCCTGCACTCGCATGGTCCATCCTGATGTTCCAGAGTACCCTGGGTATGAGAGGAATTGGAAGACAAACATAAGTGAGGTGTAAGTTCCACGGAATCGACACTGCGTCTATTGCAAAGGCCAGAGGATCGCCCCCTTCCGGGAGCAGAAGGTCGTAACCTTCCTGTTTTCCCTGGTGGCCAAGAGATCTATCGTTGGCACACAACATTGTTGCACAAACAGGTAGAATACATCTGGGTTGAGTTCCCACTCTCCTGGATCAACGTCTTGGTGACATAGAAAGTCTGCCAGAATGTTTTCTACCACTAGAATATGAACAGCTGAGATGGTCGGAATGTGGGCTTATGCCCAACCGAGAATGTCCCACACTTCGAACCAAGCAGCAGCACTTTGTGTGGCCCCTTGGCAGTTGATGTAAGCCACAGCCATGGACCCTCACTGGATTACCTTTCAAGAGTGAGGTCCAGTACTCAAGGGCCAGCCAGATTGCCCAGAGTTCCAAGACATTAATGGACTGAAGAGACTCTTCTGGATTCCACCTGCCCTGAACCCCCAGGTCACCCAGAACTGCACCTCAATATGTCAGGCTGTCGTCCGTTGTGACCAGAGTTCATTCTGGTTTCACAAAGGGTTTGCCCAGCTCCAGGCTGTGCCAGTGAAACCATCACTGAAGGTTCTGACTGGCATCTGGAGAGAGAGATATCTGCCAAACTAAGTTTGCTGGCTTTCCAGGCTAACTCTGGGTGACATGTCTCTGGAGCTCTTGCGTGTGCACCTGAGAGTAAGACACAACCTCTAGTATTGACACTAGTCTGTCCAGCACTCTCATGTACTCCCAGATTGTGGCTGAGGGCCCTCCAGGGCGTGAGACACGTCCTGCATAACCAGAAGGATTTTTTCCTCCGGTAAGAAAACCTTCCCCTGGTGGGTGTCGAACTTCATCCCCAGCAAATGGGGAGTACTGCTGCATGTTCAGAATCCACCTGTGGTGGACCAGAAGCCAAGCACAGTCTTGAATGTGACTGACCAAGAGCTCCTTTGGCAGCCCTGACAAAAAGAAACTATACAGAGGAAGGGATCTGAAATCTATGCGGTACCATTCAGTGAATACCCAGAAAACTCACTGGTTGACAGACTCAGCCCTTGTAGTCGCTTGCTTGGGCTCACATTGCTGTCTGGGCTTGACGGAGAAGCATGTGTGAGAGGCCTGCAATCTTACGGTCTCTGCTTCCCTGTTAGATGGGGGAACAAAAAAAAAAAGACGCAGTTTCCTTGCCATAGTTTGAGGTTTGGTGGGCATTTGAGGCAACAAAGTACTCTTGCCCCTAATAGCATCACTAATATTCTGTTTTAGTTCAGGTCGAAACAGGGACTTGCTCTGTAAAGGCAAGTAAACCAGTAACTTCTTGGAAGATTGGTCCGCAGACCAAATCTTAAGCCACAGAGTGCTCAAAAGGCTTTAGCAGACAATCTGACCACCTAAAAAAGCCTCAAACACATAATTGTTAGCCTCCTTAATGTTGGTCAAAAGGACCAACAAATCCTCCTTGGAAAGCTCGGCACAGGCAGCCTGAATCAGCTGTTCACCCCACACTTCAACAGCCCTGTTAACCCAGGCAGAGGCAAAACCAGTGGCCGCAATATTGGACATGAGGACAGAGTTGAGTTTCTTGTCAGCTGGATCCTTAAGTCCTGCTGCATCTTCCAAAGGCAGCCCAGTAGTCTTAGCCAATGGGGAAACAGGACTGTCCACGGTTGGAGAAGAAGCCCACTGCGCCAAACCTGCTTAGCAAACCTTTTGGTGATTGACAGCCATTTGTCTGGGGTCTTTCACAAGGATCTGGTAAGGAGTGGTATTAGGGGGAAAGAAGGGTGAAGACTTCTTATGTCTCTGGAATACATCTCTAGAAAAAGAACCCTCATCAGAGGTGTTAGAAACCTGAAGGGTCTCCAGGACAGCTCAAATGAGGGAAGTCTCTAAAAAGGTATCAATAAAAATATATTTTTCAAGACAAAACGGCTCTAAAATGAACCTTAAAAAAATATATTTTTATTGATACCTTTTTGGAGACTTCCCTCATTTACAACAAATCTGTTCCAACTAATCCTTAGTTCCAGTGCCTGTTTCTGGATTCCTGAGCAGATACAAGATAATCTCTCTGCAGATTCTTTGGATTAAGTATAAACTTTTCCCAACCACTAAATAAGTGTGAGTATATAATAATTATTACTATACAACTGGTTGTTGGAAAACTGATCAGGCACTATTGGGAGCCCCCATCTCTTTTTAGCTTTTATGTGTTACTTCTACGTGGACATTCTGGGAGCTGCCCGTTGTGTGAATCAAGAGATACTGCTGTTGCGACAATGATAATCCCTCCTGCGCTTATTTCCAGCAAGCACATAAGTGTTTGACTGGATACATCACTTATGAGTAATATTCCATACGGCAAGTGTGGGGTGATTGTTCTATATTACCACACAATGTTACACTAGGAGAGCCTTCTGTTTTTTCGTCTTTTCTACGTAGCATAAACAAGAGAGAAGTAAAAATGGCGACTGCAAAACTGACATCCAATCGGAAGAAAGCCCGCAAAACAGCACTCTGTGAAGCAATGTGTTGCGTACCCTTCTGGCACTCAAAGGATTAATGCTGATTGTGCTGACAGCTTTGAACTAGTTAGTTAACCCCTTAAGGACCAATGATGTACCAGGACCGTCGCGAGTGCCTGTGTATTAAGGACCAGTGACATGTCATGACTGTTTTGATCACAACGCTCCCGCACACGATTGAAGACTACTGGAGCAGACAGTTTCAGCCTCTCTTATGGTGAGCCGGTACACGTGATCTCTCAAAAGTGCTGGCTCTCCGAATGTAATCTTTGTAGTCCTTTAGGGTCTTTGTGGTACCCCAGGTCGGCTTGTCCTTAAGGGGTTCACTGAATGTGATTAGAGCCCATTATTCTTGGATTTTTATCTCAGTCCATTCACAGATAATATTGGACAAACAATGGGAGCCCTGGAAAAGTCAGGAATAGCGGCTTCCCTCAGAGCATATTTAAGACCTCAGAAAATTTAGAAAATATTTACAGTTTATATGCAAATATAAAATTTGAAATGGGCAGGTTAACTCTTTTCTTTAAAGTCTGTGTATTTTCTGAGGTATTTTCTGACGCAAGAGTGGATGGAGCTGAATCTTGTGAGGGGTATGGGTGTGGTCATGGGCGGAGCTAATGTGAATAAGATGTACATTTGTTACTGTCAAGACACTATGAGTGAGGATTGCACTATAATAACAGTGAAAAGGCACAATGCAAGTTTTGGGCCATTACCTGTAATACATAAATCTGAAAGCTGATTCCAAGGTCTATAACAGTGTCTTGGTTCTTGATGAAGTTGTTGAACTTATTGTTGAGATCGGCACTGACGCTCATGTCTGTGTACATTCGATGCAGCTTGCTAGTAAACTCATAGCCGCAGGCTTGCTGTGAACAAATAATCAATGTCATTTATATTGCACATTTTGAACCAGATGCATGGCATAGACTAGGGACAGGTAACTACTGGACCTCTAGCAGTTTGGTGCTACTACTCTTAGCAACCCTAACCAGCTGTCTGGCTGGGGATGATGGGAATTGTAGTCCCGAACAGCTGGGGGTTCAGTAACTGCATTAGGACATAGCTAATCGATTCTAGGGGCCCAATGCAGGCAGCTAAAGATAATTTCTGGAGCATACCAACTGCTTCACATGGGGATGAATTCCACAAATGTACCTCATTTTACAATGGGGCTTTTAACGCTTTGAATACTAGAGAGGTATCCAACGTGTTGTGAAACAATGCCCTGCTGAATTCTCTATCTTTCAAGTAGTTAATAAAGGAGGATTTTAAAGTGTCTCATATTGCTCCTTTTTAGTTTTCTGCATATGGCCCTAGCTGGTTTAACCCACTGAAATCTAGAGGAGTCTGCAACACAGTGCTTTGCCACATGTTGCACATCCTTCTGACAGGCTAATGGTTAAGACAACTATATGCTGAAACACAAATGAGCATTACCGTACCTTTAATTTATTGATCATGGTTTCTTCAGAGTCCATTGACATAGATAAACCATGAATTAATCGCTTGGCTAGCATCCGAGCGTAGAACTGCATAAAAATATTATAAAGTAAATTAACAGTTTTATTCTATGACAATCTGATTATTTGATCTGTAAAAGAAGAACTGATATGAATATGAGAGGGTGAGAGAGAGAGAAAGAGCGAGAGAGAGCGAGAGAGAGAGAGAGCGAGAGAGAGAAAGAGCGAGAGAGAGAAAGAGAAAGAGCAAGAGCGAGAGAGAGAAAGAGCGAGAGAGAGAAAGAGCGAGAGAGAGAAAGAGCGAGAGAGAGAGAGAGAGAAAGAGCGAGAGAGAGAGAGAGAAAGAGCGAGAGAGAGAGAGAGAAAGAGCGAGAGAGAGAGAAAGAGCGAGAGAGAGAGAGAGAGAGAGAGAAAGAGCGAGAGAAAGAGCGAGAGAGAGCGAGAGAAAGAGCGAGAGAGAGAGAGAGAAAGAGCGAGAGAGAGAGAGAGAAAGAGCGAGAGAGAGAGAAAGAGCGAGAGAGAGAGAGAGAGAGAGAAAGAGCGAGAGAAAGAGCGAGAGAGAGCGAGAGAAAGAGCGAGAGAGAGAGAGAGAAAGAGCGAGAGAGAGAAAGAGCGAGAGAGAGAGAAAGAGCGCGAGAGAGAGAGAGAAAGAGCGCGCGCGAGAGAGAGAAAGAGCGCGCGCGCGAGAGAGAGAAAGAGCGCGCGCGCGAGAGAGAGAAAGAGCGCGCGCGCGAGAGAGAGAAAGAGCGCGCGCGCGAGAGAGAGAAAGAGCGCGCGCGCGAGAGAGAGAAAGAGCGCGCGCGAGAGAGAGAGAAAGAGCGCTCGCGCGAGAGAGAGAAAGAGCGCGCGCGCGAGAGAGAGAAAGAGCGCGCGCGCGCGAGAGAGAAAGAGCGCTCGCGCGAGAGAGAGAAAGAGCGCGCGCGCGAGAGAGAGAAAGAGCGCGCGCGCGAGAGAGAGAAAGAGCGCGCGCGCGAGAGAGAGAAAGAGCGCGCGCGCGAGAGAGAGAAAGAGCGCGCGCGCGAGAGAGAGAAAGAGCGCGCGCGCGAGAGAGAAAGAGCGCGCGAGAGAGAGAGAAAGAGCGCGCGAGAGAGAGAGAAAGAGCACGCGAGAGAGAGAGAAAGAGCACGCGAGAGAGAGAGAAAGAGCGAGAGAGAGAGAAAGAGCGAGAGAGAGAGAGAAAGAGCACGCGAGAGAGAAAGAGCGCGAGAGAGAGAGAAAGAGAGAGAGAAAGAGCGCGAGAGAGAGAGAGAAAGAGCGCGAGAGAGAGAGCGCGAGAGAGAGAGAGAGAGAGAGAGAAAGAGCGCGAGAGAGAGAGCGAGAGAGAGAGAGAGAGAGAAAGAGCGAGAGAGAGAGAGAAAGAGCGCGAGAGAGAGAGAAAGAGCGCGAGAGAGAGAGAAAGAGCGCGAGAGAGAGAAAGAGCGCGAGAGAGAGAAAGAGCGCGAGAGAGAGAGAAAGAGCGCGAGAGAGAAAGAGCGCAAGAGAGAGAAAGCGCGCGAGAGAGAGAAAGCGCGCGAGAGAGAGAAAGCGCGCGAGAGAGAGAAAGAGCGAGAGAGAGAGAAAGTAAGAGAGAGAGAAAGAGCGAGAGAGAGAAAGAGCAAGAGAGAGAGAGAGAGAAAAAAAGAGCGAGAGAGAGAGAGAAAGAGCGCGAGAGAGAGAGAGAGAGAGAAAGAGCGAGAGAGAGAGAACAAGCAAACGTCACCGGTGGAAGTACAATTGTTTTACCCAGCTGAAAAAGCACTAAAACATATATGTGTTGCAGTACACTTGTACTACAATCACTTTTGTGTATTAAAATCAGTTTAACCTTTTGAATGCTAAAGGCATCTCCAAAGCATGCACTGGAGTTTTCTCTAGCATCCAAGCGGTTAACCCTTTGAGTGCCATAAAGGTATCCAATGCATTGCAACCCAGTCTGTTGGATAACACTGCAGCTCAAAGGTTTAAATCTTATAGAAGGTCCTTTTATATAGTTCAAGGATCGCACATGGAGCTCTAGAAGATTGACTGGTTGCCTTAGTTTTCTTCCCCTAAAAAAGTGACATATTGTTATCATTATATTGTTACCACAAAATGTCATGTGTTCATTGTACAATTCAGGCAATAGTCTTAAAGTGATTAGTCTGTGGTCCCATGGTTCTGCCAGCAAATGTCACATTTGCCTCCATGGACATAACACCTAGTACTGGATAACAATGTTATTTCTTGGAAAAGACACAAGAGACAAATTCATAGGGGCCATTGTGATTTTCTGTCCATAGTAAGTTAAGCAGTGATAATTATTAGGTGGTGGTAGTTCTCCTCTGATGTATTCAACATAATTATGCAATAGTCTTTTCCCTTGGATTCTATAGAGATCTCCATCTCCCTGCAAAACAATTGGGGTTATAAACTAAGGCGTGATAAAGAGGTAATAACTGCCGAAGATAACATCCAGGAAAGGGTTAACAGGATAACCTACTAGGTTGGATATCTTCACATAAATAAATAAATAAATCTGAACTTTACACAATACTAGGTACTGACATGCTACTTCACAGTAAAGAATTGATAAAATAATCAATTACGCATATTTGTGCAAAAATATATATAATTTAAGTAAAATATACTATATATAGAAAAAGTGAAAGCAACAATGATATAAATGTGTGAATACCAATTTCAAAAGAGATACAATAACTCAAACCACACTTATCACAATTAGTATTACCAGCAATTAAAGGGTTAACCACACATAGGTATGTTCAGAGGTATTAAATAACAATAATTGAACCCAGCAGCATAGAAAAGAAGAATTGTTCCTTACAATTAATTCAAATACAGTTGGCAGCAGTATATATGAATACCTCTGCCCCAAAAACTGTATACTATGCTAAATGAGGTTTAAGGTAGCTTGTCAGGTGAGTAAGCTTTATTATTAAGCCTCTGACAATTCTCCTTTAGAGAATTTAGAGAATCTAACTGGAATAAAATCCTAGATTTAGATCACTATAATTTAATTATCTACCAATTTTAAATATTGCATACCTTCTGAATAAAACATATAAATTGCAATTAATGTAGTCAATAATAAATTATACCAAGAATATACTTAGAAGCAAATCCAATAATATATGTCTAGACAGTATACTAAACTTCATGCAAAATGTATCATAAACATGACCTTAGCAATCCTATGTAAAACCTATAGGGTACTCCAAGGGTTAATCACTTAATAATATAGGATACCACATCCAAGATGGTGGCTTCTTTTGTCTAGTGAGAGGTTTAAATAAACTTCCCACTGTACAAAAGTTTAGACCCAAAAACACACACAAAGAAATCAAAAAAAGAATTCCCCACATTAAATATTAGCGATTATAACCTTTCTAGAAACACAATATATTCTAGAAATATCAACGATTACATTAACTAATTTATAAACAAGGATATATAGATCTCACTGCTATCAACTATTTTACATTTATCTGGCAAAATATGACAATTTACCAATTAATTAATTCTGCTTAATTCAGAATTACTACAGCCAATATAGCTTATTAAAATTGGTCCCAGTTGGGTGGCCAGTCCAATTAATACAAATTATAAGAAAAAGTATGTTTCTTCAATTATAGAAGAAATATGTATTTGAGTCTGACTTTTTGCAGAGTTAAAATAAGTAAAGATATAGTTACCAGTCCAATAAGTGTTTCTCATGATCTCTTTAGCAGCCAGCCAAGTTAAGATGATCAGCCTCTCAGTAGCCCAGACCCCTCAGGAAGCCAAAAAGAAAAAAGGCCCTTTCTCTCTCAAAACTAACATATTTATAATGTAAATTCCTGTTATCAAAAAAAAAACAAGCCCATCTTCTCTGATTGGGAAAAGAGCCATTTCATTATACGGTGATGTCAGAATATATTATCTGCATTTTTGGGAATTCCTCTAAACACCGGTAATAACGCTATGCACTCTAAAAATGGCATTCTTACTCCACATTAAAATTTGCACCTAAAATGACACCTGATCTGTGTTTTCTCAAAAGACAGGAATTCAAGGCGTTATCATACGTCACATAAACATGTCATCCTGCCAGACTTTCATACATGGGAGTATACATAATCCCAGATTTTCACAGAAGATAATGAGTCTGATTTAGACTTATTGTCTAGAATATGGTCATAAATCCCCCTAAAATTCACCCAGATATTTCCCCCCTCCATAGAGGTGAAGAGGCTCCCTTTGTCTAGAAGAATGAACTAATTTAAACACATTTTAAGCAGACTTTCAAACAATTCTGCTATTTAAAATTAACTCTCCACCAGGACAGAGTCTCTGACATAACATGGAGAAGACTTCTCCAGTTCCTGTGTTATTCTATGGAGCCAACTCTGGAGATCTTAGTGCATAGGCCCTATAGGATAACATAGAAACTGGAGAAATTATATCTAAGTTATCATGCCTTAGTGCATAACCTTCAAGATGTTGTAGATTTCCCTTACAGCCAAGGGGTTAAACAAAATATACATTTTTCCAGTGAAATTCTCCTTAGAGGCCATCCCCGAGGTACTAAATGAATCGCAATGTAACTGTGATCACATGCAGAGAAAGGCCTAAGAAGAGTCGGCAGAGTAAGCAACACAGAGGTACTGAACAAGCAGAGAGTCGTGAACCTAATTGAGAACATACCTTCTGGAAAACATCTTTGTCATCAATGTACTTGAATACGGTAATAAAACTTGTTAGCTTGTCTTCCACTTCGTTCTCCGTCATTCCCTTGGCTGATTTTTTTAGCATGTTGTCACAGTACTTGGCCAGCTGCAGGGATTATTAGACATAAAGAAACCTTGGGTCAGTCTCCTTAGCTGTACACGCAAGTTAACCCTTTGAATGCCTGAGCAGTACGCAATGCATTGTAAAGCAAAGCGTTGCCTACTCGTCTAGAATTCAAAGGGTTAAACTGCTTTTCTATGAAAAATAGCAGAGCTGAATCTGACTGTGAATACTATTTGCTTAGGGCTATATTCAATAAGCTAAAGAGGTGCGATTGAGGGGCAAACCAACTGCACCATATGATTTCCATTTGGTTTAAATGCTGCTTTTAACCCTTTGAATGCTAGAGAGGTCTATTAAAATGCATTTCAGAGCAATTATCTGGAGTTCACTCTAGTATTCAAGAGGTTCAAAGACCCGTTTAAATAAAGGAGAATTTCCATTTTCCCTCTATGGAGCAGTTGGTTTGCTCCAGAATTGCACCTCTTTAGGTTATTGAATACAACCCTTAGGGACTGATGTTCTAAGAGAATTGGAACAATTCCAGAGCAAGGCAGCGCAACACAGATGACAAATAAACAATTCCTGTTTATTTAAAGGGTGCTTTAACATGTTGGAGGTTATGCATGAAGTGTGATAAAGAGGTGATAAACGATAAAGAGGCGATATCTTCTCCAGTGATATCACTTCTCCAGTTCCATTGTTATTCTATGGAGCCTATGCACCAAGATTTCTCCAACTTTGAGGATCTTAGTGCATTGGCTCAATAAAAGAACATAGGAAATGGAGAAGGGATGTCAATGGAGAAGTTACCTCCGCATTATCTCCACTTTATCACGCCTTAGTGCATAACCCCCTTGAATGCTACACGTCTCCAGAACATTGAGTTGTAAAGCTTTGGTGACATCTATAGAATTCTAGGGTTTAACCCTTTGAGTGCCAGAGAGGTGCCCATCTGGCACTCAAAGGGTAAACATTATTTTGTGCCATATGATGTAGTTGATTTGCCTCACTATTGCTCCAGTAATTCTTAGTATATCTGCCTTTTAGGGTCACTGACACAAACAAAACAAGAAGCAATTATGGGGGCAACCAACTGCACAATATAAATTCCCCAAATTCCCATGAATTTAACCCTATGAGTTGCTAGAGGTGTACGCAATGCATTCCATACCTCTCTGGCACTCAGAAAGTTAAATAGGGCTTTTAAATATCTGAATGCTAAGGAGGTCAACAACTCATTGTTTTGCAGCCCTCTGGCACTCAAATGGTCAATGTAGTCACAATATTTCTCTCCTCTGGTGGAACGGACCTATCTCAGCATTGCTCCTGATTGTCTCTGTGCATATGGGTCTGAGAATGTGCAGATGTTCACACAGAATGTCTGCAATGCTAATGTTAAAAACCTTTTCTAAAATTACTAATAAGCTTTCCACCAGAGTCTACACTGGAGTACGCAACCTTTTGATCTACAGCTGTTTTAGACCTCAACTCCCCTCATTCCCAACCAGATGCTGGATGGTTGGGAATGATGGGATTTGTATTCCCCAACAGCTAGAAAACTACAGGTTGCCAACTGCTGGTTTAAACTCACTGTAAGGACCCTAAAAGTGGCAGACATAAAAAAATAAGAGCCCTGATGGGAAATATTTTAAGGTCCCAATTTTGCTGCATATTATTGACAAATCCTTATTTTAAGATTCCATTGCTCAATAGGTCCTCAAATGGGACTGGGCCATAATTCTTTGCATTTGCTGTGTTACGGATATTCCTGCCCCCTTGTGGTAAAAAGGAAAGTAGCCTTTTAACGAAACAAATTTTTAGTCTTAACACTCCATGCAGCCACAGAATTCTGCTCTGTGGTGCCACACCAGTGGTATATTAACGTACCACTTGCAAAGAACTGTATTTGGAAACATTTCCATCATCAAAGGACTTAACCCACAGGATCCAAAACAATAACTGATTCTGAAATGGCTGTGCTAAGAAAGACTTTGTTTCCTAATGATGTCACAAACCTGTAGATTGTTACTATGCACATCATGAAGTGATAAGAGAAGTTTGCTTTCTGGAGTTTTTGTGTAATTACAGTGAGCCTATTTTTATTTCCATTATATTCGGATTTGTGATTTTCAGTTTAATTATGAAATCACTAGTGTAAAAGCCCGTGTACACTGGCCAAGGTCCAGGTAATGTTAAGAGGCCGCTACCTCACTGCTCCATGCGATGCAGTCTTGCGTCGCCTCTCTCACGCAATGCAATCATGCGCAGTAGAGACTGGCCGAACACGGGCAGTCTTTACTGTACATGACTGCATCGTGACAAACATCCTAGCGAATTATTATATAGGATACTTGTTATGAACATCTTTTCTGCAGAGCTGACCTGAAGTTATACAGATTTCTTCAAGCTTTCAAAATAGTCTTTTTTTTATTCATAAAACTACTTAGAGAGTTACATTTATAGATTATGTTAATTAAGGCATAATGTGCATGTACTTCTCGTCTTAGCCCAATATTACCTCCCCCACTCACTGACGCTTAACTTGGTCAGTGTTAAGGAAGGGGGCAATGCACTGCTGAGCAGTGCCAGAGAGTGGAGAAGGTAAAGATAAGACAAGAAGTGCCTGCACAGAATGCCTTAAAGGGGAACTACCACCCCCAATAAATAGCCATCTAGCGATAAGCTTACCAGTAGTACCATTATCCAGCCTAACTGCCGCGTTAGTCAGAAATCCTACTTCTGCCAAGACTGACGGAAAGAAAACAGCACAGACATCTTTGCTTAGAGACATCTGAGCGCCTGCACTGTTAGTTCAGGTCTCCTCTAGGAGGCTTTGCATGATACCTAAAGGTACCAGAAAGGACTGATGGCGCAGGAACTTAGATGCCTCTAGAGCGATGTTGCCTGGCCGTCGGTCTCGGCAGAAGTAGGATATCTGACTAACACGGTAATGAGTTTGGATAATAGTTCCGCTATAATTAACATAATCTACATAGCTAAATAACTCAAATACAGTTGAACTTCTCAACTGGGGATTGTACTGCTCGTTGCTGTACCTGTATTTATTTTCATTCAATAAACCTTTTAAACCTCAAACAAAAAAAACATAAACCCAAAAAAAAACAAAAAAAAACACCTAGTTTTCTAAATAAAAAAAAATAGCTAATATAACATGTCAGTGATTTCTAAACTTATTTCAAAACCTCCAAAGTTGTTTTAAGGTGAGAGAGTCCCATAACTTTTTAACCCTTCTGAGTGCCGGAGGGGTATACAACTGTTTTCCTAGTATGGTAAAAATCCTCATTTAAATCCATGAGAATTTTCATTTGTCCCATCTAGCAAAGTTGGTTTTTCCCCAGACCTTCTTAGCACATCAGCCGCTGTAGCTCATAGCACTAAAAATATGAGGTAGCACGTGGCATCCGATGTACCCACCAATTCGGGTGCTTTGCAGACAGATTTCGGTTCTCTGTAGTTGACCACACAAGTAAGAGCCTATGTACAGAAAGAAACACATCACTGGGTTAATGATCCAGTATATCACTGCATGTACACAACATTACACGGATACTTTCATAGAGTGGGCAGTTTTTCAGTAAAACCTTTTTTTTTAGAAAGGGAAAATGATCCTTCCTATCATATATATATATATATATATATATATATATATATATATATATATATATATATA
Organism: Rhinophrynus dorsalis; assembly: GCA_037306005.1. Taxonomy (NCBI): domain Eukaryota; kingdom Metazoa; phylum Chordata; class Amphibia; order Anura; family Rhinophrynidae; genus Rhinophrynus; species Rhinophrynus dorsalis. The sequence continues at coordinate 443,755,552 of CM074723.1, forward strand.
TATATATATATATATACACTAGTATGGAAGCCCATATACACGGGCTAAAGTGCACCCAGCTGCTGCCCCGGAGCCGGTAGCAGAGACATGACGTGAGCTACCCGGAGCGGGGCAACACGTTCGGCGAGTCTCTACTGTGCGTGCGGGAAGCTCCAGATGGCTCACAGTGAAGCTCCCTGTGTGGGAAACCACACATGCACAGTAGAGACTCTCTACTGCTCATGTGTGGTTACGGCTCACAGTGAGCGATGCATTCTACCACTTTATATTATACTAGTTGAATAGCCCGTTACACGGGCCACAGTGCCTCTGGCAGCCGGTCGCGGGGCAGTCACGCGCAGTAGAGACTGGCCGCGCCACTGCTGATACAGAGCTGGACGCTCCTTAGGAGCGCCCAGCTCTGTATCAGCCGCGGCGCGGGCAGTCTGTACTGCGCATGACTGCCGCACGCGCAGCAGTGTCTACTGCGCATGTCGGGCGTTACACACAACTTAGCGAATTATTATATAGGATGAGATATATATATATATATATATATATATATATATATATATATATATATATATAAATATAGTTCTGAGCGATGGCACTCACTGTAAATGAGTCTTAGGGCCTGGGTGCACGTCCGTGGTGTGAAGCATACATACATATATTAAAAATAGACAATCTTGATAAAGGCTGTGCAATACAGCCAAAACGTCGATCACAATAAACCACCTTTGCTGACTTCCAAAAAACCTATGAGTGCTGCCTATATTTTATTTTTGATATTTATATATATATATATATATATATATATATACACACACACACACACACACACACACACACACACTAAACAGTTGTGCGGCACGGTTTTGCCTGTATGGAAATTTTTTTTTTTTTTAAACCCTCTGTGTGTCAGAGAGGTATCCAACGCATTTCGTTGGATACCTCTGTGGCAGGCAACGTGTTAATTGTATTATGGCTCCTTGGTCTGAGAGATAGGCGTTTTCCTAATAGAGAACCAAGAATCCGGGGTTCTAAGAGTGGTGTTGACTCCTCTAGTGATTTTGACTCATCCAGTAGGTCAGAGTTATGCGATAGTGCTTCGGAAACTACTTTTTTAGGGAGACAACGCAGAAAAAACAAGACAGTAATTCAAAAAGACAAACAAGGAGAGGGGGAAGAAAACACACCACCAGTTCCCATGGTTCTTCGACAACGACCGAAATAGCTGTATATAATTTGTCACAACGTAATCTCAATCCTTTAGAGATGGCAGTTTTAAGTAAAGGGTTGAGCTATGTTCCCACTACTAGACAGGATCCTTTTCTTTGGGAAATTGATTTGTTTAGATTACACAGACAGGCTTAAACTTAAGGACTTTTTCAGAGACAATAAGTTTGCTAACAAAGATTGTCCATTCAAGAAAAAAAGTACCTTTGACCCCAAATGCAGTAACAGCTATGTTGATTCTTTCATGGGCCTTATTTCCAGAGACACTAGGGGTATTGTACAGAAAGAACCAACTAGTTTTCGTAATCTCTCTTTTAAAGAGGAAAGGGCCATTAGAGATTTGGCCAATGATAAATCTATTATCATCAAACAGGCTGATAAGGGTGGAGGTATAGTTATTCTTGATTATCAATATTACAGAGAAGAGGTTCTGAGTCAATTGGCTGACAGAAGGTGTTACAAGAAATTGGACCGTGATCCTACATTACTGTATAAAAAAAGAGATTGATTTGGTTATCTTATTGGGATGTAATAACCGCTGGATTAGTATGGAAACTAAAGAATTTTTGATACAACATTATCCTAAGGTGCTAGTCCTCTATACTTTACCTAATATCCATAAATCCCTTGAGACACCTCCTGGAAGGCCAATTATCTCAGCTAGGGGTTCCCTTTGTCAACCCCTCTCACAGTTTGTGGATTTTTATTTGCAGGACCTTGTTGTTAAAATACAGAGTTATGTTAAGTATTCGACAGATTTCATCACTAAACTCCCAGATTATCTTGAAGGAGAATTCCTGTTGGTCACCCTTGATGTATCATCTCTCTATACTAACATTCTGCATGACCTAGGTGAACTAGCAGTACGCATGGCCCTTGAATCTTGTGATGCATATGATGGGCCACCCATCGACTTTCTACTTTTATTGATCGATATTATACTCAAGAAGAATTATTTCAAGTTTGAGAACTGTTTTTATCTCCAATTATATGGTACTGAGATGGGGTCGAATATGGCCCCCACATATGCATCACTCTTTATGGACTATTACGAACGTTTACATATTCTCTCTCATCGGAGTAGTGAGAAAATCTTATTTTACAAGCGCTACATTGATGATGTGTTTTTGTTATGGAAGGGGGATTGCAGGTCATTGAGACAGTTTGTTGATTACCTCAATAACATTGAGTCCACAATCAGATTTTCCCTGACGTATAATGAAAAATCCATTGATTTTCTAGATATGACCATCTATGCGGAGGATGGCCATATTAAAACTAAGATTTTCAGCAAACCCACTGATCGCAATACCCTTCTGAATGCTGACAGTCATCATCCTATTCCTTTGAAGAGGGGTCTTCCATACAGACTCTGAGATTAGGAAACAGAGTCTCAAGATAATGGGTGACAGGTTTCTCCAAAGGGGTTACAGTCTGGAAGTTGTTGACTCAGCTATTAAGAAAGCATGTGCGCTGGATAGATCTTTGGCGTTATTTCCTAGTGAGACTTTGGTCAATGACAAAAAAGCTGAGAGGTTATGTATTCAAACCACCTATTCTACAGCATCTCCCAAAATTAAGCAAGCGATCCTGGACAGGTGGCCCATCCTTGCTGGTGATGCGGGTTTGGGTCAATTTGTCCAGAATCCACCTCTGTTTTGTTACCGCAGAGGAAGGAATTTAAGGGACAGACTGGTTAAAGCAGATCATGTGGAAAAGTACACCCAGGCAGGGCCGGTGCAAGGATTTTTGTATACACAGGCGAAGGTGCATTTTGATGCCCCCCCCGACCCGGACACAATCCCCTGCCCCCCCGACCTTGCCACAATCCCCTGCCCCCGCCCACATATTTACCTCCACATTGCCCCTTCCACAATGCCCCCTTAACTCCACATTGTCCCTTCATCTCCACATTGCCCCCTTAACTCCACATTGTCCCTTCATCTCCACATTGCCCCTTCCACAATGCCCCCTTAACTCCACATTGTCCCTTCCACAATGCCCCCTTAACTCCACATTGTCCCTTCATCTCCACATTGCCCCCTTAACTCCACATTGTCCCTTCATCTCCACATTGCCCCTTCCACAATGCCCCCTTAACTCCACATTGTCCCTTCCACAATGCCCCCTTAACTCCACATTGTCCCTTCATCTCCACATTGCCCCTTCATCTCCACAATGTCCCTTCCACATTGCCCCTTCATCTCCACAATGCCCCCTTATTTCCACAATGCCCCCTTATCTCCACAATCAATGCCCCCTCCACATTGCCCCCTTAACTCCACATCGCCCCTTCATCTCCACAATGCCCCTTCCACATTGCCCCCTTAACTCCACATCGCCCCTTCATCTCCACAATGCCCCCTTAACTCCACATCGCCCCTTCATCTCCACAATGCCCCTTCCACATTGACCCCTTAACTCCACATCGCCCCTTCATCTCCACAATGCCCCTTTCACATTGCCCCCTTAACTCCACATCGCCCCTTCATCTCCACAATGCCCCCTTAACTCCACATCGCCCCTTCATCTCCACAATGCCCCTTCCACATTGCCCCCTTAACTCCACATCGCCCCTCCTTCGGCACAGAGCTGAGGCTCCCGCGCGCTGCTCTCAGTAATGCAGAGCACTGGGAGATGATGTCATCTCTCAGCGCTCTGTATTACTACAGAGCCAGGGTCTCTCTGCGGTGTGTAACATAGACACTGCGAGGGAGCGCTGATTTACACAACCAAACGCTCCCTCGCGGCGTCTTTGTAACACACCGCAGAGAGACCCAGGCAGATATATATATTATATATAAAAAAAAAACAAAAAACAACTTCCCTCTTTTCGGCGCCCTTCCATTGCGGCGCCCTTCCATTGCAGCGCCCTAAGGCAGCTGCCTGTTCTGCCTTAATGGCAGCTCCGGCCCTGCACCCAGGATAGGACCTGGCTCCCACTGCTGAAAGGTGTTTCATTCAAAAGTTATTAATTTTCAAAGTTGAATTTTTTAGGTGCAATATCACAGTGGGCTGAAATTGTACAGTGGTGCTGTTGCTACACCATCCTATAGAGATTTATGGTCCCGGGACCAGAGCTGTCCATAGGATCGTGTAGCAACAGTGCCACGGTACAATTTCAGGCCACTGTGATATTGCACCTAAAAAATTCAACTTTGAAAATTAACAACTTTTGAATGAAACACCTTTCAGCAGTGGGAGTACTCTTATTTTACTCGGGGATAAACCCTACAACATATTTTTTTTTTTTACATTTTAAGTATTACTATCCCTTTAAAAACAAATAAACATGGACTGAGGAAAGGGAAGATAATCAAAAAGAAGAAAGGGGTGTTAAACTCTCAGGTTTTGGGGCTCAGGATGGGTTAATTAGTCATTTGTGGGTAGTGGGGTATCAGGTGAATGGATTGTATTGATTTGTTTGCAATCCGATTCACTTATACTTTGTTCATCAAATATGTGTGCCTTTATACTTTACTCATTAAATAGGCGTGCCTTGTGTGGCAAGTGTCGAATTAGACAAACACATATAATGAGTATTTACACCGGTCCAGCTATTTATATTCTCATGCATGTGCATTAGTATACACTGCATTAATGAGCAGTTTGTGTTTTGTATAAATCAGGTCCTGAAGCTTTAATTAACCTTTCATTCCCTACCGGGTGTCTGATTATGGTATTCATTATCTCAATGTTAAAGTAGATTACTCCCTCCCACAAGAGTTTTTATCCAGCATACTTAACTTATATATTATTGTAGTCCTTAGTACCTCCTGTATTATAGCAGCTCGTATGTTGTACAGAGTTTCGCATTGCTACCATTGATTTACTGCCGACAAAGCAATCTGAACTGTGTTAGAACCCATAACAACTATATCATATGCTTCAAAGTTAAAGCGCTGCACCTGATCTCGTTTGGCGTCATTATCAGTAGTTTGCCAAGTGACAATTTTGTAATGGGCTATCTAGGGTTAAGAGTCTGGTTGAACAACAGCTCCAGAGGTAATAATAGCAACGGAGACTCTGGGTAAAGCTACCGGTCCTGTCCTTAACACTAGCAATCAGCCGACAGACAAATAAATTTGTATGGTCTGTGATCTGAAGGACATAAGTGTTTGCTAAAGCAGCTGGAAAAGTTAAAGTGACGAGTCCTCACTTTCCCTAATACTCACTATGGAACATTACCTCCGATTCCCATTAATACCCAATCTGATCCCTGAGCTATAAATCATAACACTGTTTATTTAATATCAATGAAAGAAAGAAAAAGGGGAGACATGGCATTTGTGCGCTCCCTAGCTCTAACTCGACCGGTTTCGCATTTTGCTTTGTCAAGAGTCACTACACAGGATCGCACTACACAGGCCTGTACTATACAGGCTCACACAAAATAATTAAGCTTTTAAAAATCTTATCCTAACATGCTGCCTCTCATTATGACTGGTGGATTTGATATCAGGGGCTGGGTAAGCAGGAGTAGTGAACACACATCAGTGATGGTACAGGGGCTGTATACCCACTGGTAATGAAGGAGAAGTAACACTTCCTATTAATAACGTCCCACTAACATTACCATGGACAGGAAATCCTAATAGGCCAATGTCCAGTAGGTAGAATTTGTGTCCTGTGGTGCTGCTAGCAACTGTCATGTCTGCCCCCACCGAAAATGACATCCAGAACTGACTGAAGATGTTATCTATTGAACAAACTAGCATAAATCACACAGACTGTTAGTATTTTCTGGACATGGTATGTAAAGCTGATGGGTTATTATTAGGGGTATTACTTCTCATTTACAAAGGGAACTTCACTCTCTTAAGGAAGAGCTTACACACTGTAGTAAATATTTAAACAGATAATAGATTCCTCTTTGACAGACAGGGAGAGATGCAGTTTCTCTAACTAAAGGGACTGGCACACACCTGTTTATTTATTAAAGCACATATGAATGCTACAGTACTATGGGGTTTATGCACTAAGGTGTGATAAAGAGGTGATAAAGAGGAGATGACTTCTCCAATTATATCACTTCTCCAATTATTATGTTATTCTATGGAGCCTATGCACTAAGACTTCTCCAACTTTGGAGAGGATAGTGTAGGCTCCAAAAAATAACATAGGAAGTGGAGAAGTGATATCACTGGAGAAGTCACCTTCTCTTTATCACAGCTTAGTGCATAACCCCCATAGTACTCTAATGTATCATATGTGCTTTAATAACAAATTAGAAAAACTGCAAATGTACATCGTAAAAATGCCACCTAGTGGAAAAACTCTACAACTGCATCCCAAACTGGCAAATCCATCCTTAGCAGATTACAGTTCTACATTGTGACTGATTCATTAGATTTGGTACCGTTGTATTACTTATGTATGTAGTTAGTTATTTCCAGGATGGGAAAATCCCTGGAGCCTGATAAAGAAAGGCCCTAAAATGTTACATCTATAGAGATTCACCCCTGGCTCCTAATATTTTTGTTTCCTCGGAGTAACTATAACAGTGATCGTTCCATGACAGGACAGAATGCACTCCAAGGAATGGCTCGTCTCCTAATGACTCAGAAGTCATGTGAACAGGTGTTCCATTAACCACTCGGATACTGTAAATGTCTCCAGTTCAGTGAGGAGCAATGCGTTCAGATCCTCTGTAATGGGATTAAAGTGTCACTTTACCATTTTACAGAAGATGGCTTATGTCAAGTTGAATAAGAGCAGCAGGACATAAAGTTGCTGCGGACAATACACATAAACATTAGGATTATTTATAAGAAGCTGTTTGTTATCATATTAAGGGAACTGGCAATATCATTTTCTAATTAACCCTTCAGGCTGCAGACGTTATTATCATTATTACCTTGGTGAATGCACATAGGGAATTCTATTATTTTGTGCGTTCAGCCATTTGCCATTGATTACTTCTGGCCTTAACCCATTGAGTGCCAGAGGGGTACATAACACATTGCTTTTTACCCCTCTGACACTCAAAGGGTTAAACCTGCTTTTCTTATGCATATGTGGGTTTTCCTATAGAGACTCCGTTTGTTTAATTTTGGTTGTACAAGTGCTAAAACCTAATTTGTTGAGATAATTAACCTTTCTTTTGATAGCAAGAACTTATTCTGCAGTGCTGTTTAACAAGGAATATACAACAGCACAGTAGGAACAGAAAATAAAAAGATCAGAGGGCCCTTCTTGATACAGCTTACAGTCTACAGGAAGAAAGGTTGGGCCACATAAGGTATAAGTACTACATGGGCACATGGGCCTAACTGTCAACTTCTATACACCTTACAAGGCACCCAGGACTGAGCCATATTCCACTGGCTAATTGGCCATGAGTTTGCAACAGGAGGGATTCCTTGGACACAAAGAAGGACCAAAGAGGTTTCCAGGGGTGAGATACAGTAAGATGTGATAAAGAGGTGACAAAGCAGAGATCACTTATCCAATCCCTATGATATTCTATGGAGCCTATGCACTTCATTTTCTCAAGTGGGAGAGATCTTTGTGCATAGGCTCCATAGAATAACAAAGGAACTGGAGTAGTCATCACCACGTTATCACCTCTTTATTGCATAACCACACGTGTTTCCTGGATGGATATGAAGATGACAAAGAACGCCAAGATACAAGAAGAACAAGAAAGGTAACTGTGAGTGAAAAGTATTAAAATTTGAACCATCTTATTTCAACACAATAAAAGACTGTTCTTAGCTGTTACAGAAGGGTGTCAGTACCCTCTCATCGCCCATTCAGAAAGGCTGTTGCCTTATGGATGGTCTATAGCCAAAACTGTTCTATTACTTATGAGACTCCCCTGCTGCAGAGTCCTGAGGGTCATCACACAGCACGAATGGATACCACCAAAGGGCATTTATGAATATATTTTAGACCACAAGTACCAGACTGAGAATATGTACAGATGTTAGCAAGGCTACAGGGTATTTAAGTGTATATAACACTATTTCTTTTTAATTGCTGGCACTTCTTTAAAGGTATAGCAACACAATATGTATATAAAAAAAAAATTATATATATATATATATATATATTTATTTATTTGGGTTTATCCTATTGAATAAAACTAAGGTACTCACAATGCTGAGAAGTGTTTTTTCAAATGTAATTGCAGCCCAGATTTGAACCTTTTCGGTGAAACATCTCTGAAATTTTACAGTGGCGCTGTTGCTACACCATCCTATGGACAGCTCTGGTCAATTGACCATACACCTCCATAGGATGGTGCACCAACAGCGCCACTGTGAAATTCAAAGATATTGCACCGAAAAGGTTCAAGTCTGGGCTGCAATTAGTTTTTTTCTTCAAAAAACACCTGTCAGCAGTGAGAGTGCCCTTATTGTACTCAGGAGGATACACCCTACAATATAAATGCTACTGTATATTAAGTGTTACTACCCCTTTAACACAATCTGATTATTTAATTATAAATTCCCTGTGCTAGAGGGTATAGCTTAATGTATCAGGTGCAAGTTACAACAAGTAATAAAAATTGCTGGAGCCAAAACATTTTGGAAAACATACACAACCCAGAAGGAAGAGATTTAATCAGAGCTTGAGCTTATACTCTTACATGACCGTGTTCCTAACCTGCAGGTCTCATTACTAGGGCCCATCTCCAAAAAGAAAATAGAATGATTATGAAGCAAAACAGCTGCAGCATATGGAACAAATACAAATTCCCACAGATGTAAATGTGAATTTTAAAACTGGCACTCAAAGGTTTAAACCCAAGACTGCTAGAAAGGTCTACAATGTATTGAGAAATAATATGATGAAAGCCTCTCTTGGGGTTAAAAGACCCATTTATAATCATTGGGAAATGTAGGATTTTGTGTTTGTCAACTATGACGTAGCTGGTTTTCTCTGGAATTAACCTATTTTTTTTTTTTTTAACACTTTATTGATAAATAAATTATACAGCGTACAAAAGACAAAGGTACAAGTAAATGTATGGAAAATGGAAAATAATTAGGCTGTAACCAGCAATGTAACTAAAAATCCACAGCTGTCTACAAATTAAAGTGTGAAGCATAATCCATTGTGTGTGACTTCGAGATCTGAAAGTACCCAGGCTACAACTGTTGGAAGTGGTGGGCCATCCATGCCAGTCTTTGCCCCAGATGGAATCCCAAACAAGGGAGTCTCCAAGCTCCTCAAGCCTGAGGAAGCAAGGATCTACTATACACCAACCCCATTCATCTGACGTCTCCCTAGGATCTAAGGCTCTTCTACACACCAACCCCATTCATCTCACGTCTCCCTATCACCTTCACATCCCATCCCACTAGTCTCCCCGTCCCTGTTTCCTTTTTCAAATAGGGCTTTTAACTCCTTGATCGTTAGAGAGGTTTCCAACGCAATGCAAAGCAAAGCAAAGCGTTGGCGACTTCTCTAACCAAAGCTAGAGATATAATGTTTTAAACTACCCCCTACCTCCCCTTTCCCTGGTGTCAGCTGTAAAGCGGACAAAAGGAGATTCGTGTCAGCGACTCAAGGAGACTCTTCAGCAGAGCAGAAATATCGATATTTAAAAAAAAAACTACTTCATTGGAACAGTCTACAAAGTGTGCTTGCAAACCAGGAACACTTTGTAGACTGTTCCAATGAAGTAATTCTTTTTAAACATCACTATTTCGGCTCTGATGAAGAGCCGCCGACTGGTCCCAGGACCAGGATCTCCTTCTGTCAGTACAAGGAAGGGGGGTGGGGGGAGGGAGTTTAAAATGTTATATATCTCTCAAACCATAAAGATTTGAGAGATGGGACTTGTTCCAGACGCTTTTTTTTTTTTTTTTTTTTTTTAAATCTACAATATTGCATCAACTTAAAACCGGGCATTACTAACCCTTTAAAACTTTTGTGTGCCAGAGGGATAGCAAGTACATTGCTTTGCAATGCATTGGATATCCCTCTGAAACGCAAAGGGTTAAGCAAATTGTGATTAGTTCTCTCACATTATCTGTGTCTGACCAGCCAACCCGGAATATGATTTCCTTCATGTCATTAGAACCCTGAGCTCTACATCAGTAGAAAAGGAGTGGATCAGATGGCAAATTAACAGACTTTGAAACCAAGACACTGGTTGTGAAGCTGTGAAAACTTTGTTTAATTCCCAGAGTCAAATCTTGTGGGTGTGATAAAGAGGTGATAAAATGGAGATCTCTTCTCCAATGTTCTGAAATCTCCAAGTCCTAGGTTATTCTGTGGAGCTTATACCACAAGATCCCGCAAGTTAGAGAATTTTTTTAGTGCATAGGCTCCATAGCATAACAAATGACTTGAAGATTATAGAATACTGGAGTAGAGATCTCCACTTTCACTCATTTATTACGTCTTTGTGCATCTCCCCCTTGTCACTTTATCTCCCTATGCCTCAGACATCAAAAGCTCTATGTATAGGTACTCATTGTTCTTGCAAATGTTTGTAATTTAAAAATTGGTAGCCCAGAAGAAGAATAAAAATATCATTATTGTTGATAGTTTACCTTGTCTAGTGCACTCATAAAATGTTGATCTCCATTTAAAACAGTGTTGACAAGTGAAACAAATTTACTGTGAACTTCCAAGACTGACTCCACAAATTGAGTTGGCATCTGAAAGTACAAAGAAAATGTTACAAAGTGGATATGTACCTTCCTAAACATCATACACAGTCTGGTACCTGTTCTGTCTGCAGTGAGGTCACTTCCTACTGCTGTCAGACAGACCAGCTCCATCAAAGCAAATGAGAGAAAAAAAAGACATTGGGGGAGATGTATAAAACTGGAGTTATAAAGAAAGTGTCTGTAAAATTGCCTCAAAGCGGCTTAAGACTATGTATAAACGTTTAGTGACTTTTTCTCTAAGTGCCAACAACAGTTAGTTGACTTTTTTGAAAAGTGGAGTAGAAATGGTCTTGGCCAAATAAGAATTATGTCCAAATTTGATAATTGCGCCAAAAAATAAGGGCATTTTTAGTGATTAAATCTGAATGCCAGATGTAACCTGTTCTGAAATTAACCCCTCAAAGACAGGAGTGGTCTCTCTCAGACCCCCTCCCCTGTTCGGTACACGTAATTAGTCAAAGTGTGTTGGCACGCCGACAACGATCAAATACGTCCTTAAGGGAAGATAACTTACCCATACCTCTGATCATTAAGGGGTTAACGTACTCTGTTCCCATATCTGTAAGGACATGGCCTATAGTTTAAAAGATTTTAGTATTAACCCTTTATGGCCCTTTAACCCCTCGAATGCTAAAGTGGTTCCCAACGCATTGCAAAGCAATGCACTGGAGACACCTCTAGACTTCAAGGAGTTAAAAACCCCACTTAATTCAAAGGGAAGTTTGGATTATTACCCTGTGGCGCAATTAGCTTTCCTCAGAATCACTCTACTTTTCCTTTAAACATGTATCCTAAAATGGAATCAGGGTATTTTTGTTCCCAGAATCCTTTTCTTTCAAAACAGCAACAACAACAACAACAACAACAACAACATTGTTTTCTGCACAATTACCTGTGATAATTGTGAGATTCCACTGAAACCCATACTGCAAATTTATAGACACATTAATGTAATGTTGCAGAAAGTTGCAGCAAGCTGTGTCGACCTGCTACTGGTGTTGCGATACTCACCCATGTGAACCACTAGAAACACAGTTGATTCGTATTTTTTTCTTCTTCTAGTATATTACTACACCTGAAACAATCATCTGTATGAACGGAGCCTAAACTGCCATGATAAATATAAGCAATAAATTAAGAAGGGTATCAGAGAATACTTACATTTTCCTGAGAAAGATTACTAATAGCTCTAAGGCCTTCATCGTGGATATGGTTTTGGAGCTCCTGAATCATATGAGGTAAACCATTTAATACTGCACGGAGAAGTGTGTACATATTGGCCATATCTGCAATTCAGAGACAAAATGTGCACTGACCATTTATACAGGCAACAGGCAGAGATTTTCAGCATGTGCCTAGTACTTACATAATTCAATAGTCTGCTGCATGTTCAACAAAGAAAATCGTACGATTCCACATCAATTTCATTAATTAGAATGGATATAGCAGGAACATCAACAAAAAAGTATATTTATGTATTCAGCTCCATCAATAAATTAAATATTCATATGTCTACCTTTTAAGCAAAATGGTTTTGCAATGCTAACAGAAACACCTTACACATTCAAAAAAAATAAATAGAATTTATATAAAATAACCTGTTTAAACATTAACTGGTATGTATGTAAAATTTTACATAACGTAAACCTCACTCCCTCCTCAGCTACTCAGACAGCCTCACCATACCACCTTCTCTTTGTAATATTACTCAAGGTACTGTTATATTCAGATCATCGCCCAATCAGATTACAGGAAGTTGTGCTCTTCTGTCAGGGACACAGCAGGAAGACAGAAATATATAGAAAATTCTCCCACAGCAAACTTAAAAACAGCACCGGCAATTTTATATTAGTGTAAGTTCTATCAAGGTAACTAAACTGTTTCAGGTTGTAAAGATTGTTGTACCACGCTTTTGTTTTAGCATTAACCCTTTGTGTGCCAGAGGGGTACGCAACGCATTGCTTTGCAATGTGTTGCGTAACCCTCTGGAACTCAAAGGGTTAACATCACTATGGATAGATTATAAGATACTCATTATGTTTACATTATTCAGAAATGGCAAGACAATGCAAATAATAGGTTACAGATTTTCTTTGCTGCCATAATGGGTTAACCTTTTTGGTGCCAGATGCATTGTTTCTCAATATGTTGGACACCCCTCTTACAATACAAAGTCCTTATGTATAAAATAAAAAAGTGGATTGACTTTAGGTCAACCCAACTGTACCACAGAGGACAAGGACATTTTCCCAACATTCCCAAACATTTAAATGGACCTTTTTTTAACCATTTGAGTGCCAGAGAGGCATTATGCATTCTGCTCCCCTCTGGCACTCAAAGGGTTAACCCTCTGGATGATAGATAAGGGATTTAGGGGAAAAAAAAAAAAAAAAACCCTCCAAAACCAACCAGCTTTATTTTCTTCCTATGGTACGGTTGGTTGGCTACACAATGGTGCCACTCTGCATTTATACATAGACCCCATTGGGGCAAAGTCGCATCAGTTCTGATAGGTATTTTCCTGTTTCACAACAGATACAGCTCCTTCCTGTAAGCACAGAATTCCAAGAGCAGACTAACCACCCTTGGGTGCTGGAGAGGTTGCCAACAAACTGCACGCCAAATGCACTTGGTACCCCTACAGCATCCAATGGGGGTTTAAAAAGACAGTAACGATAATGGATAAACTTTTTGTTTTACATGTAGGCCTTTTATGTCTGAGTTAATAATGGTACTCCCGTTGCTGAGAAATACTACAATCAATAAGTTTATACTGGACAAAAGTGCGTTTTTGTGAGAGCATGAGTACAATGATGTATGCGGCCTTTTAATTTTATGGTGGCGCTGTTTCTACTGCTTGAGGGCTCTGAAAAGTAATCCAAATTAACAACATCACAGAAACACCACACCCATCCTCTCGCCAAAAATCTATTTTTATCATTAATACTTTCTGAATGACGCACCTCTTAACAGTGGGAGGATTTTTACTGTAATATTAAGTTTATAATAACCGCCTCTTGCTGGTCTCTACTTACCACTTCTCCGTTCTTGTCTGATAATATTATGACATTCTGCATGTAAGAACTGTAAGTGGTCGGCCACCATTCGCTGCTGGCACTCATGAATCACTTTACTATATGAACTGGGGTTTAAATACTTCCGACATCGAATTTCTTCATCTTTTAATCTACCTAAAATCTAAATCAAAACAGCAAAGTAGAAGTATAAGATATTAATAGACAAAGATTTACTTCTTTCAGTAGATGTCTACAGTTACGGACAAAGACTGTGATTAACCCTTTGAGTGCCAGAGGGCTATGTAAAGCAATGTATTCCTCTGGTCCTTAATCCTTTGAGTGCCAGAGGTGTGTTGGACACATTGCCTTGCAATGCATTGGATACCTGTCACTCAAAGGGTTAAAGTATTAAAGAGATAGTAATGTTTCACAAAAACAGCAGCTCCAATTAATCTTCATACTATTTGGGCCATGGAGAGTGTTATTTCAATACTGTCAGCGTTGTAGTTCAAGAGTAATTGAATGATAAAGTATCCCCCTCCCACCCCTTTTACCTAGGGTTAGCCACCTCCCCTCAGATGTGGAATCAGGTCCCCTTAAGGACTACATGACGTACTATGACTGTTATGGTCCTTAAATACTTAAGGACTGATGACTATCATAGTATGTCACGTACATTTTACTTACAGTGCTCCACCGGGAGCGCTGTCAGTAAAAATGGGGCCTAAAATTGAGCGCTCCAAGACTGGAGCGATCTCTTTCAGGCCACAAAGTGGCGCGCCAATACACGCAACAGGTCACGTGTACCAGCGCATCGGCAAGGATCAATGCAGTCCTTGTGGGCCGGAAACGTCCCAGGACCGCTGGTCCTTAAGGGGTTAAGGTATTTACACAGTACTGTGCCAGATATGAACATTCTGCCCTGCTCTCCCTCCCAACTGCCACATCCTCCCTCCTACTTTTATTATTTGTAGAAAGGGGGTTTCATAAGAAACCTTGCTATAGTAAAAGGCAAATGTTTTCTACCCTTTGAGCGCCAAAGTGTGAGGGAGGGCAGTAAAGAAAGTTCATATCTGGCACATTAATGTGTCACCCAGTATTGCCCAAATCAGTGGTTCTCAACTCCTGTCCTCAGGACCCACTAACAGGCCAGGATTTGATGATTTCCTTGTTAGTGCACAGGTGAGTTAATCAATGTGAATGAGCTTCTGATCACCACACCTGTGATCTAGCAGAGAAATCCCTAAGTCCTGGCCTGTTAGTGGGTCCTGAGGGCAGGAGTTGAGAAACACTGGCCTAAATCATGTAAACTCACAAATAAATAAAGCTAAATATTTAATAGACTATTATTGAAACACTTTGCTAAGCAATGTGCTGCGTACCCCTCTGGTATTCAAAGGGTTAAATAAAAAATGGCTAAAACCAGGAGATTTTGAAAATGATTTCAAATAAATCCAAGCTATCAAAAGGTTTTATACTTACACTTTAATTCGGGGATAAAATATTAATAAATCTGGCATGCTAAAGAATATTATTTTAGTCATAAAACTGGTACAAGATAGCTGCATCACACCTAACAGTAGGGTATGGCATAATTGCATTTAACCCCTTGAGTGCCAGAAGGGTGTTGCACAATTCTACATTTCTCCAAGTGTTAATAGAACCAAGTTGTTTTTGTGATCGCTCCCCCTTTAAGAGAAGTGGTGCAACATTTTTTTTTAATCATTAACTGTTGAGTAATGGGAAATTCTGCAATAAATGAATGATTAATTGGGTATTACAAAAAAAGGATTTTGCTTGATCTGCTTACCTTTTCCATATATTGAGAGCAGTTTGATTCTTGTAGTAAATTTGAAGCTTCTTGCTTATAATACTCCCCTGTTTCAGCCAGAAAAGGCCACTCAAATATTTCTTGATAAAACTGTAAGGAAAATATGAACGTAATCAAACAGGAAATGCACAAGCCCTGCCAATTTTTAAGCAAAGGCAAGGTCGACCCAGCAGACGCTAGCACCCATGGGCAGCGTGACTTGGTAGTATCCAATGCCCAATGGCAAAGTCACCACAGTGCAAGGGCAGGGATGCGGCGGCAGCAGCCCCCGACTCTCAAGGGCAGGGAAGCAGCGTCAGCACCCCACGGCTCTCAAGGGCAAGGATGGCACAGCAGCATCCAATGTACAAAGGCAAAGACATGGCAGCAACATCCGATGCACAAGGGCAGAGACACGGCAGCAGCATCCGCTGCACAAGGGCAGGGACGGCACCAGTAGCATCCTCTGCACAAGGACAGGGACGGCACCAGTAGCATCCGCTGCACAAAGGCAGGGACGGCACCAGTAGCATCCGCTGCACAAGGGCAGGGACGGCAACAGTAGCATCCGATGCACAAGGGCAGGGATGCAGCCTCAAAGTCAGTGGCAATGGCATCACCAAACAAAGCCTTGTCAAAAAAAAAATAATCCCACACATAACACAAGAGTAAAAGATAACTACAAATGACATACCTTTAAGGGAAATTTTTTCTTATACTGTTCAACATGAACAAAGGAGTTAATAACCCCATGGATTACTTTTTGATTTGGGTCTTCCCCACAGCGATCACTGAAAAAAAAGAGTAATATAAAGTATGTTAAACTGACAAACAAATGTAGTATTAGTAAATCCCATAACTTCGGTGAGACAAAGTAGCAAAGGGGTTAATAACTTTAGCCATAAATGACAAGTAACAGACCAGGCCTCCCATCTGTCTGCTCTAACAGTAACCCTTTAAAGACGAGTACAATGCATTGCTTTCCAGTCATACTTGGCCCTCTGGTCCTTAAATGGTTAATATACATGTGTCTTGGTACATGGCTGCTGTCAAACTCCCAAACTGCTAATGTCCACTGTCCTCCATTCAAGGTTAAAGTAAAAGAAATCAGTTTTGAGTACTAAATTGATGTTTTTTTTTTTCCAGTGGCATAGTTTTGCACTTCATCCCTTTGAGTGCCAGAGGGGTACGGAATGCATTGTAAAGCAATGCATTCTGTACCCCTCTGGCACTCAAAGTGTCATAATAATGCTTGGCACAATATGCTAATTAGTTTATTCAGGACCACAATTCCAGCCACTGTATTATTAGAAATATACCCAGCGTATGGTGTTTACCTAGACCAAGGATGGGCAACAAGAGGCCCTACAGCTGCTGCCAGACTACAAATCTAATAATTCTCCACCAGAATGATGGGAGGTGTAGTCTAACTCCAGCTAGTGGGGACTACAACTCCCATTGTCCCTAACCAGCTGTTGGCTAGCTGGAAATAATTGGACATAGAGTCTCCAAAAGTTGTCGGCCTAACAAAGGAGTTGCACAACCCCTGACACGCAGAGTTAAAGGGATAGTAATGTTCCACACGAGCCATGGAGTTATTTCAATACTGTCAGAGTTGTAGTTCAAGAGTAATTGAATGATAAAGTATCCCCACCTGTCCCTTTTACATAGTGTAAGACTCCTCCCATCAGATGTGGAATCTGTTCTCTTGACCAAACAGATCACAGCATATTCTTACTGTGAGCATAAGGAAAATCCTGCCCCCTTGACAGGTTTTTCCTTATGCTCCCTGAAGATTGTCCCTCTCTGTGATCCATCCAGACGGTCTTGCTGCTCTGAGGTGAGCAGTGTTACATCAGTAAATGGGGCGCGCATTTGATACTTTCCACCCTATCAGATCAGCCCGCTTTCCTGAATCTCTATTTGTGCATGGAAAGCAGGCTCCATATTTTTACTGTGAGAAATATATACTAACATGATCTGAACAAGCAGGAGGCTTGAAGCGAGCCAGGTCACATGGTGAGCAAGGGCAGGACACAGGAGGGATCAACAAGACCCGAGGGAGTGCCAAGTGTACCTTAAGGTACAGATTCTGCCATACTCAGTACATCTAGTACCGCTCACGTCATCAGGTACAATATTAACTTACTAGTTTTAAAGCCCGTCATGCACAGTACAGACTGCCCGTGCCACTTCTGATATGGAGCGGGCGTTCCAAATTCAGACTGGAGTCCTCTCTGCGCATTCAGTGCGCAGAGAGGACACCGGTCTGAATTTGGAGCACTCCGCTCCGTAACAGTCGCGGTGCGGGCAGTCCGTACTGCGCATGACTGAAGCATGTGCAGCTGTTTCTACTGCGCATGACGGCTTCTGACAAACATCCTTAGCGAATTATAATATAGCATGATTAACTTATAAAAAAAATACATAGCACAATACAACTGATTGAGAGCAACAACTATAGACACAAACTTGTTTGCGTTAAATTTCCCCTTCAAAGGGATAATAATACTTAATATGTTAAAAAAAATGTGTTGTAGGGTTTATACCCCTGAATAAAACAAGAGTACTCCCACTGCTGAGAGGTGTCTTATTCAAAATTTATTACAGCTCAAAGCTGAATTTTTTAGGTGCATTATCATAGTGGCCTGAAACTGTACAGTGTAGCTGTTGCTACACCATCCTATCGACAGCTCTTGTCCACAGACCATAAAGCTCCATAGGATGGTGTAGCAACAGCTACACTGTACAGTTTCAGGCCACTATGATAATGCACCTAAAAAAATTCAGCTTTGAGCTGTAATAAAGTTTGAATAAAACACCTTTCAGCAGTGGGAGTACCCTTGTTTTACTCAGGGGGATAAACCCTATAACATATATTTTTTTTACATTTTAAGTATTACTATCCCTTTAAAATGTGCCCATCAGCCTCCCCAGACACCTTTTACTACTGAGGTGGCTCTATAATATAATCAGACTAAGCAGCTGCTCAGAGTCGCCACTTGGTCAGAGGGTCCCACCGCTCTTATACTGTAGTGCTGTCCAGGGATCACAGTTATGTGCTCTTGTCTTGCAGCAGGCTGCAGTTTGGGCCAGCACCTGATAGTAATCTATAATATATGCAGTCACTGCAGAACTGGCCCTCATCTTTTTATTAAACACTTAGGACCAGAAGTGTGCAATCTGCAAAGCAATGCTTTACCTGTAGTCACAGTATTTCATTGAATAAATGAGTCACATGAGCAGAGTTGTTGCCTAGTTGAATGGGTCTGAGAAACTGAACACTGTAGTCACTGTTAAAATTTGCTGCCAAGCCCACCCAACAACTACGGTCCAGTTCGGTAAGTCGAACTCCCAAATTATTTTAAATATCATAATCACCCACATTGCATAAATCTGAGCATGAAATGGGTACATGTACGGGTAAGTGACACATTAGTTACACAGTGTGACCCACCTCTGTTGCTGTATGTCCTCCTATGAGCAGAAAATGCCCCACTTTGACATATATTGTGAGTTAGAATGCTTTTGGGGGCAGCAGGGAGCTGCAGCCATTTATTTTTACACCACTGTTTGAGACATGGTAGTGACATGTTTATGGGTCAGTCCTTCCTAGGATCAAAGTGTATTAATAGAAAACTACATGTTTATGGGTCAGTCTAGTACCAAAGTGCCTTAATGACTGGTATGCGTTTTGGTTCAGTGACTAAAATGACTGAAGTGTATTAATTGCTATGACTTGTTTCTGGTAACTCCTTTGTGACAGTCTGTCTGAGGATCAAAGTGTATTAATCTTTGGAAATTGAAAAATTATTTTACAACAAAATCAGATTAAACAATAGAATAATGTTAACGCTTAACCTGTTATATAATAATTTAAATAAAGAATCAAAGAAACTCATTTATTGAATATGTTTTAGCAGTTTGAAAAATGTATCGCTGGTATTAGATATGCTGTACAGGAGTAAGGGGGCCCATGTGAATTTTTTTGCTTAGGGCCCTCAAAAACCTAGACCTGCCCTGCACCATGGGCAACGTCCTTAGCAGTTTTTGAGGGTCTTGCTGAGGAAGTTGCACATAACGTTCTGAACAGTCAATATATTAAAGAAGCACTAAACATTTTTTTTCATAAAAAAAAATAAACTTATTGCGAGCATTTTCATACAGAGTAAAACAACTGTATTCCCACTCTGGAAGATGTGGTTTTTCAGAGTTATTACAGTTTAAACTGTTTTTTTGTTTTTTTTCATGGAGAAACCGAAAAACACACTAAACATAGTTTCGGAAGCCTGTAAGCCAATGCACTGCCTGTGAGTGGATTGTAGCAGGAGAGGGTCGGCCCATGTGAATGTTTGCAGATGCCAGCTTGGGCCAGGCAGTGACTAGATGGCTGCGGTAAGCATCAAAACAATGGAATAATTTCTGAATTGCCTCCACAGTGGCCAAATAATCAGCTGTGCATGCCTTCGCTACATTACTAGTCACCAGGAAGTTGCCACAAGCTGAATTAATTATGAATGTCAGTTGCTGCAATCCCCCTTCCCCCATTTAAAATGCTCCACAAAGAGTACAGTGCACACTATTTTTGGGTCACTGTGTTGCCAATAGCATCACTGTGGTACAATCGCCTGCAAAAATTAACTTTTTTGAAATAATTTATTTTCATTTAGTACTACTGAACTCCCAGGGGCTCTCTACTCAGGGGAGCTGTTACAAGCCTGTGATCACTACTCCATTCATGGCTGTGATTGGCTCCTTCACCGATAGCTGTTTATCTGTAAAACTGACAGTACTGTAATCCTAATAAAATAGTGCCAAGTTCACTCCTCTTTTTAAACCCTCCTGTCCCATATAATTTTAGGTGATGTGATGATAGCTTTGTACTAACTAAACCAAAGCTCTGACTGCAAAAATGTACCAGGTCTATGCTGTGGCTCACCCCATACCCACTATACAGCTAGTTAAAGGATCTATTTAAATAAAAGCAATGTATCTAGGCCGTCTGGTGCAGCTGGTTTGCTCCAGAATTGTTACTCTTCAGCTTCAAAAATTTGTTAATAGGTTTCATAAATTTTTCTTCTATATCAACTATACAGTTTTGGTGAATATGTACATCTATGTCCTTACCTTTTAATTTCTCTGAGAAGCATTCTTAGGAGGGTTCCCTGAAGAGGTTCAATCATCAATTTCCTCCACATATCAAGTGCTAACTGCAGTGCAGGAAATGGCAATATTAGTATTCTAACCATGCAGTTCATAAGCTAAAGAGATGCCATTCTGGAGAAAACCAACTGCATCACAAGGAAGACATGAAAATTCTCAGTGATTTAACCCTGTGAGTGCAAGAGGGGTATGCAACGCATTGCAGAGCAATGCGTTGCATACCCCTCTGACACTCAAAGGGTTAACTGGGGCTTTTAGCATTCAAGGGGTTAAAAGCCCATTTAAAGTATTAGGAATTTTCACTTCTCCATTACAGTACAGTTGGTTTGCTCTAGAATCGTACCACTATACCTTAAAGAATAGCACAAAATAGCACATTTAGGATCATATGCGCAGACAACACACACATCAGTAATATCGCAGCCGTATCCACCCATGGCAGTGGGTTTTTTTTTTGTTTTTTTAAATGGTACTGCATGTACTTGCTCACATTTGATTTGTGTCTCTGTGGAAAACTGAAGGATGCGCATGAAAAGGGAAGCAGATGAACAGAATGGAAACTTCAACTTGCACTAAAAGCCTATCCTGTGATCTGTGCAGAGGCAACCACTGTCCTCCCCATCTCCTTGTTCAGCCATGTGCATGTGTATGTATTCCAGTGAGAGAACTAAATGTGTTTAGTTTCACTATATTCTTAACGTAAGATACTCGGATGAGTGGTTACAGTCTAGTTTTCCTATCTCACTTTGAATATCTGAACTCTATAAGGACTATGTATGTTAAAGAAATGTTCAAGTAAGTCCCCAATAAACTGCGCTACAAGGGGTCAAATTAAATCCTCATTGACTGTAATGGGTTTTTTAATTTCTTCAATGCTAGATAGGCTTCTAATACATTGCAAAAGCCTTCTACCATTCTAGGGGTTAAAAGTGCAAATTCAATCAATGTGAATTTTGGGAATTTGCATTTGTCTACTATGGTGCTGTTGGCTTACCCCAGAATTACCCACATTTCATTTGAACACAGGGCTCTAAGACAAGGATATCTGTTCTACTCAGGACAATATTGTATCTCCTAGCTGTACGTGTAATGGAAATCTATACAGTTGTATCTGTGAATTATACAACACACATATATAATTTAGCTTGGTGAATTGTAGTATTAACATTTAACTCGCTAGATGCTTGATATGTCTCCAATGCATTGCCAAGATGGGCAACAAGTGGCACCAAGCTGTTGAACTACATTTCCCTTCAACATCTACAAGCAGTTATCTGGCTGTGTACGATGGGAAGTATAGTTCACCCACAGATGCTGCCAACCCACTTTAGTCCTAGTTCACATGGATGCCTTTGAGGAAGCAACATAAGTTTGCTCCTGAAAGTTATTGTAGCTGTAACAGAGATTACCCTGTGTGAATTACAGTATGGAAAACAATATAAATTGCTCATGGAGCTTTTAGTCTTCAATACAGACAACCTGGCTGTGAGCCACTTGTATTTACATATCTTATGGGCTGAAGCCCTGTGGATTGGTCAGACACTGGAGATTGCAAAGATCATAGAAAAATCCATTATGTCCCATATGAACTATTTGCACAGCAGTACCAAAGGCTGCTGTGAAGACCAGCATGCCCGACACATGAACACATCCAAGATGAAGCATGATGCAATATCATGTGTTAAGCAAGGTGAAGATCATCTGTTTGAACAGACCCGTAGAGGGCAATCTTTTCATATGGGTGGTTTTAGTGCAGCTTTAAAAGGAAGGACCAAGAGGAAGAAAGATAAGTGGACAGATATTAGGAAGAGTTAGATCTCCTTTAATAATGCTGTTCTAAATTCACCTGGGTTAACATGGCCAAAGAGATATACCTGTATTGTTGGACACACGTAAGTCATTTTTTAAGCTTCACCAGACTGAAAATAGACACCTTATTTAAACACTGCACTAGTATGCAATGTCTCACCTCTCCTATCTCCATCAGAGGTTCATTCATATCCACTCCGCCGTAGCCGTACTGCAAGTCTGCCTCTGTCAGCTTGTTCTTTTTAATGAACTGTGTGTTGAGATACCTGTGGCAGGACAAGGAATACATTCTCTTAATCCGCTGTTTGCATTGGGATAATACTTTTATTTTTAATCAACTAGCAAGGACAGTTGAGGAGTCCATATGTGCCTATTTTTTAAAATTTTAATCTCCCAGCTTTTCTCCAGTAAAAGTCAAACGGCCTTCGATTACTCCAATACATGGGCTATTCTGTAACTCAGCGACACACAAAGCATCGCTTTGACTAAATCTGCAGGAGGATGAAACATGTCTGAGGTTTAAATACACTTCTGAATCCTGAAGTGGTTTATAAACATGAGCTGGAACATCGCCTGACTCCATGACAGTTTCCAAGTCAAGTTCTGAAAGATGGAAATCCAAGGAGTAAGAGGCCATCTTAGTAAGAGTGGGATGAGACTCTTTGCTGAATACAAAAAGCTAAAGGAAATTACAGGGATATCTGTGACAGTATTCTAACAATTTCTGTGCCGCACCTGACTGGAGCATTAGTTCTCAGATTATTTTTGTTTGCTTATGGTCTTGTGAGTACCATCCTAACATATCCAGATTTAAAATGATAAACTATGAGAGAATACAATCCAATCTTCTTTATATGGAGTATGTATATTTTAGGTTTCACTTTTACACGTTAAAGCATTTACTTTAAATGTATCAGCTTTGACTGCCTATACCTTGTGCCTTTTGTTTTTCACTCAGTTTAATGGTTTTAGAGATTTTTGGTTGATTATGTCTGCTAAAGAATACGTAATTAATTACCCACGAATCCAGAAAATCACCTCCTTCCACCTTCATCTGTTAGAACCTATCATCAACCTATAATCTTTTGGATGCCAAGAAAATATACTACCACTCAAAAGTTTGGGGTCACTTAGAAATTTCCTTGTTTCTGTTATGGGAGCAGCTTGACCATAAGAAGTGCCCACCAAGTCAATCCAAATTGTGGGACGTGCTTCAGGAAGCATGTGGTGAAATCTCTTCACAATACTACACATAACTAGAATGCCAAAGGTATGCAAGGCTGTAGTTCTTGCAAATGGGGGATTCTTTGACGAAAGCAAAGTTTGAAGGACACAATTATTATTTACATTAAAAATCATTATTTCTAACTTCCTATTCATTTTACAACTCATTTGATGGAAAACAAGGACATTTCTAAGAGACCCCAAACTTTTGAACGATAGTGTAAGTCTCTAGCATTCAAAGTGTTTGGAAATATAGCCAAATAGTGGATTTAGGGCAATATTTTCAAAGAAAAGTAATTCTGGGGCAAACAAACAGCACCACAAGGCCCTGTGTGTGGAAAATTGTATTTTATTTTATTTTTTTACGTTGCATCACAAGCTCTTGCCCGCACTCAGAAAATATAACTGTGGCATGACGCTATTTGCATAATTAAAGGTTAACAATACCCAAGCCCAGGGATAAGTGGCGATTAATTTAACAGAAGGACTTACCTAGTTAAAGGGTTAGTAATGCCCGAATTTAAGTTGATGGAATATGGTAGATTTAAAAAAAAAAAAAAAAAAATATCTGGAAAAAGTCCTCTCTCTCAGACCTTTATGGTTTCAGAGATATTCGCTGCTAAAGCTCCACCCCCCCCTTACGTCAGCCGTAAAGCTTTTGAGCCACTGACTGGTCCCAGGACCGGGATCTCCTGATGTCAATAGAGCGCTGATGTCAGGAGAAGGGGAGGGAGGGGGGGATATCTCTCAAACAATAAAGGTTTGACAGATAGGTCTGTCTCCAGATACTTTATTTTTTGAAAGTCTACCATATTGCATAAACTTAAATATGGGCATTACTAACCCTTTAAGTCTTCTTAAACAAGAGTCAATAAAAGTGAAGGCAGCCGATTGTGATGGGATGCAGTGAATATTACACTGTTAACTATGCCAAAGACTTACTGAAAAGAAAGTTCTGGAAAGCACTACAGAGAGTTTATTTTTTACATAAGAGCAAAGATACAGGTGTAAGTGTAATCCAGTGACCCATAATGAGTCACAATGAACAAAAAAATCAGATGGGAGGGAAGAAGTCCTAAGGTGAAAGAAGACACTCCAGACCCAAAGTTATTCTACGGCACTTTCTTTTCAAGCGATAGTGATCTGAGGGGCTTAAGGGGAAAAGCCAGGGCTAATTTAAGCATCTGATGGTTACAGACACTTAAAGGGATAGTAATACTTAAAATGTAAAAAAATAAATAAATAAATAAATATATATATATATATATATGTTGTAGGGTTTATCCCCCTGAGTAAAACAAGGGTACTTCCACTGCTGAGAGATATTTTATTAAAAAATTAACAGTTCAAACTTGAATTTATTAGGTGCAATATCATAGTGGCCTGACAATTTACAGTGGTGCTGTTGCTACACCATCCTATGGACTGCTTTGGTCTGTAGACCATAAATCTCCATAGGATGGTGTAGCAACAGCGCCACTGTAAGTTGTCAGGCCACTGTGATATTGCACCTAAAAAATTCAAGTTTAAGCGTTTAGAATTTTTTAATAAAATATCTCTCAGCAGTGGGAGTAAATTTGTGTGTGTTTTGCTTTGTTTAACCCTGGCACATCGCAGGTGTCCGTGGCCTTTAGGACCGGTAATGGTCCTGGCACATCATGGGTTGTGTGATTACAGTGCTCCTTCTAGCTAGAGATGTCTCAACACTCTGCAAAGCAATGCATTCGGGGATTTTTGTTTGTTAGCTAAAGTGCTGTTGTTTTGCACCAGAATTTTTCACCTTTACTTTCTGCATGAGGTCCTTAGTGCACAGACTGCATACAGCAAAATAGGATTTTGGGAGTTTAATCTCATTGGGTCAATTATCTCACATTACAAGGGTATATTTTTAGAACGTAAAAGTGCCAGAGAGTTGTGTAACTTCAGCTTTGATAAATAAATAAATGAAGTCACAATGTGTTCTGTGTGTATGCTAAAGATGCCAAGAGTGGCAAACTGTTAGAGCAAAGCATTCTGGGAATTATCGTCCTGCTTTACTAGGCAGTGCTCTACTTTCTTGCAGCTGCTGCATTAAAAATTACAACTCCCAATTCTGGAGCAAATCAAGTGGACCCCAATGGGAAGAAATTATTCTAAATTATTTAAATGGGGCAGTACTTATTGAATGTCAGAGGTCTCCAACACATTTCTTTGCATTAAGAGAGAAAAGTCTGCAGGAAATTACCTGTATAAACAATCCATGTAATCAGCTCCTCGGCTGTATTCCTCCCAGTATCTGTGATACATTACTAGTACTTGTTCCGCAGAGTCCAGAACCCTCTGAAAAACACAAACACCAGCATGTCAGCACCTCTAGAAAATACCCGCTGATATAATACTGGGAATCTAGAACATATCAATAAGACGTCACAAAGCTACAGCATGCAGAGACTGCAGATATGCATAAAATCGTACACTGGTGAACGTTCAGAAGCTTTTAACCATTTGAATGCCACAGAATTATCCAATGCAATTAACTGGGTACATGTCTGCCACTCGAAGGGTTAAATGTTTGAGTATCAAAGAGAGGTATAATCACCTTACAGTCCTAAAACCCTACAGACTGCATATACAGTAGCCATTCCAAACGCCATGTTGGAGATGCACCAAGGAAGAAGTAGGCAACTTTGTCACTCCAGCTGCTGGGTGACTACAACTCCAGTTACAGATATAGATACAATCCACATAAAAATAGGAAATAAGCGCTTGGATCTAGTAATATCAATATGAATATAAATGGCACAAAGATATGTATAGACTAATGTATTTATTCTAAACAAGAATATATGTAAAAAAACAATGAATGATAGTAATACACTATACATATATTAAATACAAATATACCAGATATATCTAAGTAATAAAAAGTCCCAAGAAAAACTCAAAATGTGCTAAATTTGAGAATAGAGAGATAATTAGATAATAGCTTGCAGCTAAAAGTCTGTAGTGAATAATTAGTAGTAAATGATGTGAAGCCAGTTCCTTTGTGGTATACAAAGGTTAAACGGATGAAAAGTGAGCAATATGTTGTTAATTCGATGAAAGCAGTACCCCTTCAATACCTTTCTGTTATGAACTCACTGTAAGGGCGCGAGTAGGTAGCAATATATCTCGGTATCCAATCTGTGTATTTGCCGGATTTGCATTCCTCTCAATTATATTCCCCCTCCACTCCTTTCACACGGGCAGGTATCTCTGTTCCCCCCGACTTGTGAGCGGGTACTAGTGAGGTCCTTGTAAGTTCTTTCTTTCTTTCTGTCAGATGACGTAGACTGCTTAGATAACAGGTGTTGCTCAGAGAAGAAGTGCTTACAGTTATAGCACGAAACGCGTCAGAATTTTATTCCTATTTTAGTTTTTATTATATTTTGTACCAGAAAGAGACTTTATTTTTTTAGTCCCTACGAGGATAGAGGGATACTGTGCAGCCTTTGACGTTATTAAGTGTGCTCCTGTAGGGGCATGAAGCCTACAATCATTAAAAGGAGAGGAGCAACACCTGTTATCTAAGCAGTCTACATCATCTGAAAGAAAGAAAGAAAGAAAGAAAGAAAGAAAGAAAGAAAGAAAGAAAGAAAGAAAGAACTTACAAGGACCTCACTAGTACCCGCTCACAAGTCGGGGGGAACAGAGATACCTGCCCGTGTGAAAGGAGTGGAGGGGGAATATAATTGAGAGGAACGCAAACCCGACAAATGCACGGATTGCATACCGGGATATATTACTACCTGCTTGCGCCCTTACAGTGAGTCCATAACAGAAAGGTATTGAAGGGGTACTGCTTCCACTGAATTAACAACATACTGCTCACTTTTCATCCGCTTAACCTTTGTATACCACATAGGAACTGGCTTCACATCATTTACTACTAATTATTCACTACAGACTTTTTGCTGTAAGCTGATTATCTAATTATCTCTCTATTCTCAAATTTTGCACATTTGGAGTTTTTCTTGGAACTTTTTATTACTTAGATATATCTGGTATATTTGTATTTATAATATGTATAGTGTATTATTATCATTCATTGTTTTTTACATATATTCTTGTTTAGAATAAATACATTAGTCTATACATATTTTTGTGCCATTTATATTCATATTGATATTACTAGATCCAAGCGCTTATTTCCTATTTTTGTGTTTTTTTGCTATATTTTAGTGACTATTAGCATCTAGGTCACAGTGAAATAGAGCAGCTGGATCTAATCTTACTTTTAAAAGTGTATAAATAGAGCGCCATTCATCACCATATACCTTATTCTACAATCCACATATTATTCTATGACGCAAACACACTTAGATCTCTCCAATTTTATTTGGAGGCCCTGCAAAATAAATACAGGAACAGTGGTAATTTATCTGTCCTTAGCGAACAACCACTCCGTTTTCAAAGGAACTCAACAATGCAGTCACAGGCAGAGATGTCAGAAAGGCTCAGCTACTAGAATGTTAAATGTGCTGATTTCAGGTGATTTTTATCTTTTGAGTTCCCCTCACAATGGAGGGAAAAAAGAAAGCGGGAGGGATAAATGTGGATAGGGAAAAAAAAAAAGGTGGTGGGATCACCTAATTTAGTCCTACATTCCAATTTATATGATAAATTATCACTGGACTTATCTCACAGATTCCCTCTGAAATCTATGGGGAAATCTGAAGACAAAGCCCATGATCTAGTGATCACTTGCAATAGAATCCAGGCCTTGGTCAGTAAAGAACATTTCCTAGGACAACGCTTGGTACTGAGAGAAGTCTGTGGCCTCGGACTACTGAGAAACTCAATTTTGTGAGGGTATGTTTTTCCATCATTTTTATTTGCTTTGTTTTCTTTCTGTATTTAATCAAATCCCTGAATTAATTTTGATTTTCCTGTAACATTTTATTTTTTTTAAAATAGAAAATAAACTATAGGAAATCAAGGTGGATTTGCTTTACTATGGATGAGCATTATTCTTTTATAAAAAGAAAATACCATTAACCAAGTTCCTCTCTGGTTAACCGAAGGAGCTCTTGCACTTTCAGTGCTTTTAATGACAATCAAAAGGTTAAATGGGGATTTTAACCCCATTGAATGCTATAGAGGTCTCCAACACATTGCAGAGCAACGTGTTGGAGACCTCTCTAACATCCAAGGGGTTAAATTAATAGAAATTTTGATTTTTTTTCCCTACCGTACACTCCATTTGGTCCACTCTTTCTCAGTACACCAGCCCCAATACTTTGAGAGAGGAAAGAAAATAGGATCTTAATCTTACCTGTTAAATCCTTTTTTTTCTTAAACCATACAGGTTACTAGTAACTTTGGGTAGGCGATCAGCCCCTTTAATAAGCAGAAACAATAATGATAAGCCACTTCTGGGTGGAGCCTACCTCCTCTCCTTAGCTTGCAGCTAGCCAATCCCCAACCAGTAAGATTTGCAGACTAACTATTGACTAAGTAGTAAGAAGGTAAAGTAAGACACCTGTGAATATGAACCCAAAAGGACCCCCACGTTCTGCCGCAGGAGAGCCAAGCATGGGCCCTTGACAGGGTGGAAGACCAGTAACCTGTATGGACTAAGAGTAAAGGATTTAACAGGTAAAACTAAAATCCTGTTTTCTCTGTCATCAAATACAGGTTACTGGTAACTTTGGGATGTCCAACCATTAAGTTCCCCAGGGCAGGAAGAAAGGCATGGACCAGGCGCAGGCCCCCAAAGTCACCAGAGCACCAATGAACCTACAGATCATAAATAGCTCAACACTAACCGCAAAGTGTCAATGGACACTGAACAGGGGTAAAATAAACCCCATAAACTGTTGCACAGCATAATGAACTAGAGCCAACAGGGCTCAAAAGTGAAAGTACTGAGAGACTAAAGAGATCCTAGACAGGCAAGGCCACCTCCAGGATCTTCCTCCCAAAACTGGTATCAGCTGACGCCAGCACATCCACACAAAATAGATTTTAGAAAAAATGTGCACAGATGATCAAGTGGCCGCCTTGCACAACTGATCAGCTGAGGCCTGGTTCTTGTAGGCCCAAGAAGCCCCAAGAGACCTTGCAAAATGAGGCGTGACCGTGAAGGGAACAGGCTTCTTCTGAAGTTCGTAAGCCTTACGAATCGTGAACTTGATCCAAGAAGCGATGGTAACCTTGGAAGCAGGCTTCCCTACCCTAGGACCCTCAGGAATGACAAAAAGTGTCAGAGTGCCGCAAGGACTCAGTGCGATGCACATAGAACTTAAGACAATGCACAACATCCAACAGATGGAGATCCCTCTCTTTGTCAGAAGTAGGGTTAGGACAGAAGGAAGGGACCACAATCTCCTGATTAATGTGGAACTCAGACACCACCTTCGGGAGAAACTCTTGTGAGGTGCAAAGCACCGCCTTATCCTTGTGAAAGACCAAAAAGGGTGGTCTACAAGACAGGGGATGCAGCTCCACAACTCGGTGAACAGAAACAATCGCCAGGAGAAAGGCCATCTTCCACGTCAGCATACGTAGAGGAATGGTAGCCAAAGACTCAAAAGGAGGACGCTGATGTACTCCCAAGACCAGGTTAAGATCCCACTGAGAAGCAGGGGACTTAAACACCGGACAGGTATGAGCAACACCCTGGAAGAAAACCTTGACATCAGGAATGATAGCAAGACGCCTCTCAAAGAAGACAGAGCGCAGAAGTCTGAACCTTAAGAGAACTCAGACTGAGACCCTTATCCACACCATCCTAGGAGGAAGGAAAGAACTGTAGGAAGGTAAAAATCCTGGGACAGGTCTTTGTCAGCACACCAAGACAGAAAAGTAGACCAAACTCGATGGTAGGCCTTAGATGAAACTGGCTTACGAGCACTAAGCATAGCAGCCACCACACCAGAAGAAAATCCTTTCTTCAAAATTGAGGATTCAATCTCCATGCCGTCAAAGCCAGACGATGAACGTCTTCCATCCAGAGGTAACCCTGTAGAAGAAAATCTGGACGGTGGGGGGGGGGGGGGAAGAGAGAGGGGGAGTCAAAGAGGTTCTACCACTGAGAGGTCCAGAAGCTCCGGAAACCAATCCTGTTGGGGCCAGTACGGCGCAATCAGAATGACTGGGCAGCGCTCCTGTCTCAGCTTTCGAAGTACTCTGTTCAACAGGGGAACAGGATGAAAGATGTATGCCAGAGGAAATGTCCACGGGATCGACAAGGCATCCACTGCCAGAGCCAGGGGATCTGCCCAGCGAGAGCAGAACGTTGGCACCTTCCTGTTGTGCCTGATTGCCATCAGGTCAATGCAAGGAAGACCCCACTGCTGGATGATGAGGCTGAACACCTCCGGATGCAGCTCCCACTCTCCGCTGTCCACTGTGTGCCGACTGAGGAAGTCTGCCAGAACGTTGTCTACACCAGGAATATGAACTGCGGAAATGGCAGGGACATGCTTCTCTGCCCATGATAAAATGGCCTTGACCTCTAGCCAAGCTACGAGACTTCTTGTGCCACCTTGCTTGTTGGTGTAGGCCACTGCTGTGGCGTTGTCCGACTGTATGCTGACCGGGCAATCCTCCAATTGCCATGTCCAGTGATGTAGGGCATGAAATATCGCCCAAAGCTCCAAGACATTGAGGAGAGATTCCTCCTGAGACCACTGGCCTTGAACACTCAAGTGCCCCAGCACCGCTCCCCAACCGGACAGACTGGCATCCGTCGTCACAGTGGTCCAGAAGGGCACCAGGAAGAGTCTGCCTTTCAGGAGATTGTTCAGGTTGAGCCACCACGAGAGGCTGAGATAGGGATCTTTCCAGGAGATCTGGACGGCCCCTGCATGCCAATATTAGAAACCTCTGAAGTTCCCTGGTGTGAGCCATGGCAAATGGAACTGCTTTTATGGTGGAAATGAACTTTCCCACCAAGGATGACAACTTCTTGGCTGGAACTGGATCCTGAGACAGGATAGCCTGGACCTTCAGTGCTACCTGATGAGCCAGTTCGTCAGTGAGGAAATACCATCCCTCTGAGTGTCGAAGAGGAGGCCCAGAAAGACCATCCTCTGGGAAGGAACAAGGTCTGACTTGTCCAAGTTGATGATCCACCCATGATGGGAGAGAGCATGAATGCAGTCCTGCACCTGCTGGTGAAGGAGTTCCGGAGAAGATGCCTTCAGTAGGAGGTCGTCCATACACGGAGTCACCCTGATGCCATTCTGATGTAGGATGGAGATCAATGCTCCCAAGACTCTGTTGAAGATTTGAGGAGCCGTGGTCATGCCAAAGGGGAGGGAAGAAAACTGGAAATGCCCTCAGTCGCAGGCAAAGCGGAGATATTTCCGTCTCTCTGGATGAGTGGTGATGTGCAGATAGGCATCTTGAAGATCCAGAGAGGCCAGAAATTCCCCAGGAGACATGGCCGCTATCACTGACGGTATGGGGACCTGATCACAAAGGAGTTGAGATCCTTCAGATCCAAAATGGGATGACAGCCACCATCCTTCTTGCAAACCACAAAGAGTTTGGAGTAGAATTCCAAGCCCCTCTCCTGAGGGGGAACTGGTTCCAGGATCGCCTTGTCCAGAAGAGCCTGTATAGCTTCCTCGAAAAGGTGGCGCTTTTCTGTTCCCAAGGGAGAACGAGAAGCAAAGGTTCTGGAAGGAGGAAGAGGGGTGAAGGGAATCCTGTATCCCGTAGCCACCACCTGTAAAACCCACGGGTCTGCCACAGAGGCCTACCAAGATGAGAGGCAGTGGCGTAAGCGGCAACCTACCCGTGGGTGGGGACCCCGGTTTGGCAATTCATGCAGAAGGAGGTTTGGAAGCCTTGGGCTTCGTGGAGGACTTGGGTCTCCATTGCTGCTTAGGCTTGGATAAGGACCGCAAAGCCTGAGGAACCATCTGGGTCGCTTGGCACGAGTCTGCTTGAAAGGAACAAAAAAGCAGATTTCCTTTTGACAGGCGCCTTCCTCCTCAGGACCACTGGAAGGTGAGTACTCTTCCCTCCAGTGGCCTCGTTGATGAGATCCTTGAGCTCAGGCCCAAACAGGGAGGAGAGCCTTCTTGGAGGCCGTGTCAGCAGACCAGATCTTGAGCCAAAGAGCACATCTGGCTACTACAAACATGGTAGATGCCCTGCTACCATAAGCACAGTGTCAAAGAGGGCAGCAGAGACATAACGCCGAGCCTCAGCAATGTTAGCGAGGAGTCGCAACATGTCAGAAGTAGGGGCCCCCTGACAGACAGCAGAAGTGAGCTGTTCAGTCCAAACAGCTACAGCCCTATTTACCCATGCAGCAGCAAAGGCAGGGCGGAGGGCAGAGCCCGCTGTCCCAAAAATAGCCTTGAGAGAAGTCACAAGCTTCTTATCAGTCCATTCTTTGAGAGCAGAGGCGTCAGCCACCAGCAAAGCAGTGGACTTAGAAAGCTTGGAAACTAGGGCATTCACTTGGGGGGGGGGGGAATGGACCCACTGTGTGAGGGCCGTTTCAGAGAATGGTTCAAGTTTAGCAAATTTCCTAGACACAGATGCTTTTTTGTCTGGAATCTTCCACTCCTCTGACACCAAGCGGTCAAGAGTGGGGTTAGGTGGAAAACGAAAACAAGGCCTAACAGGCTTCTGAAATACATCAGAGGGGTCAGAAGACGCGTCCTGCACCAAGGGAATGTTCAGGGTGTACAACACAGCCCTGATCAGGCCCTCAGCCGAAGGAATGGGGTCCGCCTCAAAAGGGTCCCCAAAAAACTGAGATGAAGGAAAAGCTGAACAGTCGTCATTATCAGAGTCCGCCAACAAGTCCTCCACAGAGGAATCAGGCACATCAGGAACACCCAAAGGTTTAGGCAGGGAAGATCTGATAGGGGCGGGGGTCTGCCACGAGTGGAAGACCCCCTGTAAAGTGGATGGAAGGAGTTGTATGGTGGACCGGAGGTCCCTGGTAGTAGTCTTAAACTCTTGCACCCATACTGGCTCAAGGGCATGGCTGGAGGCCCCTGCAGGGGATTCAGTGGCAGCAGCGCATGCAGGGCAAACATGACCTAAGAATTCTCTAGGTAACCCTGTCACAGTACCTTGTTTCCAGCGCCGCCACTTCAGCGACACTCTGAGTCTTTCCACGCGTCATCTGCAGGCGAGAGGCTTCAGAGTGTAGCAGGGCTCTGTTTTATGCCATGCTTCCTGTAGTCTCCTCCTACCTACTTCCTTCCTCTGAGCCTGCTCCTCCTACCTACTTCTTGAGGAGGGGTTTAAAGGGCAGTCTAAGTCCTGACTCAGTTACCCTTAAGTTGTTGATCTGAGCAGTTCATTTTCTAGTATTCCTGTGTATGATCCAGCTTGTCTGTCCATCCATTCTGGTGTTGAAGTGTGGCTCTGTCTGACTATTCTCCTTGTGTGTTCCGATTTGGCTCAGATAGCCTTTGTGGTGCAAACCTGTGACTCTGGCTGACTACCCGCTCCGTGTATGACCTAGGCTTGTCTGACCACCCACGCTGGTGTTGACCTGAGGCTCTATCCACTGTGCATCCAGCATACATACGCTGCACTGGATATCCTATCTGGTGCAAACATGTGGCTCTGGCTGACTATCCGCTCCGTGTATGACTTTGGCTTGTCTGACTATTGTATCTGGTGCTTACTAGTAGGCTCTGTCTGTTCGCTCAGTATTTTGGTTCCGTTATTCAGACATGCCTTCCTAGTACTGACCTGGGGCTCTAGCAGACTCCTAGCTACTGACTGCAGGCTTGGGTCAGAAACTTCCTTGGTTACGTACAATCGAGACTCCGCTCCTAGACTAACTGCAGGCTGAGTCAGTATCTCTTGGGCTTTACCTTACCACGACACTCCAGTGGACTGAGGCCTAGTCTCGGACAGTGTGGTGCAGAGACTGGAAGACTGCTATTCCTGATACAGTACTCACCATTTCTATCACCCACTGTGTGTATATACTGCATTATTGCCATTATTCTCATAATAAAAGTTCTATTAACTATACTGTCAGACTCCTGGTTGTGCTTGCCAACCGTAACAAACCCTGAGTGACATGAGGAGCAATGAGCAATGGGGGACACAGACACCCCAGTATCCTTAGTCTTAGGTTTAGCCACAGAGTCTAACAGAGTAGACAGACATTTTCATAGAGTCAAGTGGTCAAAGAATCAAAACACCCACAAAATAGTGTGTATGATAAATAAATGCACACCAGGAACGCTAAATAAGACTTAACTGGTAGGCAAAGGGTTAAACTGCTGAGGAGAGAAGGAGTGTCCAAGCCCTGCGTAGGATACTCTATCTGCGGATACACAAAATGGCTGCCGCAATGGGAGCCAATCACAAACGAGCGTGCAAAGCGGGTGCTCATGGGGAACGTAGTTTCGCTGACGGAGTACCCCAACAGTGTCAGAAGCGCCCTAAAGCCCCCAACATCCCCAGAACATTGAACGGATGACAGAGCAAGGGCAAACCCACAAAATGAGCCATCTCTGACCTCACTATGAGGCGCGGTTACAGAGATATGTCCCAAACTGTAAAGTCCCATAGAAGTGAATGGCGCAAAGGCGTTTATGCGGTAAACGCGCGGCTTAAAGGCGCGGAACATAAAGTTAACCAGGTGAATACCAAAACGTAAAACCACTCAAAAGCCCACTAGAATAAAACAGTAGACCTAACAAACACTGGTCCAAGTAGGGAAAGTGTCCAAAGTCCCCCTCAAAACATGCTAACCAGCAACAAAAAGGTTAAGTTACCACAAAACGTGCTCCAAACACCTCACAGACATACAGAATAAACCCAATGAGTGCATGAGTATGTAACAGGAAATCCAAATGAGACCCCTGTGTGGAGGGGAAGCATGGGACATGTGGACCTCAGCACTCAAAGGGTGCTCACCTTTTTCAAGGATCTTCTGTCTTCAGATTACCATATATCAAGAAGAAGCCTCAGTGGGCAACTCCTGGGGAAAGAACTGGCAGCCAAGATTCCCCCCCCCCCAGGGCTGAGGTGCACAAAAGCACCTGGTAAACTAAGCTATCCACATTTGGGTGATGGGAATTGTCAGTGATGGTAATCCGCCTAATGGTGGTATTCCATATCTAACAGAAAAATAACAAAAAAGCTAAAACTATAGCAGAACTGTTCTCTTGCCTTTTGTCTTGACCAAGGAACAAATCTTACTGGTTGGGGATTGGCTAGCTGCAAGCTAAGGAGAGGAGGTAGGCTCCACCCAGCAGTCACTTCTCAGAATTGTCCTGCCTATTAAAGGGGCTGATCGCCTACCAGTAACCTGTATTGGACTACAGAGAAAAGTGTCTGGTACAATATCTTACCGTGTGTAATTGCTGCACATGATTTTCCAGAAAGATTTTTGTCTCTGTATACAGTCGTTCACCAAGTGGTTCTGGATAGGCCACACACAGTGCATAAATATCGCTGGGGTTTGTCTGTTAAGGACAGCACAGTGACAGACATGCAGACAATAGTGAAAGGTCCAGATTCTCATCCTCCTCAACTAGCTGTTATCTGGGAGCTGTGCTCCAACAATAATGTGAGAGCAACAGGACGCTTATGCATTAGGCTGCACATTCTTATGGTTAATTTAATTAGATTTGGAGCAACTGCAGAGCAAACCAACTGCACCACGGGGGACAAATAAACATTCCCATTTATTCAAGTAAGAAGTTTAACACGTTGCATCCGTGATAAGTCTCCAGTGCATCGCAAAGCAATATGTTGCAGCCATTTCTCTTACACTTAAAGGGATAGTAATACTTAAAAATTACTTATCCCTATTTTGCAGCCCTTAAATAAATTAGAAAAATGCCACCAGTGACATCTCTCAAAGTTCTCCCCTGCCTGACGTCAGCATTCTAGCTGACAGATTTGGAATCTGGTCCTCAGACCGGACGGCGGCTCTGCAGCAGAGCTGAGATTGTGTTAATAAAAAAAGAAAGCCTTCACTAAAAAGGTCTTCTACATATGCTTGGTTTGCAAACACATAAAGACCTTTTAAGTGAAAGATTTATTTTTCATTAACACAATCTCGGCTCTGCTGCACAGCTCCCAGCTGGCCTGTGGACCGGATTCCAAATCTGTCAGCTAGAATGCGGACGTAAGGCAGTGGAGAACTTTGAGAGATGTCACTGGTGGCATTTTTTACATTTATTTAAGGGCTACAAAATAGGGATAAGTAATTTTAAGTATCACTATCCCTTTAAATCATGGGGGGACTTTGTGGATTGGAGTTTCCTTTGGGGATGTTGTTTTTCTCAAGAATTGCTCCAGTTTTCCTTATTAAATTAACCTTCTCTGACTGATTCTTGGAGGAAGGGAAATCCATTTTCCCCATCTTCAGGATATGATAACAGAGGACAAGTCAAAAATAAAGAAATAGCACCTGCTGGACAGAAGTAATATTAACTCTTTGAACTCCAGAGGTTGAGGGCTTGTGAGTTGTCATAGATTATAGCCTGCACACACTGACTAGGGATGGGTGAAAAGCAAAAACCAAAAACAAACAAACAAAAAAAAAACTTCCCGCTTGGTGTAGTGGCAATTTGGTGTGCCAAAGACATCCACTTAAGGTATCCCTAATCTTCTATAACGTATTGAGTGCCAGAGGGGTACGTCACACATTGCTTTGCAACCCCTCTGGCATTCAAAGGGATAAAGACTTTAATAAGAAGTAATGCTGAGTTTCAAATGTATTTTTAAGACAGTTGCTATGCACCAAATGTTTTATTTATCTAACTATATATTATTTATTTATTTCCTTCATTACGCCTTGGCAAAGGACATATAAAATGTTAAGGGTGCCACGAAAATTCAAGTTTGCATGTCAGTAATGCCTTGAGAAGAAAAACAAACACAAACATTGAGAACCACTGATCTGGCAGTGATATTCCCTTCCCCTCACTACTGGTATCCCTAGATACCGACTCCCTTTAAACCATCTGGCACTCAAAGGGTTAAAAACTGCTCCTCATCGCTGTCTCTTGTTTATCAATTCAAGCTTTTATCCGTTTTATATGAATGTTATCAGTCACGACTATGTAAGTTTATTTTAGGAATCGTCATTATATTATTATTCTTTGGGTTTTATTATTTGCTATGTACTTATTTGATTGCCAATACTGAACATGTATTTGAGAAATAATTTTAAAAAATCATATTGCGCCGTTTCCTACTTTTTTTTCCCTACATCCCTCCTGTCGTTGAGGACTACAATTCCCATCATTCTCAGACAGCCAACAACACAGGTCTACTTCCGCTCGAGGGTCTCAGCTTGCCTACCCCTGATTTAACCCTTTCAGTGCCAGTGAGGTATCCAACACATTGCAAAGAGTTAGATACCGCTCTGGCACTGAAAGGGTCAATGCAAGAGCTTTTTACAGTAATATAAACATTGGAGAGACCTCTTTTACTGGAGCAACTTCTCTTATCTTGGCGCACATTCCTTTTAGGAATTTAAACCTCCTGCAGACCAGAGGGATGTGCAATACACTGCAAAGCAATGTCTTGTGCACGCCTCTAGTCATCAACAGTTAACACTTCTTGAGATCCTCCCTTTTTGTTGTTGGGGGGGGGGGGGGGGTACACAGGCCACAGTGCCACCCAGCAATGGCTGTGCTGCAGTCATGCACAGTAGAGACTGCCCATGCCGCGGCTGATATGGAGCGTGGCGCTCCGAATTCAGACTGTAATCCTCTCTGCACACCCTCCTGGGTCTGAGAAAGGTGCGCAGAGAGGACTCCGGTCTGAATTTGGAGGGCCCACTCCATATCAGCCGCGGTGCAAGCAGTCTGTACTGTGCATGAGTGCACTGCGCGCAGTCGTCTCTACAGAGCATGACGGCTTCTGACAAACATTCTTAGCAAATTATTATATAGGATGTAAGACTTTGCGCTATTTTTATAAGCTTACTTTTCTGTAGTTAATAAGATATTAAATGTAGAAGGATACCCCTCCCTTCACTTCTGGCTGCCTTCCACTGAATCTGCAGTCTGGTCCCAGATGCAGTGACAAAGGAGGGCAGTATTTCCCTTTGCTTACTGAAGTTTGTCCCTCACTGCATCCGTCCGGACCAGACAGTAGATTCAGAGTGATGTAGCCAGAAGGGGCGGGAGAGGGATCTTTCTACACTTAATATCTTTTGAACTACACAAAAGTAAGTAGCTAAACACAGCGCAATGTGTTACATTTACTATAAAGAAGACTTGGTGAGCTAATTGATTCATAACATTACTATCCCTTTAAAACCATTCAGTGTGCCGTTCCATAGAGCTTTCTAACAGGGACTTTGAAAGTGCTCTGAAGACAGATGTTCAGCAGGCTCTCCGTCAGGGATACATACATGTAAATAAATAAATAAAAACATACATATATAAAAAATAGGTGATGGGAAAAATCTAAAAGTATAGGCAATTTGATTTCACATATTCTGTACTTGCAGAACATGTAAAGTCAAAATGGAGGTTGACTGTCAGTTGAATTGCTTTCCATGCAGAGGATACGAGAAGCGGTCATTCCACGTCGCTCTTTCAACATAATCCAACATGACAACAGCTTTGATTGTAGTTAAAAGTTTGTTCCATGTCTCATCAAAATCCACAACGCGTGGTTTCAATGACATGGTGGGGAGTCAATGTTAAAACCTGTAAAAAAGAAAAACAACTGTTACAAGATTGGAAAAATATAACAGCTAAAGACAGATCTAAAAAAGTGAATTCCTGGACAGTAACAACATTAAAGGGAAATTATTACAAAGATCAGTAAACAACTTTTTATGAAACCTCCTGTATATGTTATAAGACTTTGCAAGTATACTCCCACTGCTGTCAGTTATTTTATTCAGACGTTATAACAGTTCAAAGTTCAAATCGGCAGGAAGTAAAAGAGTCATTACTTCCTTAAAGATCAGACTGTCAGGAAGTGTCCCAGCAGTTACTATCACATTGTGTGGAGAATTGTTTGTCAGTGACTCACTCATTCCACAAAATATAATAGAATGCTGCAACTGAAATCTGGCCACTAGAGGGCACTGTTCATGTTCTGAGCAGTAGGGATATCATTACTTTACTCAGCAGAAAAAGCCCCGCCATATGTGGTTTTTTTTTTTTTTTTTTTTTACCTTCATAAAATGTTTAATGTTCCTTTAAAACACAATACTCATTAAGTAACAGACGGGTGACCAACAAACAATAAACTGAATAATCCTCTTGCCTTTAACCCTTTGAGTGCCAGAGGGCCAATGCATTGGATACCCCTCTGGCACTGAAAGTGATAAAGGAATAAAATACACAATTGCACACATCCAAAACAAAAAGTGCACATTGTAAAATCTATTTTATAGTGTATACAGTCACCTAGATTACCTGGGCTGGAATCCAACATCAGCTAACTTGTTTACTTGTATCCACACCCAAAATGTTTAAATTGGTTTTGACTTGTTAGTATTACAGTATCTTTTAAGTTTCCTTCCAAATGAAATCCTGCATAGGCTGCTAAATAAAAATAAAAATACTACTACCAAGCACTGCAGAAAAAAGCAAATTTCTCTGCTAAACTACTTCTTAAAATCAATTAAGGACTGCTTACATTAGGGGTAGGAAACCTGCAAATCTCCATCCCTCTGGCTAGCCCTGTGGAAATAGCTACCTTGTAAATCATTGATTGCCCCGCTGGCTACTGCGATCACAATCATCACTCTATTCGTTGTTGCCTCCCTGGGGACGGACAGGCAACTAACAAGAAACAGTAGATTTTTATACGTGTGCGCGCATGTGTGTGTGTATTAGAACAAGAGGTAAAGGGATAGTAATGTTTCACAAAAACAAACAAACAAACAAACAAAAAAAAAAAAAACCAGAACTAATTGATCTTCATATTATTTGAGCCATGGAGAGTATTATTTCAATACTGTCAGTCGTAGTTCAAGAGTAATTGAAGGATAAAGCATCCCCCTCCTGCCCCCTTTACCTAGTGTAAGCCGCCTCCCCTCAGATGCGGAAACTGATCTCTTTACCGGACAGCTCACAGCAAGGGACAATCTTCTTGCTGTGAGCAAAAGGAAAACCCTGCCCCCCCCCCCCCGACAGGTTTTTCCTTATGCTCACTGAAGATTGTCCCTCTCTGAGATCCATCTGGACAGTCTTGCTGCTCTGTGGTGAGCAGTGTTAATCTATGAAGATTAATCGGAGCTGCGTTTATTGTGAAGCATTATTATCTCTTTAAAGAGTGCTCAGCAGACTTTAACTATAAGAAACTGGCACTGCAGCTACTAATTAGACATCTGGTAGAAGTGCTCAGTTCTCCCATCTAGTGGTCAGAATGTGATCCAGAGCAATCCCTATCCCCCTGCACCAGACATCAGCTGCTAGTTTTTGTTGGCCAGTTTATGTAACACTTTGAATGTTGCCAATATACTCATTTATCTATTTACTTGGTGCGTTTATTTTCTAGCATGCGCAGTCATGTACTAACTAGTTTATTGCCAATATTTTTGTTCTTGAATCTTTTATGCTAGGCCAGCGTTTCTCAACTCCTGTCCTCAGGACCCACTAACAGGCCAGGATGTGATGATTTCCTTGTTAGAGCACAGGTGAGTTAATCAATGTGAATGAGCCTCTGATCACAGGATTTCCTTGTTAGAGCACAGGTGAGTTAATCAATGTGAATGAGCTTCTGATCACCACACCTGTGGTCTAGCAGGGAAATCCCTAAGTCCTGGCCTGATAGTGGGTCCTGAGGACAGGAGTTGTGAAACACTGGGCCAAGGGCAATTTCTGTTCCAGGAAAAAATGGATTATGATTATTCTACTTTACATAGTGCCAACTTATTGAGCAGTGCGGTACAAAAGGGAATAGACATACAGAGATATTGATCTGGGGCATGATCATATTGGGATTTGGAGGATGGCCGTGAGCAGGGCATGGGACACCTGAGAGTTTAATCTGGACCTGCATTACAATGTTGCAGCAACTTAGCAAAATAGAGGCCAGCATTTACAAAGAGGTGATTTGTAGTGTACCTGCAGCTTAACCCTTTGAGTGCCAGAGGGGCAGGCAACACACTGCCCCTCTGGCACTCAAATGGTTAAGACAGCCTTAATTTTTATACTACCATTTTCTCTATAAAATACATTGTTTGAGGAATTAAACTTTATGATAATTCTCTGAACAGTATGTGAATTATTTCTGTTTGAGTCTAAGCTACCCATTTGCTGTGCTATCAGACATGCTCACACATTTGGGATTCTGCCTAGATTCATTCATAGCACAGTGTGTGATAACATTGGCCCAGCACAAAATCCAGTTAGTATCAAGTACTATACTCTGTGCCACCAACAAATAAAGGTTCATTTCTCAAAAAGCTATATTATAAACAAAAGGCTAAGACAACCTATAGGCAGTTTTTAATTGTCTTCTTAACCCCTTAAGGACCCACAACAGTCCTGGCATGTCATGGGTCCAACATGCGATAAGGACCTATGACGTGCCAGGATAAGCAAAAAAAGCTCTATGTTCCTTAAGTGCCAGCCGCCTGCGCGAGCGGCCGGTCCATGCACAATACCAGTTTCCTCACCCAAGTTTAACAACAGTTCTTCTCAAATTACATCAGTTTCAAAGGAAAATGTGTGCATACTAAACAGATGTGAATTCATTTTTAAAAGCCTGGGGGGTTATGCAATAAGCAATAGAGTGGATATATATTCGCCATTGATACCATGTCTCCAAATCATAACCTCTTTATCACACATTAATGCATCTACCCAAGATCTCCTTTCACATGTTTAAACCACCTAAAGGCTTATTATTATTCTCTAAAAGTATTCATATAAAGGTCTTCATTGGTACAAATTTCCTATCCAGCCTACCCATTTTCCAATCTATTAAAATGCATGATCTTACAGACTTAAGTTTATAGCAAGTTTTCGCGAATTCCCTTACTGTATTAGCCCCTACCGCTGAGGTGGGTAAAATAAAGGATTACAGATTCACTCCAAGGGAGCATTCAGATGACGACATTAATAGAAATGAGAGTTCCCCTTTAGTGATCTAAATATCACTTTTCCTTTGTAGAGAAAGTCAGACATGATCTATTTCTGTCTAGCAGTTCTATTCAGTGTGATGGCCCTCAAA
This sequence comes from Rhinophrynus dorsalis, assembly GCA_037306005.1. Classification (NCBI taxonomy): domain Eukaryota; kingdom Metazoa; phylum Chordata; class Amphibia; order Anura; family Rhinophrynidae; genus Rhinophrynus; species Rhinophrynus dorsalis. The sequence goes on from CM074723.1 coordinate 443,798,544, forward strand.
TCTGTCTGGCTAATGAAAATTAGTATTTTTTTTTTATATAATGCTGTATATAATGCGTTGCGTACCCCTTTGGCACTCAAAGGGTTAACATCAACTGGACCTTGGCCTTTGTACACTGGCTTTTACACTTTTATATATATTATATAAAAAAGTGGCAGTCCAGTTACCAAACTAAAAATAGCAACAGAGGCAAGCGGACTGATCGTTCATTGTGATCACAGGCGAGTTATTCCTTCCTTGCACAATAAAAAATAAAATTGCCAGGTATGTCAATAAATGTTTTATTTTATTAAAAACAAACATCGACAAAATGTAACCCTCTCAGTGCCAGAGGTGTGTTCCATTTGCAGGAGTAAAATCAGTCTGGTAAAAGAAGAAGGATAAAAAAAAGCAACTTAAAGTGGATTTTTCATCTTCACTTTAAAAATAATGAAGAACTGCCTAAATATTGTACTACACACACACAAATTTTGACTCTGTACCAAATTTCACACAAATAGTGATAAATGGCTCAGACAGTTACAATAAAACAGCGCCACACAATACAATAAAAACCAAAATACTTATAAATATTATCAGCACTAGAGTCCACAATTCAGAATTCCAGGGCTTAGGATCTTCACAGCTTGTTGTGATTGGTTGGACTCCTAATATAACGAACTATGTAGAAGAAAGAAGAAACAACAGCACCAGATCCTCTAAGCGTAGTATTTGTTCAAGGATACCATCACCTTCTCCACGTGCTCTTTAGAAAATTACTCACCCTTTTCAGAGGCTTCCAATACTGCCTCTAAGTTTTCAAGCTCTCCTGGTATAAACCCCAGGATGGTTGACTCCAGATATATACCAAAGATCTTGCCCAGGCATTGATTTCTCCAATATAGGGCTATAGAGGCCTGCAGGGAGTACACCAAACTCCCCCCAAAAGCCCACACTACCCAAACAGGAGCTATACTTTTACTGGCAATGCAAAATAAAGATAATAAAAAAGAGCCGTTCAAGGTGATATATAAAACAACACAAGTTTACTATGATAGTGATCTTAAAAAAAAAAAAAAAAAAAAAAAAAAAAAAAAAAAAATTATATATATAAAAATATATGCATATAGCTAAAAAGACGCTCAATGCGTTTCGTAATAACAAATTACTTTATCAGGATCAACTTAGCATCCTAAATGTAATTTGTTATTACGAAACGCGTTGAGCGTTTTTTAGCTATATGCATATATTTTCTGAGATCACCATCATAGTGAAGAGAAAATACATTTGTGGTGTTTATACAACACCTTGAACGGCTCTTTTTTATTATCTTTATTTTGCATCTCCAGTACAAGTATAGCTCCTGTTTGGCTCCTGTCTGGCGCTGTTGTTTCTTCTTTCTTCTAAATGCTGTACTAGCTGTTAGTGGAATAGATAGTTTGTGAGAAATGAACCATTATTTGTTGGTGGCACAATGTGGCACTTTGTGCTAATTAGTTTATGTGCTGTATCAGTATTACTTACCACACGTCATGTTATGAATTAATCTAGACAGAGACTATCCAGTGGGGGCACATTGCTAGTAGCACATTGAGGGATACATTTGGCCTCAAATACAACGAACATATTGTGCATGGTATTTGCATAAACAGTCACACTGTGCGGTCAAAACATAAAATAAATTGTTGTTAACCCTGTGTGTGCCAGAGGGTAAGCAATGCATAGCAAAGCAATGTGTTGTGTACCCCACTGGCACTTAAAGGGTTAAGAAATTTACAGAAAAATAGCTAGTATAACATAGTCCGTCAAACAAGGGAAACTTGTCTTAAAGGTACACTAACACCTAAAAATGTTTTGGGGTTATATGTGCTTTATACCTAGTACTCCATGCCAACATCTTTAGATTTTAAGCTGCAGAAAACAAAGATTTTAGACTTACATATATTCTAAGGCAGGGCTCAAAATTTCCACTCGCCACTAGCCAATGGCGAGTGAAAATTCAGCCCTAGTGGGTATGCTATGGCTTGCAGTGGCGAGTAACTTTTCAGGTCTGGCTAGTAGCAAAGGACTTCAAATTTTAAGCCCTGTTCTAAGGGAGCAGCCATTCCTGCCTTTTCCAGGGCTCCTGTTACAGTATGAAGCTTGACAGGCATCTCAAACAGTATACAGTTTTACTACCTGTTAATGATCCTGAGATATCAGTCTTTCTGAATAGAAGAGGACTGCGTGCTAATCTCAATACATTAATCCTTTGATGGTCAGAGGAGTACACAACACAAAACTATAATTCTGTCCTTGTTTGCTTGCATGCAATTTGTGCGCCAATAGTAAAATACCCCTCGCTATACTCTACTAGTTTTGCCATTTACAAAAGCTGATGTTTTTTCATGTAGTTTCCCAATGATGGGTTAAAAGTGCAAGGTGTACATTATATTTTATAAATATAAAAAAAAATAACATATTAAGTTTAAGTTTTTTTTATTTTTTATTAATATTTTTACAAGGCTGTTAACAAAAGCCTTTATACCACAAATATGGGACATGTCTCTGTAAATCTACTGAACGGTTCACTGGGTTCAATTAAGGACACTTCTTACTGCCGAGACTCAGATCCCAGTTGTAAGAAAGAAACATTACATTGGTTTCATTTTCCAGTGTATGCAGTGGCTCAGGAGTCACTGGGCTGAAAAGTGACCCCTGGGTTCTCCCTTATTGGGAGAGAGAGAGAGAGAGGAGAGAGACTTAATTGTGAGAATGAAGTCTTGCCGTTCAATCTCATTAGGCTGCGTGCACAGATTCTTTAGATCCTAGTTAAGGGCTTCTATGACCAACACTAGGGGGTCTATAGAAGATGAGCAAGCAACTTGCTTGCCTGTGAGCCATAACATTTCAGGATGAATTAAAGCACTCTGTCAGCAGTTTTTGGCCCCTCCAAATGGCTGACACAAAACTTTTTGGGGCGGCATAAAGCAGCCCCAAGGTTTTTAGCAAGTCTGGTTTCATAGGAACAAACTTAATGAAAATCTTTGAGCAAGTTGCAACACATTGGATACCTCTCGGGCACTCAAACAGTTAAAAACAATAATTGGATTCATACAAAAACCCACTGATAAATATGAAAGATTAGTAAAATAAAAACAGCACAATAAAATAAAATAAAAAAATACTAAAAAAATTTAACTGTGTAGCATAAACATGCAGTCCACCCTTTAGTACATAGCAGCCACAATTACAGATACTTACCATCTATTCTACAGTATTACATTTAGTTCAAATGTTTAACCCTTTGAGTGCCAGAGAGGTGCCCAATGCATTGCTTTGCAATGCGTTGGATACCTCTCAGGCACCCATAGGGTTAAGGACCAGAAGCGTGATCAATGCACTGCAAAGCAATATGCTGCACACCCCCTTAAAGGGATAGTAATACTTCATTTTAACTTTATTTTATTTTGTAGGCATTAAAAAAACATGAAGAATGATATAAGTCTTATCTCTGAAACCTTTATGGTTTAAGAGATATTCACAAACAAAGTATCCCCCCCCTGTTCAGCCAGATCAGAAGGGAGATGCCCAGGTAGACTGCAGAGAGGGACAATCTTCAATTAAGATAATGGAAAAAGCTGAAAAACTTGTCAAGGGGGGAAGGGCTTTCATTGTTTTCATACAAAGAAAATTGTCCCCTTCTGTTATCTGTACTGTCATACAACCAGACTCACATCTGAGAAGAGATTGCTTACACTAGGAAAAAGGGGTGGGGAGGGGAACTTTGCTTGTGAATATCTCATAAACCATAAAGGTTTGAGAGATAAGACTTATATCATTCTTCATGTTTTTTTAATGCCTACAAAATAAAATAAAGTTAAAACGAAGTGTTACTATCCCTTTAAGCTTAATGGTTATGTAAAACTTAAAGGTTAATTCAATCTAAGCATTATAACATTTGCTGTTCTTGCTGGGACATGCATAAAAGCATGGATTGCATTACAGACCTCTCTCACCAAAAGGAGTTTATCCTAGGAGTACCAAAAAGGGGGGTGTTCAAAGGGTTAATTATATATACTTTTTATGATTCAATTCAGAACAATGCAATCCGTGAATCTTTAAATCCCACCCCCAAACACAAAGTGATTTCACTACTAATAACAAAGTAACATAGCACAGACCACAGCATGTGCTGAACATATAAATATAGGCGCTCTGTTAGGCAGCTTGATTTTGGGCCTCAGGGCTCTTTCAAGTGGGCACCATCAATGCAGCATTTGGATCTGTCAGAGTTTTGATAGGTAACGTGCTGGACTATCATGCTTTTCACATTGGGTGTCTTTCACCAGTGTGATTGCACCAAATTACAGCATGCAGCAACTTTAACTATTTTTGCTCAAGAAACCTGATACATTGCAGTAAGGCCTAGGAAGCCACCAGCAGACCTTTCATACAAACAGCATTGGCGGTTGAGATCCTCTGAGTTATATTGTCTGGCGCTCTCATGGGCCTGCCGGAAGCCTCTCCTGCAGTCTGGAACAGTAGTGAACTCAAGAAAAAGGTAAATGAACTACATGAACATAAGTTCTGTCACCCTTGTGTTCTGTTTCCCATATGAAATAGGCCACACGTTAAAAAAGAAAGTGGAGTAATTCTGGAGCAAACCAACTGCATCACATGGGATGAATAATACATTGCAACTGATGAAATCCCTTGAATTTTAGACAATTTGAAGTATTAAATGCTCCATTTATATTAATGGGAATTTAGTAAAGCTGTATCTCTCCCCTTTGGTACAGGTGGTTTACAGAATTATTCCACTTTTCTTCTGATCTTGAGATTCCTAGGGAGAGATTCACTAAGAGGCGATAAAGTTGAGATGACTTATCCAAAGTTGAAGAAATCTTAGTGAATAGGCTCCATAGAATAACATAGGAACCGGAGAAGTTATCTCCACTTTATCACCGCTTATCCCCCTTAAGAGTATAGTTTTTAAATCTAATATGAGGAAAGTATTGTCAGCATCAGTATTACTAAGGTATTCTGGAATTAAAGTACAAATTACTTTGTAACAAATAGGTGATTCTGAAATGGCTATTTTTTCAGTAGATGAGATTATTTAAGCTTTATTTATCTATCAGTTTATGCACATTAGCTAGTAAGTGACCAACAGTGAGTGGCAGTTAGGAGAGACAGCAGTGTGGAATGCTGGTATCTGGCCATAATGCAGTGGGAGGGACAGCAGTGTGGAGTGTTGGTATCCTGCCATAATGCAGTGGGAGGGACAGCAGTGTGGAATGCTGGTATCTGGCCATAATGCAGTGGGAGGGACAGCAGTGTAGAATGTTGGTATCCTATATAATCCTATATAATAATTCTCTAAGTTGTGTGTAACGCCGGACATGCGCAGTAGACACTGCTGCGCGTGAGGCAGTCATGTGCAGGAGCTCCAGCTCTGTATCAGCAGTGGCGCGGGCAGTCTCTACTGTGCGTGACTGTCCCGCGACCGGCTGCCAGAGGCACTGTTGCCCGTGTAACGGGCTGTTCAACTAGTCTGGCCATAATGCAGTGGGAGGGACAGCAGTGTGGAATGCTGGTATCTGGCCATAATGCAGTGAGAGGGACAGCAGTGTGGAATGCTGGTATCTGGCCATAATGCAGTGGGAGGGACAGCAGTGTGGAATGCTGGTATCTGGCCATAATGCAGTGGGAGGGACAGCAGTGTGGAATGCTGGTATCTGGCCATAATGCAGTGAGAGGGACAGCAGTGTGGAATGCTGGTATCTAGCCATAATGCAGTGGGAGGGACAGCAGTGTGGAATGCTGGTATCTGGCCATAATGCAGTGGGAGGGACAGCAGTGTGGAATGCTGGTATCTGGCCATAATGCAGTGAGAGGGACAGCAGTGTGGAATGCTGGTATCTGGCCATAATGCAGTGGGAGGGACAGCAGTGTGGAATGCTGGTATCTGGCCATAATGCAGTGGGAGGGACAGCAGTGTGGAATGCTGGTATCTGGCCATAATGCAGTGAGAGGGACAGCAGTGTGGAATGCTGGTATCTGGCCATAATGCAGTGGGAGGGACAGCAGTGTGGAATGCTGGTATCTGGCCATAATGCAGTGAGAGGGACAGTAGTGTGGAATGCTGGTATCTGGCCATAATGCAGTGGGAGGGACAGCAGTGTGGAATGCTGGTACCTGGCCATAATGCAGTGGGAGGGACAGCAGTGTGGAATGCTGGTATCTGGCCATAATGCAGTGAGAGGGACAGCAGTGTGGAATGCTGGTATCTGGCCATAATGCAGTGGGAGGGACAGCAGTGTGGAATGCTGGTATCTGGCCATAATGCAGTGGGAGGGAAAGCAGTGTGGAATGCTGGTATCTGGCCATAATGCAGTGGGAGGGAAAGCAGTGTGGAATGCTGGTATCTGGCCATAATGCAGTGGGAGGGAAAGCATTGTGGAATGCTGGTATCTGGCAGACATACCCGACATTACTACGTAATTTGCATAAACAGCCAACAAATAAATGAAGTTAAATATCTCAAAACTATTGTTTTAAATAAAATCTGGCCAACATTATATATATATATGTGTGTGCGTGTGTGTGTGTTTTCTGAAAGCTCCTTCAAAATAAACTTTAAAAATTATTAAGTAACCTAGTTGAAGAGCACGTGTACATGGGCCACTGTGTCACCCAGCAACGGCCGCGGCGCAGTCATGAACAATAGAGACTGTACACACCACGGATGATGTAGAGCGAGGTGTTCCGAATTCAGACCGTAGTCCATGTCTGCTGGGCATGACGGCTTCTGACAAACACACATTTAGCAAATTATTATATAGGATAGTTCCACTTTCTGATATGCCCAGGGAGGGCTAATCATGTGAGATAGTAGCTTCTGTGTGCACCTGGCAATGTATGGTTTGTCAGCAGGACAATTAAATGGGTGGGATGAAAAGACTAAAGTCAAGTTAAAGACAGACAGATTGTTACCCAGCCTGACACAGAACCTGGAGTGAATATCAGCAAAGGATAAAGATTCCACGGCTAGGACTTGTCAGTTCTCTTTAGATGGTGACATTATTGACTGATAGAAAATCATAAAAAAATAAACATGCATGAGTTGTTACACAATGAGTGGTAAGTTATCGGACTATTATGAAATATTTTAAACAGAAAACACACCCATAGAACTAAAAGGTTCTTAACCCTTTAAGAAGAGAGGCATACAACGTATTAGAATGGTTTGCACAACAAAGTGTTAACTGAGGTAGCTTCAAATTCTTTTTTTGCATTAGAATTTGGTTGTAGTCATAGCTAGTCATATTAAAGGGATAGTAATGTTTCACAATGAAAGCAGCCCCAATTAATCTTCATAGTATTTGGGCCATGGAGAGTGTTATTTCAATAATGTCAGAGTTGTATTTCAAGAGCAACTGGATGATAAAGTATCCCCCTCCTGCCCCTTTTACTGATGTAACACTGCTCAACTCAGCAGCAAGACTGTCTGGATGGACTGCAGAGAGGGACAATCTTCAGTGAGCATAAGGAAAAAACTGAAAAACCTGTCAAGGGGGGCAGAGTTTTCCTTACGCTCACAGTAAGAAGATTGTCCCTTTCTGTGACCTGTCCGGTCAAGTGACCAGATTTCACATCTGAGGGGAGGTGGCTTACATTAGGTAAAAGGGGCGGGAGGGGGATACTTTATCATTCAATTACTCTAGAACTACAACTCTGACAGTATTCAAATAACACTCTCTATGGCTCAAATACTATTAAGATTAATTGGAGCTTCTGTTTTTGTGAAACATTACTATCCCTTTAAATTTAACACCTTGCAGACACTTGTTGCAAAATTGGAGGGGACTTTTCTTGATGGGACAGTTCATTCAGCAGGCCGTACGCGTGAACATAAAACTGAGCAATTCAGGGCCAAACCAATCGCAACACAACGTGAATAAATATTCTCCAAATTCCTGCTGATCTAACTGGAACCTTTAAAGGGATAGTAATACCTAAAATGTAAAAAAAATATGTTGTAGGGTTTATCCCCCTGAGTAAAACAAGAGTACTCCCACTGCTGAAAGATGTTTCATTCAAAAGTTATTAATTTTCAAAGTTGAATTTTTTAGGTGCAATATCACAGTGGCCTGAAATTGTAGAGTGGCGCCACTCTACAATTTCAGGCCACTGTGATATTGCACCTATAAAATTCAACTTTGAAAATTAATAACTTTTGAATGAAACATCTTTCAGCAGTGGGAGTACTCTTGTTTTACTCAGGGGGATAAACCCTACAACATATTTTTTTTTACATTTTAGGTATTACTATCCCTTTAACCACCTTGAATGCTTGAGGTTCTCAAAACTCCATTGTTCATCAATGCACAGGAGAACTGTCTAGCATGCAATCATTAGGACCTTATGTATAAAAGCAAACTGGGGCAATTGTGGGCAAACCAACTGCACCATTGGGGACAAATAAAACACCCCATTGATTTAAATTAGGCTTTTAAACCCTTGAATGCTAGAGAGGTCTCAAACACATTACCTTGAGATATCTAGCATTCAATGGGTTACAAAGATCCTTTTAAATGAAATGTAATTTCTGTATGCTTTTATTTGTCGCCTATGATGAAGTTGGTGTGCACCAGAAGAGCTCCAGTTTGCTTTTATGCATAAGGTCCTAAAATCACAATTTAAATCAAAGGGTTTTTGTTTCCTCTGCATCAGTTTACTCCACTTTGTGCACATTGCAATGTATCTTAGATATGCCAGACTGGTGTTCAGTTCCTACATAGTGAAGGTCTTCTACTGAAAGTGGCAAAATCAGCAGCGTACTAATGGGGGGTGGTCCTCCACGGGTGCCACTCATTAGGGGGTTGCCACCACGCAATATTAGTGTGTAGCATAGCGTAGCCAGATTACCCAAATATATTAATGTAGGTGTCAGATGTGCCCCGCCGCCCAGTACTTTCCTGGGCAGTAGGTATGCCGCAGTCGCACTGCAGCAAATGAGAGAAAAGTGCTTTGGATACTCCTCTCTCATTGGGAGTGCGTGTAATGCGGCGGTGCGGCTCCTAAATACTTCACTGCAGTGCCGCACCCAGAGTCAGATGCCACCAGGCAGCAGTCAGCCCTATAGGATCCACCCTGGGTGCCAAGGTACGCCTCTGGGCAAAATAAAAAGAATGCACATAAAACAAGTGCAATCCTTCCGTTACTGTGCCACTCTCCAAAAAGGCAACGCTCTCGCAACCAGAATGCACATACATATTTAAACACATATACAATAAACTATTGGCAACAGGAGAATACAGAAAAAGTACAATACTGCAAATAGTATACAACTTAAATCTTCATATATAAAGTATTGTCCATAAATGTAAGGGTAATATTTCTCTCATGTAGTGCAGTACCATCAGATCCATGCTGCTCTTAGTTTCTTATTTTGGTGTTGGTGAAGGATTGTCCCAAGTACAAATTAGTACACTTAGAGAGACTCTCTGCACCACTCTTTTGTGTTGGTTTTGCCTAGTAAAAGTGGGTCTGTCACTTTAACTAAAATAGCTTATGCTAAGTAAAGCATGCTTGTGCAGGCACTTCCTGTCTTAGCCCTGCATTACCTCCACCATTTATTGACGCTTAACCCTTTCAGTACTTGAATGGCTGGGCAAGCTTAAAGGACCAGTAAACTTTATGGAAAAATATATATATCGTACAGCTTTTCCTGTTGAGTAAAATAAGGGTACTCCCACTGCCAAGAGATTTATATTTCCAGACTTATTACAGTTTAAACCCATGTTTTTTTACATTAGCAGTGCCCTCCAGTGGTCAAATTCCAATTCGTTTTTTTGTTACATTCTAACGGAGAAGAAAATCAGTGACATAGCAGTTTCTGTCACATACTATGGGGAACTCTGTGTCATTTCTTGTCAGTTAGAACTTTCAGGAAATAAATGCCCAGTAAACTCACTTCCTGATTTTATAGCATTTGAATAAAACAACTGACAGTACCATTATTTTACTCAGAAGGAAAAGATCTATAGCATATAGGTTTTCATTTAAAAAAAGTTTACGGCACCTTTAAGTGTCAGTGAGTGGGGGAGGTATTGTACAGATATGACAGCAAATGCATACTTTGATTATTAGGAAAGCTAGTTTTTGAGTTAAAGTCTAAACACCAACATTATTTTTTTTTTTAGGAGATGAGGTCCCTTTAAGGTTAAATTAAAAACACATTTGTTCTCCCATGAACTTTAATTTTGGAACAGTACAGCCGGTGCTCTCACAGCCAATGACTTGCTCTATAGCAGCAGCATGAGCAACCTAGATGGGCACATTTTTTCCTTATCTGCGGCCACATTTTATGTTTCCATGTTAAGACGTGTCACAGATAAAAATACTTGGGATGAATATAAATATCATGTTGACAGCCCAGCAGTAGTGTGTGTAAAGACGTTCTGCATTTAACATGATACTATTTTTCCTACACAGTCAAACAGTGTCTCAAAGTGAAGAAGAAAAAAAAAAAAAAAAAAAAAACACAACCAACAAATGGATGACAATTTAGAAAGGACAAAGCCGAATTAAAACCTTATATGATCAAGATACTTTCATCTCAGGCCAATATTACATTGTACAATGCACAATAAACAAACACTCATCATGTCCCGTCTTGACTACTGTAACCACTACTCAAGACTGTCCCATCTTGACTACTGTAACTCACTACTAACTGGCCTTCCTCTTGCCTGCCTAACCCCACTACAGTCCATAATGAACTCAGCAGCAAGACTAATCTACCTAACCAACCACTTCTCCAACACCAGTCCCCTCTGCCAATCCCTACACTGGCTCCCATTAGCACACAGAATTAAATTCAAAATCCTGGTGCTCACCTATAGAGCCCTTACTAACACCTCACCCCTCTATATCTTATCTCTCATTTCCAAATACACTCCCACTCGCCATCTTCGTTCTGCACAGGACCTTCTCCTCTCCACATCTCTCATTACATCCTCCCACTCCCACCTACAGGACTTCTCCCGTGCTGCACCCGAGATCTGGAATTCCTTCCCCCGCCCCATCAGACTCTCCCCCAGCCTTCAGACGCTCCCTGAAAACTCACCTCTTCAGGGAAGCCTATCAACTACCTCCATAAATATTATCATCAAGAACCAACCATTCCCTGGAACACTACACTCACTAGCACTTCTCTATCCCACCCACTGACTGGCAGCTCATGTGGCAGGAGGCACTTACACCCAATAGCACTTACACCTTCTGTGTCCTACCCACCTTCCTCTAGACTGTAAGCTCTCACGAGCAGGGTCCTCTGATCCTTCTGTTCTCCACATATGATTTGTACTATTTAATATCCCTGTATGTCTATCCCCTATTGTAAAGCGCTGCGGAATAAGTTGGTGCTATATAAATAAAGATTATTATTATTATTATTATTATTAATAAATGTTATCATTAATTTCATCTCACCGTTTCCTATTGAAACAGATAAAATCAAATGATAACATTATAAACCACAATGAAATCCAGGCGCTGCAATGCTTTGGTTAACTCTCTGGCACTCAAAGGGTTAATTAAAGGAAAACTAACAAAAAAAATATATAAATCAAGTACTTATGGTTAACATATTGTAAAAACTCAGGTATAATATGCATCTGTGTATATTATACCCCAGATTTTAGGGGAAAACAAGAGTGACTATGTATAATGTATATATGAGGGCCGCCACATTCCTTCCCTCCCTCCCCCCAGTACAATCCTGTGTTACTTGCACTGAAGTCTGATTCCACATCTTCCCGCTTCTATAACTGCCCTGCCAGGACCTTTCGCTGCCAGCCAATGGTAATGCCCTGTGAGGATCTCAAGGTCCCCGCAGGGAAATATCATAGACCCAATGTGCAGAGATCTAAGCACTGGGACTATGGTACTGCCTTGCAAGGGCCTTGGAATCAGACTTCAGTGCAAGTAATGCTAAGCATTTTTTTTATTATTATTGCAGTGATATACTAATTATTATTTTTATAATAATAAAAGTTCTAAAAAAAAGTTCTAAAATCCTTCAAAATATAAAAGACTAGTGTAAAAGCCCATGTACACGGGCCAAGGTCTGGGTGATGTTAACCCTTTGAGTACCAGAGGGGTATGCCACACATGGCAAACCCCTCTGGCACTCAAAGGGTTAAGAGGCCGGTCCTGCTCTGTGTCTTGCCGCCGACACAGTCATGCACTGTAGAGACTGCCCGAAAGCACAGAATGCTCCCAGCATTCCTACATCTCCCAGCATTCTGTCCATTCGGGCAGTCTCTACTGCACATGAGGGCTTCTAACAAACATCCTAGCAAATTATTACATAGGATACAAGTGTCCACTCTTGATCACTTCTGTGTTCCTGGCAAACACTTTGAGGCTGCAGTAAGGAGGAGTTATACAAAATTAGACTGCATGTCCTATTGGTCCAACCATGGGGTGTGATTTTCACACGCCCCATGGTTGGAGATGAAAGGAGATGCATGGGCTACAATGAACACACACACACGCAACACACAATACATACTTAATGCAATAAGAACATTAAACAAAAGAAAACAGCCCTGTACGTAAATCCACTTTTTATTTTTAACCCTATTGTGTGCATTATGTCTATGTGCGTGTATTATGTGTGTGTTTTGTGCACACTGTGTGTATTGTGTCTGTTTGCATCAATTGTGTGTTCATTGTAGCCCCTGCATCTCCTTGCAGAGATTTTGACAGAAGTGGCCGGGGGGGGGGGGCTACACTCCCCCTGGTCAACATCTCATGGTTGAGCCAATGGTACAGGCAGTATAGAGGAGATTTGCATAACTCCTCCTTACTGCCAAACTGGGTGTGTTTGCCAGGCACACAGAAGACTTTATACATCATCCTCATCATCAAAATCATCATCAAAATCATCTTCAGCCACTGTCAATCCACTGCAGGATGAAGGCCTCTTCAGCAAGCCTCCAACAACTCTGGTCCTGTGCGTTTTGTTGCCACTTTGTATCAACAAATTTGGTAATTTCATCTACCCATCTTGACTTTGGTCTTCTTGGGCATTTAATATCAAGTGGAATCCATTCCAAAATTCTTGCCTCCGTATTTCCATTTTAGGCACGTTACTTTTTCCATTACATCACAGACCTTTGTTTGCTGATGAATACACGCAGACATTTTTTGGTCTCTCTTTGTTATGCTTATTATTAGCCGCTCCATACTTCTCTGTGTAACCTTAAGTTTCTATATGGCTTTTGGCATTCAGTGTCCATGTTTCACAGCCATACATCAGGACTGGGAGGGCACATTGGTCAAAAACCTTTCGCTTGAGGCAGAGTGGTAAATTTCACTTAAAGGGATAGTAATGTTTCATAATAAAAGCAGCTCTAATTAATCATCATAGTATTTGGACTTTGGAGAGTGTTATTTCAATTCTGTCAGAGTTGTAGTTCAAGAGTAATTCAATGATAAAGTATCCCCCTCCCTCCCCTTTTACTGATGTAACACTGCTCAGCCAGATCAGAAGGGAGGTGTCCAGGCAGATTGCAGAGAGGGACAATCTTCAATTAAGATAAGGGAAAAACCTGAAAAACTTGTCAAGGGGCGCAGGGATTTCATTGTTCTCATAGGAAGAAGATTGTCCCCTGCTGTTATCTGTCTGGTCTATGGACTGGATTCCACATCTGAGAAGAGATGGCTTACACTAGGTAAAAGGTGCGGGAGGGGAAACTTTGCTTGTGAATATCTCTCAAACCATAAGACTTATATCGTTCTTCATGTTTTTTTAATGCCTACAAAATAAAATAAAGTTAAAACGAAGTATTACTATCCCTTTAAAGACAGTAATACTAAGTTGTCCAAAGTTAACATACTTGTCCAATTCTTCTAGTTCTAGTCCATCTACTGTGCTTTTCCTTGATATAGTGAATTTGTTAAATACGACTTGCGTTTTGTTGATATTCATCTTCAGAACAAACCTTTTGCTTTCCTATTATAGTTCTTTAATGTGTTCTTGCAGTTTTTCAGGACTACTTGAAAAAAGTATGATATCGTCTGCAAAACTCAAGTGATGTATCTCAGGTCCTTTTTTGGCCCAATTCAGTTCAGAAAATTTCTTCTAAACATGCTGAAAATAAATAGTTTTGTAGAAATTGTGTCTCCTTGTCGGACTCCTTTTTCTGTGTTGATCTGGACTTTATCATTGATCACTTGTATTGATGCAGTTGCATTTTCATATATTGATTGTAGGATAATGATGTAAGAAGCTTTATCTGTTCATTGGTTCAGGGCTGTTCAAGTTCTGTCCTCAAAGGCCACCAACAGACCAGGACTTCCCTGCTTAAGCACAAGGGAGTCAGTCTAAATAAATGAGCCACTGATTAACTCACCTGTGCTTAAATCAGGGAAATTGTTAAATCCTGGCCTGCTGGTAGCCCTTGTGAACTGAACTTTGACAGCTCTGCCTTGGTTGATCAGGGTATCAATTATTGCTTGCTTTTTCATGGAGTCAAAGGTCTTTTTGCAGTCAGTGAAGGTTATGTATCATGGAAGGTTGTATTCATTATGTTGCTGTATAATTTGCTGGACTGTCAGGATGTGGTCCACTGTACTGAAACCATTTCTAAAGCCTGCTTGTTCCTTAGGTTGTGCTGCGTTAAGTATTGTGTCAACCCTTATTAAACTATTCTCAAAATGCCAGAAACATGGAACATGCAGAAGCAATCATACTGCACAAAAAAGGTGATAAGGCGGATCTAAAAAAACTACCACCCAATAAACCTATTGCCAGTAGACGGCAAGGTTTTCGCAAAGGTACTATCAAGAAGAATGCACACAATATATACACAGATCCAGCAGAACACCTGTTACATGTAATGGCTTCTCTGCCATCTCTGTCTTTACCTGAACCATCTGATTACCTGTTTCAAGTTCACAGAAGTCTATTTGTCAATCAGCTAATTCTCTTAAACAAAATACACTGCTACACTCTGCAAGGCAGTCCATTTGTTTATGTTATAACCCTCAGTGCCACAGGGGTGTGCAACAAATTACAGAGCAATGAGTTACACATCCCTATGGAACTCAAAGGGTTAAGGGAGGGTAGCTGCTGTTTTTGCTCTCCAGGTGAGACAGCAAACAGTCTTCTGTGGCTGCATAGAAAGCTATGGGGAAATGCCAACTTTTCAGTCTCAGACTCGCTAAAGTGGGACAGTGAATTTCCACAGCATAGCGAACTATCGGAGCTTAGTTCATGTGGTGAATAGCCACTAACATATAAACACACTCACAGGACAATGACAATGGCTCACTAACCTGAATATGAGCCTTTGTCACAGTAGACAATGCAACATTGCAAACCTTCTGAAAGCATGGCGATGTCGGTGTATTCAAAGAAATATGAAAGTGAAGACATCTTTGTGCATACTACTATATGGAATCTGTGCAGATACGTTACAATGTTGCGATAAGGTTCAAAAATGGTCAAGGTCAGCATCTCCACTCAGATCTTCAGTAGGAGATCAAGAAGTTAGAGACTATTCAAAGAAAGGCCATGAAAATGGTGCGGGGGGGGGGGGCTACATTACAAAATATATTGGGTAAGACTCTAGAAAGTTAATCCTTTGAGAGCTAGAGGGGTATTATTTTGTAGTGTGTTGGATATCCTTCTGGATCTCGAAAGGTTAATATGTATAGTTAGGAGGATGGCAGGGTGAGGTGTGTGTGTGTGTTCTTTTTGAATGATCCAAGGTATGATTAGAGGCCACTGTTCTTGTGTTCAGAAAGGCTGATATTGTATCTCAGCCCATTCACAGGTAACCCTGGATAAGGCAGGAGTCTGCTCAGAGACTACATTTTAGGCCTTGCAAAACAAAGACAATTTTTGTAGATGGTAGCATGAAGTACTGGGTATTTAAATTTATATATTTAGAATGTAAGCTCCTTGGGGCAGGGACCTCTCTCCCACTGTTTCTATAACTGTGACACTTATTGTATCCCCTTTTATTTATTGTAACATACTTGTAAAGGTGCTGCATACACTGTGTGGCACCATATAAAGATATCTATATATAGATATAAAACCCTAATTCATTTTAGATGTTACTGTTCCTTTAATAGAAGAACTGGATAAATTAGCTGAGCCATAGACAGCAAATCAAAATTCACATGGAGCACAGTCTATTTTTTGAAATAACATTATGTCATAAGGTTTTTCCTGCTGAATAATAGAAGGATATTCATACTGCTGCTGTTTAACCCCTTATGGAACGGCAGCGCACGCACGCGGCCGTCACTTAAGGACCAGGGATTATTATTATTTTTTTTTTTTCTTCAGAATTTGAATCCAGACTCCCATGAACGGCGTGCAGCCGCGCAGGGAGCCCAGAATTCCATGACGGTCCAGGACCGTCATGGGTCCTTAAGGTGTTAATTCAAACTGCCATGAAGTGAGGGAACTGTTGCTTTCCTGTTCTATGGAAAAATTCAGTCAGTGACCCACCTGTGCCATAGAATGCAACAGAACAGTGATTCCCAGCTCTGGCCCTTGAAATAAAACCAACATGTCAGGTTCTAAGGAAATCCCAGATTAAGCACCAGTGAGTAATCAAAGGAACACCAAGTGAACTGTACGTTAACATTGTGGACACCGTTCAGGTAACCCTTTGATTGCATGACTCACTGGCACTCAAGGAGTTAAACTATGTGTGTTTAAAAAAAAAAAAAAAAAAAAAAAAACACCTTTGAGTGCCAGAGAGGTATCCAACACTTTGCATTGCAATGCGGTAGATACCTCTCTGGCACTCAAAATGTTAAACTGTAAAGACTTTGGAATGATGTATCTCCTTGCAGTGGTTGCACCCCTACAATACATGTATTGTTTACTTGTACTTTCAATGGGGAGTTTAACCCCCTGAATACTCTGCGTTTTTCTTAAAGAGTTTTACACTTGGCATATTACATTTATCGTTTTGCACATATCATTTCGGGGGGTTCCCCTTTGGGTACCAGAGAGGTGCTCAGCACATTGCAAATCAATGCACTGCACAACACACTGGCACTCTAATGGCTAAATCCTGACTACTTAAGCTTCCTCTTTAATTTCCTTATTTTAAATGATGCTGCACTGGCCGTGATAATGTACAGTTATACGTTTCTAAACAACATTTACAAAAGGATTTATCTTAAAAAACAAAACAAAAAAAAAAAAAAAACAACAACAGGGATCTGTGAGACAAAACCACTGACAGATTTATCATCCACAGTGTAATCCAGTCCTAGGTATAAGGAGCCCAGACTGAATGTCACAGTACAGCACAATCATGTTATATGAACTTCCCATATCCAGATACATATTGATCTAGGGAGGATGTTACTGCTATTTACTGGAGTCAGAAGATGTGCACTTCATCTATCTTTCATCTTTCTCTAAACAAATAAAGGGCTTTATACACAGGAGAACAGTGGAGCAAACGCCTTGGGCAATCAAAAACACAAATACAAGTATCCAAAATAACTTCTTGAATGCTAGAAAGGCCTCTAAGGTATTAGGTATCAGTGTGTTGGAGACCTCGCTAGCATATTTAAATAAATCAGAATCTTTATTTCCCCCGTGGTGAACACACTTTGCTCCAGAACTGTCTAACATTTCTTTTGTGCTTAAGGCTCTACATACAGTCTTGGTTAAAGGAATCATAACCCTTTATTTTGAGTTTACATTTTCTGCAAGTACATAATATGTATAGTCAAATTGGCTTTTTTTTGTGGTAAACTTATGTTTTTAACCAAATAATTGTCTGGTCAATACAGCATGAAAGCAGAAGAGTGATACAATGTTACTTCCATTTTCTCTACAGCATTGAATGGTTTGTGCGGTTTCTATTTTACATTGTATCCCTAGACCAGCTTTAATGTTCCCTAACAAAGCTCTCTGCAAAAAGATTAAGATAACGCATTGTCAAGGACATAAAAGTGTGAAAATATAGGTGAAGGAAAAAAAAAGTAAAGGCAAATGGACTGAACATATTTTGTGTTGGCAGAATACATAAATTAAAAATAAAATATTACTATTCCTTAAACTCTGAGTGCCAGAGGGATAGGCAACTCATTATGAAACAATGTGTTCAATAAGCATCTGGCTCTCAATGGGTTAATGTTTTGGGTGCTAGAGACATCTATAGTAGGAGTGCCCAATAAACTGATCACAATCTACCACTTGATCACTAAGGGCCGTATGTTCACAAGAAAAAGTAGAGGCGTTCTCGGGCAAACTATTTGTAGTATAGAGAGAACTAAAACTTCCAAAAATGTCTATTAATTTACATGGGGAGTTTAAACCCTTGAATGCTAGAGGGGTCTCCAACACATTGCTAAGCACAGTGTTGGAAACCTCTCTAGCATTCTAGGGGTTAAAATCCCCATACAAATCAATGTTCTGCCACATAGTGCAGATGGTGGGACAGAAATCCACTTTTCTTTTGAACAGATGGCCCATAAACTTTATGTGGTTACCAGTAGACTGGGAGAAAAATCATTCTGACTAGTGTGTGCGCCATATCTTTCCAATACTGAATGAATATATTAATTGTATGTAACCATATTAACCCCATAGTGCTGGAAGAAGTGTGTCACCTAGTGGACACTATCGGGCTGTGTAACCAAATAAATTTGTGCATTGGTGAGGAACTAACATTCCCTACCACGTGGGGCCTACTTGGCAGCAAATATCTGTCACGCTAGCTTTACAGTAATTAATATTGTCACAATCAGAATGTATATTAACTCCACCAGTGGAAGACAGACCTACCACCTACTGTGCATTTTAAATGTTTACCCACTCAGTGATTTTATCAGATAGACATGTTTGATCTGAATATCGGTGATATATTTATGGGTCCCTACGACTGCCAATCCCTCACAGGACTATGAATCTGCTTATCATTTAACACATTTAAAGACCAGATGGGTGCAAAATCAGTTGCAGAACAATGGGTTGTACACTCCTCTGTGTCCTTAAAGGATTAAAAATTACACCCAAAGGGACAACTAAAAACGAACAATGATTTAAATGGGGATTTTAATCTCTTGAATACTAGAGAAGTCTCCAAACAATGATTTGCAATGCTTTAAACTGGTTAAAAGCCATATCTGTCATTCTATTTGTACTCTATGGCATAATTGGTTTGCCCCAGAATTATTGTTTTTAATCGATTTGAAAAATATTTTGCAAGTTGTTTTGGTCTAATGTTATTCTATACATACAGTCAATATACGTTTACATACGTTGTGCTAAATGTTTGACTGTGATGACATGGGACCATTAACACATGCTGATACAGTAGCAAATCATGTTAGGATGACTACAAAAAACAAAAAAGTACATCCCATGTCACTAAAGCCTGGGTACCCAGGGCCGGATTTACATCTCAGGAGCCTGTAGGCACAGAAATCTGAAGCACCCCCCCCCCCCTTGCAGTAGCTGACCTGTGAGTGCTGCATGAGTCTTTTGTCTCCTCCTCTGACTGCTGCCTCCTTGATCAGATGGATTCATTTGGGGGGTGAGCGCGTCCTCCTTAGCGGGAAGCGGGCGCGCTCTGACTGACAGCCTCTCACCCATCATCACACACCTCTGTGGGCCGTGATGACATCAATGCGTGTGCTATGCAGACCAAGAGGTTGCATAGACATACACAGAGGGAAGAGTACCCACTTCTCTTCATAGAGTCTCAGTACACTCAATGAAGAGAAGTGCTTTCTGCCAGACAGTAACGCAACTACACGAGTGAGTCTGGCAGCAAGTCTACACATTGAGAAAAAAAAAAAAAAACAATCCCAATGACAGACACCCCTCTGTGGGGTGTGCCTGTAGGCAGATGCCTACTCTGCCTTATTATAAATCCGGCCCTGTGGGTACCCCTGGCCTACAGCACCCAATGGGTTAAATGACATTTACATCAATAGGACATTTTGCTTGTTACATATGGTCCTTTTGTTTTCTCCTACAAGCACTCCATCTCTGTCATTCATATGCCCCAAAATGCCCAATATCCTAGTCATTTACATTCATCTCTTCTATATCCAGAAGGCTTCTTCACTGAATATTTATTAAACACTTTTTCTTACCTCTAAAATCCCCACTAAACTGTCCCATTAAACACAAATGCTGTTGATATCAAGTACTTAACACTGCCAAACATTTGCATTTCTACCCCATCTCCACATTTCTGCCATCAAAACTACATAATAAAGTGACGAGTATTTTCCCAAATTATTCCATAACTACTTTTTTAATTTCCTAACAAAACTGTTGTACCACAACCTTGTAAAGTAGTGTATACAATACTATAATTATATCAGTTTATATTTTACATAAAACATGAACTTTGTGACCTAGACATGACATCCATTGTATTTTCAATATTATGAAATTTGTTAAACTCTAAGGTAAAATTAGGACAACCACTTTTTCACATAATTATTACAACCACACATTTTAGTACTACAAAGACTTTCAACCAAGGTGAAGAACTTCTTGCTCTACAACTGACAACACCTTCAACCAGCCAACTGGTCGGCTGACAAGTAACCCAACAAGTGTGGATGATTCCTGCACATCAAAACATATACTGTAATATCATGAATCCAATAAAAAATTAATAACATCTATGGATTATAAATAGAAGCAGCATCAACTTAGCTTTTTGTCTCAATTTTTAATCCAGATTGTAAACACCCTTGTATAAATTGCCCCAAACTACGCACTCTTTATGCCTTGTCATGTATCATACAGTGCTGTGGATTATGCTGAAACCTTGATATTATTACTATTATAATTTATGAAACTGCAACAACAGATTCTGCAATAAAATATGATAGGGCGACAAAACATAAGAACATTATACAAGTGGGGACAGTCAGGGGAGGGCTGCCAACTTGTGGCCTGGGGGGCAAATACAATCTACTGGCCTGTTTCTTCAGTCTCTCCAGCCCACTGTCCCAGCCTACCCCCTTTAGTTACTTTTAATGTTGGCATTCATACTGTTAAGTAAGTCAAATGAGACCAAATAGCTTTCAATTCAAATGTGGCTACTCTATTGATACCATAGAGCTTACAATGTAAGTACAGCAACATGACTGATACCATAGAGCTTACAAGGGAAATAAGTTATGCTGTTAGTGTATCTCTATTTGCATTGTAGCTCTTTGGTATCATTTGTGTAGTTCCATTTCAAATTGCAAGCTCTGTGGTATCAGTAGTGCAGCTCCATTTAGAGCAGCAATTGGGAGATTGAGTGAGGCAGTGGCCCACTGGCCCAGACATGTGACCAGCCCAGGGGGCAATTGCCCCTCTGCCCCCCAGGCCAGCCCTCCCCTGGGGACAGTAGTTACAAGCATGTTTATCAAGTTTAAACAAGTAAAGCCCAGAGAGGATCCTCAATGTCTTGCACATCCTTCTTTTCCTTAAAAACAAATCAGTAGGATTGTAAATACATGCTGATTATCATCATCATCCTGCAGACTTTTATTGCAAATCATACTATTTTATTCAAAGACTTCATCGCTGTTCAATCATGACAATAGCAACAAAAAGCAATAGCAGACAAGCAACAGGTTGTTGTCCAACCTTGCCTTGAATAAATAAATATTAATAATCACAACACTTAGACATAGTTTCGCCGACAGATAATCATAGCCCATGCTGTTTCAGGAAGCATGGATTAAGATATCTGAGTTGGGATTTACCAATGTAAGGACTGGTTCTCTAGCTGCGCTGGACTAGAAGTCCTATCATCCCCAGCCGGTCAATGGCCATCTGAAGATGATAGGAGCTGCAGTACAACAACAGCTGAACAGCCACACAAGTGGTGCAGTCCTTATAGAGGCCTACACGTGTGTACAAGGCGTGGAGGTAGTATGGAGGTGCTGGGTCCCATGGGGGTGCAGGAGGTTGGTGGAAGGGAAGGTTTCAGGTACTCTCTCTGTCCCTTTGCCCTCTCAAACACCCCGGTGCATTACGCGAGGGAGGGGGAGTATGTGGGGAGCCCTTGCCCCCTTACCTGTCACACGCGTCACTGGGGAGCCCTCGGGGGGAGATCATCAGCTGTCACCACTGCTGCTGCCGCTCACTCAGCTGCCATTACCTGGGATGCCGGGATTCACCAAGCGCTCACAACCAAAGGGGTTTAGGTGGAGTGCCAACCAACGGCTCCGGTGCCTAGCAGTCCTACTACTGTCACCCCCTGCATGCGAGGCCGCTGTCAGATGCCTGGATCCCGCGGTAAGAGGGGCAGCAGTCTCCTGACTGGAGTGACAACCTACACCACAGGGTGTGTCCGTAAAGGCTACCCCCGGAGCCTCAGATGGACTGACCCAGGGTACGGGAGCTTCGGAGGCTCACACTTTCTCCAAACGGTTTTGCGATGACAGGAAGGAGGACTTGTGAAATTCAATGTGAAACTAAGCAGAAGAGAGGGAGAGTGAGGCAGATGTACTAAGTGTAGCAGTTCTGTGGCAAATCAACAGCAATACGGCGGGGAAATAAACATTCCACAAATAACATTTATATAAACAGGGATTTGTAACAAACTTAACATTTTGAGTGCCAGAGGGATACGTAACGCATTGCAATGAGTGACTTACGTACCCCTCTGGTTTACCACATATTTTCGCTATCTGCTTAAGCATACGGACTCCTATTGTAAGATGCACATTGTGAGACTCGTACAATACAGGGAAGAAATGGATAGGTACAGTACTTTTAAGGGGTCAAAAGTCATGTTTCCATTACTGGGAATTTAGGGAATGTTTATTTCCCCCCTCTGTGCAGTTAATTTGCTTTAGAATACCTCCACTTTATTTGTGCATCATCAATGTGCATCATACAAACAGAAGGAGCGATTATGGTGCAAACCAACTGTACTACAAATAAACATTCCCCAAACGCCAATAGATTTAACCCTTTGAGTGGCCTGGGTTACATGAGAGTTTAACCCCTTGGATACTTCTGAAGTATCCAATGTGTTGTTTAAAATCTCTGTAGGGTTCAAGAAGACAAAATCCCTGTTTACAAAATGAGAAATTTGGATACATTTTAGTATATTCCATATGGTGCTGATGGTTTGGGGGCAAATTGCTTTGCAGTGCAGTGAAAACCCCTCTAACAACAAATGGATTAATTCCCCCATTTGACCAATTTTTTATTCGTTCCCTTTGGTGCAGTTTGTGTACCCACAATTGTTCCACTTGCATTGCTTTCAAAATGGCACAGCATACAGCTCTTATTATTTAACTCCTTGATTGCCAGAGAGGTATCCAACGCATTGCAATGCCTTGGATACCTACCTGGCATTCAAAGTGTTAAATAGCTATTCATGCTTGATTTGACATGACAGCGCTGGCTCTGTCTGCTTGGAAGAGTGGGCTAAGATGGCATAAAAAAAAAATTACAGAATTTCTACCCAAAAAGATGCAGACATTATTAAGTATAAGTTGGATAAGCAACTTATGGTTACTCTGGCAGGTGTTAGACTACAGCTCCCATTATCTTTAGCCAGCCTGTGACTGTCTGTGGGTGATGAGAGCTATACCAGCCAACTGTCCCGGATTTCTAGGGAGAGTCCTTGGTATTGGCACTGTCACATGGTCCTGCTGTCCCTGGTTTTATAATTACATTTCAGATAGTCTATGTGCATCATTAAAATGTTAATAGGTTATGAAGTTCACAAAATGTTAATATTGCTTATTTATATTTAAAGAGATAGTAATGTCAGAAAAAAGGATTAACTATATGTTAGATACAATTAAAAGAGAGTACTTGCGCTTATTTGTATCTCTCAGACCGTTATGGTTTGAGAGATATAGGAAAATAAAGTTCTCTGCTCGCTCCCCTTTCTACTTGATGAGCTGTACAGCTGTCAGAAGCTCTTCAGGGAATATCTGCCACAGTATCAGAGTGTGTGGCATATGGAAAGTGTAAAATAGGAGTGGACAACTTGAGGCCCTCCAGCTCCTTCAAGACAAAAATGCCAATCCCCTGCAAGCCAATGGCAGCAGCTGCTGGCACCATAAACATGAATGTCATGCCCCAGGGGCAGAACATCTACTGGAGCAAGGCACCAGACCCACTGCTTAAAAAAGATCCTCAAACTACTTCATGCCTCATCGTTCCACAGCCCTGAACAGCCAACATTAAGTACAGAAGTTGCTCCTGATTATATCTAAAACATCCAGTGCACTGTTCACATCTCTATGAGGTGCTGCCCTTCCCTTTGTATGTGTTTGAAAGTGGTCTTCATTATTTGTGGCTATACACAATGAGTGACTCTCCAAAAACAGCAGAACTTTGTGGAGAGGTGAAAAGTGCTTTGGAAGATTTCAGTGTAAATCAGGAGCTACTTGTATACGTGTGTACACTCATTTAACCCTTTGTGTGTCAGTGCAGTTTCACATCAGTCCCTAATGAAGAAGCACCAGCCTTGAAATGTTGGACTTTTCGGCACACTTAGAGTGGATTGTCAATGGCACATAGAGAAGACGCAGAGAATTGCCAGGAAGAAAACCAGCCACAGGAGTATCACCCAGCCTCTTACAGTCAAGCACTCAAGAAAATATAAAGTAAATGCATTCCATTTCCATTTAAGATGGTGGTTTCAAGAACTATGTTGTTAAAGCTAGCCTTTTCATATGCTGGGGCCCTGGAGAAGGAGATCCAGTCTTGGCGGTAGATGGAACGCCTCCTGGATGAACAGGTTGAGAAAGTCCGCAAACCAGGCAAGACAGGGCTAGAATCCATTTTTGATTTTCTGAATTACCCTGGGAATGGGAGGAAAAAGAGGAAACAATTAGGACAGAGGAAAGTTCCATGGAATGTACACTTTATCCGTCACAAAGGCCAAGGAACCTTTTGTCTTTGTGCAAAACAGGGTTACCTTCCTGTTCTTTTGAGAGGCCATCAGATCTACCGCTGTGAGACCCCAAAGCAGAACTAATCAGGTAGAGCACTTCCTGGTTCAGTTCCCAGTTGTCTGGTTCCACTTCTTGATGGCTGACAAACACCATGACCTTGTTTTCTACACCTGGTATGAGGACTGCTAAGGTGGCCAGAACATGAGTTTCTGCCTAATGGACAAGCTTCTGTACATCTTTCCATGCCAGTTCACTTTAATTTCCTCCCTGGGGGTTAATGTAAGCCACTGCAGTTGAGTTGTCCGACTGTACCCAGACTGGGGTCCCCATTAGTACTTGAGACCACTGAAGAAATGCCAGATGGATGGCACGAATCTCCATGATGTTGATTGACAGGAGGCTGCCCTCTCCAGTCCACCATCCCTGGGCAGCCAGGTGACCTATGGTAGCACCACAGCCCCACAGGCTGGCATATGATTTGACTAGGTTCCACTCCGAAATCCCAGAGGGATGTCCCTGAGCTAGATGAGGATGAAGAAGCCAGATAAATGAGGACAAGGAAGCCAATAACATAGATCCTACAGAAGAAAGGATAGGGTTATCAACAAACACGTGATCAAATAATGTAAAAAAAAAAAAAGAAATTTATAAGTTCAAGAAAATGAAAAAATAAATAGAAGCAAAATGTAAGGACCCAAATCCTCCCATCTGACCCAACTACAAAACTTATACAAACGACCCATAATCCAAATAGAATAAAAGTAGGACTACTATCACTGGAGCCAGTGAAAAGCAACAAAAGTCTCTCCTGTCATGACAGAAAAAAATGTGTGAATAATCAAATTAAGATGAAAATTGTAAGTCATATCCAGATGAACAATAGTCAATTCACAGATGGGGAAAAAAGCATAATGATGTATCCTTATATATAATAGATGCTGTGGAATGAATGGCTGAGTGACAGGAGACAGAGATTGGTAGTCAATGGAGAATATTTGGACGAAAGGAGCGTTACTAGTGGGGTACCTCAGGGATCTGTACTGGGGCTCATTCTTTTTAATATTTTTATTAGTTATATTGCAAAAGGTCTTCAAGGTAATGTATCGCTTTTTGCAGATGATACAAAGATCTGGAATAGGGTAGACATTCCAGGGGGAATAAGCCAAATGACAAATGATTTAGGTAAATTAGAAGAATGGACAAGAGTGTGTCAGCTGCACTGTTAAGGTTACTGTGCTGTCAGAGACAACAGAAGAAAGGGATTTGGGAGTAATTATTTCTAATGACTTAAAGGTAGGCGGGCAATGTAATAAAGCAGCAGAGAATGCAAGCAGGGTGCTGGGTTGTATAGGTAGGGGCATTAGTAGCAGAAAAAGGGAAGTGGTCATGCCACTCTACAGATCTGTAGTTAGACCTCACCTAGAGTATTGTGTACAGTACAGGAAACCCCATCTCCAGAAGGATATAGATACTGTAGAGAAAATTCAGAGAAGGGCTACTAAAATGGTGACTGGTTTACAGGAAAAGAAATATCATGATAGACTAAAGGATCTGAACATGTATAGCTTGGAGGAGAGGGGAGAGAGAGGGGATATGATTGAAACATTCAAATACATGAAGGGATTCAACAAAGTACAGGATGAAAGTACATTTCAAAGGAGTAAAAATGTTATGAAAATAGGCCATAGTCTAAAACTAGAGTAACACACGTTTAGATGTAATTTAAGAAAGTTTTACTTCACTGGGAGGGTAGTAGATAAGTGGAATAGCCTACCAGAAGAAGTGATAGAAGTTAATACAGTGACAGAATTTAAGCATGCATTGGATAGGCATAAAGCTGTCCTTAACATAAGAAAAGACCAAGGACCAAAAAAGGACTGAGGTTTTTACAGTAGGAAAATGGGCAGACTAGATGGGCCGAATGGTTCTTATCTGCTGTCAAATTCTGTGTTTCTGTGTTTAAATATATGCCATTTCTCAGCTGTGAAATAGCACTATCCATCCTAACTGTGCATTAATCTGGATGTCTGTTATGTATACGGATATATTATTATGTTTTTTCCCATCTGTGAATTAGCTATTCTCCATCTGGATACAACTTCCAATTTTCATCTTCATTTGATTATTAGTACAACTAGTTGAAAAGCCCGTGTACACAGGCCTTAGTGCCACCCAGCAACCTCGGCTGGTGGCCAGATCCTTTCGTCAGTCGCGGTGCTGCAGTCATGCGCAGTAGAGAAGGCCCGCGCTGCAGGTGATACGGAGCAAAGCGCTCCGAATTCAGACCATAGTCCGCTCTGCGCACCTTCCTGGGACTGCTTGGTCCCAGGAAGGGGCTCAGAGAGGACTCCGGTCTGAAATCGGAGCGCCCCGCTCCATATCAGCCACGGCGCAGGCCGTCTCTACTGCTCATGACGGCTTCTTGCAAACATACATTAGCAAATTATTATATAGGATTTTTCTGTCATGACAGGAGAGACTTGTCTTGCTTTTCACTGGCACCAGTGTTAGTAGACCTACTTTTATCTTATTTGGATTATCGGTCTTTGTATAAGATGTATACGTTTTGTAGTTAGGTTGGATGGGGGATGGAAGGATTTGGGTCCTTATATTTTGTATTTATTTTTTCATTACTCTTTTTGTACTAATACATTTTTTATCTTTTTTTTTTTTTAACTTTCTTTGATTGTTTGTTATTTGATAACTGGGGCGAGTGCCTTATATTTTTCTTTAGGATATATTTTGGAGTTTTGTGGTACCCCATAATTGATTTTTTTATGGTCTAGCCCCTTGTAGAACTAAGTTGTGCTCCATTTTCTTATATTTGTGTGCCAAAATAGATCCTCCCACGCATGAGGGGAGAGGGTCATGGAGTGAGAGAGATAAGAATGCTGTCAAGACCAGTTTCTGAGGATGTCTAGTTGTAGCTCCCTCATGTGGAACTGAGCTTAAGGGACTGTTTCCAGTGCAGACACCAGGCATCCGAGTATTCTTATGTAGCCCCTTATCGCAGAAGGCCATGGCAGCAACACATCCTAGGACAGAACCTGTATCTTGTCTTCCAGAAAGAACATTCACCCCTGAATAGGGTCACATTTCATTCCCAAAAAGCAAAGGACTTGAGATGGGATTGGAGAAGATATTATTAGGTTGTGAATCCAACCATGGTGTACCAGAATACGGGCACACTCTTGGATATGAAGTGCCAAGATGTCTTCTGAAAGAGCCTCGGTTAACATATGGAGCCCAAATATGGAGTCAGAGAAATGCTTTGAGAATGGATGTACGTGGCCATAATCTTTCTGAAGATTGGTGGAGCAGAGGCCAGGCTGAAGGGCAGTGCAGTGAACTGGTAGTGGCTGCATGCCATAGCAAAACATAGGAAAAGCTGGTGGTCTGGATGGATAGGGAAGTGCAGGTAGATGTCTTGAAGATCCATGGAGGCCAGCAATTTGCCTGGAGACATTGCTAATATCCATCTTGAAGCACGTGTCAACCACATATTGTTTGAGACATTTCAAGTCCAGAATACAGCTGCATCCTCCATCCTTCTTGGGAACTACAAAAAGCTTGGAATAAAAACCTGAAAAGCTGTCTTGGGCTGGGTACAGTACTAGAACCCGCTTGTCCTCCAAAGAGGAGATGGCATCTATAAAGAGAAGTGCTCGCTCTGGATCCCAAGGAACCTCTGACAAGAAGCAACGAGGAGGAAGGGACTTGAAATCTATGCAGTACCCTTCTGAAACCACCCTTAAAACCCAATGGTCTGTCACAGAAGCCCAGGGGTCTTAAAAGGTAGAAGTGACTCCACACAGGCAATGATGTACTAGGACTCCATGAGTCATGCGGAGGTTGGTTTGTCAGACTTAGATTTTGAAGCAGATTTCTCGTCCTGCCAAGTCTGTCTGGGGTTTGCGTTGTGGTGCATTTGTGAGATCTGAAGGGGCTTGAAACTTCTGTTTGAACCATCTGCCCCGGATTGGCGGGGAGATGATATCCACATGCCTTCCTCAAGAGAAAAGAACATTTAGAAGAAATCTGTGATAAGAGGGTACTCTTGCCATTGTTTTAGTTTTTGATCCAAACAGGGTTTTACCCTAAAATGGCAAGGAAACCAGTTATTTATTGGAATACTTGTCCAAAGGCCAAATCTTTAACCACAGAGTGTGGCAGACAACAACAGAAAAGCTTGAGGCCTTGCCA
Organism: Rhinophrynus dorsalis; assembly: GCA_037306005.1. Taxonomy (NCBI): domain Eukaryota; kingdom Metazoa; phylum Chordata; class Amphibia; order Anura; family Rhinophrynidae; genus Rhinophrynus; species Rhinophrynus dorsalis. Next base: position 443,827,650 of record CM074723.1, read on the forward strand.
TAGGACCTTCTGCATCAAAAAGGGCTTCAGTAATATATGCGTTGCTTTCCAAAATTTTAGCAAGCATAACTATAAAGATTTTCCCTAGAAGTCTCAGAGTCAGTTAGTCAGAAAGCGGCTCACCCCATAAAGCTATAGCCCTATTAACCCATGCTGAAGCAAAGATGGGCCACAGAGCTGCCACTGTAGCAGCAAAGTTTGCCTTTTTGAGGGGAATCAAGGATTTTATGAGCCTGATCCTTAAGGCCAGCAGCGTCAGCCAATGGAAAAGCCATGTTTTTGGCTAAGTGAGATAAGGGGAAGTATTAGGAGGGAAGACTGGAGAGTCTTTCTTAAGTCTCGGAAAAATGTCCAGAGAAGCAGGATGCCCCCCTCCCCAGTCAGAGGCCTCAAAGACCTGAAGGGTCTCCAACACCACCCTGATGAGCCCCTTCATAGAGGGGACAGGATCAGCCTCATAGAAATCTCCAAAGGACAAAAAGAGACCATACTGTCTTCCTCTGAATCCAGTTCCTAATTAGATGGTGCCTCAATTACCTGGGTATGTCCTCTAAAAATAGGCTCAACCTGCCTGATGGTGTGCATGGGTCTCCAAGAATGGAGGACCCCCTGCAAATAAGAGGGAACAAATGCCACATAGGACATCAGTGTTTTAACCCAAGCTAGCTCTTTTTGAGTGCTTGATGGCTTCAGGGGAGTAGTAGGGGCCACAGTACAGGAGGGATATTGGCACCCAGAATGTTGCCTTGGAAGCCCAGCATGGTATGAGGAACAGTGAGTACAGGGAGGTAAGACCAGCTCCATTTGCCCATTAGGGTCAGACATGTGGAGAGAAAGTAGATTAAACTAGTTAAAATCTAGTTAAAGTAACCCCAGTCTATTGCAAAGCCCCCAGAAAGTACTTATTTGACAGCAGAACGCAGCAATCCACTGGATTCAGAACCTTGATTATGCAATAGAGCATGATCAGAAGAGAAGAAAGAGCCAACTCTGACCCTTGTAGCAGAATAGGTTGCAGACATATACCCCACAACATTTTTCCCATTAAAGTGTTAGTAATGCCCGAATTTAAGTTGATGGAATATGGTAGATTTAAGAAAAATAAAGTATCTGGAGAAAGCCCTATCTCTGAAACCTTTATGTTTTGAAAGATATTAGCTGCTGAAGTTCCCCCCTCCTTCATGTCAGCTGTAAAGCTGACAGAAGGAGATCTGCGTTGGCCAACTCCAGGAGGCTCTTCAGCAGAGCCGAAATAGATTACTTAATTGGAATGGTCTACAAAGTGTGCTTGCAAACCAGGCACACTTTGTAGACCATTCCAATTAAGTAATTATTTTTAAAGATCGCTATTTCGGCTCTGCCGAAATGCCGTAGGCTAGTCCCTGGACCAGGATTTCCTGCTGTCATTTGAGCGCTGATGTCAGGAGAAGGGGAGGGAGGAGGGAACTTTAATGCTGAATATCTCTCAAACTGTAAAGGTTTGAGAGATAGGACTTTCTCCAGATACTTTATTTTTTTAATTCTGCCATATTGCATAAACTTAAATACGGGCATTACTAACCTTTTAAAGTCTGTGCAGCAAAGATGAATATGGTACAGGCTGACACTCTTAAAGGGGCCATGCACCAAAAAGAAAAAACTTTTACATAAGGAGTTAAAAAGTTCCAAAAACCTCTTAATGCACCAGAGGAAGGGGAATAGTAAATATTACTTTGACTCTGGGGATTCTAGCATCACAAATAATAAGATAACAGCTATTAATGAACTACATAGTACTGAAAGGGTTAAAATAGGAAGCCTAATGCAACCATCTCTGCTACTCAGACATGAAGGAAAGAGAGAGAAAGAGGGATGAGTGTCTAACATCACACAGAGTGTGGAAGAGAGCATAGTGGGACATAAAATAGGACCATGGCACTCAAAGGGTTACTCGCCAATCTTCTGCCTTCAGGCTCCCATTTAAAAGAGCAGAACCTCAGGGAGATTCAGCCATGAGAAACAGACTTATAATACATTTAATCTGCACAGGGAAATGGTCCATAGAAACTCCTGTGAATTGGGCAATCCAACTCCAGGGAGGTCAGTGAGGAATTATGCAGCCCCTTATCTAAAGAAAAAAATAATAAAAGAACCTAAAATTCTTTGCAGAACACAGAAATCTGGAATTAGGGCAGGAGGTTGAGCAGCAAAGGGTCTCCTCACCAAAGACCTTGTCTTTTTGAAGTGCCCTCCCGGAGGAGGAAGCTCAACCCATAGTTCCTGTGTTCTGTATTGGGCATACAAGATAAGCTCTTTCAAAACCACTCCAGTCATTATAAAGGGTTAGCTCCACTTGAAGGAACAGAGTGGTATAAAATGAGGTGATTCGCAAAACCCTCTTTTCCTTAAATGATTAAGTAGGCTCAGGCACTACCTGCTTTAATTTGGGGAAAATAACTGGCCCAGTGTCAGTCACATTCTCCCAGCTGGACCCTTTCACAGCTTGGCTTCACTGCCCACTGGTAGACACAGACTACCTGGCTCCACTGGAATCAAGCTAGGAATAATACAGTGCATGTGAGGGACATACACTATTTCCCAGCCTGATTCCAGTGCATACTGCTAGTTGCAGATCCCCCATATGTACTTTACTCCCCAGTGTAGCAACAATGTAACCACTCAGGTGTAAGTCTAAATATCTATATACTTGTAACACTTATAATAAACCATGAAGTGAAGCACTCAGCTAGTGCTGGACAAAGGATCGCCACCCCTCCTTGCAGTGTAACAGTATAGCAACAAGGTATCCGTGCACGATCACTCGATGTATAATAAAGAAGAAAATATTTTAATGAAATATTAAAACATCAGGACACACAAGAAACATATGGGTAGATCACCCCTGATGCATTTCGGACCAAACAAGTCCTTAATCATAGGTAACGTGGGCAGGAGAAAGAGAGGTTTAAATACACAACCCTCACCAATACATCCAACCCACTTACAGGTATCTACTTGTATAAAAAAACAATTACAATAAAAAAGCTAGTAATGAAGAAACATTCTCCATTCTAATAAAGGAGTAGCCTATAATCCCATAGAGAACAATATAACAGGATGGTACAACATTACATGTATCCTATTTATGCACACATATACAGATGTATACTGCAGTGCTACAAGGTGCTGGGGCAGAGATTCACAGACCATAAACTAAGGAAAGAAGCCAGGAAGCAAAAATCAACATCAAATCCAATCAGTACACCAAATACTCAGTAAAAAAGACTTAAAGGGATAGTAATACTTAAAATGTAAAAAAATATCTTGTAGGGTTTATCCCACTGAGTAAAACAAGGGTACTCACACTGCTGAGAGATGTTTTATTCAAAAGTTATTACAGCTGAAAGTTGAATTTTTTAGGTGCATGTAGGTAGCAACTGTACAGGTAGAATGTGCCTTAAGGATTTTTGGAGGAACCTTTCCTGCTTCCAGATAGGCCACTCTTATGCATTAGGTTATCCATCTTGAAAGGGAGGACTTTGATGCTGGTGATCCTTTGTATTTTCCTTGGAAATGTATGAACAGTGAATCCGCTTTCCTGATACCTTGGGTTCTACTGAGATATACTGAAACACATCTAACTAAATCCAGTTTGTGCAGCTCTTCCTCTTTTTCTCCTTTTGTATTTGGACAGAAAGATGGTAGTATGATGTCTTGATTCAGCTGGAAATCAGATACCACCTTTGATCTGAAAGCAGGCTTTGTTCTCAGAACTATCTTATCCTGATGACAAACTGTATAAGGTGGTTTTGCTGATAATGCATGGATTTCAGATACTCTTCTCGCGGAGGTCACTGCAGTGAGAAAGGCTGTTTGTAGGGTAAGCATCTTCAGAGGAATATCCTCTAGGGGCTCAAACCTAGGAGATTAAGATAATTGGTCTAATACCGTATTCAGGTCCCAAGGAGGAATAACTCTTCTTACTCTTGGTCTGACCATGGTTATGGCCTTTAGATATCTTTTGACCAAATCTCCCTCTGCAAACTGCTTTGCCAATAATGCTGATAATGCCAAAAGATACAACCTTTACAGTTGGAGGACGTAAACCCTTTTCAAATTCTTGTTGTAAAAAACTCAGGATATGAGTTGTCTTAATAAAGGATCTATGCACATTCTCACTTCTGCACCATCCTGCGAAGGTTCTCCATATTCTGCAGTATATTTTGGAGGTGGACTTTTTCCTTCCATCAATAATGGTATTTATGACTGATTCTGACAGTCCCCTTGATCTTAATGAATTCCTCTCAGCCTCCAAGCTATCAGTTTAAAAAATGCTGGATTCCAATGAAGAATTGGTCCCTGAGAGAGAAGGTCTGACCTGTTCGGAAGGGGCCATGGGTCGTCAATTGCTAGGTTGATCAGCTCCGAGAACCATATTCTTCTGGGACATTCTGGAGCAATGAGAATGACATTTGCTCCCTCATATCTGATCTTCCTTAGAACCTTCGGGATCATTGGAGTTGGAGGAAATATATATGCTAGGGGAAAGTTCCATGACTGAGCCATGGCATCCACTGCCTGTGCCTTTGGACGTCTTGTCCTGGAGAAGAAGATGTTGCACTTCCTGTTCTCCCAGGTTGCCATCAGGTCTATTACTGGATTTTCACATCTCTTGACAATCTGATTGTATATTTCCTCGTTGAGTGACCACTCTTCTGGGTCCAGCCTATTCCTGGTTAGATAGTTTGCATGAAGGTTTTGAGCTCCCGCTATGTCGACAGCTGATATTGCTACTAGGTTCTTTTCGGACCACTTCAGTATTCTTTCTAATTCTAATCTTAGGGCTTTGCTTCTTGTCCCTCCCTGTTTTTTATGTAAAGTACTGCAACAATGCTGTCGGATATGATCTGTATTGGTTGATTCTTGATAAACTTCTTCAGACCTTCTAGGGAGAGACGTATTGCCCTGAGTTTGAGGACATTTATGTGGAGGGTTTTTTTCTTGCTGAGAACATACCCCTTGAAAGGAGATGTTGTTACAGCATCCCCCCCATCCTGACTGACTTGCGTCTGTTGAGATTCTCTGCCAATGCAGATCCTGGAGAGAGGTTCTCTTTTTCAGATTTCTTGGATCCATCCACCACATTAGATCGAACTTTACTCGTGGAGTTAGGCAAAACATTTGAGAGGTGTTAACTGGATTTTTGTTCCAATGGGTTAAGAACAGGTTCTGAAGAAATCTTATGTGCATCCTGGCCCACGGCACAATGTGAATGGAGGAGTTCATTACTCTTAATATTTTCATATATTCGTGGGCCGTGTGTATCTGGTGCTTCCTGAAGGTCCTGATCCGGTTGATGATCCCTTCCCTCTGTAACAGTTTTATTTGACACTCAGACACAGTAGGTTAGATAAAACACAGTTTTATTGAATAAATGCAGAATAATAATAACCCTCTCGTATCCAGTAATATATGAACACAATATAGTACTGACACAGGACAGGTTACAGTAATATATGCCCACACGGGTCCAGTATATGTATAAATCAGCAACTATAATATACTGACACAGGTCAGGTAAAAGTTTGTGTGATACTCAAACGAGACAGCAGTGAAATGGTTACTATTAGGCCAGGAAGACTGACAGGCCCTAATAGCGAGAGGCCCTCAAGACTCTCACTCTGCAGAGAGTGACCGAATAGCGAGTAATGCCACAGGAGTAAACGGAGGCCCAGGACAAGCTGTGGACTGCCGTAGCAGTAACGGAGGACTGCAACTGTATGCCCGGAGGAACATCCAATGGAGACTGCAATGACTGAAATCCGGTGGAAAATGGCACCTTCCCCGAAGAGGTTAACGAACGGTCAGACCTAATGTCAACTGCCAGATAGTGAGAGCAGCCTGAGGTGCCCAGAGTAAGATCAACCTCAGCTTGCAGCAGTAAAAAGGTAAAGCGTACCGTGGTGCAATCACCCGCGCGACACAGTAAGTGACAGCTATACCGAGACTAGACTGCCTGGGCGGCAATGAGGCAACAGAGGCTCTGTCCGAGGACAGAGAGGAACCCGGATGACAGCCCCAAACCAGATACCGGATGGGACCGCAGGCTGGCCCTGATACAAGGACAATGTGGCCCAAACCGGGTCGGTACACAGAGAAAGAACATCAGCCAATCCGAGTCGGTACACAGAGCAGGAATTTCAGCAGGGCCGGGTCGGTACACAAGCAGGAACGTAGACAGTAGAGTAGTCAGGCAGTCCGGGTCGGTACACAGAGCAGGAATGGATACAGCAGAGAAGTCAGGCAGTCCGGGTCATACACAGAGATCACACGAATAACTGGAACAAGCGCTGGCAACGGAAACACCATGAAAGAGCACCGGAGAAGTGACAAGGCCCAGTATTTAAGGGCAAATATTGGGCGGGACAAAGCCACATCAACCAATAAAAGGCAGCAGGAAGTAAGACTGACATAATGTCGCCAGCAATAGCACGGGCACCGTGATACCCTCCTTGAAGAGGATAGAATTACTAAATTCTTCTTGGTGTTGAAGGTCACGCCTCGGAAATTTAGAAGTTGAGAAGGCTGTATCTGTCTCTTTTGGTAGTTTACCAGCCAACCCAAATTCTGTAAATGCTGTAAAGTTATCTGGGTGTTCAACTCTGATTGGGTCAATGATTGAGACACAATGAGAAAGTCGTCTAGATATGGGAGAATTGTTATTCCCCTTCGCCTCAGGGGTTCTAGAGCTACCGGTAGTATCTTTGAAAAGATTCTCAGAGCCGAAGATAGACCAAATGGTAGATCTCTGAATTGCCAAAGCTGTTCCATGAAGCAGAACCTCAGGATTCTGTGATGACATGAAGCTATCTTGATGTGGTAGTATGCATCCATGAGATCCACTGTTGTAATAAAGGTTGCTGGACAGTCTGAATTACAGATGATATTTACATATTCAGAAGAAGCAAATGATTATATTTAGGGGTATTTTTTTGTAATGAACTAATAGTATACAAATACTGACAGGAAAATGTAAGCAAAATGTGTTGGGTTTTTCTTATTTTTTTTCCTATTTTTTTCTATTGTAATCAAATTAAACAATGAGGTATTCATATAATTTTGGTATCAAAAGAAAGCCCTACTTGTGCTTAAAAAACAGTATATAATTTGTGTAGGTATATTAAAGGAATTAAAGAGAAAATATGGTTGAACAAAGACATAGTCAAAAAAGTCAAAATTGCTCCGGTCCTTAAGTGAAATCCTCCTCAGATTTGCCAGTCCTTAAGGGGTTAAAATCACATGAACAAAGAAATTTGTCACCTTGGAAATTTGCTCTACCAAGGATGCTAGAGTTACTGCAACAAAAATTTTCATTACAGGTGCAGACATCTGCATTGTCTACATTATTTCGACAAACACTGCAAACATTTCAGATGCGCTGACCTTTGTACTTGGAGTAGCACAAATGACTCATAATTTCAGAAAGTCAACACCTCATTCAGACCAGATCATAGCAGTGTAAGCGTTTAAGAAATGGAAGAAAAGAAAAAAAATACCCTTTTGAACCAATGTTTTATTACCATACTCACTCACTCTAAAACCATTTTTACTCATGGAGATATTGTAGCACAGTGTGTTATATTACACAGGGTTTTTTGAGAACGTCTCTGTGTTGCTTTAGACACAGCAACTTTTTTTTTTTTTTTTTAAATCGAAGGTGATGTATGAATTTCACTTGAATTGGGAACTCATCATGCTGTTACCTTGCCTAAGATCAGTAAATAACTAAAAAAGTGAGCCACATTCTCTATCCACAGTATAGGAGCTTTGGTATTACATCCATCCGACAAAATCATACAAAAAGTATGCTGTTTTGGTCATTTCAGAGAAATCTAGGAGTGGTCTTGCTATATTGATAACACACTGCTTGGACGAAATCCACCATGAGACATGCATAAGCGATCAGTTCAGTCTGGATCTTTTCCGGATCATTGCTTATTCCACCAGAAGGCTCAGTGTATACAGGCCTAACAAAATCAGACATAAGAAGAGGAACGTGCAAAGAAACTTACCTGGAAGTATTTCCACTCCGTCTCAACACACCACATGCTTTCACTTTAGCTGAAGTGAGTTTGGGAGGAACTTCTGGCTGTTATGGCAGATGATAGATTCCATAATGGCAAAACACCTGAAGCTGAATTTGTTGATTTATAAATTGATACTGATGATTGGGATCAAGGTGTTAGATAATACGTATTGGCTGTACCTGGAGTTAGCACGGAGTTACTGTTGACCTTAGTGTTAGGAAGTTTCCTCACCCTCCCCTTTCGTATTTGGGACATCCCCTAGATTTACCAATCTTCCCTTTGTCTCCATTAGGACAGCTGAGGAGAGAGAGAAGTTTGGTATTACTGAAATGTGTTTCCCAGGATCCATGGGGGACACAAGTCGTCCCTTCTGGATAAAATATAGGTAATCACTTTCTTCAGTTTTTGTGGATGAGTGACCACTTTTATAACTACTTCATTTTATTCTTTAGGCCTATGGCTTTCTGGCCATTACTAAATGTAAGTTGAAGGGGCAACGCTTAATGTCAGGTTATGTGGATCAGTGGGAGACACTGCCTCATCCAGAGGCTTTTTCTTAATGTGCCCTACATTTTAAAGGGAGTAATATTAATACATGGCCCTTGTGTCCCCCAAGGAATACTAAAAACATATTTTGTTGGTAACAACACAAACATTCTCATTTCACCTCATATACAGTTCTGGAGGGTTGACTCATAATTGCTGCATATTGTTGAAAACAATAGTTACCTGTTTTAACCCTTTGAGTGCCAGAGGGGTACGGAAAGCATTGTCCATGGGACAAGGAACAAAAGAAAAATCCCCATAGAGTTAAATTGGAATTTTAACCCCTTGAATGCTAGATAGGTCCCTGATGCATTGCATTTCTTTGGCAACCCTCTAGCATTCAAGGGATTAAAAGCACCAATATATGGGAATTTTTAGATTTGTATTTATCCCCTGTAGTCTAGACAGGCAGTCAATTGCTGGATCTCCAGCTATCGGGGACTACAACTTCCATCATCCACAATCAGCCATTTTCTGTTTGGGGATTATGGGGGTTGTAGTCCACAACAGCTGGACATAGGTTTGTCCTAGAACAATTACATCTTTCAGTGGGATTTTCTTACTTGGCTATCCTTCAGTAACCACTTGAGGGTGCTATTGTTCCATCTATCCCAGTCATCCAACAGACTTTAAAAGGAATCACTCTAGGGGATTATTAGACCTGTATATCTATGGAAGTGCAATGCAGTCCATTGTGATAGTCAATATAAATGTTACAGCCTCAAATTTAACACTCACCTTCTGTCCCTCATCCTTCTCCTCCTGTTTACTTAAGGGGATATGTCACCTTATCCAGGCCCACCTTCCATTCCCTCTTATACACAAAACATCTGCAAACCATTACCTGTACCATGCCACCTAACCTTCTCCCCTGTCTTCTGTTTTTCTACCTGGGATACCCAACTCTTGGTGCAATAAACTAACTGATGTTCCCATCACACTCTCTAATCCATCTAATTACTGAAACCTGTTTTACCTCAAACATGGCCTCAATTGCTGCACTTTGGCAGCCTACACTTCATCCACACCCTAGACCTGGTAACAGACAGGGGGTGGAGAAGACATTGTCCATCAGCATTTCAAGTAATTCCCTGTTCCCCCTCTCTTTTGCCACCTTTGAAGTTTACACAGTTCATTTCTCTCCTCAGCTTTTTGTTGGTGTGCTGTACAGCCCCCGGTCCTATTATTTTCTTCCCGACTCCCTCATTTTATGTCCTCTGAGGTCATCACTCATCCTGGGGAACTTCAGCATTCCTATATATAAACCCCCAACACCCCCCTGCCCTTAAACTGTTATCCTTAACCTCCTTTGGTCTCTCAAAGTGCAGCTACTCTCCCACACACACTGATGGTCACTCCCTTGTTCTTATCTTCAAACCCCTGCTCTGTCTCTAACTTCTCTAATGTTCCTTTTTTACTCTCTGACCACCACTGCAAACTCAACTACAAATCCAAAATCAAGAACTTAAGAAATCTATGTATCCCTGATTTGCAACAATTCTTCACAACCACTTGTTATCACCACTTTACAAGTTTTGTTCAATATGTAGAATAGTTAGCGAATAAATATAAAACATTTAAAAAAAAAAAAAAAATTATTTGCGAGAAAATTACATTTTAAAGTATGCCCAGCAGCCTACTTCTGGGTACACGGCTCTTGCCGCTCTGCCTCAGCTCCCGCCACTCTCCCCAGCATTCTCCGCTGACGGAGGAGTTCTGTTAATAAGCTGGAGCGATCTCATTGGCAGAGATTGATATCTAGCCAATGAGATCGCTCCAGCTTACTAACAGAACGCCTCTGTCAGCGGAGGATGCTGGGGGAAGTGACAGGAGCAGAGGCTGTGCAGCAAAAGCAGTTTAGCCAGAAGTAGGCTGCTGGGCATACTTTAAAATGTAATTTTCTCACAAATAAGGTTTTTTTTAAAAAAATAATAACGTTTTAAATTTATTCGCTAACTATTCTACATATTGAACAAAACTTGTAAAGTGGTGATAGATCCACTTTAACCTAATTTCTGCACCTAGTTGTCTGTTACTACAGCTCTGCACTCTCCTTGGCCAGACAGGATTAGTTCCTCCCTAATATCCAATAGGTCTTCTAACCCAAAATGCCTCTTCTAAGCCTTTAAATCTGTATGCCAGCAACACAAGCTGCTTTCAGTAACTTACCCAAGAGCTTGCCACCCGCTTAACTATCAGACATGAAACTGCATCACTTCCATTCCCACCCAGCCAGTTTAGTCCCCATTCTCTCCTACACACACTTAATTCGCCCCAATCCCATCATAACTCATTCAAGAACTCTCACCCACAGCAAGTCTAACCCTTACTCACTTAACCAACCTCTCCTAACATCTGGCACCTTCCCTTGCTCCTAAAGCATTCAACAAATCACATCCATCTTTAAGAAATCCTTTCTGGACCAAAATGTTCTCTCCAAATACAGGCCAGTTACTCTTCATTGCCTCTAAACATCTGAAATGTCTTATATACAGTTGTGTCACATTTATGCTACTCCATTAGACCCCCTGCAATCTGGATACCTCCCTCATCACTCCACAGACACGGCTCAGACACCTCCCTTTCTTGGTTCTTATCCTACCTCTCTAACCATCCCTTTAGTGTTTCCTACCCCTGGCACCACTTCTTCACCCCTAACACTGTCTGCTGGCCTAGGCCATTTGTTCATTTCCATCTACTATTATTCCTTTAGGAAACCAAATTAACTAATTTGGGTTTCACCATCGTCTCTAAACTGATAACACCCAAATCTGTATCTCCTCAACAGACCTTTTCCCTTCTCTCCTGTCCCTTGTATCTAATTGTCTATGTGAATATCCTCCATGCATCTAAAACTCAACCTAACTAAAACAAAACCAATATGATATTCCCTCCATTTCCAACAAGCCTTTCCCTATATTTCCTTCACTGTTAACAACACAGGAATCACACCAACCTCCAAAATACACTGCCGATGGGTCACATATGACTCTACTCTATCTTTCATTCATCACTCTCCGGTGTTCCCAGTCAACTCACACAGGGAGGATATGGTGGGAATATGAAAGGGAATGGCCCATGTCAGCAGCCATATTTTGCTGCCTGACTCCTACATGCTTCAGACAGTCATTTGTGCTTGAGGATGGCATTGCAACCTTCAATGTCACAAGGTGACCAATCTGCATGCCAGTACCACAGGTTACTCTGCAGGACATACTGCAACTTGGATGCTTTTACAATGAACGCAGCAGAGTTCGACAGCTTGCATACATGCAAACATTTTTTGATTAAAGAAATGCAGCATTAGTAATACTACATTTGTCACCCTTGTGAAGGACCCCCATGTTAATTATTTACACTTTCAGTTCTGATCTCATTGGGATGGAGAGCTGGAAGGAAACCGTTATCACACACACATTTAGTTATTTATAAGTGTCATTTAACTGTAATTATAGCTGCACCAGCAAACAAGGGTTTGTCTTATGGAAGGTTTTGGGCTGGCAGTTTTTTTTTTAATTAAAAAGGATGTTAACCTATCCATTGCAGCAGAATATTGACAATCCAGCAGCAGAGGGGTTAAACACTATGGAAGCGATGTAAGGACTGTGTACTGGGACATAGTGGATCAGACAGGAGACCACACCTGCTATTAGTTTGGTCTAGACTTACTCCAGTTGCAGATTATATGGAATATTTTCTGTATCCCATCTATAACATCCTAGAGAGTGATGGCTGAGTGGGGGAAAAGGATGTCAGAGGCAACGGGATAGATGCGTTAAAGTTTGGAAAGGGCTCAGGATGGTGTTGTGTCGGATCTGTATGCACTAACGAGTCTTCGCTATCACATTCCTGCCAATCCACCACCCCTCTGCCCTCACTGCCATGAATCCACCCTGTCTTAAGCAGATGTACATTTATGCACGTCAATGGCTCATTTGCATATGGAAATATGTGAATGTGGCTGTTTGCCACATGCACTGATCTGATAGCAGTCTCTTCTGTTGGAGTTCACAGTCCCAACATCACCTGCCCAAAGTTAGCAACGCTGGGATCTCCACTGTAGCTCTCTGCTGAGCCATAGGACATTTTGCTATCCTTGCCAAACAGCAGACACAGCAGGTGCTATAGGGATGTGCATTGTACTATCAACAACGGTTCCCTTTGCTTCATGTATGTGTACAATAATTTACCTAATTTTCCTGACTGTAAACAACTTGATAAAATGGTCATCTTCAGCTGCCATAATTGCATGGATTACAGAGGATATTATACAGGTGAAAAATGTCACAATATATGAATATCGCTGCTCTGAAGATCTCCAAAACAATTAAATATCCTCTTTAGGACAACTGCCACATGTAAAAGGAAAGGATACAAAACATGATGTGATGTGTATGTAAGCAAAATCATACAGAAACTTCCCTTATTTTCTATATTCTGTACTCCAGGTGGCATACATTGTGTAAAACATCTTGTGGGCCAATAGGTATGAAACAGGCATTTGTGGATTATGTAAGGCTGCATACACGTGGTCTATCGCTGGTGTATAAAAAGCCCCACTGCCAGAGGAAACCCAGCTTGGCAAACAATCCACTGATATCCACTCACCTTGCCAGCTTGTACTGGATGTCTGGTGATTCAAGGAGATGTGACTTTGCCAAGTGGTGCAGCACACATTCTGCTTCCCTGACCTTCACCCTCCTTCCACCCACCACCCCATTTGATCATCAGTAATGCCCCTGCCACAGTACCATCTGCCTGTCTTCCCCTCCCACTTACGTTCCTCCTTCCAACATGCCTGTGTTCTTGCTACTACTCATAGGATATGCAAACCCACAAGAGGCTATGAGGACGGACATAAAACACAATGCTTGTTCTACGACTAGTTACCGCTCAGCAGTATCAATTTTCTGCTTTCTAGTGCCATTAGAGAAGTGAAATTTCCATGTACATATTAGCTAATTCTGCCCAAAAGGGCGGTCCAGTTCCAAAATGACATGCAAGTCCCCTCTTCACAGCACCAGATGTACATTTTGACCTTGTTGGGACTCCTCAGTGAGGCGCAGCTGGAACGTCTAGACAATGAGAGCAAGGGGTTTTACATTTTTGCATGTATTTTAATACTCTTAGGGGTCTCCTGAAAAGGTAATACACAAGTGGACCCTTGCTCTCAGTGCCTAGGGAATCCAGCTACACCTCACTGCCAAGGCTCAACAAGGAGGAACCCTACATCGGGGCTAAGCTGGTGTTCCAGTGAAGATGGGAGCTTGTCCCATGGAAATTTCTCCTCTGTAACGACACTAGAGAGCTAAAATGTTATGCTGCTGAGCGGTGGCTAGCCAAAGAACAAGCCATTTTCACTTTATCATGCTTTTGTGCATAACCCTCAGGGGTTGTCCCAAGAACCATTGAAGCAAGGCACCCTATAGGGAAGAATACATCTAGTATCCCCCTTTAAGTTTAGTGGTTGCCTTTCTTAATCAAATTATTGTTTGTAGATAAAGCAGTCATGTTGGCATGTTGTGCACTCAGGGCAGCCTCTATGCTACCTGATCACAGGACTAAATGTCTCTTGATGAAAAATCAGGGACCTCTGGAAACTCATGGCAAAACCGGTGCTCCCCCCGGGCAAGAGTCGGTAGGCTTGTGCATTAAAAATACACATTTGATACTTTTATTTTTGAAAATAGATCTGATTGCAGCACTGTATGCTAATTAAGCTTTCAGTGCAACGTGTAGCTTAATTTGCATAAGGTGCTGCACTGCAAGACACACTGTTTCAGAAAAGTTTTTTTTTTTTTTTTTTACTTACTCATAAGTCCTATTCTCATAGTCCAGTAAGGGATTCAAATATGATGGGGTTTTGGAGGGTGTATTTAGGAGGCAGGGCACTTTAAACTCCGCCCACTTCCTGGTGGATGTTCCCTCCTTCTGCTGGTTAACAGTTTTTGTTTGTCAAAATCAGGAAGGCCATAGACAAAAACAAAGCCACTAAGAATGGCAGGACATCCTCCCCCAACTAGTTTTCTGTGGGTGGGATGCCCTGCATCCCTCAATGGACTAAGAGAAAACTTTGTGGCCTAAACTGGCATCTTGAGATGCAAAAATGTTCACTAAGTTCTACAAAGTTAACAGATGACCATGTTGTTTCTCTGCACAACTGGTCGACAGTTTGGTTCTTCAAGGCCCATGAAGTATTGATGGACCTGGTTGAATGAGCTGCGATTCTGAAAGGTACTGGAACAGATTTCAGTCTGTATGCTTGTCTAATAATTTGTTTAAGCCACACAGCAATAGTTGTCTTAGATAATTCTGGAAACAAAAAGAAATTTTGTATCAGGCTAAAGTCTTTACATCCACAGTTCAGTCAAAGTTCCAATTTTAGGCTTCCAAATAGACTCCCCGCCGCTCCATCCCCTTTGTAAGCTGTGCCTTCTTACGTGTAGTTAAAGAACTGTAGTATAAATAAATAAACAAGGGGAGAGCAAAGGACAAGGTAGCCCAATCTAAGTGTAGCACTTAAGAATTTATTAAAATATAATTTAAAATACAAAAAACCCCCCTTCAGGGTATCTACTCACAAAATAAAACACAAGAATATGCCTTTAGAATCGTTACTTCTGAATCCGCTGTTCAGTGAACCATCCACCGCACTTCTCTCGGCGTCCGGAACACTTCCACACCATCGGCTCCCTCCGCTGACGTCACATCCGGTAACCGCTAGTTCCAGTGTTCCAAGCCTCAGTTTGGTTCAGATTTCGCTCCCACAGCTCAGAAGTGCGGTGGATGGTTCCCTGAACAGCGGATTCAGAAGTAACGATTCTAAAGGCATATTCTTGTGTTTTATTTTGTGAGTAGATACCCTGAAGGGGGGTTTTTTGTATTTTAAATTATATTTTAATAAATTCTTAAGTGCTACACTTAGATTGGGCTACCTTGTCCTTTGCTCTCCCCTTGTTTATTTATTTAGATAATTCTGGGTTAACAAATAAAGTATCGGATGTCCTAAAGTATTGCATAACAAACACTTTGATGCAGGCATCTAGCTATATCTAATTTATGGAACCATTCCTTCTTTTTGTTAGGCAGGTTGGAATTTGAACCGTTCTTAAAACAACTTTATTTTGATTAAATATAAGATGCTGCGATGCACAAGAGGATACCGAGCTCAGAGACTCTTCTTGCTGATACAATAGCTCTGAGAAACACTGTTTTTGATGGTCTTTAATGGAGGCTGATAATCGCTCAAATGGAGAGGATTGAAGAATCTATAGTACCAAATTTGAGATCCATGCAGGAATAGGGTCTCTGTATGAAAAAGGTGAAAGTTACTCATCGATATTTGATTTTCCTCTGTGTCCTTCCACAGCATAAACTGTGGGTAATTAGCAGGGCCGGACTGGCCTACCGAGATACTGGGCTTCCCCTGGGGCTGCACAATTCAGTCTGCCATAAGCAAGCGGCCACGGGATGAAGGACTGCGGCCGCAGTGAGTGAGTGACTGCACAGCACAGACAGTCACAGATGTGAGAGAGGCTGAGGGACGTCTGGGTCTAGACTCAGTGACGTCAGGCGCACGCAGTGACAAGAGTGAGCACTGCGTGACATCTGCACACCTGGTCGGACGCACTTAGAGGGCGAGGTTTGCAGGCTACAGCCAAACAGAAAGAGTCTGAGTGGGAGAAGGAGCAGACTGCGCAGCAGCACAGAGGAGGACTGAGGTGGCTTCCTGGCCCCTGACTGGATGATATACCGGTGTGGAACTTGTGGTAGGAAAGATAATAGATTCTGTTCTGTGCAGTGCTTGGTATACACATACATTCACATAAAAAGAGGGATACAGGGCAGGGTTGGGATGAGAACACTTGGGAGGAGAGACTAAAGTGAGTGACACAGAAGGGGATGGGGGCCTGGGGGGGGCTAAAGTGACACAGAGCTGGGGGGGTTAAGAGTGATGAGTGACACAGAGGATTTGGGGGGTACAAAGTGACATGGAGATGGGGGGCTAAGAGTGAGTGGCACAGGGGGTTGGTGGGCTAAGAGGGACATGGAGCTAGGGGGCTAAGAGTGAGTGACACGGGGTTTGGGGGATACAAAGAGTGACACAGAGGGTTTGGGGGCTAAGAGGGACATGGGGCTGGGGGGGCTAAGAGTGAATGACAGGGGGTTTGGGGGTACAAAGAGTGACAGGGTTGGGGGGGATAAGAGGGACATGAAGCTGGGGGGCTAAGAATGAGTGACAGGGGGTTTGTGGGTACAAAGAGTGACACAGAGGGTTGGGGGGCTGAGGGACATGGAGCTGGGGGGCTAAGAATGAGTGAGTAACACAGGGGGCTTGTGGGACTAACAGTGACATGGGAGTTGGGAGGAGAGACTAAAGTGACACAGGGGGCTGGTATAATGATGCAATGCTATGGGGCTGGTAAGCAATTTTTTCCAGGGCTGGTTTTCATTCCCAGTCCGGCCCTGGTAATTAGCTCCACCCTCCAGCTAGTAGGACCAATACAAAGCTTCAAATACTGCAAGCTCCCTTCCCTATTCAGTTATACGGTTGTCCAAGCTGCAAGATATAAAGGTAGAAGAGGTTAGAGAACCAACAGAGAACAAGCAAAAGACATGAATTGTGCAAAGGCTTGGAACGATACCATACCATATAAAAGTACCCTAGGGTGGTTGCCATGGAAGGACACAGAGGAAAATCAAATATCGGTGAGTAACTTTCACCTTTTCCTCTGCATCCGATCCATAGCATAGACTGTGGGACTTACCAAAGCAGTACAGCAAGTAGGGCAGGGCTGTGACAACAGTTAGACCGGAATGGCTACTTCCAGCCCTTTCCATCCGAATTTTGCATTTTCTGAAGCCTGGAAATCCAGTCTGTAATGTCTAATAAATGTTGACAATGAAGTAGCTGTCCAGCCGATTTCTTCTGGTGATGTGCCCATGATGTAGCCATGGCCCGAGTGGAATGGGCTTTTATTCCTTTTGGGGTTCCTAGATCAGCAGATTCATATGCCAAACGGATACAGTCACGTATCCAACAAGATATTGAGGGTTTGGAGGCCACTGTGCTTTTGAACTTGCCAAAGAAATGGAGAAACACAGCATCTGTTTTACTCCATAATTGGGTTCTGGAAATGTAGATTTGTAAGCAGCGGGTGAGGTCTAGGTTGTGGAGTTTCTTCTCTAGCTCATGAGAAGTATTAGGGTAAAAGGATGGCAGGACAATTTCTTGGCTCAGGTATAACAACCTTAGAAAGAAATGAATTTTGGCAGCAGCACCACCTTGTCCTGGTGAAACTGCAACCAAAGCCTGTAATTCGCTCACGCTTCTGGCTGATGTGATAGCCGTGAGAAACACAGTCTTGAGGGAGAGTTGTTTTAATTATACTGCTTCTAACGGCTCAAGATATGGATGTGAGGCCAATTGTTGGAGAACAATGTTCAAATCCCATTGTGGAACATGCTCTCTGATAGTGGGCTTGATCTTAGATACAGATGCAATCTCTTTATAAGGTAATCCTCTGCAAACGGGGTGACCAGCACTGCTGATAATGCTGACGGTTGCACTTTGAGAGAAGCTGGTTTTAACCCCTTCTGGAAACCTGTTTGCAGGAAGTCAAGGACCATTTGGGAAGAAAGAGAGGTACGGTTTATCTTAGGACGGGAGCACCAGTTGTAAAAAGTTGACTATACTCTATAATAGATTTTTGTAGTGGAAGGTTTTCTGCCCAATAATATTGTATCAATGACCGCATCGGATGTACCTCAGGGATTCCCGCACAGCCTCCAGGCCTTGAGCTTGAAGAAAGCAGGATCTGGATGCACAAGTGGTCCTTGGGTTAGGCAATCTGGTTGGACAGGCAGAGGTTCTCGAACTGATAGCTGAAGAAGATCTGTATACCAAGTCCGTTAAGGCCAGTCTGGGGCGATTAGTATCACTTATTCTTGGTCCTTTCTGATCTTGCGGAGTACTTCCGGAATGAGAGAGGCAGGAACACATATGCGAGAGGAAGTTGCCATGGGTCTTCAGTGCGTCTTGTGCCAGTGCTTGAGGATCCTGCCAGTGGGATATGTACGCCTGACATTGTGTGTTTTGTCGCCATGAGATCCACTGACGATCTTCCCAGATGTTTTACAACATACCTGAAGACTTCGATGTTTAGACCCCATTCTCCTAGTTCTAGTTGGTGACGACTGGGGAAGTCTGCTTTGGTGTTCAGATGTCCTGACAGAAAGGATGCGGTTAGGGCCAGTAGATGTTTTTCTGCCCAATGGAGGATTTTTTGAGAAAGGTTGTTTAACAGTCTGCTCTTTGTTCTGCCTTGGTTTAAGAGGTACTGGACAGCAGACACACTGTCTGATCTTATCAGAACCACTTTCTTCTGTAAAGAGGAGCTGAAGTGTTGGAGTCTTCCATACCACCAGGAGTTCCTTCATATTGATATGCAGGCATGATTCCTGGGCTGTCCATTTGCCCTGAACTGACGCCTGCTTCCAGATGTCCCCCCCCCCCCAACCTGAATTGCTGGCGTCCGTATGGATGATGCTCCATTCTGGTTCCAGCAGGGGTCTCCCTGCTGCCAGATGTAGAGGTTGTGTCCACCATGACAATTCTGTTTTGATTCTCTGAAAGACAGGAATTTTCATATTGGGATTGAGAGGATCCTTTTTGTAAAAGGTCAGGAAATTGGATTGAGCCTGGCGTGCATGAGCCCTTGCCCAAGGAAGTATTTGGAAGGATGAGGACAGGTGACCCAGAAGTCTCTGAAAAGTTTTCAGGCTGTGCACCTTTTTCTGGCAGAAGACTGATACCTCTTGGAGGATGCGGTTCTGTCTGTCTGGAGACAAAGTAGCCACTCCCAGGCAGGTGTTGATTTCGATTTCCAGGAATATGAGATTCTGGGAAGGGGAGAGAGAACTCTTTTGTATGTTGATCATCCAACTGAGATTCGTCAGAAATTCAACACAAAGATGAGTGCTGTGTATTGATGTCTCCCTGGACTTTCCTATTATTAAGATATTGTCTAAATAGGGTATTATCTTGATGTGGTGGATCAGTCTTAATTCCGCTATCTGAAAAGATTAGTTTGGCATTATTATTAATCTTGATTTATATAGCGCCAACAAATTCCGCAGCGCTTTACAGTAGAGAGTGGACATACAGAGGTATTAAATAGTACAATCAAGTGTGGAGAACAGAAGGATCAGAGGGCCCTGCTCGTGAGAGCTTACAGTCTAGAGGAAGGCATGATCTATTCTTCATAAAGCCATGTTGATTAGTGCTAATGATTTTATTTTTTGTGTTGTAATCCTGAATATAGTCCATTATCATCCCTTCTAGCAGTTTTCCCACTACAGAGGTCAAACTCACTGGTCTATAATTCCCAGGTTCTGTTTTAGCTCCCTTCTTAAATATCTTCAATGTGAATGATACGGTCTACATCTTGAAATGTCTTGTCCTGAGAAAGGTGTTCAGTCACTTGAGATCCAGAATGAGATGTAAGTCCCTTGTATGCTTGGAAACAGGAAAGTGTTGAGTAAAAGCCTGTGAACTGCTGGTGTAGGGGAACTTCTTCTATCACTCTTTTGTAATAACTGCTTGATTGACAGTCTTATCTGCTGGATCTTTGATTTGTTTTTCGCCACTGTTATGAAATGGTGTATCTTGGGGACAGATTGAAATTCCAGTTCATATACCTGTCGCACAACTTCCAGTGCCCATCTGTCTTGATGGATCAGACTCCAAGTGTGCTGGAACTCCTCCAGTCTGCCCTCTACTGGAGGAGGGGAAGGGATGGCACTGGCTTTATTGAGGAAACTGGCCTTTGAGCTGGAAACCTTTGCAATCTCCTGCCCTCTGGGCCTGGAATGATCCTTTTTTTTTCTGCTGAAAGCTTCTTCCTGGTTGATATTTCCTGAATTCTTGAAAGGACTGCCTTCTAAAAATTGTCCAGATCTGGAAGGAGGGCTTCTGGGTTTCTTCCCCTGCTGCAGAAAGGGGCTCTTGCCTCCGGAGGAGCGTTTAATAATTTCTTCTAGTTGGTCTCCAAATAATTTTGAGCCTGTAACCGGTAGTGACACTAGCCGGTTCTTAGAAGATGGATCTGCTTCCCATGACAATCCATAGAGCTTGTCTTAAGCTAACAGATAAGGAGGAAGCTTTTGCGAGCAGACAAATGTTGTCAAGTGACGCATCGTATGAGTAATTGATAGAGTCTTTGAGGATGCCTAGATCTTTCAAAATCCTGCTTCTAGAAACAGATGATTCTATTTTTTCTTCTAGTTCTGTGATCCAAATGCGCAAGGTACAGAATACCGAGGCCATGGCAGTGGTTGTTTTCAAATTTTGTTCAGTGGTCATAAACTGCTTTTTTAGTGCACTATCCGCACGTTTGTCCATGGGATCACGGAGAAAAGAGCCGTCTTCAAGCAGTATGGTTGTTCTTCTGGCTGTTTGTGCGAGAGCGGCATCTGCTTTAGGTGGTGTATGCCAGTTTAGGGTGTCTTCATCTGAAAATGGATATATATGTTGAAATCTACATGAAGTAGAGTTGCGTTTGTCTCTGTCACGGACTCAGAAACGAGACTTGGACCAGTACAGTAAGTAACACTTTATTGAGATAACACACGTAACGAACAACGTTACAGCAAGAACACCATACAATACAAGGATGTCCGGACGGAATGTTCTTCTGTAGTAGAGATTAATCGAACCCCAGCGGCAACTAGGAGAGAACCGACTCAGGTCCACACCTGTACAGACAAGGAACAAAGTAGGATTCTGCACTACAGGTCAGCACCTGTACAGACTACGTACGAAAGACAAACTGCTCTACAGGTCCACATCTGAATGCCGCAGTATGGAACAGGAGCAAGGGAAGTCTGCCAGAGCCACCGAGATACCCACCAGTTATATACTGGAGCGTTTTTATGCTGGGTGCGCAGCAGACAACGTGAGTACAACAAGTTGTGTCATCAGACAGGCCCACAGTCAGCTCCAGTACGAATAGCCAGCCAGGCCAAGGGTCATACACAAAGCGGGTATACAGACTGCACCACTAGTCAGCACCAATATGGATAGTCAGCCAGGCCAGTGGTCATACACAGAGCGGGTATACAGACTGCACCACTAGTCAGCACCAATATGGATAGTCAGCCAGGCCAGTGGTCATACACAGAGCGGGTATTTAGACTGCGCCACAAGTCAGCACCAGTACGGATAGTCAGCTAGGCCAAAGGTCATACACAAAGAGGATAGTCTACCAGATTATCAATGCGGTCTAAGGGAAAGTTAGCTGTGTCATCAGTAATTTCCCCTTCCTCAGCAGAGGATGCAGCTGATTCCATTTCAATAAAACTGTATTCATCTTCCTCATGAGCCCTAGAGAGACCTTCATCTGGATCAGAATGTCGCAGGTGCTTTCTGGCTGCTTACTGCAATGAAGAAAAGGTCTCCTGCATGGAGTTTTCCATCCAGCACAGAAAATCTTGGAACTGTGCTGGCACCTCGCTGGTTGCAGTGCGCTTTAGGTAATCTATGCAAAGTTTTGCAGGGTCTGTTGAAGAAAGTGTCTAGTCACATCCTAGGCATGATTTTGTCTTGGGGGTTGATTTATCCTCCTTGGAGGAGTCAGAGTTTTAGGCTTATCAGATTTCTGCTATTTGGACATAGTAACTGAATCCTGGAGTGTTATAATAGCAATAGGAATCTAAACAGTCTATGCAAAATTCCACAATCATATATACAGTTAGAAATAAAGAGACTTAAAGTGTAAGGACGCCATCCAGTTGGAGTGTTTATATTGGGGAACCGCTTCAAGATGCTGCTATTGCGTTCCAGCGGTGACCCGCATGACGCGCTTCCTGTATCCTGCTCTGCAAAGGCTGCAGAGCTCAAGCGCATGCCATCCGGAACATGTATAGCAGGGGGCTGAGAGGGAGACCCTGAACACTTTCGCTAAGGCGACTGGCCTGGTCATCCGAGGCACGGGGCTAGGCTTGCAGCGACCATTAGACTGCCCCAAGTCAGAGGGATGCGATTTGATGTGGCCGGAGATTAGGCAAGCCACATAGAAGGTAACATAAGAAAATTTTAAGGTGGTATAGAGGAGAGAAACATCTCTGTCCTCCAGCTTGGAAGGACCAAATAACTGAATAGGGGAGGGAGCCAGCAGTATTTGAAGCTTTGTATTGGTCCTACCAGCTGGAGGGTGACGTCAATTACTCACAGTCTATGCCGTGGATCAGACACAGAGGAAAATCTATTCTGTTTACCCCCTGAAGAAATATTTGAATTTCAAGTATAGGTGCAGTTTCTTTCTGAAAATGAACTGACAGCACTGAAACATTTACTTTCAGAGAGGTAACCCTTAGATTCTTTTCCAGGTCTGTTTGCAAGAACTCTAGTAAAGAAGGGAGTACAGAAAGAACAAAAATATTTTCTAAATAACATTATATATTTGGCAGACACAGGTTTGTGAGCTCTAGACATTGAGTGACTGGATTACCCAAATATTAAAGAACATGGGTTTTAGTATCAAGTTCCACGACGACAAAGCTAGCATGAGTAGGTTGTAGTGGTGAACTGGTCCTCTATGTACGAGAGCTGTAATCTGAGGAAGACTCCACGGCTCTGCATCTTGCAGGTGGTGAAACCAAGATCTTCTCGGCAAAAATGGAGCAATGAGAATTGTGTGCACTCTCTCACTTCCTATAGCTAGTGGAAGGAAGACATACACTAGTCTAATACCATGGGATCATTAGGATATCCACTGCTATCATTTGTGGATCTCTTGTTCTTGAACAGAATATTGGCAGTTCTGTTGCTCGACACTATCATGTCCATTACTGTTACTTCTCCATCTTACCTGAAGGAATATTTCCACATTTCCCATTCCCCTGTGTCTATGGTCTGGCAGCTAAGGTAATCTGTCTAGCAATTCTCCACTCCCAGGATGCATTTGGCCAATAATGCCGGAACATTGTTCTCTGCCCAGAGGAGGATTTTTTCTACCTCTCTCCAGATGGCCTTGCTTTTTTGTTCCTCCTAAGTGATTTATATAAGCCATTGCTGTGGCATTGTCAGACTGAATCCAAATGGGAAGGTTCTTTCGAATTTTCATCCATGTCGACAGTGCGTTGTGAATGGCATGCAACTCCAGAATGTTTATAGGGAGACGTATTTTGACCCTGAATGGCGGGATATTCGCGCACTGCTCCCAATGTGAACAGATAGGCATCTGTCCATCCTTTTATGAAGAATTTTTTTTAGATTGGATATTATGGTTTAAAACTTAAAGTACTGCTCCAACAGAGCTAAGCACTGTTTTCTGTTTGCTTCTGTGGTAAAAGTACATGCACAAGCATTTAATGTGCAAGTGCGTCAGCAGGTCAGACGTGCAGTATGCTTAAGAATGGAGGAAAAGAATACCATTAACAAGGAAAAACTACCACATATCGATTTCCTCCATAGGTGTATGGAGAGGAGGGCTACCGGAGAACAACACCTGAATAGGTCTCTAATGAGGTTTGTCTGCAATGGAGAAAGGATTCTGTGACATTGTCTTCAGGCTGGTGAGCTTCCTGCCTCTCAGCCGATGGCTGAGCTTGGATCTCCAAAGTTGGATATAATTTACTGTCCCAATGGGACTAGTATGTTTGAAAAGTGGATTTAATACATAGGGACTCTCCCCATGAGGGCCCCCAGAATTAGTAAAATTGATGAACTCTTTGAGAAGGGAAACTCTGAACCTCCTGAGGGAACTTTAAAAACAAACAGTTAACCAGCAGAAGGAGTGGATATCCACCAGGAAGTGATAGGAGTTTTGTTTGGAGTGCTTAGCTTCCTAAAGCAACACTCCAAAACCTCTTGGTCCCTGTATTAATGGTGTTAGAGAAATAAAAGTATGAATATCTCCTAAACCTCAAATCTGCTGGTCTTTTGGACAACTTGACATTTGGCAGGTTTGAAAAACATTTTCAAATATTTTTTAATACAAAATAAGTTTTACATATTAGATAGAGAGTTTAATTTTTTTACTGAAGATGACTATTGCCATTGGTATTATGGTTAAACCTTGTGTATTTTAATTTTTTTTTTTTTTTTACCCTCCCTCTGCTTTGGCACAAAAACTTTAGAAAAGGGATATGCTCATTTTATGGTTGTATGCTCCTTTAAGTGTCTTCAGGATGTTACAGTTAATGAAGTCTTTTGTAAACATCTAGATGGGGCAAAATGCACAAACTTTTGTTGTGTATATCCATCTGTTTTCCTTTTGACTGGGTCTTCTCCGATAACCAACTTTTATTAGTTAAGGATAAACCATTTTTGATCATTCAGACAAAGGTGGGGTTTAAGTGACAAGTTTAAACTACCTACTTTGTTGGTAACCTCAACAGGGGGTGCTTTTCAAATTTCCATCTTGTGGCATGTTCTGGTGTTGGATCTACAGCAAAAGCATCATGGACAAATCTCCCAGAGTAGATAACAAGAGCATAAACAGCCGACTGGGAGTAGGCAGAAGTCCCATTTTTTTTTCAATCCAGACTGACCTACAAATCCCTGCCATTAATGAATCAAACCTACAAATTAAACACAGAGACCCTGCATTTTTAAGAGAAACTGACACGGTAAGCTTGCAACCCGTATATATGCACTAACAACCCTTGTATTTAACTTATATGGATCAGAACTTACATTTATTAACAAATGGAACTTGCAATCTGCTGGAATACCCTTAGGATTTTCAGATATCAATTTACTATCAGAAAAAAAATTATGGGATCTATTAATTAAAAATGCACTCTTTAACTACTGATTCAGCATAAATACAAAGAAGGGTGAATATTGCATTCATTACTATAAATGAATGCAATGTCATATTACTTTAATAGTTTCTAAAGAGGCACCCAATTGGGAAATAGATGCATCATATCAGAAACACTGCAAGTAATGCAATAGGTCAGTTCAGATAAAAATTGGCCTAAAGCAATTTAGTTACCATTAAATATTTTACTATAAAATCAGTATAAAGGATTTTTGTGCTACGTCCAGAAAATCCTTTTGGGAGGCAGGACACTCAAAAACTACCAATTTCTGGAACGGGCAGCGTAACAGTAACCAAACGATGCACTCACTCCCTGGCAGTCGTTGCTGGGCTTCTCTCTCCAAGATGCAGCTACAAGATGGGTAAGCCTGTTCAGTTCTGCTGCTAAATCCAGTGAATGGGAGTCAGAGGACTCTTTAGACCATTCCTGGAATAACACACACTAGACAGGATAAAAAGGGATCCAGCAACTTTATTTGCAAAAACAGGGAGTATATATAGGGCTTGGATTCCTAACAAACAAAAGTGTAGTTTTAATTTTGCTGCTCAGCTCTCCAGCCAGTGGGGAAAGGAGTGGTAAGAGATGCAAATGCAGCAATCAGGAAGCCATCTATCTTTCGAACATGGGGAGTGGGAGAGGAAACACAAAGAGTTTAATCTTGCCGCGTGGATCTCCAGCCAGTGGGGATCGGAGCAACAATATTGAGACAGGCAGTGACCAATCACAGAGATGCCTACTTGTTGGAGCAATGCCCTGTTTCTCGGGGCACTGCTCGACAAGACACAGCCAATAAGAGCAGCGCCTGTTGAATACATAACACACATCAAGATTACAAAGTTGCACAGACATTCCACTTTCCCAAAAGAACTGCAGGCGACCAATCAGCAGGCTGCCTACTTGTCAAACAAACCCAAGCAATGAAAGGCAAAGGACCGACAAGTGGCAACCAATCAGCAGGACGCCTACTTGTCGATCAGACAAAGCTGGCCAATCAGAAGAGTGCCTACCTGCCCAGTAATATAATGTACAGAAAACCTTTGACACTATGCACTGTGCAAGCAGACACTTACTGGCAAAACATGGAAATTACCTATGGACAGTGTTATGGGGAACATGTAAAACACAGTGAACACATACACATGGGGCCTTACAATGAGATGAATACCCAGCTTAACACACAGGAATGGGGGGGAGGGGGAGGATAAAACAAGTTAACACTTCTGGGTCCTTCTAAGACCGTAACTGCCCAGAGGGATCCGTTACAGGCAGCTTCACTCATATCTCTGCATAACCCCTGCACATCTGTGACAAATTTAGGTTTCATTTAGCAAAGCCTAATGTAATTTAATTCAGAAAGGCCTAAGAAAGTAAGTGAAACATCAGGAAGGACTACTCCATCTCTCTCCTACCGCTCCGATCATTAAGGGGTTAAGATATTCAACTTCAAAGTAATCCATAATGTAGCTGCAGCACAGCTCTCAGGACTTCCCAGTAGTCTGTCATTCTCCTCTCACCTGCCCCCCCCCCCCGAGAGTGTACACACTTCACTTCAGTGTGGTGTGAACGGTTCCTAACGTTACAGGAAGCAGCAATTAGCATTATACTGAGGTTGCAACCTTAGGTGAGAGGAGCAGGGCCGGATTTACATCTCAGGAGCCTGTAGGCACAGAAATCTGAAGTGCCCCCCCATTGGCCATCTCCACTGGACACCTCCACAATGCTCCTGACCTCCACATTGCCCCCCATCAGCTCCAACTTGCCCTCCATCCTCTCCACATTACCCCCACCATCTCCATATTGCCCTCACATTGCCTCCATAATCTTCATATTACCCTCACATTACCACCCCCCCAGTGTCCGTTTCCTACCTCCCTGGTGGTCCAGCGGCAGGAGAGGTCTGTCTCCTTCTGCAAAGACCTGTAGCTTCTGGAGCTCCCACGTTGTCTTCTCTTCAGTAATACAGAGCGCTGGGAGATTATGTCATCTCCCTGTTCTCTGTATTATTAAAGAGCTGATGAGGGAGCTCAGCAGCTACAAATCCGTGCTGCAGAAGGCAAAGACCTCATCATCTTGCGGAGCCGGGTGGGGGAGGCTAATATTAAAACAAAAACAAAGGACGATCCCGCTGGGTGGGCGAAGCTAATTTAAAAAAAAAATAAAAAAATCACAATGACAGGCGCCCCTCTGTGGGGTGCGCCTGTAGGCAGATGCCTACTCTGCCTAATTATAAATCCGTCCCTGGAGAGGAGACTGTAAGACTGCTGGGAAGTCCTGAGAGCTGTGCCTCAGTATGCGAAAGTGGATAATCTTAAAATAAGTTACATAAAAAAAAAAAAAAAAGTTTGCCTAATGCTTCTTAGCTGAAGAGACAAGTGCTCAAAAGTTTTCCTAATGTGAATATTCCCCTTTAAACGCCCACTTGTAGTCAATTTAATCCAGAATAACTTCAGATTGCTTTTATAAGCAGGGGCCTTGCGCGTATGGTCCAAAGGCAGGGATAGGAAAGATTTAGCGCTCCAGCTGTGTGAGACCACTACTTCCATCATCCCAGCCAGTCACCAACCGATTGAGATGACGGTAATTGTAGTCTTCATCTGCTGGAGAGCCAAACGTTACTAATATCTGACCTACAGGTTAAGCTAGAAGTCAACTGACGCATACAAACTGCTGTAAACCTTAAAGGGATAGTAACACTTCGTTTTAACTTTATTTTATTTTGTAGGCATTAAAAAAACATGAAGAATGATATAAGTCTTATCTCTCAAACCTTTATGGTTTATGAGATATTCACAAGCAAAGTTCCCCTCCCCGCCCCTTTTTCCTAGTGTAAGCCATCTCTTCTCAGATGTGAGTCTGGTTGTATGACAGTACAGATAACAGAAGGGGACAATTTACTTTGTATGAAAACAATGAAAGCCCTTCCCCCCTTGAAAAGTTTTTCAGCTTTTTCCATTATCTTAATTGAAGATTGTCCCTCTCTGCAGTCTACCTGGGCATCTCCCTTCTTATCTGGTTGAACAGGTGGGGGATACTTTGTTTGTGAATATCTCTTAAACCATAAAGGTTTCAGAGATAAGACTTATATCATTCTTCATGTTTTTTTAATGCCTACAAAATAAAATAAAGTTAAAATGAAGTATTACTATCCCTTTAAGCGCGCTGAAGCCTAAGTTACAAACTAGCCAATCATGGGCCTCGGAATTCCCGAATGCACGTTACAGATACAGGAAAAAAACCGGAAACAACCGAAACCACTCGGCTTCCTCGATACGTCACAAACAGCGCAGCGAGCGGTATAACAACAAATACTGCGATATCACTGAGGTAAATAAACAATGTGGGTTTTGTTCAGTATCTATTCCCCGTCCACACGCCTCTAATAACACAGACAGCGGGAGTAGTCAGAAAGCTCCATTCACTAGCGTTCCCTTCTTATGACGTACCAATTTACGTCTAGCCGTTTGCCGGCCCCTCTGTCTCCAACTGGCTGTGACGAGACTGGTTACGTATATCTGTAGTCATTACTGACAGGCTGGGTGAGTCCTCCTCATAGACACGACACAGGCTGTAGGCGGGGCATTATTACCAGCCCTAACATTAACTGTTGGTGTAGACCCAGCATTAACGCATTAACTCAACTTATACCACTTTTTAGTATTTGATGTTCCAACATTAAAACTTTAATAGCAAAGTCGTTATACCGTTCAGTGCCAAGAAGTTAGCAGTGCATTGTTTATATACATCCCAACTGTCCTTCTTTAAGAGGGTCAGTCCTTCTTTGAGACTCAAATTCCTCTCTCCCTCTGTCCCACACTGGTGTCCCTGCTTTTAGGAGATCAGACTGTATGGTGTGTATATACGTATAACTGCTCCACAGCACTAAAACTCATCTTCATTTTGTTTACACTTCAAGTATATGTGTTTATAAATTAATATGTGTAAACAAAATACTTTGGTCTTGTTCTAAATCATGTATTCAGTTACAGACAGCTGTGTATGTAGGTCATGAATCAATCTAATAATTCTTGGCAATGCCCTTCCCTCCAACCACACCCCCAGCAACACCCCTTAAAAAAGTGTCCCTCTTTGTCCATATAAAAATTTGGAGGGTATGTGCTTATCCTTCTGGCAGTAAAAGGGTTAGCATTCCAGCATTAACCCTTTGAGGGCTACAGCTGTAACCATCACAATTCCTCTACTCCAACAATAACCCATACATTGTTAACTCTTTATGTGCTGCTCCAGCATTAGCTTATCCAATATCAACTCAGAGAGGAAGCAATATATTAAACCTTTAACATGGTTTTGACTGCCAATATCAGTCACACTATTTTTTTCAACCTGTCCAGCATTAACCCCTCAAGTGCCAGAGGGGTGAGCAATGCATTGCTATAATAATATGTTGCTCACCCTTCTGGCACTCAATGGGTTAAAGTATTAGCCTTAAAATAACTTTTTTTAAAGCATTTTTCAAAATCACCTATAGATTATGTTCCCTTTTTATATTCAAAATGGTGCTGGTTAACTACCAGCCCAGTGCTCACATCCCATACTTGCACATACATAACCTGTGGTACATTCCACTCTGTCATCAACTGTCCAGCCTTGTAGGGTGACTAAAGAGTTTTATTGCCCCTGTGCCTGCGAAATCTGCAAAAATACTGCTTTCCATTATAAATTAAAGTGAAGCCAATCTCTGTTATTTTAATTTATAGTTGCAGAGCCTACAAGGACATTGCAAAATGCATTCACTTGAGATGGTAAACCATAATTTTCTTTTTTTTTACCCCATCACTCTAACCAACACACAAATGGTTTAAAGAATGGGGGTGGGGGGTAACCAATTGGTGAAATAAATGCAGGTGAGGGACAGTTCACTATTGAAATGTCGCCATCTATATGGCGACCATCAAAACACTAAGTTAAAAATGTTGCATGAATCAAAAGGGCAACATCAGAATGTCGCCCAAATCAAAAGAGTGACATTCTGATGTTGCATGCTTAAAGATCGCCAAATAGAGGGTGACATTTCAATAATAATATGTCTCCATCTGTGCCTTAACCCTTTGAGTGCCAGAGAGGTCCGCAAAGCATTGCAAAGCAATGCGTTGCAGACCCCTCTGGCACTTTATGGGTAAATGTAAAGTTGTAACTCTTTAGAAGCTGTGCTGTCCTTGGTGCTGAAATGAAGAAGAGGAGAAGTCGCTTTCCACCTGTGCTGTGTGGGATTCAATATGTTAATGCAGGACAGGTTTTTCTGCAAACAACCCAATAAAATAATGAAGGCTTAATTACCTTTTAAAAAATGTACTCTCTGCTGCCACCATATATATTGTATTAAGAGCAGTGCTGTGCAGTGAGTGCCTTATATTGATATGTGCACCAGTGCAAAACATCTGACGCTAACCTTATGAGCAGTGCCTTATATTGATATGTGGTGCAGAAAAGGACAAGTTACTCTCAACCTCCGCTCTGTGTGGGACTCAGAAGATTAAAACAGAACAGGTTTTTCTGGCTGCGGTTTGGGATGAAGCGGTCCCATTCATTGGAGGAGGATCCCACACAGCGCTGTCCTTGCTGCTGAAATTAAAGGGATAGTAATGTCAGAAAAAAAGTATTAACTATATGGTATATACAATTAAAAGAGAGTACTTGCACTTATTCGGATCTCTCAAGCCATTATTGTTTGAGAGATATAGGAAAATAAAGTTCTCTGGTCCCTCCCCTTTCTGCTTGATGAGCTGTAAAGCTGTCAGAAGCAGATTCTGGTCGCTTGACCAGATGTGGCTCTTCAGCAGGGCCGATATAACGATATCTAAAGATAAATACTTAATTTGGAACGGTTTACAAAGTGTGCATGGCTTGCAATCACACTTTGTAGACCGTTCCAATGAAGTATTTATTTCTAAATAGCATGATTTCAGCTCTGCTGAAGAGCCTCTGTCTGGTCAAATGACTGGAATAGATGGCGACATTTCAACAGGATACCATACAGAAAAATGACAAATGAATGAGTCAATGAATAAGGTTATACTTATTCACTTGATAATGATTATCAATACATCGTGAATCAGTTCACCATGGATTGTTTCTCGAAAACAATTTTGGCTTTAAAGTGATAGTAATGTCTAATTAAAATTAGTTGTCCGAGTCTTCTGTATATGAAAAGGAACAGTTTGCGCATCTAAGAGCTTACTTCTTTGTAGTTCAAACGTTTTGAAGCACTGAAGATCCACCGCCCTCCCCTTCTCCCCTCATCACTCTGAATCTGCAATCTGGTGAGGACAGCTGCAGCGAGGGACAAACTTCAGTAAGCAAATGGAAATCCTGCCCTCCTTCGTCAAGAGGTGCAGGATTTCCCTTATACTTACTGAAGTTTGTCCCTCGCTGCAGCTGTCGAGTTGCACAACCTGATCTCAGATTCCATGGAAGGTGGCCAGAAAGGGGCAGGCGGTGGATCTTCAGTGCTTAATAACTTTTGAACTACAAAGAAGTAAGCGCTTAGACATAGCGCAATCTGTTCCTTTTCATATACAGAAGACTCGGACAGCTAATTTTAAATAGACATTACTATCACTTTAAAAAGCTTTTCCTTGATTCAGATTTTGCACTCTTCTCTGTTGTTTGCTCTGCAGAATGCCACCAATTCAGAAGACTAATAATGACATCTTAGAACTCTTTCACACAGGTGACAGAACTGTAGTAGCTCTGTTGTCTGTGTTCTTTCACTTCTTTTACGTTCTACTGCCGTTCTGGACGAAGGAGAGGCATGCCTGATGGCCAACCCATGTTAGCATCAGCTGCTCTTTCTGGTAGCACCAAAGTGGATTGGCATTCCATTTGGGGTTTCAGTTGCAACCTCTGTCAGTTCTCATTTGCAAAGTCTGCTGAGAGGCCAATAGGCCACAGTGCAGATCTTTCTTGCTGCATGTTTAATGAATACCTGTGAAAAAAAGTAAAGATACTGCATGCACAACTTTGGTGCATTCTCAAGAGGTGATAGTTTCCCATTTGAAATGCATCATTGCATCTACCTACATGTCTTGAGAAATCAACAGTTATCGCTGCAAAACACGTTGAATAGTAGGTTCTGTTGTTTTACAGTTTTTAATAAATTTGCACAAGCAAGATTTTATATGGGTATTTGGAGTGGTTCCTTTTTTTTTTTCTATGAAGATATGAGCGGCCTGTTAGAGACACCGTGCAGAGACAGTAGTGAGTTCTCTGCATGCTTTATTGCTGCATCTATTCGTATGTATACATGCACCTAGTATACAATATGATTGCATATATACATCCATATTATGATATTCTGCCTGTTGATATTAGTGTGATAAAGCACTATTGGAGCCCCCATTTGTGTGCTGGCTTCATGTGTGGAGTTTTGTGGTCAGCAGCTGTCTCAATGAAGAGTCAAAGAAGCTTTTTTTTTTTTTTTTTAATATTTCTTTATTGGGTTTTACATATTTTTGACAAAAACACAAAATGAAAGAGAGAAAGACAAATAAGTAATAAGTGGGGGGACCCCTGTCAAATATCAGTTGGTTAACATACAAGGTTATATATGCATAATCACATAAGGTTATGGAGAACCCAGCCTCGGACCGGGCGACAATGTAACGTAAGATCTACCCCAGGTGGCAAGAACCTGGGTTCCCACCAACCAGGGAGGCCATCTCTCAGATACGAAATACAATATTCATAGGAACCCCATCAACGACTGGGTCTCTACACAAAAGCAGAAAGAGAAGGGGGGGTATCTCCCCAACAGGAAAAGAAAAAGAGATACGATAACTAAGAGAATGAGAAAAGAACACAAAGGACGCAGAACAGACAAATAACAAAGGAAAGGGGATCACGGAAGAGAAAAAAAAAAAAAATTGGAAGACGGAAAGAGGGAAAAGGAATGGGCAGGGGAAAGGGGTAAGAGGGACAAGGAGGACTAGGATTCGGAGAGGTAAGCAGGAGGGAGGAAGAAGAAAGGAAGAAAGATGGCTCCCACCCAAAACACCTCCCATCCCGCACCCGCAACTCCACGGGTGACCATCCGGCCCTAATCAAGCCGTAGTCTAAAGGCATCACTCTCCAAGAACTCGGCCCATGGTAACCATCTACTCTCGTGGATCAAGCCCCTACCCTCCGCTGCGTGCAAAGAAGCTTTTTAATTCCCTGAGCTGTTAATGCGTTTACACATACGTGCATGTCAAGATATTATTCTTGTGAATATCTTGCTTATGGTGGTGGTGGGGTGATTAATCCCTGTCTGGGTGATACTGCACAAAGACATGCCTCTGTTTCTCTTTCGCTGTATATTGTCCAGCAAAGGATCTTTTACAACAGGCAACATCAACAATACAGCATTTCTGTGTTGGTGTCATCCATGTGATAGGGACCTTAATAGAAACGTTTGTACATTCTGGTGGCATATTTTTGACTGCATTGCTTCCTTTTATTTCTTTACCAGCTAAATGAAAGTATAAACCACTAAGTTACCACTATATGTATATTTGATTTTGTGACAGAGATCATTCTGGCAAAACATATTTGAAACTATGTCATAGGTAATACAAAGATTTTATGCATCATGCTACACTGTATTAAAGTCTGTGTCATAATGCCAATATAATTAAGGCTTATTCTGTCAGCAACAGTGCCCAAACAGTTCACCTGATAGGAAAGTAATTAACTTGCATTGTAATGGCTAAGTTTGTCCACAAAATATAATAATAGCAGCTCTACCACCCCATGACAGTTTGTACTGTTATGTCACATCCCCCACTTCTTAGTCCGTTCCTCCCCTGTGTCCTGATTGGGGTTCACTCCTATTTAAACTCAAATGGCGTTACCTCACTGGCCATTGTTTAAGCTTCTTGCATTCAAGAGTATCCAGAGATTCCTGTGTTTAGCCAGTTTATGACCCAGCTTGTATTGAACTTTGCTTCTGTCTGATCCCTTGGCACAGTACCTTCCTGTGTATTACTTTGTGTGTGTATTTGACGTTGCCACTACTCCACTGTACTGCTCATCAGATTGATTTTCGATCTAGGCTTGAATGCATTCCATAACATCTGACTTCTGTTCATCTGACTGTGCATTCGCAGGATAGCTCATACTGCAAACCTTGCACATCTCCAAGCTCTCCTCCTTCCACCAGAGAGGGAGCACGTTCATCAGACACTGGATTCAACAATCCATGAACAATGCCAAGCTACTTCCATTTGCCAGACAGTGCACATTCGACAGTTATCTCATGTGACAGGCCATGCACTTCTCCAACCTCAGCAGTCCATGGATGAAAAGAACTTCTCACCAGAGGGAGCCTACTCTTCTTACAGCTTGTGATTTTAGCCTATCCTGCAATGATATACTTTTCAACCCTCAAATGTCACCACATTTCTGTCTCCTGTTTGTCTATCCAGTCTTAGACTGGTAGAAGTAGTTTGATTAGTTAATTCATTTATCTGAAGTTCTATTCTCAGTCTAGCAGCGTGATGATGTGACAAACTAAGTGCCTAATGTAAGCTGCCTAATGTAAGATTTCCTTAAGCCTCCCGGTTTCCCGGACGTACCGGACCATTACGTAGTAAATGTCCCTTTTGTCCGTAATAAATACACAGACCCAGTTTTGTCCGCAATAAATACACAGATCCAGTTGTCACAGTCGTTGTCATAAGAAAACAGTCCCAACCTTTCTCAGCTTCCTACTGATTCTAGTTACCTTGTTCTGGTTAGGATGGTCCGTATCCAGCATGGCCTTTGTTGACTTCAGAGCAGTGGGTCTCTGCCTTGATGCAGTTTTTGCCAGACCCTATGGCATTCCGTTACAAGACCGATCCAGTCCCGTATTCGTTTTCACAGTGGATGGCAAGCCCTATGACGAAGGCTTTGTAACTTTAGAAACCCAGATTCTGCGACTTACTACAGACATCCTTCATTTTGAAACTATAAAATGGGATATTATTCAGTCTCTTACAGCTCCCATAATTTTGGGTTTACCCTGGTTATGCCTGTACAATACCCACATCAGCTGAATATAGAAAAATTGAATAATTCTTGTATGACTAATTGTCTACAGAAATTACAGAGTCAGATAGCTAACCTCCAAGAATCTCCTGTGGAAGATCCCCAAGCTCCAGAACCCTCCAGAGATTTTGCAAATATGTTCGCTAAGAAGACTGCAGACCAGTTATCACCTCATTGACCATTCAACTGCCCCATTGATTTGCTTCCTGGAACTATGACTGCTATGGGGAAAACTTACTATCAGAGCCAGAGAACAGAGCCCTGACTGAGTATATTGATGACAGTCTGTCAAAGGGGTTCATTTGACACGTGTCTTCTCCTGCAGGAGCCAGATTCTTCTTTGTAAAGAAAAATGATGGATCCCTTCGGCCCTGAGTGGATTACCATGGTTTAAATAAGATCACTGTGACAAGATCCAGGACACTCGCCAGGTTCAAGGCTTCCTCCATTATTTGGTCAACTGGAAGGGATATGGTCTGGAGGAGCGCTCCTGGGTACCTGCTAAAGACATTCATGCACTTGATTTGGTCTGAACCTTCCATTGGGTCAATCCCGAAAAACCTGGCTGTCCAGAGGCTGTTTGTTGAGGAGGGGCTGTTATGTCCTCCACATCTTAGTCCATTCCTCCCCTTGTGTCTTTTTTTAAACTCAGCTAACCATTACCTCACTGCCCATTCTTCAAGCTTTCTGTGTTCTAGAGTATCCAGAGATTTCTGTGCTTCACCAGTTTATGACCCAGCTTGTATTCGACTTTGCTTCTGTCTGATCCCTTGGTACCATACCTTTCTGATTCCTGAGTACGACACTTGCCTATGTATTTGACCTCACCTCCGCATACTCCACTGTACTGAACATCTGATTGATTTCCTGATTTTTGACATCTACTTGAACTCATTCAGGAAAATACAACTTCTGTGTATATTTGCATGACTGTGCATTCATCAATAGTGGACAACGCCAAGCTTTCCATTCGCTGAAGAGTGCAGGTTCATTGGTTAGCTCATATGACAATCTGTGGATATCTGCAAGCTTTCCTCCATCCACCAGTGAGTGCACATTCACCAGACACTGCATTTGACAATCTGTGCACAACTCCAAGCTAACTGAATTCTCAGGAGGGCACGCGTTTGACGGTTAGCTCACAGACCACGACAGTGGGAACAGCATCATCTAGCCTGCTCTTCTTACAGCTTGTGATTTTAGCCTACACTGCATTTCTGATAGACCTTTGTGTCATTGTGGCGGATGGCAGAACTTCAGGCTTTACCTTGTAAGGCTCCCTTTCTGGTCTTTCATACTGATTGGGGGATTCTGCAGACTCCAATAGGGTTCCTCCCTAAGTCTGTTTCTGAATTTCAAATTAATCAGAAAATTGAGCTTCATTCTGTTTGTCCAAGTCCATGCAATAGGCAGGATCTTCATTTCTTGGATATGGTTAGGTGTTGAAGTACTATGTTCATAGTGCACAGCCCTTTCAAAAATATGATTTGCTTTTTGTCATCCCTGAGCATCATCATGCAGGCCAGGCTGCATCTAAGGTTGCAGTGGCTTCTTGGATTAAGGCAACCATTCACCAGGCGTATATTCTTGGGAAGCAGCCAGTGTCTTTTTGGGTTCTGATGCATTCCACTAAGTCAGTGAGCATATCTTAAATCTACAAGAAACAGGCCTCTGCTGAGCAGTTTTGTAAGGCGGTGACATGGTCGTCCCTTCCTACATTTGTCAAACATTACAGTGTTATTGTGATGGCTTTAGACTGAAGCCAGTTGTGGCTTGAAGATCCTATAGGCCATTGTGCCTGTTTAGGTATCCTTGATCTAATTTTGGCAACTAACCTGTTAGTTACTGTTATTCAGTGTGCAATGTTGGTGTTCATTGACACCTGAGGTTCATGTTGCACCAGTTTTTTTTGTTAGAACTGATATGTGTTTGGAGGTTTTTTCTGTTTCCTTTCCTTGAATCTTGGTATATCCCTATGGTTTCTGTGTTCTACATTGGATGTAAGGGAAAAGGAGATTTTTATGTACTTACCAATAAATTCATAAGTCCATATGGAGCACAGGACTTCCCTGTTTGAGTCCCCGGCATTGGGGTCCTCTTGGATTCTCTGGTACAGGAGATTTCCTTTCATGTTCCACTTCTCTTTCTTGTCATTCATCATTGCTGTATGTTAAAACTGAGCATGTCCAAGTGGGGTAAAGTAAATGAAGGAGGGAGTCTCTGCCTCAGAAAACTCTATGGATCATGTCCCCTGTCTTCTTGGAGGAGGGGATTTTACCCCATGGCTTTTGTGTACCACATGGATTACAAGAAAGTGTTTAATTGGCAAATTAATTAGCAAAAATCTGTTTATAAAATCAAGAGACCTATGCATTTCAAAACATGACAATTTTTCATTCGGAGATAAAATGGAAACTGGGGTTTCCTGCCAGTCATTTAAAGTCATAAGGGTTGGCTTAACAATGCCGTCACAAGGAATATATTTCCATTTGAAGTGGACATTTTTCATCATATTTCAACTTGGCAAAAGGCCATGTGAATTATATATGTGAGAAATCTCTTTCCACATAAAATGTTTTACTTTTATATTACGACTAAATATTATTATTATTATAATTATCATCATTATTATTTGTTTCATAATTAATCACGACTATATATTAGTGCTCCATTTTGTTTTCTGTGTATTTATTGTTTTCCTTTTAGGTTGCATGTATGGAGAAGCTGTTTATTTGAACTAATATTATTTTTGCATTCATTATCATATTTTATATTTCTACTTATATTGATTTTAGTGCAAAGATATTCTTTATATAATTTACATCAATGGAACGCTAACACATACTAGTTAAAAAAACTCACTTATCTTAACCTGTGCACAGAATCCTTATGGCCGCTATAAATCAATTCTCTGTGGTTTGGTTCCCCTAAATTATTCTTTATTTTGTATCAGATGTAAGGTCCATGGAGGTAGACGATTCTTTTTTTCAGTCTGCAGGAAGAAGAAACTTTGCTTTGAAGCCTTCTTTCCTAAGAAAATTACAGTGTGAGAGGAGCTTGCAGTCCTAGAGCCCAAGTAAAGTATCATGTCCACCACCATGGACATGATATTCCATACTTACAAAATCTGTTAATAGAATTAATTCATAGTGGCACTTAGGACATTATGCCCAAATTAAATTATCAGTAATTATTATTAGGAGGTGTTGCTTTCTTTTATATAAGTTCTTTAACTTTGGTATTGCCTTTGTAAATGTAGGTTTCTTTAGCTGGGACATCAGCAGTTGAAGGCACAGATGTTACAATGATGCAGTTACCATCACAACAAATGTTCCGGGTTCAGAAAGCTACTCGGCAAACAAAAAGGTTTGATTTTCAATCAGATGAGGTTAGTATGGCAAATACATTGTTTTTTTTTTCAATTAATACAAGTTTAGATGAGAACTTGGATCAAGCCAGCATTAAGGTTCTCACTACTAACAAGATAATCAGGAGTATCTAGCTCAAAAGGGAAAATACAGTAAAGGGAACCTATATTCACAAGTCAAAGAACTGGGTGTCTGGAGGGATGGTGTGAACCTCCCCCCTCCCCAAACTGAAGACTGGATGATTTTCAGTCATCAGCCACATGATCTCAAAGCCATAAGCACGATATCCAGTTTTGTTTTGTTTTTTATTGATATGGATAGTACATTTTAGCCTGTCAACAACAACACTGATTTATTTATTTACTGATCGAGTTAAAGCGGAACTACCAGCCCTTCTAAACTTGCCCCCAAGTAATTACCCATCTGGCGACTAGCTGCTCAATAGCGCTAGTCGCCAGAATTATTTTTAACCTTTACCTTGCCTCATAACCTAAGTGTTTATGAAAGTGTCAGCATATTTGAAGTTGTGAAACTATGTTTAAAAAAATCCCCAGACAAAAAACCTCAATGTTTTTGTGTTATTGCCACCTTCATGAAGCATTTGTGTACAACAGCCTAAGGAGTGACATGGCAATTGTTGCCGTTTCAAAAACAAAAAACAAGTTTATACTGTATGCTGAGGGTTGTTAGTTGTTGTTTTTTTTGCTTGTTTTGCTTCTGACACCTATATGGTAAGCCAACCAATACCAATGAAGTAGCATTTTTTCTCAGGAAGACAGTAGCTACTGAATAGAATGTGAAAACCTGTTTCCTTAAGCATTATCTTTTGAAGTATTGTAAATTAAATATGGTTCACAATAAAAAATCAGTACTGTTAGGGGTAATTCACACTATAAAAGTGAGGTGCACTGTGAGACTCAGATACATTGTAAATCAGTGGTCTAAAGGAGGTGTAAGAATAGAACTAAAGAAAAACTCATAAACTGAGACACACTACTCAAGAAATAAGTAATTAATCAAATGCGTTTTAGAAAAAAAATAGAATACAAAATAATCATAAAAACTCTATATAAAACCAGCTAAAAGCATAACGAAGGAGACAAGTGCTTCCAAAATCAACTTTATTAGGAGCCAGTAATAAACCTAAATATATGTAGAAAAGTTTAAAAACTGTCTTCCAAAACCAAGTATATATAACACCTCCTACTAGAAATAAATTATAATTAATTACTAGTCAGTCAGTAAAGTGGTACATTATGATCCATAAAATTAGCCTTGAATATACTGATGCAATAAAAACATTTGTTACAATAATATCCACAATGTGAGAAAAGTGACCAAGCAATTGTTTAAGATCACTATCAGATAAACAAAGTGCAATATAAACATATATAAACATATATAGTCATAAAAAAATAGAGTATACAGAGTAGTAGGTAAGAAACAACCCGGTCTCCCAGTTAAACCCAACACGTATAGCAAGATAACTGACGAAGGCAGCAAATAAGTGTGTTCAGGAACAAACCAAGGTCAAACACAGAAATCTGGAATCACAACTCTGAAACACAAGTCAGATAGAAACTATACATGTGCACTACAGTGTCAGTGTGTCTGCTTGAAATATAGGCCTCATAGTGTGAGGAAATCAGACAGGATCACAGATAATAAATGATCAGGAGTAAGTGGAGTGGGTAAGCAGGTAGAGCTGCAAATAACAGCAACAGGATGTGTGACAGAAGTGCTGACTTTATTCTAATCTGTAAGTAAAAGCAACTGCACACACAACAAAAAATAATATATCAGTACACTGCAGTACTGTATGACGTCCTCCTGTGTAAGTATGTTCTAAAGAGTAAATTATTTAGGTGTGGTTTTCCTTTTGTATTACTTCTTTGTAACAGGGTTGAATTCACCATTTAAAAACAAAATCAAATTTTGTTTAGGCACTCCATGCAGGGGTTAATATGGTGCTTTTGTTTTTGTAGGGTGCAGCAGAGAACAGTTATTCAGAATCAGTTGAGTTTGTTGACTGCAAGAAACGCAGACAACGAAGATCTGACAGGTAAATTAGAGGCCTGACAAATTGTTAGGGACATTTTAGGATGTCCTCAGTAATGCTCTAAATAAAGGTAGGTAGTTTTAGCTCAACAGCTAGAGAACCACAAGGTGCCCACTACATGCTCTTAAACGTCTTTATATAACAAGAAAGTAGAATATCCATCGGATAACTGACAGGCTTCCAAAACCATTTGTTGATAGATAAGAAAAGGGGAATTGCATATATATTATTTTCTGTAATCTGGTCAGACGAGATGTAGTTCATATTTGTACAATGGGTCAACTGAAAAGGGTGAAAAATGTTGTGATCAAATGCTCATCTTTGCTGTATTTCATGTTGTTTTATGAAGAAAAACAATATTCTCTTACAGGAAATTGAAAATTATTGCTAACTGTCTTGTTACTTTGGATATTCCAATGCTTCATCAATGAGTATAACAAAAATATGAGTTAACCTCTTGAGAGTTCTATTTCTACGTCCCTGTAATTCTGGGGTTCACTACTGAAATGTCGCCCACTATTTGGTGACCAAAAAACTGTGCATTTAAAATGTTGCATGCAGGAAAAGGGTGACGTTCTGATGTCCCAGGCTTAAGTGTCGTAACCACCTGTGCCTTAACTCTCTTCCTTTAATTTCTCCTGCATCACATCACGCTTATGTGTCCCAAATCTGCTAAGGCACAGATGGATAAGGTAACAGGATATATGCAGAAGATATGCAAAAATATGAAAAAATAATAATAATAATAATAAGGCAGAGAATCAGCAGGACTCAGTTGTATTGCACAGCCCTAAGATTATGTGGTGGATGCTGTGACAACTGGTGCAGCAGTCTCCACAGTGGTCTCCAAGGTCCAAATCTCTGGGATCCCATATGGTCAGCTAAACCCCGCAAATAATCCTCCACTATGGAGTATGTTACTACCTATAACCACTCATAGTAAGACAACTAAGCAGAATAAACATGTATTATCAGCTCAGAGGGGACATCGCTTCACCCTTCAGCTCCCTGTCTCTGCAAAGCACCGTGATGTCGGGGGAAGCAAGAGCATCCTTGAGTACTCATAAAATAAGTAATGCCATAGGGAAATAAGTACTAGGTGAAGTGAAGGGAGCAAAAGGTACAACTCAGATAAATCAGATATTGTGAGCAAAAATCAAGAATGAATAATATGGTCATCCACTGAGGTGCATGGCTTCAACGCTTTGAAAAGCACCACAACTCAGGAGAAGACAAAGCAAGATAACTAAATGGGTCCCATCGGTAGCAGGAGGAAAAGCGAGCAAGGGCCACAGCGTCCGGAGTAGAAACCCAAGTACCGTGCTCCCAGACAGCAACCCAACTCAAGCATATAGCTTTCTTGGACTCTAACATCATGGGGATGAAATAACCTGGAAGGATAGGTAACAATGTGAAATTACATTAACAGGTGTAGACTAAGTGAAAAAGAAGTGACCTGTACACATCCCTGCAAGATTCTAGTAATGACATGCTGATGCAGGCTTGTGAGTGAAAGAGGGCATCTTAACCCTTTGAGTGCTAGAGGGGTCCGCAACGCATTGCTTGGCAATGCGTTGCAGACCTTTCTGTCACACAAAGGGTTAAGGCACAGATGGAAGGTATGCATTAATGAAGGAGGGTATGCATCTTAATCGTTTGAGCGGCACTTTAATGGTGACGACACTTAAGCCTGCAACATCAGAATGTCGCCCTTTTGATGTAGGCGACCTTGTAAACATGCCATTTTGTTGGTCGCCAAATAGTGGGTAACATTTCAATAGGATACCTTATTCTGGAATCCAATATTATGTGATGTTTGCTGCCTGTATTGCACTCTTATATGTCTCTTTTACCACTGTGTGTATGTAATGTGGCTGCATTCACTGTAAGTGTTCTTTAAACTTTTCTGTTGTTTATTCTGTTTTTACTATTTCTAGGACTTTCCTCCTCTTTTGTGAGTAAATGTCTTTGTTTCATTCACTTTCTCTACTGTTTCTCTTG
The DNA here is from genome assembly GCA_037306005.1 of Rhinophrynus dorsalis. Taxonomy (NCBI): domain Eukaryota; kingdom Metazoa; phylum Chordata; class Amphibia; order Anura; family Rhinophrynidae; genus Rhinophrynus; species Rhinophrynus dorsalis. The sequence goes on from CM074723.1 coordinate 443,870,543, forward strand.
CTATTTATTAAATTTTCAACATTTTTCTATTTTTATTGCAATACTAACAATTTGATGCATCCCCTTTAAAAACCGGTTGCATACACTGCAGCCATCTTTGTTTCACATGATTTTTCACTGCTACATATCTCTGCCCCCCCCTTTTGTCCTCCTTGAAGTGAAGTCAGAATGGGCTCATATTAAACCGGATGACCTATACTTTTGAATGGTTATCTTGGGAACTCTGATTTAAGTTGTTAAGGGTACTGTTTTAGAATAGCTGGAGAACCACAATTTGCTGAGCATATGTATTGAAAATTACAATCTTCAGAATTCACTGTTCCTGGGCTTTTCTGGGGTGGAAGCCATCTTGCTTTCCTATTGCATGTGGTACCCAGAGGCTGGCCTCCCATTGCTTCCTGCCATGAACCCCTTGAAGTCATATAAGTACTTTTTTATTTCTATAAATACTTTTATCTTACTTTCCTGCTAATTTGTCCTACTTTTGGGAGGATTCCTTTGGACATATCAGATCGAAAAGGGCACATGGGTAAATCCAAAAGATTCTTTAACCCATTTAACCCATTACATGTCATGCCAGGCTGGGCTTCCTAGGGAATAATCTGATACCTTATGTTCTTCTTCCACTGTGGCCCCCCACTCCAACTCTGGGGCCCTGCACTGCAGAACAGGAGCAAGTCTTGGTTGACTTTGATTTCTGTTTCCCCTGCTAGGCACCTATGCGCTATATTTGGGGGTCATTCACAGTTTGTTGTAGATTCCCCTGAGGAGGACAGCGAGACTAATGGGGATGAACTGGATTCCTCCCTGTCATAGGGAGATGAATATGAGGAGGGTTTTGTCCCACAGCTGAGGAGCTTATCAGCACGGTCCTGGAGACGCTTTAGGTTTCTCAGGCCTCTGATTCTAGTTCCTCTTCTCCAGACATCTTCCAGAGATGTAAAAAAAGGAGACATATTTTTCCTTCCCATAATTCTTTATTTCTGTTGGAACAATGGAGTACACCAGACAGGCACATCTCTAATCTCTATCCTGTATTGGCTGTGACTTTGACGCAATAGGCTACCTCACCTGCAGTGGATCCCCAAAATCTTGCCTTGCGAAAAACACAGCTTTGCTTTTGATAGACACTGTGGTTCTTATGGATCTGTCAGATAAGTGCTTGGATTCCTTAATAAATGCAAATTTTGAGGCTACTGGTACCTCGATGTGACCCATTTTTGATACTGCTTGGGTTACTAGAGCTATGGCTATCTGGACCAAACATTACTATTTATTTATTTTTTCATTTTTTCTTCTTTCTATTTTTCATTTCTTATTTATGCTAATTTTTTATTTTTATATATTTTTTGCATATTTTATATTTTTTTGTACCCACCATATATAATATCCATGATATTGATGATATCCAAGCATTTGTACTTTTCAGTTTTTGGGATTCCTGCTCTCCTATATCTCCTCTAATGTTTCCACTTGTCCAACCGTTAGGGAGAAATGCTTTGCTCTAAGTGATTATACTATATTGACTTTGATTTTACTACCTGTTGCTTTTATTATTGTAGCTATTTGATTTTCTAGCATTCTCCTCCTATGGGGAGAATCTATTAGTACTTGTTTTTTCATCTATATGGTCTACACTTTTACATATTTTTATCATCACTTTCTGATACCCACTATTGTTTTAATTTTTCAGTAAAGCTAGTAGTTACATATAGTGAGCACACCTTGTTTTAGCCCCTTATGTCACTCTGTATGAAACATAGGGGTCCCTATCTTTTGAGTTTGTCTTGACTTTGTTCACTATTAACGTTCTCAGTACTCCTTTTTACTTTTTCAGAGTCATAGTCCACATGCTCGCATTATATATGTGGGCTAATACCTAGGAACTACATCCTATACAAGTGTTATTAGTGGGAAGCTTCACAAGGAGCGTAGCTAGCCTGGAGTGACCCCCCAAACATCTAGTGCAATCCACTGATAACGAGAGGCAGTTGAAGCCTCTATTTCATGTGAGTAGACAACTTTAGGAAGCTGGGAAATATTGCTGTATTCTGGAATTTAACTACTATGCTTAGAAGAGTTTGTTGCACTGTTTGTCTTTTTTTTCCTTTCAAGAACACAGCTTTGCCTTTGACACTGTGGCTCATAAGGTTCAGACAGATAAGTGCTTGGATTCCTTACTAAAAGCAAATTTTAAGGGTACTGGTACCTCACTGTAACCCATTTTTGCTACTGCTTGGGTCATTAGAGCTATGGCTGTCTGGGCCAAACCTCTCACAGATGCCATTCAATGGGATGTCCTTAAGGAGGGACTGTTGTTATTGTTTGCCAAAATTCTGGAGGCAAAGGCACACCATACTGAATTGCCCTTTGACAATGCCAAATTTTCTGGAGAAGTCTCAGTCTTCTTAGTAGCTGCTCATCACACTTTGTAGCTCAAGATTTGGTAGGATGACAAGTCTTCCAAAAAAGTCCTTGGTGTCTCTTCCCTTTATTAGGAATCAACTTTTTGTCTCCGACCTAGAAAAGGTTATTAGCTACTTAAGGCAAAAGTACCCTGTTACTTCAGATTCCTCCAAAACGTGTGTTTTTCCTTAAGAAGACTAGTGGTGCCTAGCATTCAACCCCCTCAGGCTTTTCAAGTCCATCCTGCCCCAAAGCTCAAACAGGCTGGCAAAACAAGAAGGTTACGCAGAAGCTTAAGGTTGAAAACTCCACTTCGTCATGACTTCTCTCCCTGTTGAACATCTCTTTTGAGACTCATGGTAGACTTCAGTGATGGATGAGTGGGTTTTGCAGGTAATCTAGGAAGGGCACTGCATAGACTTCAAAATCCTTCCTCCTCATCATTTCTTTTTGTCCAGAGTTCCTCGGGACCTGGTTCAGGGGAGTCTGTTCATACGCTCAGTATCCTCCCTACTAGAAAAGCAGGTTCTGATCCCCCTTCCAGCACAGGAGCACTAAACAGGATTCTACTCAAAATCTGTTCAACATCCTCAAAAAAGATGACTGCTGCCCTCCTGTTGTAGACTTAAAGTGTGTCAACCACTTTTATTTAGTGCCATTGTTAAAAATGGAGTCCCTGCATTCTGTCTTTGCAGCTTTGTGTCCAGAGGAATTCCTTGTTTCCCTATACCTTCAAAATGCTTGCCTACATATTCTGATTCATCCAGTTCATCCTATTATCCTTTTCCTTTCAGGGCCATCACTTTTTGTTCACTGCCTTCCCATTTGGTTTGGCATTTGCTCCAAGGATATTCCTGAAGGTCATATCCACTTTGGCAGCCTATGTTTGCACTCAGAGAATTTCCTTGACTCCTTATCTAGACAGCCACTTACTCAAGGCTCCTTCAGAGGTTGCGTCCACATACTGGAGCGACATGGTTGGATACTTAATCTCAAGAAGTCCTTTCTGGTGCCTTCCCAGTTTCTGTTGGCATGAGATTTAATATCCTCCAAGGGAGGATATTTCTTACAGTGGAAAAGATCCAATCCCTATCCCTGTAGGTGTCTTGAGCAATTGTCTGGCCGTCTGTGACAATTTGGAAGCAAATGAGCATTCTAGGCTGTCTAGTTTCAGCCTTTGAAGTTGTTTTCTCAGTTTCACTTGAGGGAATTTGCAGTTGGACATTCTCAGGAAATGATCCAGATAACTTTTTCGCCTGTCTCATCTCATATCCCTCTCTGTCACGGTGCCCGTGATTCTGGTGCTTTTACTGGTCTATTCACTTCCTTGTGTTTGCCTGGCGACAGCATGGTGGGTGTCTACTTCCTTGTCACTCTCGCTTCATTCTGAGAGCTCGCTATTTTATAGTTTCCACCTTGATTGACCTATGTGACTCCACCTCCTAGAGAGGCCTTATATGCTGCTTTCCATCATTGCCTCAGTGCCCTTTCGTGGTAGTCAGTGCTCTTTCGTGGTACCTGAGTGCTTTTTGAGTCTTCTGTTGTGATTCGTTCCTGGCTGCTGAATCTGATTTGTGTATGACCCTGGCTCCGTCTGACTACCGATTTGTGCCTGAACCTCTTGCCTATACGAATGTCTGCTCCGTACCGATTTTGGCCTTATCTGACTACCCGCTCTGTGTATGTCCTTTGGCCTGGCTGACTAACCGTTGTGTTCTGACCTTGGCTTGACCGACTACCCGCTCTGTATATGACCTGTGGCCTGGCTGACTACCCGCTCCATGCTAAGTACTGTGGCTTGTCTGACTTCCCGCTCCGTGCTAAGTAATTTGGCTTGTCTGACTACCCAAATCATTTGACCATTGGCTGGTTAGTCTATGTTGCTCCCTGAGGCCTGGCACCTCCTTGCAGGTTCTCATTCTCAGTCCTTGGTCGGGTAAGTCCTGTGAGTAGTGCAGCAGCTCCTAAGTCCTCCGGGGTTTGTTGTGCCTCTAGTGTTCTAGGGTGCACGGTGTGCTGTTACCCTAGCGTTCTAGGGTATTGTGATTTGTGTCCTTGCCTTTTAGCTGGTGAGCCTCCCTTGTCTGCTCCGCTTTAGAGCACGCTTACCACTTTTCCTACCTGTCTGAGTGATTATTTACAAGTCTTCTGTTACACTGTCTCCACGGAAGAAAGAAGACCTTCACTGGTGGCTTCAGCACTCCTACTTGATGATAGTACATCTGTTTGTAATCCCATAGTGGGTGGTGATCACAGATGCCAGCCTTACGGGCTGAGGGGCTACCATAGATCCCTTGATGGATCAGGGTTATTGAACAGGAGAGGAAAGTCATCTTCCAATCAATATTTTGGAGTTGAAGGGGATTCACCTAGTGCTACATCACTGGTTTCACACACTCTGTCTGGATTGCCAGTAAAGATCCAGTCAGAAAATGAGACAGCAGTTGCATACATCAAATGTCAGGGAGGAATCAGAAGCTCTTCAGCTTGGACTGAGATTCAGGAGATCCATCAATGGGCTAAGATTCACGTTCTATATATCTCTATGGTTCACATCCCAGGCATAGAAAATGTGGTGTGTAGACTGTCTATCTTGTCAATTTCTGGATTCTAGGAATTGAAAACATAAATAGGGCATTTTGATCTGATTGTGCTCCTCTGGGGGTTACCATCACTGGACCTCATGGTCTCCCACATGAACTGAAAAGTTACTCTGTTCTGTGCCACATCAAGGGATCCTCTGGCATTCGCCATTGATGAGATGGCCATAACTTGTAATTTTCATCTATCAAATGTGTTTCCTTTGATATCTCTGATTCCCTGAGTGCTGAGAAAAGTCAGGATGGAGAGAGCTCAAGTCATCCTCATTGCTCTCTTCTGGCCCCATCTGACCTGGTTCTCAGATCTTTTCAGTCTATTCATTGTGGAACCGTTCCACATCCCCCTAAGGCCAGATCTTCTGACCCAACGCCCAGTATGTTAGCTTCTCAAATCAGTATCACCACAGGGGACAAATAAAACTTCCCACAGATTTATATACATTGGAGGCCTCTCTAGTACTTACTGGGGTTAAAAGACCCTTTTAAATCAACTGGATTTTTGTTAATATTTATTTTCCCCTGTGGTGAAGGTGGATTGCTTTAGAATTGCTACTAATTTCGTTTGTGAATAAGAGCCATGGTCTATTGTTTTTCCTAATCAAATGAGTCATGTAACTTTCAATTTAAAGTGTTTCTGCTTAAAAAAGAATATAACATAGTAATGAGGTTGAAAAAATAAATGTGTCTCTCAAGTTCAACCTTCGCCATATCACATTTGTTGTTATTGAGTTAGAGGAAGGCAAAAAAAAAACCCTATTGAAGCCAATTTCATTTATGTCTCACTGGGTAAAAAAAAAAAAAAAAAAAAAAAAAAAAAAAAAAGATTCCTACGTGACTTCAAAAGGCAGTTGGACATTTCCTTGGATCAACATTCTGTTTGCGTTGAAAACAAGTATCATAATGCTCTATATTTTTCTGAGTTAAAAAGGTATCAAGTTACTTTGTTGAAATCATCTACATTATCTACTAGCACAGCCTCTTGAGGAAAAGAATGTTGCATCTTTACTTACCTTTATGTAAAAAAAAAAAAATTCTGCTTTTACGTCGAAAAGACCTTTCCTCTAATCTTAAAGGACCCCCCCTGTCATTTTTGGCTCTGAGGAAAGAGTTGCCCAGAGTGCCTTGAATATATCTGAAATAGTAATCATGTCACCCCATATGGTTTTTAGCTAATGTAAACAACCCCATTTTGATTTTAATTTCTTAATATCCAACGTATTCTGCAGCACTTTAAATTATTGGGAACAATAATTACAGAAACATACAAATAACTTTCACCGAAAGAAGGTGTAAAAAAGCTTACATTCAGACTATGTATAAAAAGGGCTTTGATTGTTACACAATGGTTTATGGCTACAGTCTTTTTCAGTGGCTGCCCCTTGACTTTGGAATGCCCTCCCTGTCACCACTAGCCAGTCATCCACACTCATGACTTTCAAGCATCTCCTCATAACCCACCTGTGCAAGGAGGCATCTCAGTAACAATATCCTCCATTTGCACACCGATAGTCACATCAGAATCTTTCTGCACTTCCTTCACTACACCTTGTACTTGCATTTATGATCCTCTTCCTACTGTCTCTGTGTGTCGTAATGAATTCTAATTAGATTGTAAGCTTCTTGGGGCAGGGTCCCTCTCCCGGTGTATGATTCCCTTGCTGCACTTTCCCCCACAAATAATGCAATGATGGCACTTTAGTCTAATGCTCTTAACCTAGTTCTGTATTTTTGTATTGTACTATTTCAACTTCTGTTAAGCGCTGTGCACATGTATGGCACTATATAAATAAAGATACATACATACATATATACATGTAAATACCCTCAAATTAAAGCCAACAGTCTGTACTATATCCTCTCAATGATTTCATTTCAAATCAATGTGTTGTGGTACATAGCCAAAACAACATAACTTATGCCACTGTCCACATTCTGATGGACTGCAGTGTATGAACCTTGGAATGGTTGTACCAGGTGTGCAAATATATGACAGGTTGTACATTGAGTCAGAATTACAATCATGTTAACCCTTTGATGGCCAGAGGGCAACACAACTCACAGGATTCATTCTCATTATCCCAGTTACGGCAATTTAAAAGGCAAGCCAAAAATCTGCACTTGTATTATAAACATTTTTGTTAGCCTGTTTAACCCTCTGTGATTTATTTCTCAGCTAGTTAACAACTGCTGCACCTAGGAAAACTGCTGCAAGATTCACATACTCCAAGTATTCATTTCAAGCTTGATATATATATATAGCAGGAGGCCACCAAATACAACACACACAAGCACACACTGCAATCACTGGAGCAAAAAACACCTGGGAGGAAAATTGGGACTTTATTTTTTATTTTAACTGCTTCCTTTCTGAAATAACAGAACACCGCTATAGATCGTATCTGTATGTCACCCATCCTATACTTAGATTGTAAGCTCTATGGGGCAGGGCCTTTCATCCTCATGTATACTCACCTGTTGTTCCCCTTATGATTGTCTTTATAAGCACTTAATCACTGCACTTATTGTGCCTCTTCTATATCAAATGTAAACTGTAAAGTGCCAAGTACACTGGTTGGTGCTATATAAATAAAATATACAATATATAAAATATATGTTCCCACTGTACCAAGCTCGTACGTTGTATTGCCAAATGTAGTTGCCGCAATAAAATAATGTCAGCCCACGTGTATGGGTGGGGGACATCAGGATCCCTCCTGATGCCTCCTCAGCCCTTTATCTCTGTGCTGATTTGGCTGGGAGATCAGTAAATATTACACAAGGGAACAGCATGGCTCTCCTGTTTCCATCCTACCCAAACCTGGGACTGGAAGCAGGAGAGCCATGTGTTGCTGATATTGATCTCCAAGCAAATCAGCTTGGAGATCAGATGTCGGGGGGGTGGACATCTAGAGGGGTCCGGGTACCCCGCCATGAGGTCTGAATGTAACTCTCTGCATGCCAGAGAGGTATCCAATAATAATTAGAAAAAGTGTGCCAAGGGGATGTCCAACACATTTCTTTGTGCAACATAGCTCTACTGCCCATTTTTGCTTCTGCCTGGGTTAATATAGCTATAGCTGTTTGGGGTGAGGCTTTCTGAAGCCATTCACCGTGATGTCCCTAAGGAAAACTTGTTAATTATGCTTGCTAATATCTTGGAAGCTAATGCATATCTTTTTGAAGATTCCTTTGATGCTGCCAGATTTTCTGGTAAGGCTTTAGCTCTATATGTATGGTAAATCATATCCTTCTATGTATCTCGTGTTGGAGGTACTTTAGGCTGCCCCTTTCGAACTTCTGTCTTTGATTTCTCTTAAACATTTGACTTGTAAGATGGTGTTTCTTACAGATATTGCATCAGTGAGAAGAGTTTCTGAACTAAGTGCTTTACCCTACAGATCTCCTCACATGCTTTTTCATCAAGATAAAACTGTCTTGAGAATTGTACCTGACTTTCAACCTAAAGTTGTTTCTGATTTCCACATCAATCAAGAAATTATTCTTCTGTCCTTGTGTCCTAATCCAAGGAGCAAAATCTCCACACTTTGGATGTGGTTCCCTGTCTCCATCAATATGTTCATTCTACCCAATGTTTTCGACAATCAGACACTCTGTTTGTCCTAACTGAGGGTCCTAGGTAGGGTCATCCAGCATCAGAGATGATTAGCTTCTTGGATAAAATGGACTATCAGTTAAGCTTATATACTCAAGTCCCATCCAGTTCCATTCTGAATTACGTTTCGACACGTGATTAGCACATCATGGACTTTCAAGAACCAGACCTCTTTGCAAGGCTGCGTAAGGCTGTGTCAGTTGTTCACATTTTCACTAAACTTTATAAAGTTAATGTTTTGGCATCATAAGATGCTGGTTTTGGCAGCAAAGTTTTGCAGGCAGTTGCTCCTTAGTTGTTTCTCCCTCCCTATTTTGATTGGAACTGCTTTGGGACATCCCCTTGGTCTTTGCATTCCTCCTGCACATTACAGAAAATGGGATTTTATGCTTAATGTTTTCTCATAGACCATAGAGGGATGCAGGGCACCCGCCCTTTGATGTTGTCTGCTATGTGACCATAAGAGCTAATTCAGCTATTGTGTTACATTTTCTGTACTTGTCCTGGCTTTGCTAAACATAAACTGAGTGATATGTGATTGGTGCAGTGTTATAGAGGGTTTAAAGTGGGAGGAGCTTTTCTTGCAGCGTGCCCTTATAGGAGACTCTTCTATACCTATAAAGCCAACTTATGGAAATAATTGCGCACAACAGCCTACGGGTAGAAAGTTATACAATCCCTCATTTTATTCAGGTGAATGACTACTTTCCAAATGACTTGCATGCCATTCCTTTGTATCTCTAATAGTTAGGACCATTTTACTGCAGACAGCCTATTAAAAATGAAAACTATTAGGTATAATTTTATGCTTCTCGCACTCCCTACGTTATGGTCAGGACATACCAATGGGGTACCATTTTTCTTGGAGGAGTAGTAGATAATGAATGCATTAAGAAATATTCAAAGATTTTGGTACATTTGGAGGCGTGAAAATGTAAAGAAAATGCCTATTTTTTTCCTGTAGTGCGACCTTCTGGAAATATTTATGCACACCAGTTTATCCTTCTCCTCCCCACTCTAAATGATTCAAGAAATACATAACGCTCATTTAATTTACCCCCCCACAACAAAACTAAGGTGGTATCACGGTGCCGTAATTACTTGCCTGTTGCGTCAGTCCAGTGACCTGGGTGTGCTACATGCTGCTTGCCTGATCCGTCTGCGGGCGTGTGTCTCTGACATTGCGCTCGCTATTTTTTAGCTTCCTGTTAGTTGGCCGATCAAGCTCTGCCTTCAGGCGACGGCCTTATATGCTGGGCGCAAACTGGGCTTAGTCGCCCTTTCGTTGTGTTCTTGTTCGCATCCAGTTTGTTCTTCTGACCCTTGCTTGGCTTACGTTGTCTCCTGGTGTTCGATCCTTGGCTTGTCTGACTACTCGCTCCGGTTGTGACCTTGGCTGTGGCTGACTTCCTGATCCGTGTATGACTTTGGCTTGTCCGACTACCCACTCCATGCTGACCCTAGCTCTGGCTGACTACCCGATCCGGCTCCTGACCGTGGCCTGTCTGACTGACGCTCCGTATTGTCCTTCGCTCCTGTATGACTACCACTGGGCGCTCCATTACCCTGCTGCTCAGCTACCAAGCTGGTAGCTTTGCAGGCTGCCTTCGCTCAGTGCGTTCCGTTTGCTTTCGGGGCTGTAAGTGCAGCTTATTCTTTCTCTGTTGCTCTCGCTCCGTGCGTTATATACCAGCTGCCTTGCTTAAGCACTTATGGTACTACCTGCGCTCTGTGATTCCCAGTTGCCTTCAGGTTGGTAGATTGCAGCTTAGTCTCACTCCTCTGTCTCAGCTCTGTGCGCTCCTATTTGGCTTCTTCTATCCAAGCACTTACTGTGCTGCCTCGAGTAGTGCTAACGGTATACTTTCCTGGTATCTGCTGGTTATCCTATGCTCTGTGCCTCTGCTGGGTATTACACTATACATTCATCTGGTGGTTCAGTGTCAGCTCCTAGGTAGTTGACTAGACAGTGTCCTCACGTCTGTCTGCCCTTTGACTGAGGAAGTGTTCACTATTATTATTATTATTATTATTATTATTATTATTATTGTTGTTTTTTCTCAATAACTGGTTTAATTCACTTGTACTGTTTCATGTGGTTATTTGCTCTAGAGAACCGTAACAGGTGGTGGGAAGAAAGTGAGGGAAAGACGAAATCTATCCTTCCCTTTCAGTTGGAGGTTTCCCATCCAGGGCCTACAGACAACATATTAACCCTTTTTTAATTATTAATTATGTTAACATCTTCACACATCAATATAGAGATTTCCACAAACCTTAGAGTGCCTTATGAACAAAGGTTAACGTGTCAGTTCTGAGGCATACCAACTGCACCAAAGGAGATAAATGTAAAAATACCTAAAATGAGGCTTTAAAACCATTGCATGCTAAAGAGGTTTCCAAGTAATTGCAAAGCAATACATTGGAGAGATCTCTAGCATTCAAAGGGTTATAAACGCCCAATTAAATGAACAAGAATTCTTATTAGTCCCTAATTGTGCAGTTGCTTTGCCCAATAATTGCACCTCTTTCCTTTTTTACATAAGGTATAGAGTAATTAAAACTCCCTCATATCCTACTACACATATCCTACTACACAGCTACGTACTGATATGTCTAGTTTGTTACTCTTTCACACACCCCATTCTGTCTCTGCTTACATATGTGACAAGAGATGTGGCATTGAATAACATCAGAGGGAGCAGCGCAACAGTAAATAACACGAGATGGAGCTGTGTGACAGTGAATAACAGCAGAAAGAACACTGTGACTGTGAAAAACTCCAGAGAGCTGTGTGACAATGAATAATGCAAAAGTTAGCTGTGCAACAGTGACTAATACCAGAGAGAGCTGTGTGACAGGGAATAACACCAGAAACAGCTGTGTGATAGTGAGTAACATGAGAGAGAGCTCAGTGACAGTGATTTAACACCAGAAAGAGCTCTGTGATAGTGATTAACACCAGAAACAGCTGTGTGATAGTGATTAACACCAGAAAGAGCTCTGTGATAGTGAATAACACCAGAAACAGCTGTGTGATAGTGAGTAACATGAGAGAGAGCTCAGTGACAGTGATTTAACACCAGAAAGAGCTCTGTGATAGTGATTAACACCAGAAAGAGTTGTGTGATAGTGATTAACACCAGAAAGAGCTGTGTGATAGTGATTAACACCAGAAAGAGCTGTGTGATAGTGAATAACACCAGAAAGAGCTGTGTGATAGTGATTAACACCAGAAAGAGCTGTGTGATAGTGATTAACACCAGAAAGAGCTGTGTGATAGTGAATAACACCAGAAAGAGCTGTGTGATAGTGAATAACATGAGAGAGAGCTGTGTGATAGTGATTAACACCAGAAAGAGCTGTGTGATAGTGATTAACACCAGAAAGAGCTGTGTGATAGTGAATAACATGAGAGAGAGCTCTGTGATAGTGAATAACATGAGAGAGAGCTGTGTGATAGTGATTAACACCAGAAAGAGCTGTGTGATAGTGATTAACATGAGAGAGAGCTCTGTGATAGTGATTAACATGAGAGAGAGCTCAGTGACAGTGATTAACACCAGAAAGAGCTGTGTGATAGTGATTAACACCAGAAAGAGTTGTGCGATAGTGAGTAACATGAGAGAGAGCTCAGTGACAGTGAATAACACCAAAGAGCTGTGTGATAGTGAATAACACCAGAAAGAGTTGTGCGATAGTGATTAACACCAGAAAGAGTTGTGCGATAGTGAGTAACATGAGAGAGAGCTCAGTGACAGTGAATAACACCAAAGAGCTGTGTGATAGTGAATAACACCAGAAAGAGTTGTGCGATAGTGAATAACATGAGAGAGAGCTCTGTGATAGTGAATAACACCAAAGAGCTCAGTGACAGTGAATAACACCAGAGAGGTGTGTGATAGTGAATAACATGAGAGAGAGCTCTGTGACAGTGATTAACACCAAAGAGCTGTGTGATAGTGATTAACAACAGAAAGAGCTGTGTGATAGTGAATAACATGAGAGAGAGCTCTGTGATAGTGAATAACATGAGAGAGAGCTGTGTGATAGTGATTAACACCAGAAAGAGCTGTGTGATAGTGATTAACACCAGAAAGAGCTGTGTGATAGTGATTAACAACAGAAAGAGCTGTGTGATAGTGAATAACATGAGAGAGAGCTCTGTGATAGTGAATAACATGAGAGAGAGCTGTGTGATAGTGATTAACACCAGAAAGAGCTGTGTGATAGTGATTAACACCAGAAAGAGCTGTGTGATAGTGATTAACATGAGAGAGAGCTCTGTGATAGTGAATAACATGAGAGAGAGCTCTGTGATAGTGATTAACATGAGAGAGAGCTCAGTGACAGTGATTAACACCAGAAAGAGCTGTCTGATAGTGATTAACTCCAGAAAGAGCTGTGTGATAGTGATTAACACCAGAAAGAGTTGTGCGATAGTGAGTAACATGAGAGAGAGAGCTCTGTGACAGTGAATAACACCAAAGAGCTGTGTGATAGTGAATAACACCAGAAAGAGTTGTGCGATAGTGAATAACATGAGAGAGAGCTGTGTGATAGTGAATAACACCAAAGAGCTCAGTGACAGTGAATAACACCAGAGAGGTGTGTGATAGTGAATAACATGAGAGAGAGCTCAGTGACAGTGAATAACACCAGAAATTGCTTTGTGGCAGTGAATAACAACAGAGAATAGTGAATAACATTGGAGAGAGCTGTGTGACAGTGAAGAAAATCAGAAAGAGCTGTGTGGCAGTGAATAACATCAGAGGAAGATGTTACTCGCTACCATATCTTTTAGGTACAGAGCAGGTAACTGGGCTTTCTCATGTCTCCCCTTTGCTCAATGGAGGAGAAGACAGTGGAGCAGAGCTGACATCACACGGTGACTGATACCCAGTTTTCCCTCTTTGGAAGGTGACACATACAACATTCAGAAGACAATCCCCAGCAAGAGCTTCACACGTAAGGCCCTACTCTCCCTCAGACACTCTGTAGTTACACCATGCCTTTTCCACTCTTGTCTGGTGGTTGCAGCACTGCTAGTTTGTTTGGTGAAATCTAGTAAATAGTGCTTTCAATGCGGATGCTCAGAGAGGCCGACACATTGAGTAGCAGTGCTCTTCTGTTCAGTATTCACAGCAGTAGCTAAATAGGCTTCCGTATAGCTAGGTAAACTCATGCCTGCCTTGATCTGCAGTGTATTTCACTGACGGCTGTCTGCTTGCACACCTGGGGCAAGACATAGATGCTTAGATTGTATATGAATTAAAAGCCTTCCTAATGATTCCTAATCATTCCTAATGATTCCCATTTTCAAAGTGACACACATATACTATTTACAAACATACAATCTGGCAGATACAATGGGTCTTGTGTATAAAACTGGAGCAATTCTGGGGAAAGCAATCTGTACCACAGAGGACAAATAAATTCCATTGATCTAAATGAGACTTTTTTTGAGATCTTCCATGTATTCAAGGGGTTAAAACCCATTTAGATAATGGCAATTTCGTGAATATTTGTTTCTTCCCTATGGTGCGAATAGTTTGCCCCAGAATTACTACAGTTTGATTTTATACTTAAAGTCTAATGACATTTAGCTACATATAAGCAGATTATAACACTCAGCCACACTCTAGCTAGAGTGGTAATTTTTTTTTGAATATTAGTGACAGACAACTTACCTGGTAAGTCCAGGAAGTCATTCGCTATAATAGAAAAAAAACCCCTGTCATTAAGTAACATGTGGAAACTGTAATCTTTGGCAGGCATGATGGTATTTAGCTATAAGATGCCCTCCCATTGGCTGAAATCACAGACAAGACACACTGTAACCAGAAGAATACACACACTTTGCAAGTGCCGCTATCCAATCATACTAGACTTCTGACTGACACTGCAGCAATCAAAACATGACTGGCAGCATAACACTGATTTGTTCTGCACAATTCTTAAACATATTTGGGGAACCCTAGTTTTCTGAGGAAAGAATTTGAAAACCACTAGGCTATGGAAATATTGGGTCTTATGTATAAAAGGAAAGGTGAATGATTTTGTAGCAAACCAGCTTCACCATAGGGGAAGAAAGCACATCCCCATCAATCTAAATGGGGTTTTTAACCCCTGAAATGTAGGAGTCCTCTAGCATTCAAGGAGTTAAAAGCTCCATTTAACTGAACAGGTGTTTTGGGAATGTTTATTTCTTCCACGTGGCACGTTTGGTTTGTGTCAGATTTGCTCCAGTTTGCTTTTATACATAAGGTTCCTTATCTCTTAGTAATAGGCTATAAATACAATAAGCTACTGCAGTGCTGCTTTTATGTTTTAATCATCTGTTATTTTGACAAGCCAATCACAGGGAGGAGGAGTATAGTGACGTGAAATATGGCTGGCCCAAAGTGTCATCAACCATACAGTATTTGCTGACGCCTATGTGAGTCCTCTATTGATTAGATCACTGTAATGAAAATTCCAACAATTCAATTGCCCTTGGGAGTTGTCTGAATGGGGATTCTACAGAGAGCCATGCAGACTGCCAGTGCAGCCAGTTTCTTGTGCCCACAAGTTATCACAAGTTACAACATATACTAGCTGTGAACAACCATATGTGTCTGTGAACATAGCCATAGAGTGACTTAACTAAATCTGTTTGAAGTTCCAGAAGGTATACAGGTGTGCTAGTGAACAGCTGTAAAACTGAAGATGCAGTGCCAAAGCATAACCACAGTTTCACTGGAAATATATTTTTTTCTTAAATGCTTTTACCTATAATATATACTATTTTGTTTTCTTGTGTACTACTTTGTTTCTAAAGTTTGAGTAATTTGAAGCAGTATAAACAAATATATATATTTGTAGTGACTTTTTAATGAGCTATCTTCTGATGTGTGTAGGATTGTGAAGGTCAAGGAAGAGAAGTCAGAAGAGAAATACAAACCGTCTGACCTCACTACAACGACAGTACCTCCAATTCATCACACAAACTCTGAACAACACAGTACGTTTATTTACAGTCTCTCTGTATTAATATTTTCTGCTTGTGTTAAACAACATATCCTAACTTCTTTTATTAATTGTTTAGAACTGTGGTTCCCAAACCTTTTCTCCCGACATCCCCCTTTTGGTTTACACCAAACCTTGATGTCTCCCCTACTTTTACTGAAATAAATATAATTCTATGCATGAATATTTATATTACAATTAATTAGCTTTTTTGAATTAAACCTTTCAGTGCCAGAGGGGTGTGCAATGCATTGCTCTGCAATGCGTT
The DNA here is from genome assembly GCA_037306005.1 of Rhinophrynus dorsalis. Lineage (NCBI taxonomy): Eukaryota > Metazoa > Chordata > Amphibia > Anura > Rhinophrynidae > Rhinophrynus > Rhinophrynus dorsalis. Next base: position 443,886,438 of record CM074723.1, read on the forward strand.
GTGTACCCCTCTGGCACTCAAAGGATTACATTTGAAATATATTTGATAGACATCAATGCATTATGAATCCATTTCTTTGCTGCAGGCATTAGTACAACAAATTGTACACTGTGATCAAGGGGGAAGTGTAAAACTGACTGCTTCTAGACTGGAGCAGTCACATTCAGCCTCTCCCAGGACAAGCCGGAACGTGTGATCGCTCACACATACCAACTTTCCAAACATACAAAAAATGCCCTTGGTCCTCCGGTGCACATAACCTCTGGACCGCCAGTCCTTGACGAAGGTATAGGTCTTAAGGCTATAGGAGCCTCTCAGGGGTGTTGTTGATTGGTGAGATTCACTGCTACATGTTTCTGCCCATCTCATGGTGGGTATACAAGAAATAAATTTGGTGTCCATGCGCAACACAAAACTATCTGTCTTCTACACAAAATAATTGCTTCCGGTGGGATTACTGACTTTTATCTATCCTTCAGTAGTAATGAATCCCAAGGTTCTTGCCAGGATCAAGAAATTAAAAGCACAGGTCCTCCTCTTAGCACCAGCATGGCCACGTCATGTTATGTTCCACACCTTATGAATCTTTCAATAACAGGACCATGTAATCTGCCAGTGACCCCAGACCTACTCTGTCACGGTGCACTCTGTATCACAAGCCAGCCAATATGGCCTTAACAGTATAGAATGTGAAGTAACAATTTTAAAGGGGAAAGTTTATGTGACAAGGACATTCAAACAATGATGGAACAAGAAAGTCTGTTACTTCCAAAATCTATCATAGAGTCTGGTGAGCATATATTGATTTTTGTGATCAACATTCAGCCTACTGTACCTCTTCTCCTGGCATTCTTTCATGCAGGATTAGAAAAGGGAGCTTACTAAATTCAGTTCCTTGAAAGCCCATATATCTGCAGTGCTAGTGTTCCTTCAAAAGAAAATAGCAGACATTCTGTAAGTTTGAACATATCAGCAAGGTTTAATCCACATAGTTCCTCCTTATGAAGGTCCAAATCCTCCTTGGAATTTGGACTTGGTTTTAGAGGTCTTACAGGAAGAACGCTTTGATCTATTATCTTCAGTATCCCTCAGACATATTACATACAGAACTGTCTTCCAACTACCATTTTTCAGCCAGAAGAGTTTCAGAGCTCAGTGCTCTGTCATGCGTATCATTGTCATGAATTCCATCCTAATGTAGTTTCCACCTTTCATATTAACCAGTAATTAATTACACTGTCCTTGTATCCTAACCCTGCTAACAAGAAAGAAGAAAGACTACATTCCTTGGCTGTTGGCAGATGCCTCAAACTTACATGCAAGATGCAGTAGCCTTCAGGCAGAACTAGTCTCTTTTTTGTCATTCCAGAAGGTCTTAGGAATTGAAAACCTGGCTCCAAATCTACTATTGCATAATGGATTAAATGGTATATCAGACAAGCCTACACCCTTTTATCTAAATCAACGCCTTTCAGGATTACAGCAAGAGCCTTGAGCTCACTACCAGGGGCGTAATGCAGGAAACATGCATAATCGCTATTTCTAGTGTGAAAACAACCAGGGAATAGGTTTGTGCATGATTTTGTTGAATTGCGCATGAAAAATCAAGATTAGCGAACAGCTGCACATTTTTTTTGTCGGCCTGGTGAGAATTAACGAATCTGTCTTAGTGTTGTAGCAAATGCCACTAATGCAGGAAGTGTTTTTGTTGATGATTTTATATGTCTGTGTAGTTTTTTGTAAAAGCCAATTTTTCATGTGCATTTCAAGAAGGGTTCGGTATCTGGCTTTCTGGATTAGAACATGTGCAATCTCTATGCCTTCAGCGCATGCGCACGTTTCTTGCATTCTGCCCTAGGTTTGTAAAGCAGCCACATGGCATCCATTCCACACATTTCCCTAGTTTTACAAGGTCATCATCCTTTCCTCAGCAGATTCAAGCTTTAGGTGCAGAGCCCTGCAAGCAGATCATGTTTTCTCTCCCTTCCTATGTTTTTGAGACAGCTTTGGGATGTCCTCATGGTCCCTGTGCCTTCCCACTGGATGCAAAAGAAAGTGGGATTTTTTTACCTACTGTTAAATAATTTTTCTTAGTTCATTGGTGGACACATGGCATCCTCTCCCTGAAAAAATGATTTGGGGTGGCTTTCCATTTCTTGGCTCCTCTGAAATAAATAAATAAATCATCCCCTGTATTACAGCTACATAAACTGCAGCCCACGGTATGGCTTAGCTAGTGCTGCAAAGAGATGGATCCTAGCTGTGAACTGCCAAATAGCTGGAGGAGCAGGAATAGGAAAGAGTGACACTTGCACACCTCTCTGGTTCTCTCTCTTTTTATATACATAGGGCACTGAATGTGTTTTGGGATTGAGAGGCAAATTCTCTTAGTCTGAAAAGAGATTTCCACATACTGAGAACAGTCCTGATCTCCATGTGAATGGGAAGAATTCGTGTGAGCCGGTGAGGACTACTCAGACCTCCCTGGCTCTGTACTGAGGTATTTTACACCAGAGTTCATAGTAAACTCAGTGGAGCTGTTCTACCAAGTACAATTGGAACAATTCTGAAGCAAACCAACAGCACAACAGGGGCCCAGTACAAGTTTACTAACTTCCCATTTATGTAACCTCATTAGGACCATAGGGATGAACAATGTGTTACACACACCTCAGGTCCTTAAGAGGTTAAATGGGGCTTTTAACCCTGTGAGTGACAGAGGGGTACGCAACGCATTGCTCTGCAATGTGTTGCATACCGGTCTGACACTCAAAGGGTTAACACATGGTACAGGTTCTCAAGGGGTAACATGGGGATTTTAACACATGGTAATGTTCAAACACATTGCTTTGTGTGCGTGCAAATATGTAATTACTTTTATTTACTTGTTTATTTTTTAGTTACCCTGTTTAAAGGAGAATGCTTGCAGTTTGCAAATCCAGTACTGGATAGAGTTCCGGCGTTACAAGCCGTAAGAATGAAAAACCCTCAAACAGGGGCTACTGTTGTGCAGTATGCAACACAAGCTACAAATAAAAAACAGCAGTTCTTCTTTGATAGAGGTGATAGACAGCAGCATTGCATACCTAGCAGACAGGTTCTTGATCAAGGTAAGGCGGTATAACATTTTAACTGGATCGTAGAGAATACCCAGCTGTGCAGAGATTAAAAAAATTGTCACAAATTTTAGAACATCACTGGATTTAGGAAGAATAGCTGTAACACTGCACCCGATAAGGATTTGCAATGTCACTTTGGCTCCTGATCTGACAAGTTCTGCTTCATCAGTTGAATTTGATATTTTGCTTGCTCAAAAGCTCATGCCGCAAGTGCTGTGTATTCTACTAACTGGAGCTTTAGCAAACACCTTCTATGGTGTTTGGTAAGCTATTTGTTTTCCATCCATGTTGGCGAGGTTGCCTCTTATTGTATCAGCACATTCTCTTATTAACTAACGATTCACTCTGTCCTAGAGTGAGAGTGATCAATGAAGGTGTAGTGAAAGCTGAATTGTCCACACATAGCCAGCTCTGAGAAGTATGTGTTTTTCAGCTTTCATTAGATACTCAAAGTTCATATCCTTTGGGTCAGAGTGAATGAATGGAAGGTAAGTAAATATGTCAGTGAGGTATAGGAAGACCTCATGACTTCAGTTTAAATCATGGTATTCCTTGAATCAGGATGTGTCAGACTTGTACTGAAGTTGATGTCAATCATTAGCATTTACCCTTGGAAGATGTGTCTATTCAAACTGCTCTGATTTTGTTATTAAATCAATATAATGGTTTTAGAGGGTTTCATTAAGTAGTTAGGGACTCATCACATGTGAACTATTTGGCATGTGTGGTAGAACCTGCATAATTAATTACTCACCTGTCCTAAAATCCCTTCCCTCCTTCTTCTGAGGCTTCCAGAGCATATCCGTTTCCAGTAAAGGGGTGGTATGAAAGAATAGGGAGAAATAATCATAAAAATGATCTCAAGATGGATGGTTCCACTTAGGTGAAGACTTGTGAAGGTGACAGATCCTCTTTAATTTTTTATAGTTCAAAATTCATGGATGTAAGGTGGTGCTTTTGCTGTTGCTCTCTATGAAGATTTGAATATTTGCAGAAAACATAATTTAAACTATATCCCTGAAGAACAGACAGGGATAGTCATAAAACATGGAATGAATACCATTATAGGTTGTCATGAAGAATATCTTTGATGTAATTTATTATAAGTGGAACTAACAATATATAATAGGGTAATTTTTAAATGAAAAGTTAGGAGATATTTATTTATTTGTCAGCTTATACAAATTAGCCAGTACTTTCTGGTAGAAATTGGCAGTTGGGAGGCAGAGTGGAATGTTGTATCTGAGACATCAGGCTGTGCCAACCATTACTGCCTAATTTGCATAAACCAGCAAACCATCACAATCATCTATGATCTATGATTTGCAGTGCGTTGTGTACCCCTGCGGCACTCAAAGGATTAACTCCTTGAGTGTGGCTGACATCTATTAGGCCGTGAGCCTGGCTGATATCTCCCAAGATGTCATGACACTCAAAGGGTTTAGGTGGCTGCCTTTTGGGGGCTGGGGGATACTCATCTGGGCATCTTATGACGGATCCTCTGTTTCATGATGCCTAGGTCCTGGGTCCATCTTGTAACATCTTTGCACTCGCTCTGGTTCATGGGTACAAGAATACAGGTATTTTGAAAGAGGAGATTCTTCTCTTTCAAATAAGGGTACTGATTAAGGTACCTAAGTATTTTTCTTTTTCATTAACAGAACACAACATTTTCCTAATTTGAAAGAGGGAATATCAAATGATTACCCCATATTAGGGTACTAAGAAGGGGCATCTAAAAGAGCCCCATCTCACACTCCAGCCTTTAGAGTGACCACTATATCCTCACTTAAAATAGGGAAAGACCCCTGTTTCAAATGAGGGTTCTCCTGAGTGTAATAGTGTGTGAATACTACCCAATATTAATAGTTCATATTTGTTTGATAGTGTGAAATGGGGCAATAAAACACTGAATCTCAGATTCCAGACAATAGAGGAACTAAAATAACCTTAACTGAAAGAGATGCCTCCTCTCTTTCAAGGTAAGGTACATATGTCAATCTTACTTTTTTTGGGTTATTTGAATGCTGACAAGAAGTTAAAAAAGAGAAACAGTTAAAGTAAAGCTAACACTTGATAATTTCTTGGCTGATTTTTAAAGAGTTTTCAAAATCACCTATATTTAAATTAGCAATTTTGTATTGAAAACTGTAGTTCCTGCGATATTTAGCTTTAGTTATTTGTCAGTTTATGCAAAATAGTCAATTTTTCTTAGTAGGAAGTGGTAGTTGGGAGGGAGAGTAGAATGTTATTATCTGTCATACTACTCTGTCCAACCAATACTGCCTAATTTTCATAAACTGATAAATAAATAAAGCTAAATATCTCTTAAATTATAGATATAAATAAAGAATGGTTAACATAAATATAGGTTATTTTGAAAGCTCTTTCAGAACCATTCTAATCATTATAAATGTAAGACATTTTTACTACAGCTGTTGTGTTGTGGATCTTAGTTCTTCTGGTACCCCCTACAATATTTTAATCCATGACCATGGGCAGGGCTGGATTTACATCTCAGGAGCCTGTAGGCACAGAAATTTGAAGCGCCCCCCCCCCCCCCCCCCCCGTGGGCCATCTGCACTGGATACCTCCACAATGCTCCTAATCTCCACATCGCCCCCCCATCATCTCCATATTGCCCTCACATTGCCCCCCTTCAGCTCCACATTGCCCTCACAATGCCCCCCATCAGCTCAATATTGCCCCCCATCAGCTCCACATTTCCCTCACAATGCCCCACATTAGCTCCACATTGCACCTCATTAGCTCCACATTGCCTCCTCCCACTGTCCGTTTCCTACCTCCCTGGTAGGAGAAGTGTCATCTGTCTGTACTTCCTTTGGCACAGTCTTGTACCTGACAGAGCTCCCGAGCGGTCTCCTGTTCAGGAATGCAGAGCGCAGGGAGATGATGTCATCTTCCAGTGCTCTGCATTCCTAAAGAGGTGACGAGGGAGCTCCATCAGGTACAAGACTGGGGGGGCGGGCAATGTGAGTGGGTGCCGCCGGCGCAGCCAGTGAGGCGGCTAGTTGTTTTTTGTTTTTTTTTAAAGAATATTTAAAAAAAAAAAAAAATACAAATGGCAGGCGCCCCTCGTTGGTGTGCGCCTGTAGGCAGGTGCCTACTTTGCCTAATGGCAAATCCGGCCCTGACCATGGGGTATATTCTTTATCAGGAGGGAATTACCTACTAAATAGAATAGGAAATGTCTTGAATTTCATACACTTTTGGTGGAAGTTGTGTTTCCTATAACATCTTCTTCTGTAAATGTTTATGCACATTGGCCTAGGATTAAAAAGTAAAGTACCCCATTTGATGCAGCCAGTTGTATTCTTTTAAAAATGGTATGCATTGTCTTTATTATTATTCATTGGAATAAAGATTTTAAAAATTGACTATTGTAGGTGCAGTTTCTCTAATGTAATTGCAGGAACCATGTGGTATAGGAATGTACCTATAGGAGGATGGGCACTCTAGGTGAAACTGTCTGTGTCCCTCCTCTAACCTCCTAACTGTCCTTTTTAAAAGTGTCTCTCAGGTGGTACAGGGAAGTGTTTTCTCAAGAGGAAAAATAATATAATTTTAATTTAGTGTATTCAACTTGTATGTCACTCAAAGGAGTTATACAAAAAGGATGCTCACATTGTGTGGAGAGTCCTGGTACACATCATGGCACTGGTCACTTAGCCTGTGTCTATTGGACCTGCGCCACACAGCAGTAATATACCAAAATGTGTTGCTTGCCATTGGCAATTACATAATATACATATTTATGGTTGCTGTAAACACAACCAAAAAATGAGCACTCATAAGGACTTCCTTAGTTCCTTGCTCCAGAGTGTTTAAAAAGGTCAGTTTGTACTGTAGTCTGTTTGTCTTGAGGAAGGTCCACATAGGGGGCCGAAACATTGACAATAAAGTTTGTTTAACTATTTTATAACTGAGGAATTCCTTATGAGTGCTATTTTTTGGTTGTGATTATAGCAACCATAAATACATATGTGTTTATTTTATAGCACCAAGGCCAGTGATCCTTTAGTTTTTCGTAAGGTGTGCCCAATCCTATCTATCTATCTATCTATCTATCTATCTATCTATATATAAAACAAAGATGAAATGCTGTAGTCTTGCTGTAAGTATAACGGATGTGAGAATTTCTCTCAGCATTCATTCGTTCCGGCACATTGACCTGAATGAATGGGGAGGCTGCATGTGACAACCATATTGCAGGAGAAATGTGATAATTACCTCACAAACCAGAGTAATATCCTTTCATGAGGCAAGCTGGATTCCAGACCGAATCCAGACATAAGTTATTGCACGAGTGTACGTATAGATGCCTACATGCAGTTGCCTCATATAATGAACAACACAATACAGATGCAGACTGACAAGAAAATCTACTGCTTGTTAAGTTAAAAGCTCATCACTTTGACCATTGACTCTGATACAATGAAAAGCCTAAAGAAAGTGACTAAAAGACCAAGAGTATTAAAGGCTCAGTAGCCACTTGCTAAAGAGCACCCTTCAAGTTTAGAACTGGAATGGGCAAAAGCCCTGCCACTATCAGTAGCTAATTTCCTGGAGAAGGTACTGCGTACCAAGGTTCTTCAGATGATGAGGGAGAAGTTCTTAGTGAAAACTCTGAACCAATTCATTAATTGTCTGAGTGGTGTATCAGAGATGAGGAGGACGCAACATTAGTGGAATCACTGATGAAAGCAATTTTAGAAGTGTTACAATTATCTGAAGAGAATATCTTTGATACGTCCCAAAATTCTTTCAAAAGAAGTCCACAATTGCATTTCCAGCATATGCAGAAGTAGATTAGATAGTACAAGAAGAATGGTGTAACCCTGAAAATCTTTTGTTATTCCCAAATGTTTACATGAATTTATCCATTTCTTCAAGAGAAAGGGGACCTATGGTCTACTCTGACAGTGGTGGATCCCACTGACTCTAGACTATCTAGAAATACAGTCATTCCAGTACAGAGCGATGCAGCACTCAACAACACTGCAGTGCAGACGAAAGAATTGATGCATTTAATAGATTCCTGTTTTCAGGTTAAGGGGCTATTATTAAAGTAACATTTAGTTCAGCATAATAACCATAGGTTCTGTTCCAAAAAGTACTCCTTACCATACCTACAGAGACTATAGAAACACTTCCCGGAAATACCACATCCAATACATCAGGGGAGTCCTTTTGACATGGGGGAAAAAACAAACCTAACGGTGCAGAAGAAAGGTTTGTCTAAGCCACCTAAGCCCCAAAACACCACAGTATGAAATTGTGAATATGGAGCACCCCAAAATCCCTCCACTAGGGGATTGAATCCATCATTACATTTTACAATGGAGAGAATCAATTATGGATGACTGGGTACATCAAATTATAATGCAGAAGTACAGAATGTCCTTCATTACCCTTCCCACACCTTGTTTCTTTATGTCAAGCGGGACATATGGATCCAAGATGCATTCCACCATGCCATTCCTATCAAATAGAGTGATAGTGCTGGTTCCAAAAGAACAAAGGTTCAAAGGGTTTTATTTCAATATTTTTAAAGTTCCAAAAAAGGACTGTAGATAGCACAACAGCACACAGTAAGGTTATAATGACAGATGCCAGCTTCTTCAGATGGGAAGCAGTCTATGGTCCGCAGTCCATCCAAGAACGCTGGTCCCCAACTGTAGCATGATTACCAATAAACATCCTTGAACTGAGAGCCATTTACAATGCACTATCGACATGGATACAGAATCTTCCCTTTGGGATTCAGTCCATCAATGCCAAAGAAGTAGGTTACACCAACCTAAAATCATGTTCCGGCATTATCGGCCATATACATTCCGGTAATGGACAACTGGGAAGCAGACTATCTATGCAGACATACATCTATCCAGGAGAATGAGAGCTGAAACAGAAGATATTTCTTCAAATCGTGGACAAATTGGGTACATCAGAAATAGACATGATGGCACCATGAAGGAAAATGATTCCATGGAAGTACAAGCTAATATATATATGTTTCCTCCACTAGTCGTGATTCCCAAGATCATCATCAAAATAAAGAGAAAATGTTCACACTATTCTCATCACACTGTTTTAGCCAAGAAGATTTTTGTTTCACACCTAAAAGACATGTCAATAGCAAAACGCTGGCATCTCCTTCAGATTCCAGATATATATCACAGGGGCCTATTCATCATTACAACTTACAAATACTGCTTTGACAGCCTGGGACCTGAAACCCCTTAAACTGGCCTCAGCCAAAATATATCTGTGAATCTGGAGAATATTTTTTCATTCTGTAATCAATATTCTAAAGATCCATTACATTTCCATCTGCTCTCAGTCTTATAATTTTTACAAGGAGGACTTGAAAAGGGACTGAGAGTAAATTCTCTGAAAGTACAAGTCTTAGCATTATCAATTCTTTTTCAAAGAAAAATTTCTAATATCTCTGAAATTCAAGCTTTTATTCAAAAAGTTTATAGAATTCCTTCCTCCATACCATGATCCTATTCCATCAGGGGATCTGAATCTAGTATTATAGGTCCTTCAGTCCTGTTTGTATGAACCACTATCTTCAGCCTCTGACATCTGACATATAAAACAGGCTTCATAATTACCATAGTATTAGCTAGAAGAGTTTCAGAACTCAGTGCTCTATCCTGTGCTTCTCCACACCTCATATTCCAACAGGATAAAGTTGTCTTAAGGACTATGCCTGACTTTCAACCAAACGTTGTTTCTTCATTTCACATCAGTCAGGAGTTAGTTCTTCCTTCTTTGTGTCCTAACCCTAGTAACAAGAAAGAGAAAGTCTTACATACATTAGATGTAGTTAGATGTCTTCACAAGTATATACAAGTGACCCAGTCTATTAGATAAACAGATATACTATTTGTAATCCCAGAAGACCCAAGAAAGGGCAAAGCTGCCTCAAAAATTACTATAGCCACATCCTATAACATAAAGTCCTAGAATGCGTCGCTCACTGTGTGCGTATCCGCACATGCGCTGATCTGGTGCGGAGTGCTCCGGTAGGCTCACAGCCTGTCTTTGCTCCCGGCTCCGGGGCAGCAGCAGAGGTGGCTGGGTGACAAACTGTCACCCAACGCCTCCGCTGCTGCCCCAGAGCTGGAAGCACAGACATGCTGTGAGCCATCCGGAACTCCCCGCTCAGGATCAGCCCGTGTATAAGAGCTTTGTAACTTGTAGATTAAATAAATGATCAGACAAGCCTACAGACAAGTCAATTCCGGTACTTTTCTGGATTACAGCTGATTCATCTTATGTCGTCAACACCTCATGGGCAATGAAAAATCAAGCTACTGTTGACCAACTCTGAAAATCAGCAACATGGTCATCTGTTCACACGTTCACAAAATGATGTAAAATTAACCCTTTCAGTGCCGGAGGCTCGGGCCATTTCCTGTACCCTGCAGGCCAGACACATTTTCAGCATTTTTGCTATCCTTCTGTTTACGCTTGATTTCCTCTTGGGATTTTTAGTTAAATATGGAAAACTATATATTGTTTTTTTCAGAACGAATTGAGCTTTCTCATGGTACCTTACATGAACAGAATTTTGCATCGTGCAAAAATCTATGATGTCATAATGACAAAAAAAAGTGAAAATTTACTAATTTTGCTAAAATCACATACTATGTATCAAATACATTTACCTTGATTGAAAAAGTTTCAATTATTTGAAAAAGCCAAGAGTCCCCCGAGTAAAAAAATACCAAATTTGTATAGTTTTACCTACGTCCATGGCTAGCTTAGAGCCCTAATCACCAGCAGCGCAAAATGACATTTTCAACTTTATAAACTAAAATGCGCATTCTAGGGTTTTTGTGGTAAAACTACCCTAAACAGTGGAATAACTATATAAAACTATATATTTCTGAAAAGTAGACAACCTGCCGCATCTAATGAGGGGTAACTTACCTTCTTGCCCCAAGCCTGTTGTGCACAAATGCTTCCAGAATGTGGCACTATAGGAAAAAAATGGCATTTTCTTACGTTTCTGCCCCTTCATCTGTATGGAAATCTGTGAAAACCATGGAATTTCCAACTGTATTCATTAGCTAGTGCTCTTAGGAGAAAAATTACACCTCATTGGTATGAGTTCCCCTACCTTAGTGGGCGCTACAAGTACCAAACTACACCTATTGCAACCACTCATTTTTCTAACATTTTCTCAAACATTACTTGTCTGTACAAAAATGGTTATAACAACTAGAGAAGTGAAGAAAGGTTACACAAACCATACCATTTTGGAAAGAAGACAACCTGCCGCATCTAATGAGGGGTGAATTGCCTTCTTACCCCAAGCCTGTTGTGCCCAAATGCTTCCAGAAGGTGGCACTATAGTTAAAAAATGGCATTTTCTTACATTTCTGCCCCTTCAAATGTACTGAAATCTGTAAAAACCATGGAATTTCCAGCAGTATCCATTAGCTAGTGCTCTTAGGAAAAAAATGACACCCCTTTAGCATGAGTTGACCTACCTCACGGGGCGCTAGAAGTGCAAAACGACATTTACTACAACTTCTAATTTTTCTAACATTTTCTCAAACATTACTTGTCTATACAAAAAAGGTTATAACAACTACAGAAGTGAAGAAAGGGTACACAAACCATACCATTTTGGAAAGAAGACAACCTACCGCATCTAATGAGGGGTGACTTGCCTTCTTACCCCAAGTCTGGTGTGCACAAATGCCTCCAGAATGGGGCGCTAATGAAAAAAAAAGGCATTTTCTTATATTTTTGCCCCTTCAAATGTACTGAAATCTGTGAAAACCATTGATTTTTCAAATGTATTCTTTAGCTATGGCTCTTAGGAGAAAAGTGACACCTCATTCGTATGAGTTCACATACCTTAGTGGGCGCTACAAGTACCAAACTACACCTATTGCAACCACTCATTTTTCTAACATTTTCTCAAACATTACTTGTCTGTACAAAAATGGTTATAACAACTAGAGAAGTGAAGAAAGGTTACACAAACCATACCATTTTGGAAAGAAGACAACCTGCCGCATCTAATGAGGGGTGAATTGCCTTCTTACCCCAAGCCTGTTGTGCCCAAATGCTTCCAGAAGGTGGCACTATAGTTAAAAAATGGCATTTTCTTACATTTCTGCCCCTTCAAATGTACTGAAATCTGTAAAAACCATGGAATTTCCAGCAGTATCCATTAGCTAGTGCTCTTAGGAAAAAAATGACACCCCTTTAGCATGAGTTGACCTACCTCAGGGGGCGCTAGAAGTGCAAAACGACATTTACTACAACTTCTAATTTTTCTAACATTTTCTCAAACATTACTTGTCTATACAAAAAAGGTTATAACAACTACAGAAGTGAAGAAAGGGTACACAAACCATACCATTTTGGAAAGAAGACAACCTACCGCATCTAATGAGGGGTGACTTGCCTTCTTACCCCAAGTCTGGTGTGCACAAATGCCTCCAGAATGGGGCACTAATGAAAAAAAAAGGCATTTTCTTACATTTCTGCCCCTTCAAATGTACTGAAATCTGTAAAAACCATGGAATTTCCAGCAGTATCCATTAGCTAGTGCTCTTAGGAGAAAAATTACACCTCATTGGTATGAGTTCCCCTACCTTAGTGGGCGCTACAAGTACCAAACTACACCTATTGCAACCACTAATTTTTCTAACATTTTCTCAAACATTACTTGTCTGTACAAAAATGGTTATAACAACTAGAGAAGTGAAGAAAGGTTACACAAACCATACCATTTTGGAAAGAAGACAACCTACCGCATCTAATGAGGGGTGACTTGCCTTCTTACCCCAAGTCTGGTGTGCACAAATGCCTCCAGAATGGGGCGCTAATGAAAAAAAAAGGCATTTTCTTACATTTTTGCCCCTTCAAATGTACTGAAATCTGTGAAAACCATTGATTTTTCAAATGTATTCTTTAGCTATGGCTCTTAGGAGAAAAGTGACACCTCATTCGTATGAGTTCACATACCTTAGCGGGCGCTACAAGTACAAAACTACACCAACCTCTAATTTTTCTAACATTTTCTCAAACATTACTTCTCTATACAAAAATGGTTATAAGAGCTAGAGAAGTGAAGAAAGGGTACACAAACGATACCATTTTGGAAAGAAGACAACCTGCCGCATCTAGTGAGGGGTGACTTGCCTTCTTACCCCAAGTCTGGTGTGCACAAATGCCTCCAGAAGGTGGTGCTAATGAAAAAAAAGGCATTTTCTTACATTTCTGCCCCTTCAAATGTATTGAAATCTGTAAAAACCATGGAATTTCCAACTGTATCCATTAGCTAGTGCTCTTAGGAGAAAAATGACACCCCATTGGTATGAACTGACCTACCTCAGGGGGCGCTACAAGTACAAAACTACTACTGCTACAACCTCCTGATTTCTCTAACATTTTCTCAAACATTCTTGCGTGTATGAAAATGGTTATAACAGCTATAGAAGTGAAGAAAAAATGTAGCAAAACCATACCATTTTGGAAAGAAGATAACCTGCCGCATCTAATGAGGGGTCACTTGCCTTTCTACCCCTAAGTTAGTGTGCACAACTATTTCCAGAATGTGGTGCTACAGAAAAAAAAATATATATATATATTTTTTTTTTTTTTTTTTTTTTTTTTTACAAATCAGTCACTTCAAAGATCCGAAAATGGTTCAACACCATGGGATTTCCTAGGAGGACCTCCTGCCAGCCTACGATAAATGGTACCCCACTGCTGTGGGATGACATACCATATTGGGTGCCAGGAGTGTAGCTACCAGTTGAACAAGGATGGGGAAGCAAACAGTGTATGTATGATTCTATGGCTATCAGTGGTCAGTCAGTGTACGTGAGGACCTGTGACTGCCAGTGAAACCAGGTGGGGGGAGGGACGAGGGGTCAGGCAGTGTATGTGGGTATATCTACCACTGGGCAGAGCGCAAGTATGGCAGTGGTGGTGGGGGAAGTAAGGTAGTACATATAGGGGATCTGTGACTACCACTGTGCACTGTAAGTCCCCCACATACACTGTTTGATTTTCAGCCTGAATCCAGTGCATATTGGCACTTGGGTCTACCAGTAGGCAGTGGAACCAGGCTGGGGGGGTCAAACTGTGGGAATGGGACTGCCAGTAGGCTGTGGAACTGGGCTGGTGGGTAGGGTACGGGGGGGATTGAGTCATTTTGTGTGCATGCCACAGGGATGTCCGATGCATTGCAAAGCAATGCAATTGACCCCCTGTCGCACACAGAGGGTTCTTTTTTAAAAAAAAATAAATTCTTCTTTATTCATAGCTTGTTGGGGGGCCTTAGGGCCCCCCAACAAGCTTTGAATGTAAAGCAATAGTAAAAAAAAAAGTCCTGTGTGTGCCACAGGAGGGGGTCTAAAATGAACCCCCTCCGCTGTGGCACACAGAGGGTTAATTTTTTTTTTTGTCTGTTTTTTATAGACCTCATTGGGGGGCTTCAGGACCCTTCCTTATGTCGCCCAAAGAGGTCTTAGTAAAAAAAAAATATGGGCTAAAAGAATTGACCCTGTGAGTGTCACAGGGTTCTCCAGCACATTGCAAAGCAATGCGCTGGGGACCACTGCGGCACTCACAGAGTTAATTTTTTTTTATTTTTTTTTTTAATTATTATCAGACCTTGTGGGGGGACATCAGGAATTCTCCTGATGTCCCCCCAACAATCTCTGATTATAAAATACTAAAAAATATTCCTATGTCTGCCACAGGAGGGGGGCTCTGCAATGAACCCCCTCCCCTGTGGCACACACAGGGTTATTTTTATTTTATTTTTTTTCTATTTTTTATAGACCTCATTGGGGGGCTTCAGGACCCTTCCTTATGTCGCCCAAAGAGGTCTTAGTAAAAAAAAAATATGGGCTAAAAGAATTGACCCTGTGAGTGTCACAGGGTTCTCCAGCACATTGCAAAGCAATGTGCTGGGGACCACTGCGGCACTCACAGAGTTAATTTTTTTTTAAATTATTATCAGACCTTGTGGGGGGACATCAGGAATTCTCCTGATGTCCCCCCAACAATCTCTGATTATAAAATACTAAAAAATATTCCTATGTCTGCCACAGGAGAGGGGCTCTGCAATGAACCCCCTCCCCTGTGGCACACACAGGGTTAATTTTTTTTTTGGTCTATTTTTTATAGACCTCATTGGGGGGCTTCAGGACCCTTCCTGAAGCCCCCCAATGAGGTCTCTGTAATAAAAATATGGGCTGCAACAATTGACCCTGTGAGTGCCACAGGGATCCCCAGTGCATTGCAAAGGAATGCATTGGGGAACCCTGCAGCACTCACAGGGTTAATTTTTTTATTTGGTTTTGTGTTTTTTTTTTTTATTTTTATTGTCAGATCTCCCAGCGCGATCGGCTGGGAGATGAATACCTGGGGGGACATGAGGAGTAATCCTCATGTCCCCCCACGAGTGCCAGGCCATTTTTTTTTTAAATGCGGCCACTGCATGCCGGTTATACCGGCCTATGCAGTGACCGCATTTAAGCTGTACAACGTACGAGCTTGGCACAGCAGGTACGGCTGTCCTCACTCGTACGTTTTACCCACTTGGCACTCTAGGGGTTAAAGGGATAGTAATGTTTCACAAAAACAGCAGCTCCAATTAATCTTCATAGTATTTGGACTTTGGAGAGTGTTATTTCACTACTGTCAGAGTTGTAGTTCAAGAGTAATTGAATTATAAAGTTTCCCCTCCCGTCCCTTTACCTAGTGTAAGCCCCCTCCCCTCAGATGTGGAATCTGGTCCATAGACCAGGCAGCTCACAGCAAGGAACAATCTTCTTACTGTAAGAACAATGAAAACCATGCCCCCCTTGACAGGTTTTTCAGCTTTTTCTCTTATCTTAATTGAAGATTGTCCCTCTCTGCAGTCTACCTGGACACATCCTGCTGCTCTGAGCTGAGCAGTCTTATATCAGTGGCGGGGGGGGGATACTTTATCACTCAGTTACTCTTGAACTACAACTCTGACGGAATTGAAATAACACTCTCCAAGGCCCAAATACTATGATGATTAATTAGAGCGGCTCTTATTATGAAATATTACTATCCCTTTAATATTGTTGCATTGCAAGATGCCAGTTTTGGCTGCAAAGTTTTGCATGCTATTGTTCATTAGTTTTCTTCCCTCCCTCTTAAACTTTTGGGATTGCTTTTGGATACCCCCATGGCCCCTGCATCCCTCAATGATGCTAGAGAAAAGGGGATTTTTGTAATTACAGATAAATCCTTTTCTCTTAGTCTATTGAGGGATGCAGGGTATCCCACCCACACACAAAACTAACTTGGGTAAGGGATGCCCTGTCATTAATCAAAAACTCTGTTCAATTGTCTATTACCTTCCTGACTTTGCTAGACAAAAACTGACAGACGGTTAGAGGAGGGGTATAAACATTAGGAAGTGGGAGGATTTCTGTAAAGTGCCCTTCCTCCTATAGGCAACCTCCTATAATCCATGGTCCCTGCATCCCACAATTGAGTTAGAGAAAAGGATTTATCTGTAAGTACACAAATCCCTTTTTGTACTCCTGGCCCCACATGGTATGTCAGCTTACACAAGTGGCACACCATTTTTCTCAGGAGGACTGTGCCTTGTGCATACAGTACAAAATTGTAAACATTTTGTAAACAAGATTTTGGCATCTTTAAAGAGGTGGAAATTTAAAAAATATCCTGTTTTTCCATATAGCACCACCACCTGTAAATGCTTTTGCACACCAGCCTAGTGTTAGAAGAGCCTTGAATATGATGTGACCATTTGTGTACCTTCAAAAATGAGTTGCGCCGTCTGCCTTATCTTTATGCCTAGATTTGTTAAAGGCATTTAAATGCAGGCATGTCAAAAAGTAAAACTAAATGAACATATTATTGTAGGGGCAGTTGACAACCATACAGAATGCCAACCAATACTAATGGATTATCATTTTTCTCATGGAGCAGTAGCTATGGAATACACAAGGAAATGCCATGCTATTGAAAGATTTAAATTTTATTGAAGGGATAAAAATTGTAAAAAAAAAAAATATATAATGTTATAGAACCTCATTCTGGAAAAATATGTGCAAACTTGTTTTGGGGTAGAGAGACAATTTACTCCTCATTTAAGGCCTCCAGGTATTTCGTTTGCTAATGGTATGCCTTGTATAGCTTTCATACATGTCTGCAGCTGGTGCAGTTATTTTAGAGCAGGCACGTCCTATTTAACAATATTTAAGAAAAGAGATTGCGGTAGGTGCATTTTTATGCTTATAGCACCCCCTAAGGTATGTCAGTGAATCATTATACTCAGGAGGTATCTGGTTACTTAGGGCTTGATCCAAATGTTGGAGTAAAAAATGCCAGAAGGGCAAAATGGATACCGACTGACAAATAAAATGTCTTGGTTGGTATTCTAATGTCCTATAGGCATTAAGCTCAATGGACGTTAAGCCACAAAACTGACTTGTGGCCAAACGTCCATTTTGTGCGTTAAGTTCCCAAAACGCTGCTAAATACCAGCAGTTTTGGGAACTTCAAAGGAAAAAAAAACTAACGATCGGTGCCTGACATACTGTCAAGCACTGATCGTTACCTAATCTGTGTTACACTTACCTGTCACCCACTGTCTGTCTCCTTCTATCTCCATTCATTCTTCTCTTCTGTCTTCTTTTTTCTCTTCTATCTTCTGTCTTCTTGCTGTAAAAAAACAAAAACAAGTATAAGTTGAAAGCATAAATATCTGGCATACTAATACATGGTTTAACCCCTTGAGTGCCAGAGGTGTATGCAGTGCTTTGCAAAGCAATGCGCTATGTACCTCTCTGGGGCTCAGAGGGTTAAATTATGCAGTAGTGTGACTGTTGGTAAAATATAAATGCCCCATGCATAGTAAAGTTTTCAAAGTTATGCCAACAAAATCGTATCCCCATAAGTAAACCACAAAAATATACTTAGCATTCATATTTTTAAAAACTGTCTCTGCCACCGTGTGCGACTGCTAAGGTGGCGGCAGACACAGAAACATGCGCCACCCCTCCTCCTCATGTTTACAGGCCAATGCCCGCTCTGCTCTGAGGGCATTGAAAGTGAGACTGCCCTTACATATTGGCAGTCTTACTTCCAATTCTGTCACAGCCATTGGCCGGGAGGTACGTAAGCATATCCCAGCCAATGGTTGTGAGAGAATTGGAAGTAAGACTGCCCATATATAAGGCCAGTCTCACTTTCAATTCCCTCAGAGCAGAGCAGGGCGGTATGGCGCATGTTTCTGTCTCTGTAGTTTTTAAAAATATGAATGCTAAGTATATTTTTGTGGTTTACTTATGGGAATATGATTCACTATGCATGAGGCATTTATATTTTACCAGCCATCATGCTACTGCATAATTTAACCCTTTGAGCCTCAGAGAGGTACGCGTTGCCTACCCCTCTGGCACTCAAGGGGTTAAACTATGTATTAGTGTGCCAGATATTTATACTTTCGACTTATACTTGTTTTTTGTTTTTTACAGCAAGAAGAAAGACTATAGAAGAAAGAAAGACAGAAGATGACCAGGAAGCTGAGGGCTCCGCTGGACATCAGGATTAATGGTAACTGTTACTTGTAATTTGATGTTTTTCTCCTTAGTCGGGTTAACCCTATGAATGCCAGCGGGGTAATTATACCCCACTGGCACTCATAGGGTAATTCTACTCAAATCTGACACATTTTTCATATTTTGGATGTATTGATATGGGGCTTTGAGCCCTGTATCAATACATCCACTGAGGACTTACTTTTTTTTTTTCATTCAGGTTTCTGCGTCGGTTGTTTAAACAACCGATAAGGGACTAAAGTTAAAATAAAAATAGGTCTTAACTTTCCTGAGATAACTTGAGTCCCTTATCGGCTTTTCATGTCTAACGCAGACATTTGAATTGATATTTATAATTTTCAATGGATGAAAACACCTCTTAACTTTAACTCACAACGGCTCTTTTTTTTGCCGGTGTTTTTTATCACAGCACAGACATTTGCATAGCTTATTGTGCTGGAAAAAATGCCGTCGTCGAAAAAACAGCCATCTCCAACATTTGGATCGAGTCCTTAGTCTGATATGGAATTATATGGTTTTCAATCATTACTATGTTTTAAGTACTAAATAGGATTTGAAGAAAAAAACACAAAAAAACAAACACAAAAAGCACTTTTTTTCTATAGTGCAATCTTCTAGAGATGTCATATAAATTCACTCTAAGGGTAGAAACACAAATGAGCTTTCACTGAAATTGCATGAGACTGGCAGAGTAAAAGTGATACCTTTATTGTATGAGTAGCTTTAGAGTGCAAGCTTTCAAGGCAACATAGGTTTCTTTGTCAGGCATATTAAAAATCTGAATGCCTCACACAAACACACACACACACACAGATATATATACACATGATGTAGATTGTATATTCATAAGTCTGGGAAATGCAATTTCCTGATTCATTTGAATTCCAATAGAGGTGAAACTGCTATCAACAGTGTGTAAGTTATTATTTAGGCTCCAGTAGAGGCATCTCTTGGTAGCTGGTCAAGTTGTACAAGATTTATTTCTCTTTTGATGTGTTAATATAATTGACCATGGAAGCAGTGCCCTTTGCCATGGCTCATGCCAGAGAGCTTCAGAGGTTTGTGATCCATGTTTGCAGAGGAAACCTGGACCTTCTGGATCATCCTGTCTCCCTTTCAGTGGATGTGAAACAGACCCTTCACTTGTGACTGGATCTCTCCAACCATGAGAAAGGGAGACCATTTGTAGTCCCATACTGGACCACCGTGACGATGGACGCCAGTTTACTGTGCTGAGGCGCAGTTTTGGGTCACCTGAGCATCCAGGGTCATTGGTTTCCAGAGGAGACTCTCCTTCCCATCAACATATTGGAACTCAGAGCAATCTCTCATGTTCTGAGGTATTGGTCATCTCACCTGATGGGATGCCCGGTCCAAATCCAGTCCGACAACACCATGGCCGTGGCTTATATCAACAAGCAAAAAGGCACAAGAAGGCCCACGGCTTTTTTCAAGGTCAAATCTATTTTGGCTTGGTGTGTATCATGTGGATGTGCTGGCGTTGGCTGAAGCCAGCTTTGGCAGAAAATTCCTGAGGCAGTTTTGCCTGTCTAGGACTTTATCTATCCTGTGCCTTATTGTTCTTTAACCTTTGAGCCCTGTTGGCTCTTGTTCTTATGTGCTGTGTATCATTTATCAGTGTCCATTGACACTTTGTTAGTTTGAGTTGTTCCGTGTCCTGGATAGTCCATTGGGAACTCTGGTATCATGGCGACTGGTGCTTGGTCCTTTCCCTCTCTTCCCACTTAATATTGGTACATCCCCATGGTACCAGTAAGCTATATTGGAGGACAGAGAAAATAGAATTTTAGTCTTACCTGTTAAATCCTTTTCTCTTAGTCCAGGTCTGCCACCCAGTGACCATGCTTGGTTACTGTGGCTGAACGTGGGAGTCCTATTGGATCCGTGCTCACAGGAGTTTTCTTCTTCTTCTTGCTGTCTAGCTCAGTAGGGTTAGTGTCTCAAATCTAACTGGAGGGGAGCAGCTAGGTAGCCTACTACGGAGAAGAGGGAGGCTCCGTCCCCTGCAATTCTTCAAGAATTGATCCACCCTACTGGAAGGAGCTGTCGCCTCCCCATGGTACCTGTAAGCTATATGGACTAAGAGAAAATGATTTAACAAGTAAGATTAAAGTCCTGTTTTCTGGTAAGCTGTTCCTTTTGCTCTTTGGCCTCTGTTCAGCCTTCTGGGCCCTCATCTATTGAACAGAAGCTTCAATGGGTTAAGGCTCTAAGTTGATCAGTTAGCTGTAAATCCCACATATATTCAAGTGGTTTTAGGTTCTTGATCCATGGGACATCCTGTGCCTCCCCATATACTGCTTAATTTATGTTATGGAGGGTGTTAGCCCCATTATTGGGCATTCCTTCACTGAGGAAAGGGAAACTGATGCAGATGACTGTTCTCTTTTGGGGACTCTTATGAGGAAGACATTAGATTTTCTCCTGTGGTTCTCATTCAAGCTGTCCAAGAGGCGCTTAAGGTATCGGAGGCCACATATTCTAGTTCCTCTTCCCCTGATATTTTCAAGAGAAGCAAGAAGGAGGTTTCCATTTTTCCTCAGCAATCATTAGACCAGTTACTCCTAGAGGAATGGAAAACGCC
This sequence comes from Rhinophrynus dorsalis, assembly GCA_037306005.1. NCBI lineage: Eukaryota > Metazoa > Chordata > Amphibia > Anura > Rhinophrynidae > Rhinophrynus > Rhinophrynus dorsalis. The sequence continues at coordinate 443,907,797 of CM074723.1, forward strand.
TGACAGGAGGTTATTCCATAATAAGTGTATATCTCTTTTGTGCCCTTTTTTCTGTTGAGGCTTTAGTGCAGTGGGACACTCCCCCTGTGGTAGATCTCCATACTCTTAAGGATCAGACAAATAAGCTTTTTGAAGAGAAGTTTTGCAGCTTCTGGTGCTGCCTTGTGCCCTGGTCTTGCCATCACACAGGTAACTAGGGCTATGGCTGCACTCAAGGAGGATCTGGTGGTTATTATTTCCAAGATATCTGAAGCTAATGCTTACCTTTCTGAAGTGGCCTTTGATGGATGTTGTTAAGCTGGAAAGGCTATGCATCACACTCTGTGGCTTAAGATTTGATCCACTGTCTTAAAAGGGATCTATCACCCCTAAACAAGTTTGTTTTAATATGTACTTTATATAGCGATTATGTGTAATATTGCATTCATTTTTTTGTTTACAGTGTTATTTGAGTGAAATCTAAGAAATAAATACAGCCCTGAGCCCTACTTAAGGATAGACTGCGGGTACAGCTCTGTACCCACAGCCTATCACTCTGCCTCTGCTCCCCTCTCTCTATCCAGCCTCCTCTGATGACAGAGGATTTCTGCCTGTAAGCTGGAGCAGTCTCATTGGCAGATATCGATATCTAGCCAATGAGACTGCTCCAGCTTACAGGCAGAAAGCCTCAGTCATCGGAGGAGGCTGGATAGAGAGAGGGGAGCAGAGGCAGAATGATAGACTGTGGGTACAAAGCTGGTAACCACAGTCTATCCAGAAGTGGGGCTCAGGGCAGTATTTATTTCTTAGATTTCTCCCAAATAACGCTGTAAACAAAAAAATGAATGCAATATTACACATAATCGCTATATAAAGTACATATTAAGACAAACTTGTTTAGGGTTGATAGATCCGCTTTAAGAAATCTTTGGTATCGCTCCTTTTTGTGAGCAAACAGCGTTTGGCCCATAACAGGAAAAGGATACCAGTCATGCCACTGGGTTCTAGTTTTTCCTCAGGCTATAAGAGTTCATCTATGTTTTTTTCCACACCATTTGCGGTTTCCATGGTGGACCAGTGGGTTTTGTGGTTAATTCTGGAAGGGTACCGCATAGATTTCAAGTCCCTTCCTCTGTGTCATTTCTTTATGTACAAAGTTACTCTCAATCCTGTGTGAAGTCATCTATTTTTGGACACAATGTTTCCCTGTTAGACATGCTTGTGTTAATACCAGTTCCTTCTTGGGAAAGAGTCACAGAATTCTATTCCAGTCTTTTTATTGTCTCCAAAAAAGACAGCAGATGCTGTTCTATTCTATTAAAATGGATCAACCATTTTGTGCTTGCCACACATTTCAAAATGGAGCTCTTAAGCTCTGTCATTGTTGCCATGTGTCCAGGAGAATTTTTGGCTTCACTATACATAAACAACAATTACCTTCATATGCCTAACCCTTTGGGTTGTTGTCTGCTCCTCTGGTACAAATCTCATGTTAGCCCTAGGGGCTCACATCTGCTGTTAAGGGATTTATTTGACTTCCTCTTAGGACATCCTTTTATTAAAGGCTCCTTCAGAGGAGACCTTGCACATTTACATTCAGTCTTGTATGTCCATTCTGTAGCAGCACAGTTGGATTCCTAATCTAAACATATCATCTCTAGTTTTGTCCCAGGTCCTTCATTCTTTCGGTATGAGATTTGACACTCTTCAGGGGGAAATATTTTTTATCAGTTGACAAAATCCGTTCAATGTTCCTTCAGAAGACTCAGGCAGTATCCTGTTCGTCTGACTGTGCATGAGTATTTGAAGATATTAGGTGACACTAACTCTACTCTAGAACATACCCTGACTCTACTCTAGAAGCAGTCCTGTTTACTCAGTTTCATATGTGGGAGCTGCAGCTGAAATTCTCAGGAATTGGCCCAGATAACAGTATCACGTTTCCCGTGTCATATCTCTGTCTGACAGGACAAAGCCAGACCTTCACTGGTGACTTCAGAGGCCTCATCTGTCCTTGGGAAAGCCACTGGTTATCCAGAAATGGGCCAATGTTCTGTAGCTTCAGGCATTTTACTTAGCCCTGTGGCATTGGTCTCAGTCCCTCTGGGATCCCGGGTATGGATCCATTTGGAATGAAACAGTGGTGGCTTACAGGGAATAAGTGCAGCTGCATGGGCCTAGGTTCAGTTGATTCTCATGTGGACGGATGCTCACATGCTGGCTCTCTCTGCCATTCACATTTCGGGGTAGACAACATTGTGGCAGACTTTTTATGTGTGGTCAGCACCTGGTCCCTGGCAATTGGGAGCTCACTCAGAATGCATTCAACTCAATAGTCCAAATATAGTGTTTCCTGACTGTGGACCTAATGCCTTCTCAGGTGAAACACATAGTCCCTTGGTTCTGGGCCAGTTCATTCCATGGCATTATTTCTAGGATATGTGTTTCCTCCAGGTTCCCCTGATTCCAGGGGGGCTCGTGCCTTTTCCTCTTCTGGCCCCATCGGGCCTGATTTTCAGATCTTCTCAAAACCATCCATGGTTGAGCCGATTTCACTTCCTATGCATCCATTCCTTTTGACTTGGGGCTCGTTGTGTCATACACAGGTGCAGCTGTTGTCTTTGATGGCTTGGATCTTGGGGCCAGCATCTTGAGAAAGAAAGAGGGTTTTCTGACTCCATCACTGACAGTTTACTACAGTCTCTCCCAACGCATATTAAAGGGTATGATCCCTGTTCTATAAGAGGTGTGAAGATCAGGAGTTGTAGCTGCAGGATGTCCTTCAGAACGGGCTTGGTATTAATTCTATTAAAGTTCTATATTTCTGTCCTTTTCCAGAGTCTTACTGCCTTACTACTTTATGTGCAAAGGGGTAGGTCATACCTATCCTGCATTTTGGGATCCCACTCCTTCCTGGGATTCAAAACTATTCCATTTAAAAAAAAACAGTCCTCTTAAAGGGATAGTAACACTTTGTTTTATCTTTATTTTATTTTGTAGGCAGTAAAAAAACATGAAGAACGATATAAGTCTTATCTCTCAAACCTTTATGGTTTGAGAGATATTCACAAGCAAAGTTTCCCCTCCTGCCCCTTTTACCTAGTGTAAGCCATCTCTTCTCAGATGTGGAATGCAGTCCATAGACCAGACAGATAACAGCAGGGGACAATCTTCTTACAGTGAGGACAATGAAAGCCCTGCCCCCCTTGACAAGTTTTTCAGCTTTTTTCCCTTATCTTATTTGAAGATTGTCCCTCTCTGCAATCTACCTGGACACTCCCTGCTGCTCTGAGCTGAGCAGTGTTATATCAGTAAAAGGGGCGGGAGGGGGATACTTCATCATTCAATTACTCTTGAACTACAACTCTGACAGAATTGAAATAACACTTTCCAAGGCCCAAATGCTATGATGATTATTTTATTATGAAACATTACTATCCCTTTAAGTAGGTTCATGCACTCTACCTGCTTCAGTTTGAAGAAACTGCCAGCAACTCTCATGTCTGCCTCCATGGACATAACCAGGGCTGGAAAATATAACTGAGTTAGAGAATAAAAGTTGATTGGAGGTGAAGAGATTACCACTTGTAGTGGGAGGAGTTTGTTTCCTGTGGTCCTGGTACCAAATGTCATAACCTGCCTCTATGGATATGACATCCAAGACTGACTGAACCAGTTATCTCTTGATCAGAGGCAAAGGGCAAAATTCATAGAGGCCATGAAACTCTGCCCACATCCGTTCCTCACATTGAGTTCCTCCCACTCCCCGGCCTCTTCTTCTCCTTTCCCAGGCTAGTCTAGTTATTTTTTTAAGCCCCACCCCCTCACAATTAAGCCACACCACTTTTATGATGCAAATCTCTAGATTTATTTGAAAACACACACAGGAGGAGAGCTGATCAGATGATATAGAAATATTCAATAACTGATGTAAGTATCAAATTCTACTTACATCAAAGATCCCCATCGGTCTGTATATGTTCAGAACCGGTGTAAGCCATGCTGTGAGCTGTCTGGTCTATGGACCAGATCCCACATCTGAGGAGAGGGGGCTTACACTAGGTAAAAGGGGCGGGAGGGGGACACTTTATCGTTCAATTACTCTGGAACTACAACTCTGACAGTATTGAAATAACACTATGTCTCAAATACTATGAAGATTAATTGGAGCTGCTGTTTTCGTGAAACATTACTATCACTTTAAAATCAACCAATCACTTTAAAAAATTGTCTATAAAATAAAAATGAAAAGTTTCCTTTACATTATGTTGTTTTTTCTCTAAGATGCACTGTTTTTTTCCCAAAGAAGACTTTTCCTGTTTAGAAATCCTCCCCTAAAAGATTTGCAATCTTTATTCATCCTTATGAATTTATTCCACCCCTCTGGTGGAAACTGATATGTTTCATATCTTAGAAGGAGAAGAGAGGTGATTTTCTGGCCATGTTAGTAATTAATTACGCAGTTTTATCCAGGCAAGTCACAGAACACAGTTCTCCTGAACTTAGATGCCCCAACTGCTAAATCAAAAATCTCTTAATTTGTTTGCAAAACAAAACAAAAAATACTTTGTCAGATATAATATTTTAAAACAGTACCTTGTGAAGTTAGAGATTACATTGGCTGTGGTACAAGCTGTACAGTAGCGCTCTGGAGACTGTCCCTTGTAATGTAATACACAACCCACCGCCCTTCCCACCTCTCCCCGGACTGAGGCACTGCACTTCCTTCAGTACTAAGGTTGGCTGCTTAATCGGCAGAGTTGATTCCCAAAAACATCCTGCACTGAGAACTACTCATTGCAGGAGGTTGTGTTGCATATATAGCATGCTGTCCCAATACAGGCAACACTGGGGAGTGCTCTACATAGAAAATCACTTTCAGAATGGAGAACTTGCCTCAGAGAGAAGGGGCAGACTTAAAGGTGACGACTGGCATCTCCTCAGAGGAGAGTGCTTCCAATCACTTTAAACTTTAGCAAAATGGTGGCTCTCTCCCTCTGCCAAATGAATGCCCAGTAAATTAAGTTTTATGCCTGAGGCATAAATTATTCAAATGATATGGGGTATTTACTCCTACTTGGGGATTATAAACATATGTGTAGGGGGAGTAGGAATGTGACAGTTCCTAAAAAGCTGTGTGGGTAACAGGTCCACTTTAACCCTTTCAGGACCAGAAGGGTGTTCAACACACTGCAAAGCCATGTGTTCCTCATCCCTCTATTTAAGATTATCATGTGCAATGGGCAGAGTTTGTGTCTCGGGGGCTTCTAGCAACTGTTATGCCGCCTCCATGGATGTGACACTCAGAACTGATCTCTTGAACCAAGGCACAAGGGCAATAGTCATAGGGGCCATTCAGTTTTTATGGTCTTAGTAAGTAGGGTTGCCAGATCGTCTGTTTAAAAGAGGACACATATGAACTTAGTAACATAGTTGATGAGGCTGAAGAAAGACATGCGTCCATCAAGTTCAGCCAATGCCATATCACCCCTGTTGATACAGAGGAAAGCAAAAAAAAACAAACAAACAAAGCAATTTACAATTAAGCCCCAAGTGGGAAAAAAAATTCCTTCCTGTGACCACATATGGCGGTCGGATATTTACCTGGATGAACATACTATCTGCTTTGAATCCAACTGTTATAATTCTCTGTTATAATTCTCAATATTGCTTTGAGCTATAAAGGTGTCCATTATTTTTTTTTTAACAATTACAGTATCACCAAGCACAGCATCCCAGGCTACGAATGCCGTACGTTTACTGCCCTTACTGTAAAAAAAATCTGCCTTTGTTTTAGTTGAGAGAGCCTCTAATCTTAATGGATGACCTTTTTTTTTTTTTTCTTGTATTGACCTTGAATATATTTGTAGGTGGTAATCATATCACCCCTTGAATGTCTCTTCTCTAATGTAAACAAAGCCAGTTTGGCTAGTCTCTCTTTATAGCTCTGATCCCCCAATCCATTGTTGCACATCGCTGCACTTTTTCTAGCTCAGTATTGTCCTTTATAACCCCTTAAGGACCAAGGGTTTTGTACACCGGATGACCAGTGCCATTTTATTCACGGAACGGCACATATGAGTGATCACATGCATCAGCTTGCAGAGGGAAAGGCTGAAACTGACTGCTCCAGTCTTGGATCAGTCCACTTCAGCCTCCCGGCATGATCGCGCTGTGATCATGTAACTCATGATGTGCCAGGACCATCACTGGTCCTTAAAGGACCAAAAGTTGTGACGGGCCTGGCACCTCCATGGTCCCAGAGAGGTATCCAACACATTGCAAGGGGTTAAGAAATAGTGGCCAAAACTGTACTCAATATTCTAGATGAGGCTTTACCAAGGATTTATATAGAGGTAGAATGACATTCCTGTCCTGACCATCTATACTCCTTTTTCTACAGGATAGTATTGTATTGATACCCTATGCCTCATTATTGGTACATGGGAACCACTGCAACCTAATACTTAAAGGGATAGTAATACTTCGTTTTATCTTTATTTTATTTTGTAGGCATTAAAAAAACATGAAGAACGATATAAGTCTTATCTCTCAAACCTTTATGGTTTATGAGATATTCACAAGCAAAGTATCCCCCCCCCTTCAGCCACATCAGAAGGGAGGTGCCCAGGTAAACTGCAGAGAGGGACAATCTTCAATTAAGATAAGGGAAAAAAGCTGAAAAACTTGTCAAGGGGGGAAGGGCTTTCATTGTTTTCATACAAAGAAGATTGTGCCCTGCTGTTATCTGTCTGGTCTTACAACCAGACTCACATCTGAGAAGAGATGGCTTACACTAGGTAAAAGGGGCGGGAGGGGGAACTTTGCTTGTGAATATCTCTTAAACCATAAAGGTTTGAGAGATAAGACATATCATTCTTCACGTTTTTTTAATGCCTACAAAATAAAATAATGTTAAAACGAAGTCTTACTATCCCTTTAAGTATCTGATTTCTGCAGTGGGCATTTTTCCTATGTGTCCTCTTTTAACCCTCTGAGAGAGGTGCCAACACATTGCATTGCTGCATGGGATACCTCTCAGAGGGTTAAAGAGATGATAAGGCAAATGGGTTTTATTATACGGTATTATAAGATGTAAGTTCTCTTTTAAATCAGTTGGAATTGTTATGTATTCCCTGCGGTGCAGTTGGTTTGCCTTAGTATTGCTTCACTTTTTGTATTTGTGTATATCTATGATCCCTAAGGTTTCTTCTTGTTTGAACAGAAGAGTTCAACTTTTACAGATATTACGTAATCCTTGCAAACACATCATCCCACCACCGGGTTACACGATGTACTGTTGATTGGATCTTTAAAACCGTTCGGCTTGCAATTCGTTAAAAGCCGATGTATTATTCAGAATAAAGCACATCAAAGGACAATGATGTCATGATGATATCATCCCTTGTCATTATTAAAGAGGCAGCGTTGCAGCACTATGCTAGGGCAGAGCGCCGGTGCGTATCTAAAGGGTCCATGGCTGTAACGGGAGACGATTACGGTAGGAGCAGAGCTAATGCTTATATGTGACCTTTAAAGTTATTTAACTTTCTCTGCAACACATTTCTGCGTTCACGTCCTAGACAGAATAGTCCCCATGTAAATCTGCTGTTGTGTCATGGGACGACAACATCTGATTTTCCAGCTGCTTTTGCACTACGTTTTCCATCATCCTCAGCTGGCTTCTGATGTTTACAGTCGTAGTCTAACAGCAGCAGGAGAGCCACATGGTGTCGGCATCTGGCGCACCGCATTATACTCGCTGGTTACCATATAAGTACAAAAGAGATACTGTTCTGTCCTTTGCTTGTTTAACGCCATTCATTGCCATGGCTACAGCGTTGTGCGATGTTTTCTGTGACACTCTTCTGCCTTTTTATTTTTGCTTTTACTTCTGCATGTTATTTTCCCCATCCAATGAGGGATTGCACACTTATTTTACGTTTCACTAGCAAATGTCAGTTGAGGGAGTGACCTTGTCACCAGATTGTGAAGCCAACTTGTGTACTTGCTCTCCTCCCTGCCTGAAAATGGCTCATTCTTTAGCAGCTAATTGAGTCGAAGGGACTGACGTCATGTGATTTCCTGGAATCGTGTTACAGCAGGGAAATGGAAATGTTAGACTCTAAACAAGATGCACATTGACGTCAGTTCAGCCTCACACTGTGATTTAGTCAGCCCCTTTCTGACTCATCATGCTGCTGGAAGCATTTCTTCTCTCCATCCAGCTCAAGTAAGGTGGCAGAGTGTCCAAACCGAGACTTTTTTTAATTCATTTTTGTCTTGTGAAACTTCTCATGTGAGCTGACTAAACGTTTGTACTTTTCCAGGCGAAAATGTGGGGTAAGAGCAGTTACGTTATTCATATTTTTTATGATTTTGTGTACATTATTGGTCTGTGTTTATGTATATTATTGCATCGCCGTCTTAGTTTTGCTTTCTGAGTAACTCGTTGAGTGCCAAAGGGGTGTGTAAGGCGACGCAAACAACTCTGACACTCAGATGGTTAGTAGATTTTTTTCTTCCTTTTGAGTGCCATAGAGGTACGGCGTTGTGTACCCCTCCGGCAGTCCAAGGGTTAATGCACTGATTGCATTTCAGACATGTTTGTTGTAGCTGCCTTGTCATATATTTGTGCTGTCGGACTTCTTGTTTATTCTTCAGGGACAGTAAGTTAAGTAATACTGGGGCTATCCGACTGCACCACAGAGAACAAATTAAAAATAATATTTAAATATTGCTTCTAACCCTTTACGGACTAGTGGTGGGCAACGCATTGATTTGCAAAGCGTTGCACACCACTCTGGTCCTTAAATGGTTAACCCCATTGAATGCTAGATAAATCTCCAGAGCATTGCATTACAATGCATTGGTGACCTCAAATAAATGGAAATTCCTATTAGCCCCCTATGGGGCAATTGGTTTGTCCCAGAAATACTCTAGTTCTTAGTAAGTCAGCTTTAGTGTGTTGTATTCCAATATGTGACCATTTCCCACATTCACTTTTATGTAAACACTTTGTGGGTATGTTGCTCTGAGCAGTGCTGTTATATGGCACAGTGTATTCTGATAGATGTTCTTGTAAGAAGACAAGGTAACATGCAGTGCAATTATATATTGTATAATGTGTTTAACCCTTTGAGTGCCAGAGGACTGTGCAACGCATTGCAGAGCAATGCGTTGCATACCCATCTGGCACACAAAGGATTAATACAGATGTGCTTTCTCTACAAAATATTAGTCAGTAGGCAATTATGGGTGACAAATAAAACTGACAATGTTTATAGAACCATGGTTGGTACCCATAACTTTGCCCCGCCCCCTCAAACTCAGAGTGACATGCATCTCTGAACTCACAGCTTGGCATAATCAATGACCTCACTAAGCAAGATCATTGACCTTGCAGCATGACGATGTATACTGGCAATGATAATGTCTCAGGATACAGAGAGGGATAACATCATTGTATGACATCAACTAATTGCAGTTTTTGGTTATTTAAAAGATTACAAGTGTTATTTTATATTTTGGAACTGTTGTACTTTATTTGAATATATAATATGTTTATTAGTTTATGTACTTCCAGCCTAGGGAAGACTGCTAAAATGTGTAGCAGAGGACATGGGGAGGAATGAGATGAAGAAGCAGGAGACAAACTGCTAGCTCATGAGAAGTGTATGGGGGAGCAGCCAAGAGAGTGTTGTTTGGTGAATGGAATACTAAGGAAAAAACAAGTGGGAGGAGCTGAAAGAACAATGTGTTAACCCTTTGGGTGCCACACATTGCAACTGCATCATGGGAGTCCAATAAAAACTCCTCTTGATTTAAATGAGAGTTTTAAGCCCTTGACTGTGACAGATTTCCAGCACATTGCTTTGCAATGATTTCAGGCCTTTCTATCATTTTAGGGTTGTAAAGCTTCATTTAAATCAGTGGGGATTTTTATTTGCCTCTATGGTGAGGTTAGTTTGCACCAGAATTGCCCCAGTTCTATTTTAGGCAACAATTTTCAGTAAAAGAATAGAATATGGAAGTATTATGAGTTCTAATTATTCAATGATATTTTGAATATTATTTGGATTTATAGTATCAACTCAGAATGATCCAGATGAGGTTTACTTTATGAAACAAATGGGCAAAATGCAATGTATTTGCCGTTGCCCTATTTGAGAGGGTTTTTATTGATTTGCGTTGGTTTTGACACAATTACCTGTTTCAGTACAACGGTGCACAGCTCCAAGCAGTGCAATAGAGTGAAGAGCATTTATGCCTCCATTCAGGGTACTGGAACATCAACTTCCTCACAGCTCTGCAAGTTTAAAGGGATAGTAATACTTAAAATGTAAAAAAAAATAAGTTGTAGGGTTTATCCCCCTGAGTAAAACAAGGGTACTCCCACTGCTGAAAGATGTTTCATTCAAATGTTATTATAGCTCAAACTTGAATTTTTTAGGTGCAATATCACAGTGGCCTGAAATTGTACAGTGGTGCTGTTCTGCACCATCCTATGGACAGCTCTGGTCCCGGGACCATAAATTGCCATACGATAGTGTAGCAACAACAACACTGTACAATTTCAGGCCACTGTGATATTGCACCTACAAATTAAACTTTGAGCTATAATAACTTTTGAATAAAACACCTTTCAGCAATGGGAGTTCCCTTGTTTTACTCAGGGGATAAACCCTATAACAGATATTTTTTTTACATTTTAAGTATTACTATCCCTTTAAAGGATCAGATACATTCGTCCTATAGTAATAAATTATATATTTATTTTGTTTCCTTCATAATGAAATGTATTACTATAGGACTTTTCCTGCTGATTAAAACAATGGTCCTTGCCCTTCTGGGAGATGACCTTATTCAAGAGTTACCCCTTTGAGTACCAGAGGGTTATGTAGCACATTGCAAAGCAATGCGTTGCATACCCCTCTGGCACACAAAGCGTTAAAACTATTCTGACTGTAACCCTCACACTTTATGGAGAATTGTAGCTAGCGGTTTACCTCCTACCATAAAATGCAACATGATAATTGTCTGAAGTGATAGTAGGCGGCACTCAGGGCTCTAGTCCTGTAGGAACGAGTGGTAACGGCATTCCTGTACATTTTCCAGAGCAGGAATGCCATTCCCGCTAGCAGTACTCCCCCACCCAGCACCGCAACACAGTCAGGTCTGCACCTTCTTCTGCACAGACCTGTAGCTACTGAGCTCCCTCATCACTGTCGGCTCTTTAGTAATGCAGGGCTCTCTGGGAGATGGCATCATCTCCCAGCGCGCTCTGCATTATTAAAGAGAAGACCACACGGGAGCTCCAGCAGCTGCAGGTCTGTGCCAAAAGACCTCTCCTGCCAGGCCGCTGGACCACCAGGGAGGTAGGAAACAAACACAGGGGGGCAAGTTGGAGCTGATGGGGGCCAAAGTGGAGCTGATGAGGTCAAAAGTGGAGCTGATGGGGGGCAAGTTGGAGCTGGTGGGGTCAAGTTGGAGCTGGTGGGGGCAAAGTGGATCTGATGGGGGGAAGTTGAAGCTGATGGGGAGGCAAGTTGGAGCTGGTGGGGCAAAGTGGATCTGATGGGGGGCAAGTTGAAGCTGATGGGGAGGCAAGTTGGAGCTGATGGGGCAAGTTGGAGCTGGTGGGGGGTAAGTTGGAGCTGATGGGGGGAAATATGAGGGCAATGTGGAGATGATGGGGACAAGTTGGAGCAGATAGGGGAAAAATGATATGGAGATGATGGGGGCAATGTGGAGATGATGGAGCCAATATGGAGCTGGTAGGGGGAAATGATGGGGGCAATGTGGAGATGATGGAGGCAATATGGAGCTGGTGGGGGGGAAATGATGAGGGGCAACGTGGAGATGATGGGGGCAGTGTGGAGATGATGGGGGGCAATGTGAGGGCAATGTGGAGATGATGGGGGCAATGTGGAGATGATGGGGGTAAGTTGGAGCTGATGGGGGGCAAGTTGGAGCTGTTGGGGGCAATGTGGAGCTGATGGGGCAAATTGGAGGTGGTGGGGGGCAAGTTGGAGCTGATGGGGGGAGATGTGAGGGTAATGTGGAGGTGATGGGGGCAATTTGGAGCAGATGAGAGGAAACGTGAGGGTAATGTGGAGATGATGGGGGCAATGTGGAGATGATGGAGGCTATATGGAGCTGGTGGGGGAAATGATGGGGGGCAATGTGGAGATGATGCAGGCTATATGGAGCTGGTGGGGGAAATGATGGGGGGCAGTGTGGAGATGATGCAGGCAATATGGAGCTGGTGGGGGGAAATGATGGGGGGCAATGTGAGGGCAATGTGGAGATGATGGGGGGCAATGTGAGGGCAATGTGGAGATGATGGGGGCAATGTGGAGATGATGGGGGGTAATGTGAGGCAATGTGGAGATGCTGGGGGCAATGTGGAGATGCTGGGGGGCAATGTGAGGGCAATGTGGAGATGATGGGGGCAATGAGGGGGTGATGGGGGTAATGTGAGGGCAATGTGGAGATGATGGGGGGGCAATGTGGAGCGGATTGGGGCATGCTGGAGATGATGGGAGGTAATGTGGAGATGATGGGGGGCAATGTGCGTGCATGCATGCAACAGTGATAGAGACAAATACATGTAACAGACATACACAAATATAGACACAGAAACTCCCATACACATGCACTGACATACATAGAGTGAGGCAGACACACTCTCATACATGCAATGATACACACACACACACACACATGTACAGAGAGAGAGAGAGAGAAACAGTTGACGTGAGCCATACACATTTATGAGAATCTTAGGTGAGTTACCACACTTTTTTCCCAGGACTTGACCACTGGTGGCACTGTTAACAAATATAAGCATCAGCAGTTTGAACTGTAATAACCCTGGATTGAAATCTCTTCCAATAGTGGGAGTAACCGTACTTTACTCAGAAGTAAAAGATATACAGTATCTGGTGTGTTTGTTTATAATAAAAATATACTGCTCTTTAAGTAACAGTTTAGCACACCCCTGATGGGCTTAAAGGGGAACTTTCACCTCTAAAAAACTTTTAGCCATGTGCTTAAGTTATTAAAATAGTATTATGATTGGTGTTTTTTTTTTCTTTTACTTACCTACTTCCTAAGATACGCGCACTTCATTTTGGGCACATCCACATTGTGCAGCACACTGCTGTGCCAAAGAGACAGTGTACAGCTGAATGTGGATGTGCCCAAAATGAAACCACCAAACAGAATACTATTTTAAAAAGAAGTTCTTCATCAGAACGGCCTACAAAGTGTGCTTGCAAACCAGGCACACTTTATAGACCTTTCCAATGAAGTATTTATTTTCCAATAACACTATTTGGGCTCTGCTGGAGAGCCGCCGGCTGGTCCTAGGACCGGGATCTCCTGTCGTCAGCACAGCGCTGACATCAGGAGAAGGGGAGGGGGGAGCTTTGAATGTCTATATCTCTCAAACCATAGCGGTTCGAGAGATAGGGTTTGTGTCCTAGAGTTTATTTTTTTATCCTCTACAAAACTAAAAGCATTTTTTATGTGACATTACTGTACCCTTAAATTAGGCTGCACCTACAAAAGACTGATGGGTATTATTAAAAGGAAACTTTCACCTCTAAAAGCATTTTTTATGGGACATTACTGTCCCTTTAACCTTTTGGCAACTGTTGCATGTTCCTTGGAATATGAATCTCCCGTTTTAACTTCTGATACTGAAGGGTAGGGAGCAAGCTGTGCAACTTGGTCTTGTAGATTCACTTGGAAAGGCAGCCGCTCAGAGCTACCTGTGAGACTAACCATTAGTATCAGGATACAGATTAATGTTAATGATAAGCCTACCTGCTACACACCCCTATATACACTCACACCCATTAACACAAAGGTTTTTGAAGGGCATTGAAACACCTAAGACAGTGGATGGCAATTTGTGGCCTTCCAACTGTTGTAGGACTACAATTCCATTCATCTACAGTCAGCTATTGGCTGAATGAGGATGATAAGATTTGTAGTCCAACACTAGCTTGGAGGCTGCAGATTGCCCCCCTCTGAGCTATGTGAGGCTACACCTTGTAGTCCCTCTTGTATGAAGTACTTAACTCATCAGTTTTCTTGGCATGTGTTGGCATGCAATGCGGTTCAATACGAATCCTTTTGGTTTCATTCATTCTTAGCACCTGTTCAACACTCGCTGCCAGAGGCTTGGGGTATGCTGGGCGGGCACATTTTCAGCTTTTTCCTATACATCTGCTCTTACGAGAAAAATGGCACCCAATTGGTATGAGTTGACATACTGTAGGGGTGCAAGAAGAGGAAATCTACAACAACTGCAATCTTTGTTTTATTACATTTTTTTTAAATATGACTTTTCCTGTACTAAAATGTTTGTACTAACTACAGAAATAAAAAAAAAAAGGTAAGACAACCCACCGCATCAAATTAGGGGTCACTTGTCTTTCTACCTCAATCTGGTATAAACAATTTTTTTCTAAAGGAAGAAGGTACTTTTTTTTTTACATTTCTACCCCTTCAAATTTACTAAAATCTTTCAGAGAAAACTGCCAGTTCCTACTGCATTCATTAGCACCTACTTGTTCAAGAAAAATGGAACCCCATTGGTACAGGTTGACAAACACTAGGGGGTGCCAGAAATCAGTCTGTGCAAATTAGAGTGCTCCAGCTTACAGACAGAGAGGGCAGAGCGGCAGACTGCATCACTGATCAGCTATCCCCAGTCTGCCTGAAAGTAGCTGAAGGGCTGTATTTCTTCTTTTAATTTCTCCAAAGAAGCAGTTTAAAAATACAGATTAATGCGCTTTTTATTTATTCGCTAGATAACTGAACAATTTAGACCAGTTGGGTAATTCTTTGGGGGAAACTTTAGGTGGATTGGTACTTCTGCTTTAAAATGATGTACTTTGGTGAGGTAAACATATTTTGACCAAGCTATGAGACAAAACCCTCATTCTCTGAAACAGGTGAACAATTAACATGCTATACACGAGTTTCACTTTTCATTTGTCTGAAGCAGCAGAGGACTGTGTTTAGTTGTTGGTTTGCTTTTAATTTGGAGATGTGGAGAGTCCCCTCATACATTACTGCACTTCATACTTTATTCACTTGGGGGGTGGGGGGTATGTATGTATGTGTGTATATATGCTGCATGGCGTTTCCTGTGGGAGTTGCTGCTTCTTGCATGTTGTGGAGCCACTGGAAGTTGATGGTGGTGTGCCGCACTGCAGCCCACTTGGCCACTCCTGTGGATCTCACTACAGCGATTTTGACAGGAGTGAACAGGGGTGCCACATGAAAGGCCAGTCTAACCATGCCTAAGGGCCACAAATGACCCTGAGCCTTTGCTTGGACATTCCTGCTCTAGCATGTAGAGTACCATTATTTTAATATGATAAATGGCCTGGCATTTCCCAAGGTTTGTCACATACAAGCCATTGTTCAGATACCACACAACTTCAGTTTTTCTGTTTGCTTTCTTTGTGCTTTGTCTATTTTTCCACTGTCACACTGTGTCCGTCTCCATCTATTCTCTCACTCTCTCTTTCTCACTCTCTTTCATGCTTGTTCTTTCTATCACTTGGACTCACTTGCTCTCAGCCTCACTTTTCCTTTATCTCACTGTCTCAAATCATTCTCTCACCCACTCTCACACTCTTATTCCCTGTCTCACTCTTACTCAAGCTATGTCTTTCACTTTCTCTGTTTTACTTTCCCTCTCTCATTCTTGCTTCACTTATTCTTTCTGTCTGTATGTCTTTCTGAAGATGATGGGAGTAAAAATTCAATAGCAGCTGGATAGCTACAGGTTGCCCATCCTTGATATTAGCTGTAGAGGCAGGTGTTCTACTGACAGACTCTGTGAAACTGAATTTTGTCTTCATTGTATCGATTCATAGAGCCAAGTTACAGTATATCCCTTTCAGTGGTGCGGGAATTTACAGTTGGTTACAGCTGTTTAATACTGTATATCAGGCACAGATTCCAAATCCAAATGTGATTTCCCACATCTAAACACACATACACATTAAGACCAGAAAATGTAAATGTATTTGTTAAAAACCATTTCTGGCATTTATTTCAGCTGCCACTGGAGACATGCCAGCATACCAGATTCGCACCCCGTCTTCTTCTTTGCCCCAAGGAGTTGTAGTGGCCTCAACTCATGTTAACCTGCATAGTCCTCAACAGATGGCAGAAGAAGCAACACGAAAGAGGGAATTAAGGCTAATGAAAAACAGGTGAGAATCTATTCAACCTTCTTTATATTTTATGTTTTATATTATTATTGTATAGAACTGAATAGGTGGGGAATTTCTTTACAGTAGATACCCCTTGGAACCCTAGATGTTTTGTGTTCTTTGGACCTTATGTAGAAAGAAAAAGATAAGCAAATCTGGACCATACTAACTGCACCATGGGGGGAGGTGATAAATATCCCCACAATCCTCCCAATTCTGGGAGTTGATTTCCCCATTTAAATTGGTGTAAATTACTGACATTTTTATTAGCCACTTATGGGTCACTTGGTTTGCACCAGAATTAATTTATCTTCTTCTAAATGCTGCAAAGAACTCTACGGGTCCTATTCAGTTAGTAAAGTGCAATTGTAGAGCAAACCAGCTGCACCATAGGGGCCAAATCAAATATAAAATGATGTCCCATTCCTTTAAATGCTAGAATGGAAAGCCTTTGAGATCTCTCTAACATTTTGGGGATAAAACCCCATTTAGAGCAATGGGAATGTTATGTGTGCCCTGTGTTACAGTTGGTTTGCACCAGAATTGTTCCACTTTGGTTTATTGACTACTACCCTACTGGTCTTATTCAGTAAGCTAAAGAGGAGCAATTATAGCTCAAGTAAAGTGTTCTATAGAGGAGACAGTGACATTCCCAATTATTTAATTGAGTTTTTAACACATGAATGCTAGAATTACATTGGAAATCTCTCTAGCATTTAAAGAGATAGTAACAATTATCATTAAAAACAATATACATTGCAGAGTTTATCCATCAGAGTAAAGCAAGGGTGTGCCCACCACTGGGAGATGTTTTATTCAAACATTATTGTAGGTCAAATTTAAATTTTTTTGTTTTGTTTTATGCATTATCTCCAAAGCCTGAAATGTTACTGTGGCGCTGTAATTACAGCAGCCTATGAATGTTTATGAGTGTCTCAACAGAGCTGTCCATAGATTGCTGTAGCAACAGCACCACTGTACATTTTCAGTCCATGGAAATGCTTCATCCCAGAAATGTAAGTTTGAGCTAAAGTAACATTTGAATACAGCACCTCTAAACAGTTGGGATTGCCTTTGTTTCACTCAGCAGGATAAACTCTGCAATGTGTATCGATAGATATAAAATAATAGAGTAGTGATGGTGAATGGTGTTGCCCATACGATTGGGCGCACCGTTCAATTCGGGGACCTGCTGGACCGCAGCAGAAGTGAGGCTCTCAGCAGTGATTTAGAGGAGTGGGCGGAGGGGGGGCATTACCTGCCCACTCCTGTGAAAATCACCATCCCCTGATTTGCTGGCTGCTGGCAGTCTACTCCCAGAGTAGTGCGCACAGCGGAAACCCTTGCACTTGCACTATATATATATATATATATATATATATATATATATTGAATTAATAAGCTTTTCTGTCCATTTAAATCAGTGCCAACCAATGCCATTTTTATTTCTCCTCTAAGATAAAACTGGTTTACTCCAGTATTAATTGTTCATCTTCTTCAACAAGCAGCTCACCCCTGGGATATATTGCTATTATTATTGTGTTCTTTTATGCAGAGGTAATTCATTGCTTTCCTGCTTCTGTCGTTTTATATTAAAGTCTAGTATTGTACTTTGTGACACTGGGCCTTGTGCATAAAAAAGGAAGAGCAATTCTGGAGAAAACCAAATGCATTGAAAGAGAAACAAAAAAATCCCCACTAATTGAAATGGTGGTTTAACCAGCTGAATGCTGAGACGTTCCAATGCACTGCTTCGTAATGTGTTGACGATCTTTTTAGCATTCAAGAGATTAAAAGTCTCAGTTACCTAAGTAGAAATTGTGGGAATGTCCCCTATAGTGCAGCTGGTTTTCCCCACAATCACTATTATTTTCCTTTGTACATGAGGTCCACTGATTATGATATCTGAACCATATGTTATGTGTCTATCCCATGTGATAGTGAGCCATGCGTTTAAAGGTAAAAGTGAGCAATTCTGGCTCAAACAACCTCTACCATGGGGGAACCAATACAAACTCAGTTTTTTAGTGTCTGAAATTTGAAGCAATGCATTGGTGACTCCCTAGCATTTAATAGGATAAAAGCAACATTTAAAAAATGGACCTGTCACCTTGAATTCAAGTTTGCATATTGGAAATCTTAATAAAAAAACTTCCTATGTATTCAATTTGCCAAAAGACCAACAGATGCTTAACTTAGGATATAGATATACCATATTTAAATGTATGCTAATTATGATTTTTCAGTGCAGTTTTATATGTTTATTAAGCCATTTCATTCTTTTCAGAAATATGTGTCACAAGTGAGGGCTATAGGCCCTGCTGAGACAGTGGGGATAGTGTGGGAGTGAAAGGGTTAACAACACCAGATCACTCGTTCCATTTACTATTCCTTGCAGCCACCAAATGAACCACTGAAATCACCCCTGCACTATCACCCCAGTACTACAATTTGCTGCCACCACCAAGACTTCATATCTGGGCGTCTTAGGTTACCCCAAACACAACAGAATTACAGTATAAAATCACCTTATATAGAAATAAACCTTTAGTAACGTGTTGTACCTGAGCTTCCTTCAGAGTAGTGAGTTCATATTAGAGAACAGAGACAAGAGCTGATTAATTGAACATTTAATTTCAAAAAAGGCTTTACAGTGCTGGGTACAACAATACAGAAATACAGGACATACAGAAATAAAAGATTAAACATAGGCAAAACAGTCAATATAATAAAAGGGGAAAAACACAAGAAAATCCCTAAATATAATCACTGATATATAGAAGAGTCCTTGTGGGAACTTCAGATGGTAAAAGTTCCCCTTCCAGTTGTTACAAAAGAAATTCCCTGTTTTTTATCCAAGGCCCATATTGAATAGGAGTCCACAGTTGCTTCTAAGAGGCCAAGCCCCTTGGGTGTTACCTGGGGGAGGTTTACAGCCCACTCAATCAGAACTCTCAGGGATGTTACTGCAGAGTTCTTCCTGAAAAGTCATAAGGCTTCCCAAAAGATGCAATTTACAGCACACCTCTATAATGTTAGAATAATCACATTCCTCATATTGTGAATATCTGGACACCAGATATGCTGGGTCTAACTGGTTGCAAAGTGGCTATTATTGTAACTCATAGCAGGAGCAGCTCTTCTTGGCATGTTTGGTACCCACCAAAAGGGTAAAACCTGGGCATTGTAAATATATAGTTGTATTGAACCTTTTTACATTATATATACATATTCTCCCTATTTTAGGTTATGTGGCTGTCCCCTGGCTAACCCCCCATCAAAGCAGAGGGCCCAAGACCTTTTATGGCAGCCTACGTCCTGCTCTGGTGATTGCTATCTGCTCATTCAGTACTATGGCATAGGACTGGTGCACTTTGAATAACATACAAATACAAAAATAAATGAATTATACATACCAGAGGCCTTCAAGGGCCAAATTATGCCTTGGCATGACAATAAGTATTAGTATCTCCTGATCTATTGATGTGCTGGACTTTTGGTTAATGTAACACATAGTTGGATTTGAATGAAGTTGTCAAGTGTGCAATTGTAAATACAAAGTGAGAGGTCCTCTTTAAACATGGGATGCAGTTGTTTTGTCCCAGAACTGCACCAGTTTTCCTTTATACATCTGGCCCACTGTATCATATTGTTAAGTCATTTGTAGTAGGAGTTGAAGTTTTTGTGAAAATTATATTAAAGGGACCCTCACACATTCAGACTTCTATCCATCCGCCGTCCAGGGAACAATATGTGCCTTGCTCCTGCTTAGAGATTACAGTGTGAAGCTGCAGCAGCCTGTCCCAGCCATACTCTACACACAAACCATGATGTGCATCACTCACTGTTGCTTGATAGAAGTGTGGTGTGTGATGTCACTGGTATGGGGGGAAGGAATAGCATTAACGTGCAAGAGGGAAATGCAATGCATGTACCTCTCTGGCACTCAAAGGGTTAAAGTAGTATTTACAGCACTTTTAAGTAAAAGTAACTTTAAAAATGCTAAATTTTTATTTTCTTTTTGATTTGTGCATTTACTATTTTCTAAAGTCGCCAATGCACGGTATAAGAGCCCATGCATGTTTACTGACTCTATTATAGAGAAGAGATGGCTTACACTAGCTAAAAGGGGCGGGAGGGGAAACTTTGCTTGTGAATATCTCTCAAACCATAAAGGTTTGAGAGGTAAGACTTATATCGTTCTTCATGTTTTTTTAATGCCTACAAAATAAAATAAAGATAAAACTAAGTATTACTATCCCTTTAATTTGGAATGGTCTACAAAGTGTGCCTGACTTGTAAGCACACTTTGTAGACCGTTCCAATGAAGTATTTATTTCTAAATACAGTGATTTTGACTCGCTGAAGAGCCTCTGTCTGGTCAAATGACTGGAATCTGCAGCTGTCAGCTAGATGGCAGACTTGAGTAAACAGCCAGGAAAAGGTAACTTTAGCAAGTTAGATCTCTCAAACCATAAAGATTTGAGAGATAAGACTTACATTGATGTTAATCTTTTTTTAATGTCTACAATATTAAATCAACTTAAAATTAACCATTACTATCCCTTTAATATTCAGCAAAAGGGAATTTCCAGTAATTGCATGTTACCTTCTGAGAATCACATGCTTCTATGGATGTAATTTCTGTGGAGTTTAAATGTAGTTTACAATTCTATATTAATCTCTTGGTTGCTGAGGTGCATTGAGAAGCAGTGTGCTAGAGATTGGCAACATCCACAGAGGTGAAGTTTATTTATGGAAAGTGGTTTTATTACAATAGTTGAATGTAGGTTTCAGGTGTGTCTAGGTAGCAGTAGCTCTAAGTACAATATTTGTTTTTTAAAAAGTATGCTAAGGTGTTTGTTTTTGCTCAGCTGTTGCTGGATTTGTTGAAAAGGTTGTTGTTGTTATAATAGAAATTTTAGGTTTAAAACATTTCAGAATATTAAGTGATTGAAATTGAGGAAAAATGTGATGTTGCTTATCTAGCTGTTTTGCTTGTAATCTGTATTATTACAGAGAAATGTGGTGTATTGTTTTGTGTGTGTGTATTACAGTGCTCCCTCAGTATTTAACATTCCTTTTAAATGTATTCATTTGTGTAATGCATTAGGGGTATTCATTTTTATAATACATTAGGGGTTGCTAAAGGGGAACAATTCTGGAGCCAACCAACATCACCATAAAAAAATAAAAATTCCTAAATGCTAATTAATTTAAATGGGGGCTCTAAACCCCTTGGATTTTTCCACAATGCATTAGAAACCTCTCTAGAATTCAAGGTCTTAAATGCTCCATTAATATTGGGTATTTTCATTTGTTCCCAATGGATTACTTGCTCCAAGACTGAAAGCATTTAAAAGGATGTTTGGACCCTTGTAGCCAAAATAAATATGCAGTGGTTTTCTGGGTCCCCTCAACCAGGTTGTAATAATACTTTTCTTAAAGGAACACAATTGCATTCTAATAATATACTCAAACTGACCTTTATCAGGGCAGAGATTACTAATGGTCACTATTTAGTCCATTCTATTTACATGGGATTGGTTTCCCCAGATCTACAATTCGTACCGGATATCATGTACATGAAGGCAGACACGGGTTTTGGTTGTTGTTTTTTTTTTTGCTTGTTTTTTTGTTTTGTTTTTCTGGGGAGGGGCAGTTTTGTTTGTTTGTTTTGCAGTATCCTAAACTCCTCCCACTAAAGTTAGGAAGAAATGCTAAAATAATAGACTGGGGGGAGCAGCTAATATGGCTTTTGACACTGACTCTTACAGAAGACTCATTTGTAATTTCAGTGTTTGGGTCTGGATATAAAAATAGTCAAATGGAAAAGGCAATGGCTGAGGTACAGGAGACAGAGGGTTGTAGTTAACGGAGGAAGGTCGTGTTACTAGTGGGGTACCTCGGGGAACAGTAGTTGGGCTCATTCTTTTTAATATTTTATTATTAATATTGCAAAAGGTCTTCAAGGTAAGGTATACCTATTTGCAGATGATACAGGGATAGGGTAGACATTGCTGGAGAATAAGCCAGAGGCAAATGATTTAGGTAAATTAGAAGCATGGACTATAGTATGGCAGCTGCAGTTTAATGTTGATAAATGTAAAATAATGCACTTGGGAGGAAACAGTCCAAATGTGGAATTTAGTATTAAGGGCAATGACTGTAGGCAGCAGTGTTAGTGTGCTGTCAGATAGAGGCATTAGTAGCAGAAAAAGAGAGGTGGTCATGCTACTTATAGATCTCTGGTTAGACCTCACCTAGTGTACTGGATACCCCATCTCTAGATGGATATAGATATTCTAAAGCGAGTTCAAGGAAGGATATAGATATTAAGGAAACAGTTCAGAGAAGGGCTACTAAAATGGTGAATGGTTTACATGATAAAAATTATCAAGATAGACTAAAGAATCTGAACATGTATAGCTTGGAGAAGAGAAGACAGAGGGGATATGATAGAAACATTCAAATACAAAAAGGAATTCAATGAAGTGCAGGAGGGAAGTACATTTCAAAGGAGTCAAAATGTTAGGATAAAAGGTTCATAGTTTAACACTAGAGGGGCAGAAGTATATAAGAAAATTTGACTTCACTGAAAGCGTGGTAGATAAGTGGAATAGCCTATCAGCTACCAGCAGAAGTGGTAGAGCTTAATACAGTGACGGAATTTAAGCATGCATGGGATAGACATGATGCTATCCGTGGCTGTACATAAAATAAGGCCAAGAACCAAGCAAGGTTTCAAGTTTTTATAGTAGGAAAAATGGGCAGACTATATGGGCCAAATGGTTCTTATCTGCCATAAAATTAAATGTTTTGTGGGATGAGTTTGAAGTTCTCCAGTCCAGCAAAAAGAACCATATCTCCCTCCATGGACATTATATCTGGTACGAACTAAAATTCATTTTGAGGAATCAGTCCATGCAGAATTGAGTCTTAGTGACCAGCCATTAGGATTTTCAGCCCAGATTAGTATACATTAAGTGGGGAGTTATTATTAGATGGCTTAGTGATCTTGTGCCTCAGGCGGGAGAGCAGTTAATTGAAGCAGATTTTATTTATATGCGGTTATTTGTAAAAGGCAATAGCAGATTTTTATTTTTTTTTTGCACAATGGTTTATACAATGAAGGAACATTATTTTGATTGCTATAATACTGTATGTACTTTGACAATGATATGTAGTAGTGGTACCTTAACTGTACCTTTATCAGCTGCTAAATTCGCAGGCAGTGGACGTGTGCACCTTTTGTTGTATTTTGGTTGCTTCCAGTGTTATATACTTTGTGTTGGTTCCAGGGAAGCTGCTCGGGAATGTCGTAAAAAGAAGAAGGAGTATGTGAAATGTCTTGAAAATCGGGTGGCTGTACTTGAAAATCAAAACAAGACTCTGATTGAGGAACTGAAGGCCCTCAAAGATCTCTATTGTCATAAAACAGAATAACTGAAACTTGTTTGCTTTGGACTCTGATAGATGGATGGAATTAAGCAATTGCTTTGTGGACTCCAGAAGGAACTGTGACCCTTGGAAACATAACTTTTGCTTTCATCTTCATACAGATCAGGAATGTTGATTTTGAGTGTGAATCATGATCATTAATCTCTTATAGAGGTAGGAAACCTTTGGCTTTCCAGTTGAAGGGAGTTGTGACCTCTAACAGCTGGAGAGCTAAAAGTTGTCTACCCGTGATCTAGGATGTTGTGTAATCTGTCTTCGGTATGTAGATTTAACTGCATGCACTTTTTGGCATTAAAATTTCTGCAGGGAAGCCGCAAAGGCAAGCCGAATCCGCAAGAGGAATTACATAAGATCTCTGGAGACTCGTGTTCGTACTCTAGAAGCTGAAAACAAGCGTCTAATGGCACTCATGTAAGCCATAAATGAAGCACATTGGTTTAAAAGAGAGTTGTTCACTGAATGATTGTGATTCTGATCCACCATGTTACATTGCTACAGAAAACACCATCTTGCACACCAAAACCTCCTTATTACCCTGTAACATTCCTAAAATGTTCTACTCTATTTTGCCACTGATGGCTCTAATGTAAAAGTTTTATAGTGAACAAAAAAAGTAAAAATCTAAATGTATATATTGAGCTGTTTCAATGAGTAATTGATAGCTTTTTCACATAGTAGCATTTACTACGTCATGTGACATGGATTGTGTCATGCAGAATAAATATTTTTTTAACTGATTTAACAAGACTGACAGAGACTGTATATTCATGTAGAACTAAAGTACTTTTGCATCCAACAAGCCTGCTGAAATTTGGCATATGTAATGAATACCTCATAATAATGACACACACTTGATTGCTATGGCCAGAAAATCCTAATGACCTTTATCTATAACTAGTTGAAGAGCCCATGTACACGGGCCACAGTGCCACCCAGCAGTGGCCACGGTGAAGTCATGCACAGTAGAGACTGCCCGTGCCGTGGCTGATATGGAGTGGGGCGCTCTGAATTCAGACTGTAGTCCGAGAGACTACAGCCTGAATTCGGAGCCCCACTCCGTTATCAGCCGCGGCGCGGGCACATTCTACTGTCCATGACTGCAGCATGCGCAGCCGTCTCTACTGCACATGACGGCTTCTGACAAACACACATTTAGCGAATTATTGTATAGGATGTTCCTGTTCCTTTGTCCAGTCAGACAGTCCCGAATGTTTTGTCCAGGGGGGTGGGCATGACATTTAACCCTTTCTCTGCCAGAGGGGTACTCAACGTATTTCTTTGCAATGCGTTGCGTACCACTCTGGCACTGAAAGGGTTAATGGCAGTTGAGTCTACTTAACCCTTTAGGGACCGGATATTTGTTTAAATATTTTTACAGCTCAGGCTTGCATTTTCTAAACCAGACTGTTACCAACAGCACCAACTAATATCCAAAAAAAAAAAAAAAAAAGCATTAACCCTGTCAGTGACAGAGGGGTAAGGAATTCATTGCTTTTCAATGCATTCCGTACCCCGATGACACTCAAAGGGATAATAATTTTTTTTTTTTTTTTTTTGGCAAAAAAGTCCTGTAACGTATATCTCTTTCATATAACTTAACCCTTTGAGTGTGATGTGTTGTACATCCCTCTGGCACACAAAGGGTTAAGGAGAAATTCTGTTAGCGTAATAGTTGCAAATCTCAAGCTACACAGTTGCACCAATGGGCACAAATAACTATTTACCAGTTCCTTTTATTTAAATGGGGCTTTTAACCCCCTCGAATGCTAGAGAGGTCTCCACATTTCTAAGCAATGTGTGGAGACCTCTCTTGCATTCATGGGGTTAAAAGCCCAATTTAAATCAATGGGATTTTTCATTTCTCTTGTACCTTTTTAGTATATTGAATTACACCTAAAGTTTTAATGTTCCTTTAACCCCTTAAGGACCACGTGATGTACTATGACTGTCACGCGATTTTTGCCATAAGGAACGGTGACGGTCATAGCACGTTAGGTACATTTTACTCCTCTGGGAGCGCTGTAAGTAAAAACAGGGTCTGAAATTGAGAGCTACAAGACTGGAGCGGTCTCTCTGACCCCAACACGGAGCATCAGTACGTATAGCTGATCACTTTATACAGGCACATCTGAGGGATCAAAGCGGTCCTTAAGGGGCAGTAACTTCCCTGGGCAGCTGGTACTTAAGAGGTTAAAGTATAACTCTCACCTCCCATAAAGTTATATTTATTCAAATATTCATCTCCCTAATAAATTTTAAATCTGTGGGTTTTTTAAAATCTTTGATCTTTATGGTAAGCTCTCACGAGCAGGGCCCTCTGATCCTCCTGTTCTACACATCTGATTGTACTATTTAATACCCGTGTATGTCTATTCCCCAATTGTACAGCGCTGCGGAATTAGTTGGCGCTATATAAATAAAGAATAATAATAATAATAATGGTAACAGACATATTTGAAGGTAAAGATATACGTGATGATGTCACCTGTACATCTCCACAGTACAACTCTGTACCGAAAGGCTGTCAGTCACCTCCTATCCTCCTATGTTGTCCCTCGTTCCCTCCTCCTTCAGAGACTCACAGATCTTCATCTGACCTGGTGCGCATTGATTTGTGAGTCTGGGTAGGAAGAGGGAATGAGGCACAATGTGGGAGGAGGATAGGAGGTGACTGACAGCCTTTCAGTACTGAGCTGTACTGCACTGATCCGACAGTGACATCATCAGGTATATCTTTAACTTCTAATATCTCCATTACCATAAAGATTTAAAAAGAAAAAACACAGATTTAAACTTTATTGGAGACTAATATTTGAAAAAAGATAACTTTATTGGAGGTAAGAGCCCCACTTTAAGCATACATTCTATGGGACGTGTATTTTTAGGTGATATAGTTTTTCATTTAGTGCAAGGGTAGGCGCCCTTTGGCTAGACAGCTGCTTTAGACTGCAGCTTCCATTTCTGTGTAGATGAGAGCTGTAGCCTCCAACAGCTGGAGAATCAGTTTCTGACTACCTCCAATCTTGCGTATTCATGAATACCATTTTACATATACACATGCACATCACCACTGATCTTGCCTCAGGAAAGGAGACCAGACAGAAGATAAGGAAGACAGAGAGTTATATACGGGGCTTTGTTTCTGCAACAAAGTGACTAGAAACTGCTGGGTACCCCCGTTCGTTCCATAGCTATAGTATGACGGATGAAGTCATAGGAGAGGAGTCTGCAGTCTATACTTCACCTTCAGCCCCTTGGGTGCTTGTCTGCAACTCATTGCTTCTCAAGGTGTTTGAGAAATTGCTAACATCCAAAAGACTGACTCAAGGTTGGGCAACATGAGGACCACCAGCTGTTGGGTACATCCCTAACCAGTCAAAACATGTCCAAGGATGATGGGAAATTTAGTCATAGAAAAATAGCATTTGAAAGTAGATAAGAGCCATTAGGCCCCTCTGGTCTGCCCATTTAACTTACTGTAAAAAACACAAAAACCTTATTTGGTCCTTGGTCTTATTTTATGTTAAGGTTAGCCTTATGCCTCTCCCATAAATCCTTAATTCCTTCACTGTCTTATCCTGTACCACTTCTACTGTTAGGCAATTCCACTTATCTATCACCCTCTAGTGAGTAAAATGTTCTTACATTACATCTAAACCTCTGTCCCTCTAGTTTCAGACTATGATCTCTTGTCCTAGTGTTTCTATTCCTTTGAAATATACTTCCGTCCTGTACTTTGTTGAATCCCTTCATGTATTTGAATGTTTATATCATATCCCCTCTCTCTTTTCTCTCTTACAAGCTATATATGTTCAAATCCTTTGGTCTATCATAATTTGTGTCCTGTAAGTCATTCACCATTTTAGTAGACCTTCTCTGAACTGTTTCCTTAATATCTACGTCCTTCTGTAGATGGGGTCTCTGGTACTATACACAATTTTAGGTGAGGTCTAACCATAGCTCTACAGAGTGGTGTAACCACCTCCCTTTGTCTGCTACTAATGCCTCTAGTTATACAACCCAGCCAGAATTAATGACTCCTAAGTCCCTTTCCTCTGTCGCTGACAGCACAATAACCTTAATAATATACTGTGACTTTAGACTTTTATGACCAAAGTGCATTATTTTTCATTTATCAACAATAAACTGCAGCTGGGGGCCCTCATGTTGTTCATCCCTTAGATGCCTAAGTAAAGCAATGCATATTTATTTATAACCAAAGTGATTCTAAGCATCATTCCTCAGGAAACAACAAAGGCCAGAGTTTATGAATATCCTTGCTTGATCGCAGGTAGTTAATCTGTGGCCTAGTCATTGGAATTAAGCTACCTTCATTTTAAATGGTGACACCCCATAAAACCTGTCTTATTGGTCTGTCCTGAGGGCTGTATAGTTGATTTACAGGGTTATAGGGTAGTCATACTGATTTGTTTTTATTTTAAACCATTAACCCTTTGAGTGCCAGCGGGGTACGCAATGTATTGCTTTGCAGTGCGTTCCTACCTCTGTGGTATTCAAAGGGTTAGGGATGAGAGGCATGGTGTAGGAGCAGGTTTTGTGTATGATTTGGTAAGTTGATTTTATGACAGCTTCTTAGGAGAATAATGGAAGATAGCCTCTCTAGTAAGTTATGGTTTATCTTACTGCTGTTCTGCACAGTTAGTAGATTATGTAGAATCCATCAATACTTCATGTATCTTCCTTTCATCTTTCCTGCACTTTCTGTGCATTAATGAAGGTCATTGTTGTAGGCTTTTGTATCAGCTGATAATCTTCAGGTTTATGTTTGTCTTAAATGACTTTTCAGTTTAGAAATATATAATCTTTTCACCGTTGTCCTTTTGGGGAGCACATGGCCTGTGGGTTTAACATTGCTCCCTTTAGGAGGGGCACAATAGTCAAATGGATTTGTACGAGGAAGCCTCTCTCTGTCAGCGCCACATTACTGCCAGCTCAGTACTAGGGCAGTCTGCAGCAATGGATCTCAACCAGGGTGCTGTGGTACTGCCACCCCTTTTTAGGATGCCTATCTTTTCTATAAAGACTTTAACAAAAATGTAAATGGTGAGTTTCTAATATGCCATTACATTTCTAGTCATGAAAACTCAAAAGACCTATTTCTCTAGCATCATTGAGGGATGCAGGAATCATGGAGTTAAGCAGCGTGCCTATAGGAGGCAAAACACTCTAATAAAAACTCCTCCCACTTCCTAGCGGATTTCGGTTTTTAAAGGAGTGTCCCACAAGGAGGTTCAGGGTTTCCCTTCTCCAGAAGGAATTCTTCAAAATTTAGATGTATTGTTTTTAATTTCACTCTCTCTTAACTCCTTAAGGACCAGAGATCCTAGGGGTGTATTCCACTTACTGACCACGTTGATGATGTTCTGTACACCGGCACTTGTGACTGATCACTTGTGCCTCCTTGCCGAATGGGGATCTGATAGTGACCTCTCTGGTCTTGAAGCAGTCAATTTCAGACCCCGCTAATGCTTACAGTGCTCCCATGGGGGTGCTGTAAGCACAAAATATGTTATGTGCCAGGGACGCCCCCATGGTCCCTGCATCCCTCGATGACGCTAGAGAAAAGGAGATTTTTTTAATTACAAATAAATCCTTTTCTCTTAGTTCATTGAGGGATGCAGGGCATCCTGCCCAGAGAAAACTATTTGGGTGAGGAGGCCCTGCCGTTCTTGGTGGCTCCGTGTTTAGTGCTATACCCTTTCTGACTCTGCTAAATGAAAATTGAAAGCAGTTAGGGGAGGGGTTAGCAGCTAAAAAGTGGGAGGAGTTTTTATTAGAGTGCTCTGACTCCTATAGGCAGGCGTGCTGCTTAACCAAATGACCCCTGCATCCCTCGGTGGACCACAGGAAAAGGTTTTATAGGTAAGTAAAAAGTCCCCTTATTATTTGTACCCTTCATTACATCCTTGACAAATGATATCTAAAATGTTATCCGTGCCGTAACAATTCCAAATTGTGTGTTTTGGTACCTTTAACAAAAAAAGCTTGAAAACCACTGTAATGCAGAGAGACCAATACTGAATTAATTTTATGACTGAAATTGTTCTACTGGAAGAGATGGGTTCAGGCCAGGCTGTGTTGTATACTCCATATCTCCAGCACATGATCCATCTCCATTATCCCTAAAAAAGGACACGGGAGTCAACTGATTACATTTCAAGGCAAGCCTGTTGCTAGAGAATGTGGCTCAAATTGAGCTAAGTGGTATCATGATTATAACCAAATTAAGACATTGTGAATGAGTTAATAAATGTACAAATCTCTATATATTTAAAAATGTTTATAATATTGGCTGCCTATGTCGTATTATTGAACAGAAGAGTCAGATTATGTCCAGTAGATGGAGACACTGCAATGGGGATTTGTACCTATGAATTTATACATTGCATAGATGTTAACTCACTGAGGGGTGAAAGTTTTTCCATGAGATATGTGGGCATTACTTACTGGATAATGGTTTCAGCCTAAATAACAGTGCTGATGTAACAGGGTGCTAAGATGGATAATATATATGCGCTTTACGCTTTAACATTGTTAATGAAGCTCATACTAGGCCACATGAAATCAATGTGAGGACTGCCTTTGCCACGGGCCTTTCATTTTTATGCTTCGGCATAGCCACAAGTATAGTATTTGCACAAGGATAATTCAGACTGAACTGTGGCCAGCTCATGGTAGTGGAACTGGTATCTCAAAACAGTGGCAGATTTCTCTAATCTCCGCAGTAATGGGAGCGAGCATCAGGTAAAAATATTTGGGCTTGGGTTTGAATAGAATCATTCTGTTATCCTACTCCTACAGCTGATGGACCTGTGCTTCTCTATGTGAATTATCAATGTGAATAATCAATGTGAACCCTGTATAAGGTGTATTTGATACCACTGTTAATAAATTTGGTACCAGGAGGTCACCGAGATGAGGGAACACAACGTGCTCCAAACCCAGCTCCTCATTCGCCAGAAGTCAACCTCCACATCCTCATCCCTCACCGCAACACCAGCCCAGACCCCAACACATGGTATGCCCCCAAGTCGGTCTGGAAGGCAGCGACCATCTGACCCCTCAGCCCCTCATGCCACCCCCCTGGCAAAAAGGGAAGGAAGTGATTTCAAAAGCTAATAAGCATCCCTTCCTTGGTAAGACAGTGTCTGTGTTTTTCACTGTGGTTGTACACTGTGATTGCCAGAGGGGTATCCAAGGTGTTGCAAAGCAATACAATGGACACCACTGTCCACAGTCAGTTGGGGTTCCTGTGTTGCTGGTAGCTGTGCAGGTTTAGGAACACTTGATTTACTTTTTCTGGTTCTTTATTTGTGCTTTCAGGGGTTAACTTGACACTTCTCCATTAGTTTGAGTGCTTTTGGGGGTTAACTTGACACTTGTCCATTCATTTTGTCCTGTTTTTTCTTAGCTGTGGTAATAGTATCGAGCCTTGTCAGTCTTCACCCCTCACTTTCACTCCTTTACATTCATTCCCTCTGTCTGTCTCCTTCACTGTCAATATCCTTCCTTTTTCATCCCTTTCTGTCCCTCTGTCTGTCTCCTTCCCTCTGTCAGCTTCCCTTCCTGCAAATCTATCTCCTTCCCTTTTCCAGTCTTTAAGGGAGACAGGCAAGGGTGGAGACACAAACAGGAGAGTGGGTCAGCAGTGGGGTTATGTACTAAGGTGTTTTCAAATGGTGATCAGATGTAGAGAACGTCTCCAGTGTGCTAAACTCTCCTTTTCCTGGATTATCCCATGGAGCCAATGCACTAAGAACTTACAGGTTGGTTAAATCTAGGTTCACTGGCTAGATGGAAGAGGTAAGGATCGTTCTTCACCCTGGAAGGGTCATTTCCACTTCATCACCTACTCGTAACACTTTTGGTGTATCTCCCAACAGTTTGTGTATGAAATAAATGGACAACAACAATGCTGAAAGTGAAAAATTTAAAATGTACTTTAAATATAAATTATAATAATGATAAAATAACAAAAATTCCCCTCCGCTGGGAATGGAGTCAGTGGGGGAGCCGCCTTCCTTACCTTGTGCGAGGCTCCTGTCTGCCTAGGTTACGCCTGCCACCATGTACAGTAGGCAGCGGATGATGCCAGGCTGCTGTCCAGTGAGGAGCTGCTAGAGGCAGGGGCTGGCCCTGAATGCACGCCATGCGCATTTGGGAGGTACTGGATCAACCTATTCTGCTCAAACGTTGTTGGAGCAGATCCTACAGACAGCGCATGGCATATCCCAATGCCACTGTAAGCCCCTGATGGCAGCTGAAATACCGTCCAGGGTCTCTGCGTGCTCCTGACTGGAAGGGGGCTGCTGCTCTTCATCAGATGCAGCTGTGGGGAAATGCAAAGCAGTAAGCACCTCTTTGGCACACAGATGTTTTATGCATTTAGAGGGGTGATTCTCAACAATGGTCCTGTTGTCTAGGATGCACAGTCATGTCCTCTAACCACCCCAACAGTGCATGTTGTCACTTGAATACAAGTGAATGTCAATACCTATTATATTTGAGAACATCCTGACAACACGCACTGTTGGGGTGGTTAGAGGGCATGATTGTGCATCCTAGACAACAGGGTCATTGCTGAGAATACCACACAAAATGTGTTAATTTGATGAGCTGCAGCAAACGTGGCATTGTTGTGGCCTGAGAACAGGACTGACCACCCCTGCTATGGACAAACTGACAGGTCAGTTTAGCCCTGATTGGGCACAGGTGAATCATCACTGTCATTGTGATTGATCCATCCACGCTCAATTAGTGCTATCCTAAAAATGGGAACTGTAGGTGCGTGCTATGGCCTGGAGCCAAACATACGTGTGTGACAAGATCATGACATGAACAAAAATCACATATTTTTTCATACCATGATACTGTCACACGAATGTGTGACAAGAACACAGATCACTACAGGGACTTTGGGGTTTTGGTAAGAGAAGAGGAGACAAGTGGAACACACATGGGACAGCAGATTTAGGATTTTACTTACCATGCACTTCCCCTTCCACAGCCTCAGGAGCAGAGGCCGACGCCTCCAGAGGTGGTTCATCAGCCCCCTCACAGGATGCAGCCTGCGAAGACCCTGAGGAGATACAGGACATTGTCACTAGGCTGAGATAATTGTATGGAGCCTTAACTCATTTCAGTCCCAGAGGGGTGCACAACACATTGTTCTGGAGAACACATTGAGTATCCCTCTGCCATTTAAATGGTCACAAAACTCAGAACCCTTCCCACACACACACACACCACCAATACACAACAAAAGAGGTATTAGACATTGAACATACACGTGTTTTGAATTTCAAACTTTGGTCACATGCCCTTTCAACGTAGTGGTCTCCAGGTGCACCAGCGGGGGCCTGCACTCCGCCATTGTTCTGGCCCTCCTCCACCGGCATGTCAGCTGGACCTATTTTGGATATTGGAAGAATTAACGTGATGAGAAACACTGACTTCATTAAATGCTTCAGTTTTATTTAACATGTGCAAGCATTCAGGTTCACAACAAAACTTTAGCATACTGAGACATCCATCATGGTGCATTAGCTTGTGTCCATCATGCTTACCATGTCATCATGTGAATGGCAGGAGAATGACAAACATTTCTTACTTGTGCTCCATATGTGTATTAGTGGGCTATGTAACGCTTGGAGCGCCAGAAAGGTGAGCAAATCATAGCTTAGCAAAGCGTTACTCACCCCTGTGCAATGTAATAGTTATATAAAGATATGGACAAAACAAAAAAAAAGTACTACATTACAGTACACACGCATGGACACTGCATAACAAAGTACTACATTACAGTACACACACGCATGGACATTTGCATACCAAAGTACTACATTACAGTACACACACACATGCATGGACATTGCATAACAAAGTACTACATTACAGTACACTCATGCATGGACATTGCATTACAAAGTACAACATTATAGTACACACACGCATGGGCATTGCATTATAAAGTACTACATTAAATATGCACACGCATGGACATTGCATTACAAAGTACTACATTACAGTACACACACGCATGGACATTGCATTACAAAGTACTACATTACAGTACACACATGCATGGACATTGTATTACAAAGTACTCATTACAATATGTGCACACACATGGACCTTGCATTACAAAGTACTACATTACAGTACACACGCATGGACACTGCATAACAAAGTACTACATTACAGTACACCCATGCATGGACATTGCATAACAAAGTACTACATTACAGTACACACACATGCATGAACACTGCATAACAAAGTACTGCATTAAAATATGCACACGCATGGACATTGTATTACAAAGTACTACATTACAGTACACACATGCTTGGTCATTGCATTACAAAGTACTACATTACAGTACACACATGCATGGACATTGCATTACAAAGTACTACATTACAATATGCACACACATCGACATTGCATAACAAAGTACTACATTACAGTACACACATGCATGGACATTACATTACAAAGTGCTACATTATAATATGTACATGCATGGACATTGCATTACAAAGTACAACATTACAGTACACCCACGCATGGACATTGCATAACAAAGTACAACATTACAGTACACACATGCATGGACACTGCATTACAAAGTACTACATTACAATATGCACACGCATGGACATTGCATTACAAAGTACTACATTACAGTACACACACTCATGGACATTGCAAAACAAGTACTACATTACAATATGCACACGCATGGACATTGTATTACAAAGTACTACATTACAGTACACACATGCATGGACATTGCATTACAAAGTACAACATTATAGTACACACACGCATGGGCATTGCATTATAAAGTACTACATTAAATATGCACACGCATGGACATTGCATTACAAAGTACTACATTACAGTACACACACGCATGGACATTGTATTACAAAGTACTACATTACAATATGTGCACACACATGGACCTTGCATTACAAAGTACTACATTACAGTACACACGCATGGACACTGCATAACAAAGTACTACATTACAGCACACACATGCATGGACATTGCATAACAAAGTACTACATTACAGTACACACACATGCATGAACACTGCATAACAAAGTACTACATTAAAATACGCACACGCATGGACATTGTATTACAAAGTACTACATTACAGTACACACATGCTTGGTCATTGCATTACAAAGTACTACATTACAGTACACACATGCATGGACATTGCATTACAAAGTACTACATTACAATATGCACACACATGGACATTGCATAACAAAGTACTACATTACAGTACACACACTCATGGACATTGCAAAACAAAGTACAACATTACAGTACACACATGCATGGACACTGCATTACAAAGTACTACATTACAATATGCACACTCATGGACATTGCATTACAAAGTACTACATTACAGTACACACACTCATGGACATTGCAAAACAAGTACTACATTACAATATTCACACGCATGGACGTTGCATTACAAAGTACTACATTACAGTACACATGCATGGACACTGCATTACAAAGTACTACATTACAATATGCACACACATGGACATTGCATTACAAAGTACTACATTACAGTACACACACGCATGAACATTACATAACAAAGTACTACATCATAGTATACACATACATGGACATTGCATTACAAAGTACTGCATTACAGTACACACATGCATGGACATTGCATTACAAAGTACTACATTACAATATGCACACACATGGACATTGCATTACAAAGTACTACATTATAGTACACACATGCATGGACATTGTATAAGAAAGTAGTACATTACAGTACACACACACACATGCATGGACATTGCATAACAAAGTACTACATTACAATATACACACATGGACATTGCATTACAAAGTACTACATTACAGTACATACACATGCATGGACATTGCATAACAAATTACTACATTACAGCACACACATCCATGGACATTGCATTACAAAGTACAACATTATAGTACACACACGCATGGGCATTGCATTATAAAGTACTACATTAAATATGCACACGCATGGACATTGCATTACAAAGTACTACATTACAGTACACACACGCATGGACATTGCATTACAAAGTACTACATTACAGTACACACATGCATGGACATTGTATTACAAAGTACTACATTACAATATGTGCACACACATGGACCTTGCATTACAAAGTACTACATTACAGTACACACGCATGGACACTGCATAACAAAGTACTACATTACAGCACACCCATGCATGGACATTGCATAACAAAGTACTACATTACAGTACACACACATGCATGGACACTGCATTACAAAGTACTACATTACAATATGCACACGCATGGACATTGCATTACAAAGTACTACATTACAGTACACACACTCATGGACATTGCAAAACAAGTACTACATTACAATATGCACACGCATGGACATTCTATTACAAAGTACTACATTACAGTACACACATGCATGGACATTGCATTACAAAGTACAACATTATAGTACACACACGCATGGGCATTGCATTATAAAGTACTACATTAAATATGCACACGCATGGACATTGCATTACAAAGTACTACATTACAGTACACACACGCATGGACATTGTATTACAAAGTACTACATTACAATATGTGCACACACATGGACCTTGCATTACAAAGTACTACATTACAGTACACACGCATGGACACTGCATAACAAAGTACTACATTACAGTACACACATGCATGGACATTGCATAACAAAGTACTACATTACAGTACACACACATGCATGAACACTGCATAACAAAGTACTACATTAAAATACGCACACACATGGACATTGTATTACAAAGTACTACATTACAGTACACACATGCTTGGTCATTGCATTACAAAGTACTACATTACAGTACACACATGCATGGACATTGCATTACAAAGTACTACATTACAATATGCACACACATGGATATTGCATTACAAAGTACTACATATCAGTACACACATGCATGGACATTGCATAACAAAGTACTACATTACAGCACACACATGCATGGACATTGCATAACAAAGTACCACATTACAGTACACACATGCATGGACATTGCATTACAAAGTACTACATTGCAATATGCACACACATGGACATTGCATTACAAAGTACAACATTACAGTACACACATGCATGGACATTGCTTAACAAAGTACTACATTATAATATGCACATGCATGGACATTGCATTACAAAGTACTACATTACAGTACACACATGCATGGACACTGCATTACAAAGTACTACATTACAATATGCACACGTATGGACATTGCATTACAAAGTACTACATTACAGTACACACACACTCATGGACGTTGCATAACAAAGTACTACATTACAATATGCACACGCATGGACGTTGCATTACAAAGTACTACATTACAGTACACATGCATGGACATTGCATTACAAAGTACTACATTACAATATGTACACACATGGACATTGCACTACAAAGGATGAAGTTACATGGAGCAGATACATGTGATTTGCCATGCTTTACCATATATTGGACTCCTATCTGCTCAGAGGTAGATGTTTAACCCTTTGAGTGCCAGAGGATTACACAATACAAGCAATGCATTGCTTACCGCTCTGGCACTCAAAGGGTTAACAACAATACATGAACACATGCATCAGAATACAATTACCAGAAAAAACACCATCATGCCCTGACTTCTCAGCTGAGGCGAGGTCTGGCGCTGGAGTACCCAACGCTGAGGCACGCAGGGAGGGGGCATCACTTGCACTGCTCCTGGTGGAACTGATGCAAATAACGAGACCAGAAGAAGTTGCTGATGGTGAATGGGCACGTATATCAGCAGCAGGAACAGCGTGGTTATCTTCAGCATCTGAGGATTCCATTGGTCCTGATACAGGGTGATGGGAGCTGGTCCGGCATGTGATGGACCAGCAACAGCCTCATCACCACCTGCAGCAGGAGCAGCCTCTGCCTCAGATGCTGCAATGACTCCATCCAGGACTGTTCATAATGATGGTATAGAACAGGTCTACTGGAGGCCCCAGATGACCGTGCTACCTCCATCTTCCCCCTTTTCTACAGCACCTCCCTTCTCATGTCTGCCACCTCATTGACAGTTTCCACCGCAGTATCCCACATTTTCCTCCTATCCACTACTGCAGTGGAAGCTGCCAGTGGGCCAAAGAGCTCAGAATAACAGCCCTGTAGTGCCCCCACTAGTGTCCATGCTGAAGGGTACTTATCTTCTTCTGGCCACTGCTGCTCTTCTTGATGGCTGAACTAAAATGGCTGTCTGTTAGGGGCTGGTTCTTGTTTGGGGGATTCCGCACCTTTTTCAGGTCATAGGGTCATCTTGAACTTTTTGGCCTTGTTACTATAGCACCTGGCCAACCAGCAATGGGAATCTTAAGAGTTCTAAATTTGGGCCAGTTGAATTTGGGGAATTGGAATGGGCGATGCCATCTCAATAGCCAATACAGTAGAGGAAGATACGCAAAGTAAGCAGGGGGCAGGAATTGACAGACATGGGTTGGTGATGTTCGACTTCATTTGTATTTGACAAACTAGGGTAGGTGGGGACAGATGGGTTGTTTATGTTCGACAAACTATGCAGGGTAGGTGGCATCATACATGGGTTTTCGATGTTTGAACACGTGACATGTAGAGGCATCCATGCTGGAGTAAAGGTGACATGCACAGACTGGCAATGCCCACAAAGTCTGTTTTTGGGATGGATCTTTTGCTATATGCACACCCTGTCTGTAGTGCCTAGGTATTTATAAGGTGCTTACAGGGTAATAGTAGATTGTAAGGAATAAAAAGATTTCCCTGATGAGCTCAACAAACATATAACAACCCCATCAATCATACGTAGAGATTAACATATACAAAGGTAATAAACCTAACTTTTATTTATGACCTTAAAAAGGGACGGAAGACGTAATTAAATAAAGCAAAACTGTGACATCTGTACCCTAATGTATGTGTTGCCAGGACATCATTCAGCTTGCCAAAGACTAAATATACAAGAAGTATCTATACGAAAGCTTCAAAGGGGATACGATGAAAGATCTAACACATATACGATCCAATAAATATTCATGTGATCTAGATACAAATTAAAGTGAGCATTGGCATCACATAACAACGTTACTTGCAGTGCAGAGGAAACAGTTATGCAGGTAATTCTATGAAGAATAAAATATACAAGGAGCAATGTATGTCAAATAAAATTGGAGAAGGAACAATGTCGGAAGGCAGCAATATTTCTCGAATTAAAAAGGAAAAAGGGGGTCGGATGGGAACATTATATGTCAAGTTTCAAAGGGTGGGTTAATATGTAGAAGGGGGTATTAATATGTGGAAGGGGGCAATATTTGTCGGATTAAAATTGAGAAGAAGATCATGGGAGCACTATATGTCATCTTTCAAATGGTGGAGGGTTAATATGTCAAAGGGGGGAATATTTGTACTTTTTCCCATGTTGTGTCAATGACGGCCCTTTAACTACAATGGGCCAATCAGGGGTCGCCCGACGGCTAACATCCAGACGGCTTAGTACAGTCTAGCCGGCTGGCGCTGGGCTGGTGAATTCCACGCTTTTAACAGGAATAACATATATTTACAGGACGTGGGACGTTTCCCATACCTGTTTCCTGTACCAAAAGCCGGCACACAAACCCTTTGAAACCCCGGCACACATAACATCTCCACAGTTCCGTCACACGTTCCTATGGATGTTTTTGCAGTCGTAACTGAACTAGGGCCTAGTACACGTGGCATGCTGAGTTAGATGGCCACCAGGGAATTAGATGAGGAACTCTCTGCATTGATCCATAGTGCATGTCAATAGTGGGGTGTTTAAGGCATCTATATCTGCTGGAGATGGTACACTGTCTAAAGTACTACGTTCATCGAACTCAGTCTTTTAGGAAATCCGATTCCCTTTTAGTCATTCCTGAGGGACCCCTTGTGGGCCAGACTGTGCCCAAGTTTACCATTGCTCTTTGGACTAAGGTGATCATCTGACAGGCACTACCATGTTAATTTGGATGGAAGGTCCCTCAATCAGTAGTGCCTGTTTAAAGTGAACTATTACTCAAATTAAAATCCCCCCCCCAAAATCATTATGCGCACAGTGATACGCATAGCAATACTAGTATTATCTTGAATAAGTCCAGCGTTATTGAGAAATCCAACTTGTTTCGAGACGCACAGGCAGGCACCAGTGCAGACGTCTTGCAGAAAAGACATCTGTGCGCATGTGCTGTCTGTTCCATTCACCGCCAGGATTGGTGAGGGGGAGTTGCATTGTACTTTGAGGTACAGGAAGTGACTGATGGAGCAGGCGCACAGATGACGATACAGCAAGATGCCTGCCTGTTCATCTCAAAACATGTTGGATTTCACAACAACGCAGAGCTTATTCAGGATAATACTAGTATTGATATGTGTATCACTATGTGCATAATGATTTGGAGAGCACTTTAATTGAGTGATAGTTTTGTTGCCATTTCTGAAGTGTCTTGCCCGCTGGAGGAAGAGAGCTTCACCCCACGGGAGAAAGGGATTTAACAGTAAGTTAACTCAGGTCCTCTTTTTTAAGCTCTCAGATATCCCCTCAGCCTACTAAAACATGTTAGCTCTGCCAGGGGCAGGGAACAGTCATCTGTTGCCCCAAGAGACAATTCCCCTCTGGAAGGACAGTAAGGATTGCATGGAAGAAGGACTAGTTAAAGAGATAGTGTGAGAGATGTAGACACTGTTGTGTATACCTTGTCTGTAGTGCTTGTCTTTATCCCTTATACAGTCATTATAGAAAGTCACTGTGCCTACATGATGTTGGTCCCACAGTGAGCAGCATTCCCTCTCTGCAGAAATCTGACTATTTTAAGGGGTCTGAACTTGCTATTGCCTTCAGGTCATTGTTAGGTGAATCTGGTGAACCATTCACTTTGGTGCATCTCTATTACAGAGACGAACAGGCATAGGGGTGGAAGGGAAGGGGAGGAGAAGCAGTGAATTCAAGAGAGAGGGAGGAAAATTGGTGAATTGATGGAGGTGGGAGCGGAGGAGGAGGTCAGTGTGGCAAACAGATCGATGGATGGTGTATATGGCTGGTAATAGGAGATGAATTGTTGACACAGCTGTATGGGAAGACGAGGGTAGGTAATGATGGCTTTACCCCCCTCTAGTCCCACCTGACAAGATCACTCCCCCACATGGAGGCTGTAATACCACAGAAGAGGTGAGTTTGTGAGGCAATGAGAATTCCTGCAGAGATTTTGCCAGGAGTAGAGGGTAGTGAAGGAATATATTTGACCCCAGTGCGAGGTGCCGGTACGCATCACAGGTCACATGTGCCGGCACGTTGGAATCTTCAAAGCGGTCCTTAAGGGAAGGTTGCTTCCCAGGACCACGGACTCCAATGGGTTAATGGGTTCAATTCTGTGAAGGGGAATTCTCTCAGAGGAGCCCTAAAGACATATTCTAACATTAAAAGAAGTTGGCAGGGATGGTTCTGGCATATGACCAACTTAATACAATTTTCTTAGATAAATGGAAACACCCACACAGAGAAGTGATGTCAAATGATTTAACATCATCAAAAATTGGACCATAGGAATAGTGCTAAATTAAAAAAACCATATATCTAAAATAAATATCTTTATGACAGAAAAGAAACCAAGGACAAACTAAATATGAGTAAATATATAGTTTACTGAATATAACATACAGGCAACATAAAAACAATATTACATATAGACAATATAAATAAAAATGTGTAATTAGTCGATATAAGTCCTAAGAGATGAATAGAAACTATCCTATAAAATAATTTGCTAAAAAGTGTGTAACGATGCAGTCATGCGCAGTAGAGTCTGCCCGCACCGCAGGAGCGTCCAGCTCTGTATCAGCCGCGGCACGGGCAGTCTCTACTGCGCATGACTGCCCCGCGACTGGCTGGGAGTGGCACTGTGGCCTGTGTAACGGGCTCTTCAACTAGTATGGATATAAACATATTACTGTCTCTTGAGTCTAATAAATGTCATATGTACCATGAAAAAATGAACATAAGCTAATTATAGATCAGGGATGTCCAACTTCAGTACTCGAGGGCCACCAACAGGATGTAAGGATTTCCCAGATTAAGCACAGATGAATTAATAATCAGTGGTTCATTCATCTTGAATGACGCACCTGTGTTTAATCATGGAAATCCTTACATCCTGGCCTATTTCTAGCCATTGAGGACTGAACTTGGACACCCCTGTACTACATAATCTCCACCACTTAACTGCTTCTTTAGTCTCTAAATTGGTGTCATTTAAACTAGAAAAGCATAGGGAAAAGTTATGCTCGTCTTATATGTGTTCAGGCAGCGATACCTAAGTTATATAATCTTAAACTGTAATTGAGGAATGATTGAAGCACCTCTGGGTTAGAGCCAGCAGGGACATATCCACTAAAATCTGTGTCAGGGCTGTCCAAGTTCAGTCCTCAAAGACCACCAACAGTCCAAGATTTAAAGGGACACTAATGTCCCATAAAAAAAAGTTCTACTTTTGTAGGTGTTAAAATAATAGTACGTGCCACAAATCATATCTCACTACAGTTTGAGAGATATTCGCACTGAAAGTTCCCCCTCCCTCTCCTTCTCCTGACATCAGCGTCTAGCTGACAGCAAGAGATCCCGGTCCGGGAAACAGCCGGCAGCTTTGCAGCAGAGCCCAAATTGCATTATTTCAAAAGAATTACTTCACTGGAATGGTCTACAAAGTGTGCCTGGTTTGCAAGCACACTTTGTAGACCGTTCCAACGAAGTAGTTCTTTTTAAATAAAGCAATTTGGGCTCTGCTGAAGAGCCTCCTCGAGTCGCATGACTCGAATTTCCTGCTGTCAGCTTTACATCTGACGTCAGGAGAAGGGGAGGGAGGGGGGAACTTTCAGTGGGAATATCTCACTAAGCATAGTGGTTTGAGAGAGAGGATTTGTGGCACATAGTTTATTATTTTAACATCTACAAAAGTAGAAGAAGTTTTTATGGGGCATTACTGTCCCTTTAAGGATTTCCCTGATTAAGCACAGGTGAGTCATTCATGATGAATGAGCCACTGATTAACTCACCTGTGCTTTATTAGAGAAATCCTTAAATCCTGGCCTGTTGGTGGCCCTTGAAGACTGAACTTGGACAGCCCTGTTATAGATGATGAAGTAGCATGGTTTACCTCTCCAAACTGTATGAGAAGGTGTCCGAGTAGAGTGTGAGTGGCTTCTCTTGATGCTCAATGTAAGTGCCACTGATTCTCTGATGAAGAATCAGTAAAACACAAAATGCACTGGAAAGATTGCTCTGTATCACTATTATCCATCTAGAGGTATTTACGTGTACTCAGAGTATCATCACATTTATGGATGAGTCTCTTCAGTATTTCATTTCATGAAGTAGCTAAGTGATCATCATCAGGATCTTTCACTGCCAGACTAAAAGGGACGTCTGACCGCTTGGAGCTGACATCTAGTCAAGAGTGGTTAGTGGAGATGCTTCTGCCCACAGTCCTCACATATCTATTAGAACTACTGTCTACATAACTGGGACTTGGCTGAGACCACCAACATAGGGGAATCCCTTTTATCCAGCAGATTGTTTCCGCTAAACATCAGCGGCACTTACATTGAACATCCATTAGGGGACGACTGAGGACAGGAGACAGGAGAAGCCACACACACATTCTAGTCAGACACCTTCTCATACAGTCAGGAGAGGCAATCCATCTACTTCATCATCTATAATTAGCTTATGTTCATTTTTTTCATCGTACATACAAAGTTTATCAGACACGAGACAGTAATACGTTTATATCCATATATTCTCCATTCATCTGTTTGGCTTTATATGGACTGATTAGTGATTATACATTTTTATTTATCTTGTCTATATGTAATATTGTTTTTATTTTGCTTGTATGGTTATATTCAGAAAACTATATATTTCCTTAAATATAGTTTGTCCTTCTTGGGTTTTTTTCCTCAGTGTCATAAAGTCATTTATTTTAGATATATGGATTGCTACATATAGCGCTCTTCCTATGGTGCGGTTTTAGATTAGTAATGTTACAGACTTGTTCTTACTAATTTTGTTAGTATTGTAGCTTGCTCTCATTTGTGGCTTCATTTATACCGGTATATTGTACTTAATTTTTTAAGCAGAGCGCCTCACCCTCCACATACTTTCCTTGATTTAACATCATGTATCACTTAGTGCAGGAGTGTTTTCATTTGTGTGGGTTCACCGTGGTGGTGGTAGTGGTTCCACGAGTGTCAAGGCTATACAAAAGAATGACTTGAATGATCACAGATTCCTGGACAATTAGATTCACAGCTGAAAAGACACTGGATACAGTCTTAAAAATACTGTTTTCAGTAGTGGGGGATGTTTTTTGTTTGGGTATGAAATGCAGTTGATGAGCTGATTCCTT
This sequence comes from Rhinophrynus dorsalis, assembly GCA_037306005.1. NCBI lineage: Eukaryota > Metazoa > Chordata > Amphibia > Anura > Rhinophrynidae > Rhinophrynus > Rhinophrynus dorsalis. Next base: position 443,952,046 of record CM074723.1, read on the forward strand.
TGACATCACACAATCAGGAAGCGAACCTTTACACTTGGATGCAGTAAACACATTGTAGTAGCATTTCTTTGTAGATGACGCTATTTCGGCTCTGTTGAAGAGCTGTCTGGTCAAATTACCAGAATCTCGATCTGTCAGCTAGAGCGGTGACATGAATAAAAGAGAATGGGGAACTTTAAAAGCTTATAAATCTTAAAATATGCACATTTAAGCAATGGGATCTACTGCATTTCATTAATTTTTTGGATATGAATAATATTAAACCTTCATACATCTATCTAGGTATTACTATCCCTTTAAATTGGTGATAATGTTTATTTGACCCCTCTGGTGCAGATGATTTACCCCACAATTGCTTCACCTTGATTTTATGCAGTATTTCATCCTTCTGGACAAAGCACCCGTTCCTCTCTCTGTTAATTTTCCAATGAGCGGCAACAAGTAGACAACAGGAAGTGAGTGCTCTTTGATAATTGTCTGAGCGAGCTAACAGTGTTCCACTTCAGCCAATTAGAATGAGGCAGTGACATTCAATTATAAACATCTCTTCATTCTCAAACCAAAGGGGATTCACTAAGCAGTGATAAAGAGGTGATAAAGTAGAGATGATTTCTCCCGTTTATCACTTCTCCAATTTGCACTATGCACTAATTTGAATATGTTCCCTAGAATATAATGGGAACTGGAGAAGTCATCTCTACTCTATCACCTCTTTATCACTGTTTAGCGAATCTCCCCCCACATGTATTTAGGATCAAATCGGCTGCACGATAGCTAAACATTCCCATTAACTTAAATGGGGCTTTTAACCCTTGAATACTATAGAGGTCTCCAGAGTATTGTAAAGGCCAGTTTGTTGAATGTTTATTTTTCCTACGTGGTGCAAATAGTTTACCCCAGAATTACATTGGTTCTAAGGACAACAACCTCATGAAGTATCAATCTGCTCATAAAAAATATTATTTGCTGACAATGTAAATATCATACAGTAAAAAAAACACTCATACATGTGAAATACAGCTCATTGTAAAACCAGAAGATTGTCCCCTTGGTTCCAGCAAGTTCGGCATGAAAAAAGTGAATCCTCAAGTACATGTTTAACCCTTTAAAGGGATAGTAAAACTTAAAATGTAAAAAAATATATGTTGTAGGGTTTATCCTCCTGAGTAAAACAAGGGTACTCCCACTGCTGAGAGATATTTTATTAAAAAATTATAACAGCTCAAACTTGAATTTTTAGGTGCAATATCACAGTGGCCTGAAAATTTACAGTGGCACTTTTGCTACACCATCCTATGGACAGCTCTGGTCTGTAGACCATAAATCTCCATAGGATGGTGTGGCAACAGCGCCACTGTAAATTTTCAGGCTACTGTGATATTGCACCTAAAAAATTAAAGTTTGAGCTGTTATAATTTTTTTTATAAAATATCTCTCAGCAGGGGGAGTACCCTTGTTTTACTCAGTGGGATAAACCCTACAACATATATTTTTTTACATCTTAAGTATTACTATCCCTTTAAGTGCCAAAGGGGGTATGCAATACATTTCAAAGGCTTTCGCTGATCTTGCTAACTCCTGCATGGAAGTTCAGATAGTGCAAAAACAAGGGAAACACACTACCCTGTATGGCCAACCAGAATTAGACAATAAACAATAAATTAATCATGTTTGCCAGTGAGTTATCCAGTGCATGTTTTGCAGTGTGTTTCACACTCTCCTGGTAATCACACATGCACATATTGCCCACTGGTACCCACAGACTCACATATACCATGTCTTTCCCCAAGCTTGTTCAACTGCCCTTAGACCCAAACATACTGCCTGCTTCCCCAGCCTTGATCCACTGTCCACTGGTATCCATAGACCCACAAATACACTCAGCATTGTTTCTTTGTCTCACTGGTACCCGTAGAACTACTAATGCATTGCCTGCTTCCCCAAGCTTGTTCAGCTTGTAGTCACAGAACCACACATGCAGTTTTTGACACCTCAGCCTTGTTTCACTGCCTGTGGGTTGTCAGTGAACAACACATACACTGTCTGACAACCCAGCCTTGGTCATCTGTCTGTCACGGTGCCCGTGATTCATGCTGTTCTGTGTCTGTCACTTGTTGAGTATTCCTGATTGGCTGTCTGCTATTAGCCCTCCTCACACAGCCTTTTTAAACCTAGATTGAGCACTTCCAGGTTGCCCTTTCGTGGTGTTTCTGACTCCACTTGGCCTGATCTGCATGTCAGGCTTCTGGGCCTGCTGTTCCTGCGTTCTGGTGTTCCAGTGCTCTTATGTTCCTGTATGCTAGTGTTCCGGTGTTCCAGCACCTAGCGGGTTAATCTACTGAGTTCCTGAGTCTCCTGCCTGCCGCTTCTCCAGCTGGTTCGCTTTGCACCGGCGGTTCCGGTGGTTCCAGCCATCTGTCAGTGCATCAGTCTCGTCCCGGTGGACTCCCCGTTGGAGTGTAGGGCTCCTGCTCTAGCCCCGTCGCTCCGGCGACATTGTTCTTTTCGCTGCTGCTTATCTGTTGGTCCCAGCGTGAGGACGCTGGTTTACTCCATTAAACCTGGTTGCGATATACACTGTTGGTTCCAGCGTGCGGACGCTGGTTTACTCCATTAAAACCTGGTGGCGACATTTACTGTTGGTCCCAGCGTGAGGACGCTGGTTTACTCCATTAAACCTGGTTGCGATATACACTATTGGTTCCAGCTTGCGGACGCTGGTTTACTCCATTATACCTGGTTGCGATATACACTGTTGGTCCCAGCGTGCGGACGCTGGTTTACTCCATTAAAACCTGGTGGCGACATTTACTGTTGGTCCCAGCGTGCGGACACTGGTTTACTCCATTAAACCTGGTGGCGACATTTACTGTTGGTCCCAGCGTGCGGACACTGGTTTACTCCATTATACCTGGTTGCGATATACACTGTTGGTCCCAGCGTGTGGACGCTGGTTTACTCCATTAAAACCTGGTGGCGACATTTACTGTTGGTCCCAGCGTGAGGACGCTGGTTTACTCTATTAAACCTGGTTGCGATATACACTGTTGGTTCCAGCGTGCGGATGCTGGTTTACTCCATTAAGCCTGGTTGCGATTTACACTGTTGGTTCCAGCGTGCAGACGCTGGTTTTCTCCATTAAACCTGGTTGCGATGCTCTGTTGGTCCCAGCGTGCGGACGCTGGTTTACTCCATTAACCTGGTGGCGATATTTATTGTAGGTCCCAACGTGCGGACGTTGGTTTGCTCCTGAGCTATCCAGTACTGAGGCTAGGTCGCTGTCCACTCCTATGCAGTCGTCCGATTTTCCCTGGCAATAGACTTCTGCTGAGTAAGACCTTTGTTCCTATTCCTCTCTGCTGTCATAGTCATCTGACAGCTGGTCTACTCGTTCTGGCTGCCCTGCCCGGTATTGGTAAGGCCGGTAGAACCTTTGTCGTTACCATCCTTAAGGTTGCCTTACCCGGTATTGGCAGGGCCGGTAGAGCCTACACTCAGTACTCCTTTGGGCTGCCTTGCCCGGTATCAGTAAGGCTGGTAGAACCGGTATATGTCATCTCACGGTTGCCTTACCCGGTATAGGCAAGGCCGGTAGAGCCTGTCATTAAAACTGTCATTTGGGTTGCCTTGCCCGGTATTGGTAAGGCCGGTAGAACCGATGTAAGTCATCTCACGGTTGCCTTACCCGGTATAGGCAAGGCCGGTAGAGCCTGTTATTGCTACTGTCACTTGGGTTGCCTTGCCCGGTATTTTAGGCAAGGCCGGTAGAACTTATTGTATTGACTATTATTGTTGTATTGTTATGTATGTTTCCCTATGGGGATTGCCTTAACTTTTCAATAAAGTTATGTTTTTACCAAACCTTACGTCTGAGAGTCTTTAAAAACCGTGACACTGTCCCACGCGTAGCCACTGAACTGTTCATACTGTGTCATACTCCAGCCTGGTTCCACTGTCTCACTGGTCGTCATAGAACTACATGCACACTTCCTGCTTCCCAAGCCTTGTTCCACTGGTAGTCATTCTCCTGGCAACTTGTCCTGCATGTCAACTTATATCAGTCCAGTAAAGTTTTTCTCAGGTTGACACTGGCAGGAATCTTGGGGTTCAACCCAGTGGTTGTGCTGGCATGAAACAGTAACTATTTCACTACAGTGTCCCCTCTGCATTTCTAGTCAAGCTCCATCTGTTACTGGGATCCACCAGCAGCACTAGCAAGCTGCCCTGACACACCTATATTTCTGGTATCCATTTTTATTTCAAACAATAGTTTGAGGTATTTAGATTTATTTATTTGTCAGTTTAGGCAAATAGGCTACTACTGGCTGACAAGGAGGGGTAGCTGGGATTGAGAAAATTTGGTATCTGGCAGGCATGCCTGGTAGATTTGTACTAACTGCCAAATACACAAAGTTAAACATCCATCTCATAAACTACTTTCCAAATAGAAAATGATTAACAAAAACATTTCCGTGATTATAAGCAGAGCCCTGCTGGAAAGAAGAAGCAGAGTTCTGAAATTAAATGCATGTGCATGGCGGGTGCTCACTCACACCGTGTCAGTAATACAATATGAAGAGCGACATTTCCTACTACCTTGCAGATCCCTGGGTTGTTGCTTTGGCAAGCCGGGGACGCCATTCCTTTGGTATGCTGCACTATTGTTTCAGGGTATCTTGGGACATGTGTTTTTAAAAATACTTGTCTTAAGGGAGTACTTTAAGGAGCAAAGTATTCAGTGTAAATATTAAGATGACACGTGCTACAATGTACGTGCAAATAAGTACAATTTTAGAACATCAGATAAGACCAACATTAGGATATGCTCCTGTTAGAGTGGGATGACAGCTATGCGTGCAAAGTAACAACTTTACTGAAAGGTCAGTCACCTGTGTATACTACACATCTAGGTATGTGTTTACGCATAAAGGTGACTGAACTGCATCATTTCCTTAATACAACTGCTGCTTACTACATCTGTCTTACATCTGTTAACAACATGTATTAAAATACCAGTTATCTTTGTATAAAAACATGGTAATCATTTTCTTATTTTTTTGCATGCAAATTGTTATAAAGTTTGGGGCAAAAAGTTAAGCAATATTGTGTTTTCAGAAAATAAAACACATGTATGTATATATATATAGATACACACACACACAGACCTACACATATGTGTGTGTAATATATAGTGAGAAGAACACACTTAAAATGTACAACATACCTGGGTGCTAGAGTGGCAGGCTACATACAACACCGATGCAGAGGATGCTGAACTAATCACAGGACTTGAATGTAACCCTCTGAGTGCCAGGGGGGTATGTCCATACCCTCTGGCACTCAAAGGGTTAACATATCAGTGTTTCAGTCTCAATGCTATTACTGTCTTGCAGTCACCATATCAGTTTCTCTGGGTGTCTGTCTCTCTCTGTCTCTTGTGCACTCTCTCGTACACGTTGCTCTCTGAGTGCATTCTGTTTGCGTGCTTTCGTGGGTGCGCTGTCTCGCGTGTCTCTTACATGGGCTCTAGCTTATGTGCTCTGTCTTGCGTGTCTCTTACATGGGCTCTAGCTTATGTGCTCTGCCTCGCATGTCTCTTACATGGGCTCTAGCTTATGTGCTGTGTCTCACGTGTCTCTTACATGGGCTCTATCTTATGTGCTCTGTCTTGCGTGTCTCTTACATGGGCTCTATCTTATGTGCTCTCGTGTGTCTCTTATACGGGCTCTGTCTTATGTGCGTTGTCTCGCGTGTCTTTTACATGGGCTCTTACATGGGCTCTATCTTATGTGCGCTGTCTTGCGTGTCTCTTACATGGGCTCTGTCTTATGTGCGCTGTCTTGCGTGTCTCTTATATGGGCTCTATCTTATGTGCTCTGTCTTGCGTGTCTCTTACATGGGCTCTATCTTATGTGCTGTGTCTCGTGTGTCTCTTATACGGGCTCTGTCTTATGTGCGCTGTCTTGTGTGTCTCTTACATGGGCTCTATCTTATGTGCGCTGTCTTGCGTGTCTCTTATATGGGCTCTATCTTATGTGCTCTGTCTTGCGTGTATCACGATGCCCGTGCTCCCTGTGTTTCTTTCTGTCAGTTTTCGCTATACTGTGCTCCCATTGGTTGATCTACGTTTGGCCTGCCCAGTATGGCCTTTATATACTGGGCTCTGGCACCTATCCGGTGCCCTTTCGTGGTGTTCCTGTACCAGTGCCTTCTTGAGCTTTGTGGATTCCAATGTACCGAATTTGCTTGTTTGACTACTCTGCTTCTTGTCTCCTGCTCCTGTGATTCGACCCAGCCTGGCTGATGTTCCTGCTCTGTGATCTGACCTGGCTTGTCTGAAGTTCCTGCTCCGTGATCCGACTCGGCTTGTCTGACGTTCCTGCTCCGTGACTCGACCTGGATTTCCTGTTCCAGTGTTCGCTGTGTCGCTTGGTCGACATTCTGATTTCCACGTTGCCTGGGGCCTAGTATCCATTACTGCGACAGCAGTGAGACAGTTGCTGTGTCCTCCTTTAACTCTTGCAGAGCCTCCGAGTTGCCTCCATTACTGCTACGGCAGTGTGCCATTGGCTGAGTCCTCCGGTAACTCTTGCAGAGCCTCCGTGTTGCCTCCGTTACTGCTACTGCAATGTGCCATTGGCTGAGTCCTCCGTTAACTCTTGCAGAGCCTCCATGTTGCCTCCATTACTGCTACGGCAGTGTGCCATTGGCTGAGCCCTCCATTAACTCTTGCAGAGCTTCCGTGTTGCCTCCATTACTGCTATGGCAGTGTGCCATTGGCTAAGCCCTCCGTTAACTCTTGCAGAGCTTCAGTGTTGCCTCCTTTACTGCTACGGCAGTGTGCCATTGGCTGAACTTTCCGTTAAGCTCTTGCAGAGTCTCAGTGTTGCCTCCGTTACTGCTACTGCAGTGTGCCATTGGCTGAGCCCTCCGTTAACTCTTGCAGAGCTTCAGTGTTGCCTCCATTACTGCTACGGCAGTGTGCCATTGGCTGAGCCCTCCGTTAACTCTTGCAGAGCTTCAGTGTTGCCTCCGTTACTACTACGGCAGTGTGCCATTGGCTGAACTTTTCCTTAAGCTCTTGCAGAGTCTCAGTGTTGCTTCCGTTACTGCTACGGCAGTGTGCCATTGGCTGAACCTTCCGTTAAGCTCTTGCAGAGTCTCAATGTTGCCTCCGTTATTGCTACGGCAGTGTGCCATTGGCTGAACTTTCTGTTAAGCTCTTGCAGAGTCTCAGTGTTGCCTCCATTACTGCTAAGGCAGTGTGCCACTTGCTGAGTCCTCCGTTAAGCTCTTGCAGAGCATCTGTTTTGCCTCCGTGACTGTAACGGACCCTAGGCCGTTACTTGGCCCTGATTTATAAAACTACGGCAGCCCGCTGCCTAAGGGTCATTTTGGCGGCCCGTGGATCAGAGTCTGACTGTTTGGTTGGGGTTACGTGGAGAACAGCTCCTCCAAAAGACTGAATTCACGGGTAGAACGGAGCTGTAGGCTGGCTGCTATGCGGGGCAACCTGTACAGAAAAACCCCATAGACTTTACATGGGAAAGTAGGCAGCTCCCTGATTGGCCAGTCTGAGTTAAAGGGACTCCATTGACTCTGCATGGGGAAAAGTAGGCGCCCCTTGGATTGGCCAGTTAGCTGCCCGCCCACTGGTTCCGATTGGCTGAGACAGCATTGATGATCTTGGCCAGGATTGGCCATCGGATTCCAGGCTCCTGATTGGCCAGGGGTTGAAGCGGAATATTCAAAGATGCTTCAACACCCTGGCCATTGTGTAAAGATGTGTATTCGAGTCCCTCATCCTTTTGTCACAGTATTTACCCCTCATCAGTCCCTTTGTATGAATAATGTAATCATGTCTGGCCCTTTGTGTTATGTTTACACCATCTGTCACTGTCCATTGTCTAGTATTGTATCTTGATGTGGTTCACCATGTATATAAGACTGGAAGTTTGTACAATAAAGTGTGTGCAGTTTGAACTTGAACTGGCTCCTGTCTCTCTGTTGCTGGATGGTATCAAGGGACTTCTGTTGTCCCCCATCCTAGGAAGAACTGCTGCTGGAAGAACCTGTGGAGCTGCCTACTTGTAGCTGACCCCTGGAGGGAGAAACCTGGAACGACGGCCTGAGTCCAACCCAAGGACTTGGGTATCCGTTACTCTGGTGGCAAGCGGTTGGATCGAACTGAAACCAGCCCAGCAGGGGGAGATATAGCCGCTGGCTTGACCCCGGTTTCAGCAACAGTTTGTGGGATCTTTTCTCTCACTCCACTGAGGGGATCCAGCCGGTTACTGATGGCAGCGCTAGAACCCTGGGACTATGTTGCGCCCAACTGGAGACAGACGGAGGAGCTACTGGCGCTGCGCTGGTCGCTGTTGGGGGACAATCCTTTACCAGAGTGGGAAGAATGTCTTGCCTGCTATGTCGAAGAGGAGGTTCGTCTGCAAGACCGGTACACAGCCTTTCGCCATAAAGCGGAGCGGAAGGGCTACAGCTGGGCACCACCCTATGGCGTCCTGGATGGCTATGGAAACGGCGGCCCTGGAATAGAATGGGCGCTCTTGTGGGACGACCACAACTTTGGCAGCAAGGAGGACGGCCGTTTTTGGGATATCCGGGATGCCCGTGAGGGGATGCTGCGTCTCTATGACGCTCCAGAGCTGGAGGGGGAACTTTGTGACCTTGCGGAGCAGGAGTGGCATCTGGAGAGAGCATACCAGAGTCTGTTCCGGAAGGTAGAAAGGCATGGTACAGGAGAGGGACCACGGACAGCCCACCTGTATCCTGCACCATCGGAAGAGATGTCTATGCTACCCAACCTTCCCTGCCATAGCGGCTCTGTCTCCACCGTTGAACATCCAGTCAAGGAGTCCTGCGATCCTGTGTTGTGGAGGGTGCAGAAACTGCTGCTGTGCCTAGGACCCAACCCGGCGGAAGAAACAGTGGCCCAACTCACAATGGCGGTAGAGCAGCACTACTGTCAAGAACTCCGGCGCTCCGGTAATGACCTTGCCATGGGAAGTGGGACTGAGATCTTTCCCAGTGGCAATATGGATCGTGAACTGGTGAGGGAGGAGGTGTGCCTCACCAGCAATTCTGACTATTTCCCTGCAAACCCTACGGTGGTGGGTGGAAGAAAACTCATTGACCCCTTGTCAAGGGAGACTGACCTGAGGAATGGGACTGTGGTCTTCCTCGAGGCAGAAAATGGCCCCACGGATGGGGCCCTGGAAGAAGAGAACTCCAGTGGACTGCAAGAGAGCAGTATTGCTGGCGATTGTATTGTCCCTATGGACGGTGAACTGGTGGGTGGGAATGCGTTCCCCACCAGCCCCCCTGTGACCCCTGGCCTGGTGAGTAGGAGCGAGCTCACCAGGGCCTGGGAAACCCCTGCTGCGGTGGACGACACACCGGTCCCCACCAGCAGCCCCGCTCCGTTCCCTGAGGATGTTGCCCTGGAGAAAGAGGGAAGTGTGCTATCCCGGTGCATGCACACAATTGCCAGGAGGATTGGACAGGTGTTCCTCCTTCGAACGAAAAGAGGCCCGGAAGTGGATGGCCTAGCAGAAGAGGAGCCCAGCAGGCCACCTCAAGGCAATGCTGCTATGGCCCCTAGTATTCCTGAACTGGTGAGGGAAAAGGCATGTCTCACCAGCAACCCTGCATTTTGCCCAGAGAACCCCATACCTGCGAGTGGGAGAGAACTCTCCAGTCCCCCTTTAACCCCTGGCCTGGTGGGTGGGAGCGAGCCCACCAGGCCCTGTGAAAATACCGCTGTGATGAGTGGGACAACAGTCCTCATCCACAGCCCACCGCTTGTTGCCCGTTTGCCTGAGTCCCCAGCCTTGGTGAGTGGGACCACTGTCCTCACCAGGGATGTTGGGGTGTCCCCTGGATTCCTTTGCCCCAGCCTGGTGGGTGGGAATGCATTCCTCACCAGGCCAGCCGTTATCCCAGCCTCAGGGAGTGGGACCACCGTCCACCCTGGGGGCTATTTGATTTACCCTAGTGAATCCATTTGCCCTGGATTGGTGAGTGGGAGTACACTCCTCACCGGTCCTCTGGATGCCCCTACCCTGGGCAAGAGGTCCACCAGTTTTGACAACAGCCCTTTGCATATTGCCTCAACTCAGGAGAGTGGGAGCAGCTTCCTCTCCTGCCACCATGGGGCACTTGCCAAACCAAAATGGGGAGGTGTGCCCATCGCCCCACAGCCTTGTAAGAGCACAGAGAACCCAGTGGCCAGTAGGACTCCTCTGCATGGACTGTTTATGGACCCTGAGCCACTGGCCCCAGACCCAGGAGGACCTGACCTCAGCTCTGTCGGGGGCATGGCCCATGAGAGACCTCCCAACTTGGTGCCAGCCAGGACCAAGAGGCACCGGGTTTCATGGCCCAGGACGAAAAGGGCCCAGTTTAACCCTTGGCCCACGACAAGGGGCGCATCTGCTGTTTACTGGCCCGGACAAAGGGCCCAATGCTTTCCCTGGCCCGGACAAGGGGCTCCAGCCTTTACCTGGCCCGGACAAGAGGCTACCCTTCTCCACGCAGCAATGTGTCGGACCTCCCAAGCCAGCGTTCATCCAAGCTGTCTCTGGCTTGGGTCTCGAAGGGGGGGGAAATGTAACGGACCCTAGGCCGTTACTTGGCCCTGATTTATAAAACTACGGCAGCCCGCTGCCTAAGGGTCATTTTGGCGGCCCGTGGATCAGAGTCTGACTGTTTGGTTGGGGTTACTTGGAGAACAGCTCCTCCAAAAGACTGAATTCACGGGTAGAACGGAGCTGTAGGCTGGCTGCTATGCGGGGCAACCTGTACAGAAAAACCCCATAGACTTTACATGGGAAAGTAGGCGGCTCCCTGATTGGCCAGTCTGAGTTAAAGGGACTCCATTGACTCTGCATGGGGAAAAGTAGGCGCCCCTTGGATTGGCCAGTTAGCTGCCCGCCCACTGGTTCCGATTGGCTGAGACAGCATTGATGATCTTGGCCAGGATTGGCCATCGGATTCCAGGCTCCTGATTGGCCAGGGGTTGAAGCGGAATATTCAAAGATGCTTCAACACCCTGGCCATTGTGTAAAGATGTGTATTCGAGTCCCTCATCCTTTTGTCACAGTATTTACCCCTCATCAGTCCCTTTGTATGAATAATGTAATCATGTCTGGCCCTTTGTGTTATGTTTACACCATCTGTCACTGTCCATTGTCTAGTATTGTATCTTGATGTGGTTCACCATGTATATAAGACTGGAAGTTTGTACAATAAAGTGTGTGCAGTTTGAACTTGAACTGGCTCCTGTCTCTCTGTTGCTGGATGGTATCAAGGGACTTCTGTTGTCCCCCATCCTAGGAAGAACTGCTGCTGGAAGAACCTGTGGAGCTGCCTACTTGTAGCTGACCCCTGGAGGGAGAAACCTGGAACGACGGCCTGAGTCCAACCCAAGGACTTGGGTATCCGTTACAGTGACTACTACAGCAGTGTGTCTTAGTCTCAGTTACTGTTCTGGCGGAGTGCAAGTGCTCTGGTCTCCATTATTGCACTACAGTCTCCTATGTGCGCTATTCTACCATACTGGGCGTTACAGAGAGAACTCACCACAGACTTCTCTGCACAGAGACTGATTACACCTATTGGAGAACTTTAACCCATGCTGAACTGTCGCTATGGGTATTCAACCATTCCTGCCTGACCTGTGTCAGTATAAGACCACTCTGAACTCTCTAGTTATACTGGACCTGTGTAGGCATATGCACAAATAACCTGTCTTGTGTCTGTATTATTCTGCTAAGTACTACAGGGCCTGTGAGGGTTATCTTATTATTTATGATTTCAATAAAACTGTGTTTTATCCTAAACCACTGTGTCTGAGTGTTGAACAAACCGTTTCACTGTGTCTCTTACATGGGCTCTATCTTATGTGCTCTGCCTTGCGTGCCTCTTACATGGGCTCTATCTTATGTGCTCTGTCTTGTGTGTCTCTTACATGGGCTCTATATTATGTGCTCTGTCTTGCATCCATGCTGTCTTGCACGCTGTATGTATCTCTTCCATACTGACTCTCTTGTATGCATTCTCTCTGTGTATTGCATGTGCTGTCTTACACACACTCTCTTCCATTGGCTCTTTCACTGTCTGATTTATGTGCCTCTTTTCCTCTCTTTCAGTGTTTGGCATTTTATCGCTTTATCTGTCCCTTATGTACGTTTGTGTGGTTCTGTCTGTCTTTACATGTTTGTCTTCTATCTGCCTGTCTCCATCAGTTTGAGGGTGATGTAAATTCAGATTCAACAGCTGAAAACCCACATGTTCCTAACTCCTACTTTAGTCTGTGTAATTAGAGTCTCACATGTTCCTCTAAGGGTGAGATGTTCAGAAAGTGGTGCTAACTGAAATTGTGTGTAATCAGAATAAAAACGTTCTTACACCATGATCCGTCAATTCTCAGACATGTTTCCGTCATTTTTTGCATCCAATTCCGCCATCTCCATCAAAAGGAAAAAGCCGTCTAAAAGTGGGTGTGGTTTAATCTTCCATCATAATGTAAGGTATTTTCAGAAAAAATATTCGTTTGAATGTCTTTTTTTTGTCTGATTAACGTCATTTGCTTCCGGTATAATAAAAATGGTCTAAACTTGGAGAAGACAAATTAAAGTACTGAGTAGCAATTTTTCTTTTCAAAGACAAAAAAAGGGTCTTTGTTTCTTTGAAAATTTTCGTTTCAAAGACAAAATCAAAGACAATATATAAGATCAGCATTTTTAACGGCAAAGTTCAATGAGATATTCTTACCATCATTTTTTATTCTTTAAATGAATTTTCAAATGTGACGGATTTACTTCTGAAAATATTGTCCTTGTTTTACCACCAACTCATGATCCGACAAGTTTTTCATTATGATGACTTTTTGAACATCTCGCCCTAAGAGTCTGAAACATTTGTCATGTTGATACACTGGGGCTTATGCACTAAGGTGTGATAAAGAGGTGATAAAGTAGAGGTAACTTCTCCAATGATATAATTTCTCCAGTTCCTATGTTATTCTATGGAGCCAATACACTAAGATTTGGAAATTTTAGTGCATAGGTTCTATAGATAAGAACTGGAGAAGTGATATCATTGGAGATAATCTCTGCTGTATCCCCTCTTTATCACACCTTAGTGCATCCCCCCCTCTTGTGTATTTATATTGTGGGCACAGAGCTAAGATTAAGAAAATGCATAATTAGGATGTGTCGTTTTTTTCACTTTGGCAAACAGCAGATTCTAGGAAATCAAAACTATACTTCCCAGAATGCATTTTCTACATCTCCGCCCTACTGTCACCCGTGGTTGTGTGTGACAGTCAAATGACATAGTGTCACTGGTGGTCCATAGTACCATGTAGTGTGACACCATCAGGAAATCTCGAACAGCAGACTTAAAACTGCACTTTTACATCAAAGTAGACTATTCCTGAATTTAAATTCTACATTAACCACTCAATGACCAGTCTTACGGCTGTCAGTTAAGGACCACAGGGATTTTTTTTTTTTGCTATATGGATTCAAGGGTTAGCACGGGGACCCCTGAATTCTATGACGTGCCAAGACCGTCTCTGGTCCTTAACGCAAGTTTAGCCTTGACAGTCCTGGCACGTCATGGGTCCTTAAGGGGTTAAATCATAAAAATAAGCAAAATTGTCACATGGAGAAGCTCATAACCTATAACTTTTTATTGACAAGCATATTTCAAATTGCTCAATACCCCTCTGGCATTAAAAGGGTTAAAAGGATAGCAATACTTAAAATGTAAAAATATACATACTGTAGGATTCATCCTCCTGATTAAAACAAGGGAACACCCACTTCTGAGAGGTGTTTTATTGAAAAGTAATTGCAGCTCAAACTTGGATTTTTTTAGGTCTAATATCTAAATGGTCTGAAATTGTACAGTGGCACTGTTGCTACACCATTCTATGGAGATTTATGGTCAACTGACCAGATCTGTCCATAGGATGGTGTAGCAACACTGCCACTGTACACTTTCAGGCCATTGAGATACTGCACCTTAACTTCAAGTTTGAGCTTAAGTAACTTTTGAATAAAACACCTCTCCGCAGTGGGAGTCCCTTTGTTTTACTCAGGAGGGTAAGCCTTACAATATATATTTTGGTACTCTCCCTTTAAAGGGAAAAGCAGGGTGAAGTCTTCTGCCTAGTTCAGTTTTAAAAAACTGTCAGAAGCTGTCATGTCCACCTCTATGAATCTGACATCTAGGACTAAGTGAAGATGTTATCTCTTGAACAAAGGCACAAAGCTAAAATTCATAGGGGCCATTTGGATTTTCTGACCCTAGTAAGGCAATTAGGAGTTATTTTTAGGAGTTTCTTCTCTTTTAAGTCCAAAGTAACAGGCGATAAGGAGTAATGTCTACATAGAATCCAGCCCATGACATGAAATGCTTCTATATAAGATAGTAACTAGCACAGTAATGCAGCTGAACCAGTAATAGGAATTCAGAGCCTGTGGAATTGTTACGTCAGTGTCAATCCTCAGTGTGCTTAGTGATCCAGAAAATGTGTGCTTTCTACATGAAAAAACACACCTGAGAACATCCACATGTCACAACAGATAAAAACTTGATTTTGTTTTAAAATGTCACGGACACCATGGGGCAATTTGCAGTGTGCAAAAATGCAGTGACTTTGGAGCAAGCCAACTATACTGTTGGGGGGAGAGGGCTATCACTGATTTCAGTTGGAGTTTTAACCTCTTGAGTTCTAGAGAGGCATCTAACATTCAAGGGGTAAAAAGCCCCATCAAAGACAATTTTTATTTCCCCGCTATGGTGCAGCTGGTATGCTCCAGAATCACTCCAGCTTTGCTTTTTCCATGAGAAAGCATGGTGGCAATGCTACCAGAAGTTTAGGTGCTTTATGTCTTAGTATAATCTGGTTCTAGGTTTACCTGTTCAATTTATTATTCAGTGGCATCTTTTTACATTCAGTTTTGGGCCACTTTAAAGGGATAGTAATACTTAAAATGTAAAAAAAAAATATGTTGTAGGGTTTATCCCCCTGAGTAAAACAAGAGTACTCCCACTGCTGAAAGGTGTTTCATTCAAAAGTTATTAATTTTTAAAGTTGAATTTTTTAGGTGCAATATTACAGTGGCCAGAAATTGTACAGTGGCACTGTTGCTACATGATCCTATAGACAGCTCTGGTCCCGGGACCATAAATCTCCATAGGATGGTGTAGCAACAGCACCACTGTACAATTTCACGCCACTGTGATATTGCACCTAAAAATTCAACTTTGAAAATGAATAACTTTTGAATGAAACACCTTTCAGCAGTGGGAGTACCCTTGTTTTACGCAGTGGGATAAACCCTACAACATATTTTTTTTTACATTTTAAGTATTGCTATCCCTTTAACAGCTAACTTTTGTCACTCCTTGCTAGATTATTCCTTGAACCATGACTTTACAATTAGAATTGGTCTGTGATGCTTATTGCTGACACAGTCTGCCTCCAGTTTTAATTAATGTATTTTACCAGGAAGGGCACTCTGAGATTGTTTCTCGTTTTCAAGTATGTCCTGGGAACTCATTTTATCAGAAGGGAGAAAGGCTGAGGTGACCCAGCCAGGCCTAGAACCTGCAACTCTGTAGTCGGAAGAGATTCTACAGCTGGTGCATTAACCAAAGGAGCTATCTCACTGGCTATTCGAAATCTTCTTCTGGTTCTGATCTGGCTGGACCTACCTCTATGATTTGACCACTTTGGTTCTGACCTGGCCTGCTTGGGATTATCAAGCATTATCCCCCCTCTGGTTCTGGCCTGGGCTTGCGAACAATTATCCATGATCTCCTTCCGCTGTTTCTGACCTTGACCTGCATCTGACCTTGACCTGCCTCAGGCTACCCATGATCTCCCTCTTCTAGTTCTGACCTGTGCCTGCATCTAGCAAGGCAGTACATCAATACATGTTCCCAGCAAGACAATATGCCATTGCATGCCTCCAACAATGCAATACACCATTACCATACCTGGGAACTGTACGGATCTGCCCCAGAGACTCTGTTTTTTAATGTTAATTATCAGGTCTATGGGAACAGAGGCTGATTCTCTGGCTGTGGTGAGTTTCCTTAGAAATTCTGCCTTCTTCTCCTCCTTCCCATTCTGTCCAATCCAATTCCCACCCACTTCCCAGCCCAATCCTGGTTAAGCACAGCCAACACAATTATGACTCGAATCACATCATTAACTTAAAGGGATAGTAATGTTTCATAATAAATGCAGCTCTAATTAATCATCATAGTATTTGGACTTTGGAGAGTGTTATTTCAATTCTGTCAGAGTTGTAGATCCAGAGTAATTCAATGACAAAGTGTCCCCCTCCCTCCCCTTTTACTGATGTCACACTGTTCAGCCAGAGCAGAAGGGAGGTGCCCAGGTAGATTGCAGAGAGGGACAATCTTCAGTTAAGATAAGGGAAAAACCTGAAAAGCTCGTCAAGGGGGGCAGGGATTTCATTGTTTTCATAGGAAGAAGATTGTCCCCTTCTGTTATCTCTCTGGTCTATGGACTGCATTCCACATCTGAGAAGAGATGGCTTACACTAGGTAAAAGGGGCGAGAGGGGGAACTTTGCTTGTGAATATCTTTCAAACCATAAAGGTTTGAGAGATAAGACTTATATCATTCTTCGTGTTTTTTTAATGCCTACAAAATAAAATAAAGTTAAAACGAAGTATTACTATCCCTTTAAGCCTGGTCACAACCCCGTGATCTCTCTACAGGGACTCCACAGGAAGAAGTTGCCAGGTATAACCATTACATGCCATTAGAAGGGCAATACACTTTTACACACAGCCAGCAAAGCAATACACATCTACCTGACACCAGCAAGGCAATAGATCTTCACATACAACCAGCAGGGCAAAATAACATTATATACCACAAGCAATGCAATAATTATTTACATGCCAGTAGCAGAGAACTACACATTTACATTCCATTAACAGAGTAATTCTTCAGTACATGCCACCAGCAGAGCGATACACTATTACATGACAATACACCATTACAGAAACTGATGACCTGGTTCCTTGCTTTGTAAAATATTGCTCCTGTTCAATAACCCCTCTGGGGCACACTGACCTGATGCACAGTTTCTTATGTAGCAGGATTGAATCCCACCTGTCCCTCGTGATGTATTTATAAATGCTTATTGCCTTCAAAAATAATTTTAAAAGCTTGTTAGGCTTTAGATTTTACTGCATGTTACAATGTTACAAAAGCAATGTATTCTGAGACAGAATATTTTTTTCAGACTGTGACAAAAGCAGCATCTTATTTCATATCGAATGTGATGGTGTCATTTCATATCTCTTTAACAACATAACATAGTGAAGAAATGGCATAGAAAATGATTTGCATCCCTTTCAGTACTGTTTCTTTAACACAATTCTTACATTCTGTGTTAACCCCTTAAGGACTACGTGACGTGGTATGACCGTCACGGTCCTTATACCCTTAAGGACCAGTGATGGTCATAGCACATCACATACTTTTTACTTACAGCGATCTACCGGGAGCGCTGTAAGTAAAAAACGGGGCCTAAAATTGATCGCTCCAAGACCGCAGCAATCTCTCTTAGGCCTCCAAGCGGCGCGCCGGTACGCGTAACAGGTCATGTGTACCGGCGCGTCGGCAAAGATCAAAGCGGTCCTTAAGGGAAGGTAACTTCCCTGGACCGCTGGTACTTAAGGGGTTAAAGACAACTCTAATACATTTAGAAGCAATGAGTTGGACGTTTTCATTTTTGTAGTTAGTTTGCTCCAGAACTGCACCTATTTGGCTAGCAGAATTTCACTTATTGTCTTTAGTATTTCATTGCTTGTGCACAGGTGAGTTAATTAAATACCTCAGATTAATTGCACTTAACCCTTAAGGACGAATGACGGTCCTGGACCGTCATGGAATTCCAGGCCCCCCACGCGGCTGCACGCCGTTCAGGGAGTCCAGAATTGGAATGCAAAAAAAAAAAAAAAGCTTAAGTGACCGCACTGTGCGTGCACGGCCAGTCCTTAAGGGGTTAAGCAAGGAAAACCGAAAGACGTAGGGTTTAAGTCAAATATTGGAGATAAAAATGCTGGTAAGGCAAAATGGATACCGACCAACAAAATAAAATGTCTTGGTCAGTGTTCAAATGTCTTATCAGCTGAAAGCACAACGTCCATTTTGTGTGTTAAGTTCCCAAAATGCCGCTAAATAGCAGTATTGGGAACTTCAAAGGAAAAAAAGCTAACGGTCGGTGCCTGACATACTGCCAAGCACTGATCGTTACCTAATCTGTGTTAACCGGCAAAAAACAGAGCTGTCGGGTGTTGAAGTTCAGAGGTGTTTTCAGCCATAAAAACATTATGAAAACACCATAAATTGCAATTCAGATGTCTGCGTTAGCCATGAAAACCCAATAAAGGACTCAAGTTATCTCAGAAAGTTAACACCTACTTTTTTATTTTAACTTGAGTCCCTTATCTCCTGTTTAAACAGCCGACGCAGAAACTTGAATTAAAGAAACCTAAGTCCTCAGTGGATGTATTGATATGGGGCTCGAAGCCCCATATCAATACATCCAAAGTATGAAAAACGTGTCAGACTTGAGTAGAATTACCCTATGAGTGCCAGTGGGGTATAATTACCCCGTCGGCATTCATAGGGTTAACCCGATTAAGTTAAAAAAAAATCACATTACAAGTAACAGTTACCATTAATCCTGATGTCCAGCGGAGTTCTCAGCTTCCTGGCCCTCTTCTGTCCTTCTCTTCAGTCTTCTCTTCGTTCTTCTTTTCTGTCTTCTTTCTTCTCTTGGTGTAAAAAAAAAAAAGACAAGTATAAGTAGAATGTATAACTATCAGGCACACTGACATATGAAGTCTTCTTTCGGATGATTTGGGTCTCAATTAGACCCTTGCCTGTTGCAGTTCCATGTTGGTTTGCTGTTTCTAAGTGACGGTTCTGCATGTGGTCCACAGTTCTTCAGTCACTTACATACAAAAGAGGAGGATTTCAATGCTGCATCCCAGTTTTAAGGGAATGTGGCTGTGTGTTTAACTGGAGGGAGGAATATGGTGGTATCAAGTTTCCTTTCTGTTCAGTTGTAACAATAAAGTTTTCTTTGCTGCTGAGGGTGGCAGTAAGGAAGGATTATAGCATAATATTCGCCTCTGTGTCTTTAATAAAATTCCCACTTTCCATCACAAATGTTAGGAAGATCCACAAATTATACTGTGTATTAGCAGGTAAAAGAGGAAGTTCCGGTAAATAGACTAATACTCATTTTGGAGGCAAAAAGGCTTAGAAAATTCTCATTTTACAGTTACGAAGTTAAGGTTGAACTTGATGGACTTGTGTGCTTTTTAACCTAATTTAGTATGTTACCTGGCAGCAGCCATGTGTGATAATGTTAGAGTCTGTCGTCAGAGGTAGGAAGTTGGTCTCACTGTAAGGGACTGCAGGATAGTGTAGAGCTGAATGGTTCACTTAAACTCTGTGCCCCATCACAACTGCACCCCCTGTAGTTACTCCACTGTACACATCTCCCCCAATGAGTGCAATGTATCAGTATAATCCATTTGTTGTTATTGTAACCATAAGGTTTTGTAGATTGCAGCTTTTTTTCATATATTCTACTAGTGTAAAAGCCCGTGTACACGGGTCAAGGTCCAGGTAATGTTAACCCTTTGAGTGCCAGAGGGGTTTGCAACACATTTCTTTGCAATGCGTTGCATACCCCTCTGGCACTCAAATGGTTAAGAGACTACTACCTCACTGCTCCACACGATGTAGTCTTGCATCGCCTCACTCACATGATGCAGTCATGCTCAGTAGAGACTGCTCTACTGCGTATGACTACCTCGTGACAAACATCCTAGCACTGGTCCTTAAGTGCCGGACCAGCGTGACGGTCCGGGTACGTCACAGGACGCGAAGGGGTTAAAGAAGAAGTGACAAATATACCAAATGGTGAATTATTCCCATCCCTCTATCAGTGTACTGGGCAGATCACCCATTCCTCTATCACTGTACCGTGCAGATCACCCATTCCTCTATCAGTGTACTGTGCAGATCACCCATTCCTCTATTGCTGTACTGTGCAGATCACCCATTCCTCTATCACTGTACTGTGCAGATCACCCATTCCTCTATCGCTGTACTGTGCAGATTACTCATTCCTCTAGCAGTATACTGTGCAGATCACCCATTCTTCTATCAGTGTACTGTGCAGATCACCCATTCCTCTGTCAGTGTACTGTGCAGATCACCCATTCCTCTATCACTGTACTGTGCAGATCACCCATTCCTCTATCGCTGTACTGTGCAGATTACTCATTCCTCTAGCAGTATGCTGTGCAGATCACCCATTCTTCTATCAGTGTACTGTGCAGATCACCCATTCCTCTGTCAGTGTACTGTGCAGATCACCCATTCCTCTATCACTGTACTGTGCAGATCACCCATTCCTCTATCAGTGTACTGTGCAGATCACCCATTCCTCTATCACTGTACTGTGCAGATCACCCATTCCTCTATCACTGTACTGTGCAGATCACCCATTCTTCTATCAGTGTACTGTGCAGATCACCCATTCCTCTATCAGTGTACTGTGCAGATCACCCATTCCTCTATCAGTGTACTGTGCAGATCACCCATTCCTCTGTCAGTGTACTGTGCAGATCACCCATTCCTCTATCACTGTACTGTGCAGATCACCCATTCCTCTATCAGTGTACTGTGCAGATCACCCATTCCTCTATCAGTGTACTGTGCAGATCACCCATTCCTCTGTCAGTGTACTGTGCAGATCACCCATTCCTCTATCAGTGTACTGTGCAGATCACCCATTCCTCTATCACTGTACTGTGCAGATCACCCATTCCTCTATTACTGTACCATGCAGATCACCCATTCCTCTATCAGTGTACTGTGCAGATCACTCATTCCTCTATCACTGTACCATGCAGATCACCCATTCCTTTATCACTGTACAGTGCTTATCACCCATTCCTCTATCACTGTACAGTGCAGATTACTCATTCCTCTATCACTGTACTGTGCATATCATTTAACCCTTTGAGTGCCACTCAGAGGGTTAAATAGGAGTGCAACGGGCAAGCTGGACAGGACCTAAGGGGGTTACATCCAGAAACTGGAGGAAATGAGTGGAGACTGTTACCCCTTTGAGTGCCAGAGGAGTACACAAAGCAAAGGGTTAAAATCCTCCACAGTCAATAAAAGGCAAAGTGACACTCGATCCACAGCTCATCCTTAAAGTAACTGGACAGATTTATATTTTCTTTCTTTGGGATATTGACCTCCTAATAATAATAATAATCCCCCATTTACCTTACCATGGACAGAAAAAACTAATAGCCCCTATAAATTCTGCACTTGTTCCTTTTTTTTAGAGATAAAATCTTCACTCAGTGGATGTTACGTCCATGGAGTTGCTATCAGGACCACAGGACACAAGCCCGGCACACTGCACATGGTGAGCTTACACCTTTAACCCTTTTAGCGCTAGAGGGGTAAGCAATGCATGCATTGCATTCCTCTCTGGCACTCAAAGGGTTAAGGACCTTTGCAATGGGTTGTCCATCCCCCTGGTCCTTAAAAGGTTAAGTAAACTCATGTACTCTGCTTGCTTCAGTTTAAAAAAAAATGCCAACAACTGTCATGTCTGCCTCCGTGGGCATGACATCCAGGATTAACTGATGATGGTATCTCCTGAATAAAGACACAAGAGCAAAATTCATAGGGGTTATTAAGATTTTTTGGCCACAGTAAGGTAAGAGGGAGGTTACTATTAAGAGGTGTAACTTCTCCATTAGCATCATCTATCCCTCCCTGTTATAATTTGCTTTGTAGCAGTCAAATACCACAAGAGGGAGCCAAATACACTGGAACAATATCTAGCAATGACTACCCAACATAAATATTAATCTTTATTAAGATTGAGATTTAAAAAAACAACAACTAATTTTAGTACTAATTAGCTAGCACACATGAACTAGTAGGCCATTAAGACCTAATACCGTGCTTGCCAGTACCATACAGAATAGGTGTCTGTTTAATATCAGTATTGCCATTGACTTGATCAATAAATAGATATATTGAATAGCTGACATCATTGAGAATAGAAAAGAATAATCTGACCCTCATACTTATGGCCTCTGATCATGCGGCCCACAATTCAAAAAACTTGGATGCCCCTGACTTAAACCATGTGGTGCTGGAACTGTAATAAATCTATAACATTAAATTAATTGGTTGCAGACCTTAGGGACTTGACTACAGAGTTAAATTATGCATAAGGCAACCTAGGTGAGTGCCTAGGGCCTGTGGTAATGTGAGTGGCCCTCCAGGTCCTCACAGAGGCTCTGGATGGAGCGGAGAACTTTAAGGCACCTGTGCCACTCTGTTCTCTGCTCCATTTTCTGTATTATGACTGTCCTGACAGAGCAGTTGCCAGGTCTCCCTGTTTCCCCATACTTCCAGGTTGCACTGAGGTCATCTCAGTACAACCCAGAAGTGGGGTAAGCAGGAGCTTGGGAACTGCTCCACCATGACAAACCTCACGCTTCAGGAGAAAGAGTGGAGGACAACGCAGCAGAGGTGCGCTACTCAACTCGTAAAGGTATGTGGGAGATAGATAGTGAATATGAGGGTTGTCTGTGACTAGAAGTGGAACCATTCTGGGGGGCAGGTAGTGTATGTGGGGCCTGTGACTACCGATAGAACCATAGCGGCACACAGTGGAACCAGGATGGGGGCAGACAGTGTATATGGGGCTATAACTACCAATGGAACCATAGCAGCATACAGTGTATAAGGGGGCTCTTCCTACCAGTGGAACCAGGCTAGGGGCAGACAGTGTAAATGGGGCAGTGACTACCAAAGTATGTTTAACCCTTTGAGTGCCAGAAGGGTACGCAACGCATTGCTTTGCAATGCATTGCATACTCCTCTGGCACTCAAAGGGTTAAACTTGTTTACCTTACCAAGGTACCTCATTACGAACAAGTCCTATCTAATTCATATTACCATCTATCTGATACACATTGATATCTATCTGATACGTATTGACTTCCCTTTCTAAGTTTAAAATTGCCCATAAAGAATTCCTGTGCAGAAACAAGGTGGAATTAAAAGCATCTAGTTAAAAACATGAAAAGATAAACATATTTAATATGAACAGACAGACCCCCTTTGAAACAGGGTGAGATTGCAGCGAGTAGGCGGAGACCCAAGTGGGCCAGAGCTCCATCAGTCCACTTTATAGTTCTCTCTCCCCCACCACCACTACAAGCTACATGAACCTGTATATTACCTTCATTACAAATGGCCACTCACTATGTCTTTAAGGACCTCTTTGAAATTAACACCAAATGTGCAAATTTAGATTGTAAGTGCATTTCATTTTTTATAATTTCACAGTGAAAATCGATGAAATATGGGGAAAAAGCAGCTAAAACGAGAAGGAGAAAAGATATGCAAAAGAAGAAAGAAACTCACTGCTCTAGCACACCATATACTAACACATTATAACAATGTCTCTGATTTTGAAAAGGGTTTCAAAATCACATATATTTATCATAGCTATTCTTTATTTAAGACTACAGTTTATGAGATATTTACATGTATTTATTGGTCAGTTTATGCAAATTAGATGTTACTTCCTGGTAGGAAGTACCAGTTGGGAGGGAGAGAGGAATTTTAGTATCTGGCACATTAATATTTGCAGACAGTATTGCCTAATTTGCATAAACAAATAAATAAAGTAAAATATGCAAAATAATGCAAATATAGATGCAATGACCCATGGCAATATATAGTATTAGTTCCACTTTAAAGAGTGTGAGTCACACTCCATAATACTCAGTAGAATAAAAGTTATTTATCATTTAATATCTATCAAGCCTTTCCCTGTAGGGTGACCACATTTCCGTTCTGCCATTCCAGGACATGTGATCACCCTAGTCCCGCTGCTGAGGCTCCCGCCGGCACTGACCATCTTTTTGAGGCTGACACAGAGTAAGAGTTTCCAGTGTACAGCTGAAGAACCACATATCCCCGCCTCTCGGGATAAACAACCCTGGAGGTCTATAGTTGGTATCAGTAGATCTGGATATACACCGCTGCTTGTATCTAATAACACTGCCGACTCAACCTATAACATGGCCACGTACCTTACACAAAGTGACATTTCTCACACAGCGGTGTCTGGTGGGAAGTTCCAATACACAGTGAGTGGACGAGGCTTATCTTTATCTGCATGCGCAGTGCTCCATCCCAGCTGTCTTGCATGCACCAGTCCAGCCAGCCTTTGAAATGTATTTGCTATATGGTCACAGCCAATGAGGACCATATAGCAAATACATTTCATTGGCTGGCTGGGCTGCTGCGTATTGTTCCATTCTGGGACTCTTTGTTGTCCTGGTTGGGGGTGTCCCGGGACGCGGGACACAGACCCCCAATAAGGGACAGTCCTGGGCATTCTGGGACGTATGGTCACCCTATTTCACTGATGTCAGCCTGTTCTCCAAGTAAGGGGAATGACCCAGGTGAAAGAGCGGATGCCATGGCAACCCTCTCGGCTTTCAAGAAACAAAGTGATACTTGTCTCTGTGCAAGTAGTTTTAATGTGTCTTGAGCGCTGGCTCAGTGAGCTTCCTGCACAAAAGAAAAGACAATCAATTCTAGAGCAAATCTATCTCCCCATAATGGTAAATTTAAATGGGGCTTTTAATCTCTCTCTAAAGCTAGATGGGTCTCCGGTGCATTGCAATGCAATATGTTGGATATCTATTTAGAATTCAAGAGGTTAAAAGCCCAATTTAAATGTATGGGAATGTTTATTTGTCTTCTATAGTGCAAGTGGGTAACTTCAGAATTGTTCCCCCTTTAATTTGTGCACAAGGCCCAGTGCTCATTCATACTACTCACACAGAGAACAACCAATCAGCTGGTTCTCTGGAGAATAGACTGACGTCAGGCAAAGGGGTGGGAAGGGGGATATTAAACAGTGAATGACTCTTAAGCTAGTGAGTATTAAAGACTGTGACGGACATGAGTTAAACTCTTATAGTTACCAGTGCATTAAAAAAATATATATGAATCATTAGTTCTGTATCTCTTTGAAACCAGACCAAATCCAGAGAGATGAGAGATCCAGAGGATGATTATTAGTTTCTGTGAACAGATAATTCATATCCTCTATTTATAAGAGCAAGTCACAGATGGATCCGGGACACAGTGAGACAATAGCCAATGGCATTGTCAGAGCTAGCTTTCTAGACAAAACATTAAAAAAACAACTTTGTTTATTTTTAAATAACTTTCGCCTATATGATGCATATGCCATTTTGTATTTAGGAAACTAGTTGTTGCATTAGATATAGATTTATAGATTATGCTAATGACTGCATGCTGTGCAGGCACTTCCTGTCTTGTCCCTATATTTCTTCCCCCACTCACTGACACTGCTCAGCAAAGCACTGATCACCTCCCTAGCACTGACTTCCTGTCTTTTCCTTACATTACTTCCCCGCTCATTGACACTGCTCAGCAAAGCACTGCTCACCTCCCTAGCACTGACTTCCTGTCTTGTCCTTACATTACTTCCCCGCTCATTGACACTGCTCAGCAAAGCACTGCTCACCTCCCTAGCACTGACTTCCTGTCTTGTCCTTACATTACTTCCCCGCTCATTGACACTGCTCAGCAAAGCACTGCTCACCTCCCTAGCACTGACTTCCTGTCTTGTCCTTACATTACTTCCCCGCTCATTGACACTGCTCAGCAAAACACTGCCCACCTCCCCTAACACTGAAAGAGTTAAGTGACAGTGAGTTAGGTCTAATCTAAGCCTAAGACAGGAAATGCCTGCACGGCACACCTTAATTACCATAATGCATAAATCTAAACAACATATAGGTGACTCTGAAAGACCCTATGAAATGTTTTACTTGTGCCTTTTGTTATTATGTCTACATAATCATTTAACCATTTGAATACTAGATCAGTGCATTTCACACCTCTCTGGCACACAAAGGATTAAGGACCACAGGGGTATTCAATGCATTGTGAAGCACTATCTACTCTTAAAGAGGAACTTTCAGATAGTCACCATGCATTCATTAAGCATATGGCGACTAGCTTGGAAATCCACGTCTTACCTTTAAAAAATAGCAGATTGTAAATAAATCTTTGCTGTTTGGAGACTGATGGGCAGGTTAGTGCGGACCTCACCTGCGGCGTCAGTCCTTTCCGGTTACCATGTGGTGCACTGCAGTGCCACTCAATGGAGACCAGGACTGACAGCGCATGCACGCAGACAAGATGTCTGTGCTGTATCCTGGGTTCCGGTCCCCAAACGGCAAGGATTTCTTTAGAATGCGCTATCTTTTTTAAAGGTAAGACGTGGATTTCCAAGCTAGTCATCCGTTGCATACACCTCTGGCACTCAAAGGGTTAACCCTAAAGTGTTAAGATGACCATGTTGTCTTTTGAACAATGGAGCAAATGAAAAATCCATATGGGCCATTAGGATTTTCTGACCATATTAATGTAATTGGGGGTTATTTTTAGGAGGTGATAGTTTTCTTTGAAGCAATAAATTGAAATCTTTGACATTTCAAACAGCTTTTCCATCATTTCCTTATGTACTGTATCAGTGTATATATCCTTTCTGTATGCAAAATATCTGCACTCTCCACTAGTTTAAAGTGGATGTATCACCTATGTACAACATCCCCTAAACAGTTAGGTGACACATCCAATAGCATTAAACCTTATTATTATTATTTTTTAAGCTTCTGTTTGGTTTAAATGTAACTTACAAAAGTTCCTGCTGCAGACACTTCCGGGTGACTGCAGTTCTCCGTGGTTACAGAGCTCCGCCTCTGCTCCCCTCCCTCCTCCGATGACAGAGGCGTCTGTCAGTAAACTGGAGCCGTCTCATTGGCAGAGATCGATATGTAGCCAATGAGAGCGCTCCAGCTTACTGACTGAAACCTCCGTCATCGAAGGAGGGAGGGGAGCAGAGGCAGAGTGTCGGGCTGCAGTCTATACTGAAGTGGCTGCAGCAGGTACTTTTATAAGTTACATTTAAACCAAACGGAAACTTAAAATAAAATAATAATAAGGTTTTAATGCTATTGGATGTGTCACCTAACTATTTAGAGGATGTTGTGCACAGGTGATACATCCACTTTAAGTTTGGGGTGCAAGCCAATATTCATTTTATTTCCTATATCAACCCTTTAGTAAATAGAACAACAGTAACTTCTTGAGACTTACTTCTACCCCTAGATCACCAGTAAAAGAGATTTTCAACTTTTAGGGCGAGATGTTCAGAAAGTGGTGGTAACTGAAATTGTCTGTAATCAGAATAAAAAAGTTCTCACCCCATAGTCCATCAATTTTCAGATATTTTTCTGTAATTTTTTCCATCCAATTCCACCATCTCCGTCAAAGGGAAAAGAAGACGTCTTAAAAGTGGGTGTGGTTTAATCTACCGTCATATTGTAAGGTATTGTCAGAAAAAAGTATTCGTTTCAACGTCACTTTTTTGCCTGATTAATGTCAATTTTTCACAGCAAAATAAAAATGGTCTAAACTTGGAGAAGACAAATTAAAGTACTGTTTGCAGGAGTGAGAAGCAATCTGTCGTTTCAAAGACAAAAAATATATTTGATTCTTTGAAAATTTTCACTTCAGAGCCAAAATTAAAGACAATTTTCACCTTTTAAAGGGATAGTAATGTTTCATAATAAAAGCAGCTCTAATTAATCATCATAGTATTTGGACTTTGGAGAGTGTTATTTCAATTCTGTCAGAGTTGTAGTTCCAGAGTAATTCAATGACAAAGTGTCCCCCTCCCGCCTCTTTTACTGAGTCACACTCTTCAGCCAGAGCAGAAGGGAGGTGCCCAGGTAGACTGCAGAGAGGGACAATCTTCAATTAAGATAAGGGAAAAACCTGAAAAACTTGTCAAGGAGGGCAGGGCTTTCATTGTTCTCATAGGAAGAAGATTATCCCCTTCTGTTATCTGTCTGGTCTATGGACCAGATTCCACATCTGAGAAGAGATGACTTACACTAGGTAAAAGGGGCAACTTTGCTTGTGAATATCCCTCAAACCATAAAGGTTTGAGAGATAAGACTTATATCATTCTTCATGTTTTTTTAATGCCTACAAAATAAAATAAAGATAAAACAAAGTATTACTATCCCTTTAAGGGCAATGTTCATCAAGATCTTATTCCTATCATTTTTAATTCTTTAGACACATTTTCAAATGTGACAGATTTACTTCTGAAAACATTATCCTTCTTTTACCACCAACTCACGATCCGCCATTTTTTCATTATGACAACTTTTTGAACATCTCGCCCTTAGTAAGTAGAACTTTTTGTTTGCCAAAAGAGAGAGCAAGGAGTGTTTCACAATGCATTGTATGTCATTCTGGTTTCTAACAGGTTAATGGAGCAGTAAACTTTTCTTATTGAAAAAAAAATAGGATTTTTCCATCTGCGTAAAATAAGGGTACGTCCTCTGCTGGCAGATTCTTCATTCAAATGATAATACAGATGGTTTTGTAAATGAAACTGCAATGTCCCAATCACTTAATATGGTGGACCAGATGTCAGTGACTCAAGCTTTCCCACAGAGTACATTATAAAAATTGCTTTTAGGATACTAGTTTTCAATGCTGATTAAAATATGTTTGAGTTCTAATAACTTTGAATTAAATATCTACTGGTAATGAGAGTGGCATTGTTTTGTTCATCACTAAAGGCCATATAACATACATTTTTCATAATAAAAGTGTATTGTTCCTTTAAGCTTTGTCATTTAGAAAAATCCAAGAGGATCCAAGTTTGTGAAACAGTAAAGAAATGTATCTGTAATATACAATATATATGTTTTTTCATAATAAAAGTATACTACTCCTTTAATCCTTTGAGTGCCAGAGGAATGCGTTGCGTACCCCTCTGACACTAATAGGGTTAAGCTTTGTCATAGCGAAAAACCCAAGAGGATTCAAGTCATGCTTGTGAAACAGTAAAACAATTCTTATGTAATACACAACAGAGACATTTCTGTATCCAGTCAAACCAGTTTGCCCATAATCTTATTAATACCTCAGCAATTATAACAATAAGTTTGTTACACATACATATTAGATACATATTTAAAGAGACACTTACATAGTAATAAAGCACATATAAAGTCACTTGGTATCTGTAACAAGACTGTTGTTATTTATCATAAAATAACTATCAGGTACTGTATCAGATGATTTATTTTAAATAGAAAGGGCTATGATAGAGTGTTTTTTACAATAGAAACATATAACAGAATTTAACTATGTGAAATGTATCAATCTTCCATACATCCACTGGTAGTCACAAATGCACATTCATACCCTGCCTGACACCCCAGGCTTGTTCTACTGGAAGTCACAAAACCACACATACACTGTGTTACACTCCAGTCTTATACCACTGGAAGTAACAGAACCACACACACCTTCTTACACTCCAGCCTTATACCACTGGAAGTCACAGAACCACTTACATACCCTGTCTGATACCCTAGCCTTGTTCTACTGGAAGACACGGAACCACACATACAATGTCTGATACCCCTGTTTTATACCACTGGAAGTCACAGAACCACACATACACTGTCTTACACTCCAGTCTTATGAAACTGGATGTCACAGAACCACACATACACTGTCTTACACTCCAGTCTTATCCCACTGGATGTCACAGAACCACACATACACTGTCTTACACTCCAGTCTTATACCACTGGAAGTCACAGAACCACACATACACTGTCTGACACCCCTGCCTTGTTCAACTGGAAGTAAAAGAACCACACATACACTGTCTTACACTCCAGTCTTATGAAACTGGATGTCACAGAACCACACATACTCTGTCTTACACTCCAGTCTTATGAAACTGGATGTCACAGAACCACACATACACTGTCTTACACTCCAGTTTTATACCACTGGATGTCACAGAACCACACATACACTGTCTTACACTCCAGCCTTGGTCCAGTGTCCAGTGGTAATCAGAGAACCACATGTACACTTTGTCAGACTTGCCCTACTGTCTGTCATTACTTACATTTGTTCAGTGGACCACTTTAGTACTACAAATATGTGAGAACTTTAATATTTTGGCAATACCTTTTTTATTTTGATTAACAGTTTACATTTTAAGATAAACGTTTGAAAGAGCAACTCTCTTCCTCTGGCCAAGCAGTACTGAATTACAAAGTTTGTTCAAAATAACGCAAAGTACTCATATCATTGTATTACTAAATGGACTATACCACTACTACAAATTTATTTATTATGGGATACCTTGTACTTCTTCTGGGACAGCTGGGATTCCAGAGAACCCGGGATGGGAATCACAATAGTAGTGGTGTCACGGTTTGTTAAGACTCTCAGACGCAAGGTTAGGTAAAAACACAACTTTATTGAAAAGTTTAAGATAATCCCATAGGATTTTATACGCATACATACAATACATAGAATGGCAAATAGATAGTGACAATAGCGAATCAGGCTCTACCGGCCCTGCCAATATACCGGGCAAGGCAGCCTGGGCAAGCAATAAAATGGTGGCTCTACTGACCCTGCCAATATACCGGGCAAGGCAGCCAAGTAGACAGTTAGGAGAATACACAGGAGATGAGCAGGAACCAGCACAATGACGGTCAACCGGATAGGAACGACAACAGAGACTGGCAGCAGGGAACAGCAACCTCGGACGACTTCAACCGGAACAGGCACTGGAACAAGTACAGCAGACAGGAGTCTCAGGAACAGGATGAACTCAGGAAACCAGGAACACAGCAAAAGGCCCATCAAGCTTCTGTAGCATGGTGAAAGTGGATGCAGTCTGAGACACCACGAAAGGGCAACTAAAGGGTGCCCAAACTCAGTTTAAATAGGTAATGTGAGGCGGTCTAAAGGCAGACAGCCAATGGGAGCCCCCTACAGGTGATAGACACAGACATCAGCAATCACGGGCACCGTGATAAGTGGATTAACATTCTTGAGCGAATCAAAAAAAGCTCTAGATAACTGCTGCCTAGGTCATAAAATAAATGTCTGTGTTATATCACCACTTCTAGATATAGATGAATGTTCATAGATGTTCATTGTATCATAATCAGTTGTAAAGCAGTTGGTATATTTCAGTGCAGCACTGATACCCAATGCATTACTAGCCTATTGTGGAACAATACTTGACCATGAAGGAACATTTATACCAAAAAAATAAATAGGCTAATATAACTTTAAATATCACATGCTTACAACTCTCACATTTAACATTACTTATACATATGTTACATAATTTAATTATAATCCTAAACTTGCTTTTTAATATGTGTAAATTGTCTTGTTCAGAGTATATTTATTTACTATGCTGTTTATTGAGTGATAAGATCTTGTCAGTTAATTGACCCTAGTTCATTTTTAGGCATTAGTGAAGCTGCTTGCACTGAAGGTGTACAGAAATAATGACACGAGAAACTGACATGGGAGATATTTATCCTGACCTCTAGTGGGTACTGTGTGTACTGCATCAAGTCCCTACATTAGGTACCACTATCCAACATTGACAAAATGTAATCTTACTGGAAGAGTCTAAGGAACATATGTTAAAATGAAAGGAGGAGTAATTCTTGGGCAAAGAAACTGAACCATATGAGACAAATAAAACTTCCCCTTGAATTCAATGTGTTGGTTTGCCGCACTGAATGAGATAGAGGTCTCCAATGCATTATGATTCAAACGGCGCATTAGAAATGTCTCGTGGATTAAAGGGGCGAGATCAGAACATTGCCCTAATCAAGATAGTGATAATCTGATGTTGCACTTTTACAGGTCACCAAACACAGGCTGACACTGATGTTCCACTGAATGATAAGCTTTGTTGTGGCTTGGTGATAACCCCCCTCCTTCTCCCCGTGTTCCATTGAAAATTGGAAGCCATATAATAGTCCCTGAAATTGTACCTTGTCTCCCCTTTGGAAGGATGGCTATTGATGTGTGTTAACCGTAAGGGATTCATTTCACAGTGAACCCCTGCTGTGTTGTGATGGCATACACACACACACACACACACACACACACACACACACACACTTGCCATGGACCTGGGCAAAGACAGAAATGTCAGTTAAAAAACACTAGCATGTAAAATAAAATGGGATTATATATACACTAGTGTAAAAGCCTGTGTACACAGGACGAGGTCCGGGTAATATTAACCTTTTGAGTGCCAGAGGGGTACGCAACCCATTGCTTTGCAGTGCGTTGCAAACCCCTCTGGCACTCAAAGGGTTAAGAGGCCGGTCATGCTCTGCATCCTGCTGCCGACGCAGTCATGCACTGTAGAGACTGCCCGAAAGCAAAGAATGCTCCCAGCACAGAACTCCCAGCATTCTGTGCTCCCAGCAATCCGTGCTCCCAGCATTCCATGCTCCCAGCATTCTGTGCTCCCAGCATTCAGTGCTCCAAGCATTCTGTGGGTTCCGGCAGTCTCTACTGCGCATGACGGTTTCTGACAAACATCCTAGCAAATTATTATATAGGATAAGTGTCAAGCAAATTCATGGTAAATGCATACCATTAATTAAATGCTGAACCGGAACCCCTCAAATGCCACAAAGAGAGTAGAAGGAAAGTGACAACTCGGGCAAAGATGAAGGTTCTCAGTATATGGAGTGAATGGCACACTGAAGATATTTTGTTTTCCTTGAGGTGTGAGCTGCCCAAGGGAAATGTGCACACACGCAACACACAGAAACTGGTGTGAGTGGGGTTGTGCACTACAGAATTTCACACTGGGAGCCATCTTGCATAGAAATGGCCCTGCAGGTATTTAAGTAATTTAAGTAATTTAAGTATTTTAAGTAATTTAAGTATTTGAGTAATTTAAGTATTTAATACAAATTAAGAGCTGCTTATAGTTCGCAGTTATCCCCTTAAGGACCGGCGATCTCCCCGAGCGGTGTGCAGCCGTTTGGGGAGCCCTGAATTCCATGATGTGCCAGGGCCATCACTGGTCCTTACATGCCGGACAGCTGTGACGGTCCTGGCACAGCTTTGGACATTAAGTGGTTAAGGCATACAGCAAAATAAGAGAGAGGAAAAAATATAAAGCAATCATTTCCACAACAATCCACAATGGTAACAGCTTG
Source organism: Rhinophrynus dorsalis (assembly GCA_037306005.1). Taxonomy (NCBI): domain Eukaryota; kingdom Metazoa; phylum Chordata; class Amphibia; order Anura; family Rhinophrynidae; genus Rhinophrynus; species Rhinophrynus dorsalis. Next base: position 443,985,342 of record CM074723.1, read on the forward strand.
TGTGGTTTTTTTTATTATTATTATTTTTTTAAAACAGTTAACCCTTTGAGCGCGAGGGAGGTATCCAACGCATTGCAACACAATGCATTGAATTCTTTTCTGTTGCACAAAGGGTTAAATATTGAAAAGCCCTGAGGTATGGCAGTGGCAGGATACTCTCTGTGCAGCCACTTTTTATATCTGAATCCCCCGCCCCCTTAACACCTATTTGATGCAAGGCAACCTGCTTTAACCAATAGAATATCAAGTACCTGCCAATCAGTTTGCTTAAGTAAAATAGACCTATACTAGCTCTAGAACAGTGATGGTGAACCTTTTTGGACTGAAGTGCCCAGTTTGCAACACAGAGACAAGCAAAGTGCCACTACTGAAAATTTACCATGGAAAGAAGGTTTTTTGGTGCATACATATGTGAAAAGACAGCTATATACAGTTGTGTTTTCCCTTTATGTTATCAGACAGATGGAAACTGTTTGTTCTAAGAATAAAAACACATGAAACAAACATGTTTGTTTTCCTCTTGTCTCTTGATCCCCCTCTTGGCCACTTGTCCATACTAAAAGTCTGCAAGTACCTTAATGCCTGCCTAGTGTTTTTGACTCTGTCTCCCCACTGCCTGCATTGATGACACTTGGGACAGTGTGACACGTGGAGGCGCCGTGTGGTGCATGTTGGAGCTTTCTTCCTCAGTTTTGGTGCCAGTTTTAAACTTGCACTTTCCTCAGAACAAAGGAAGAAAACCTCAGCATGCTCCATGTGCCATCTCTGTGTGTTACGGTTTGCAAGCAAGACAAGAGTCAGACTGTATTGTTAAAATTACCTTTATTAGAATCAATATAGAACAGCAATGTGGGACGGCGCTGCCCATCAGGATATATAGGGAATTAATGCACACACACGGATGCAAGACAAGCACACACAGAGACACACACGCAAATGCACATGCATGCACTGAGATGCATAAAGAGCAACACAGTCATACACAATACATGCAATGCACAACATGCAGACACATAGAGTGTGATACAGACATGCAACACACACAGTGAGAAACACACAGGCACACACAGAGACACACACACAGAAGTGAGTCATAAGGGGGTGACTTATGTGTCATTGTAATGAGTTTGTGTTTGTACTTATGCCTCCACTGTGGCATTCATTCATATAGTTGAAATGCATGTGGTAATTGCATATACTATGGTGGAAGGTGGATCGTGCTGGCTCCGGGGGTGTGAGTGTGAGTGAGTGTGTGTGAGTGTGAGTGAGTGGCATTCATTCATGTAGTTGAAATGCATGTGGTAATTGCACATACTATAGTAGAAGGTGGATCGTGCTGGCTCCCGGGGTGTAAGTGAGTGTGTGTGAGTGCAAGAGTGAGTGATTGCATGTGAGTGATTGCGTGAGTGTGTTAGTGAGTGTGTGTGATTGAGAGTGTGTGAGTGTGAGAGAGTGTGGGTGAGTGTGAGATTGAGAGGGTGTATGAGAGTGAGTGAGAGAGTGTGAGTAAGAGAGTGTGTGTGTGATTGAGAGTGAAATTGAGAGTGTGAGTGTGTGTGATTGAGTGTGAGTGTGAATGAGAGAGTGTGAATGAGAGAGTGTGAGTGTGTGAGTGAGAATGTGTGAGTGAGAGTGTGAGTGAGAGTGTGTGAGTGAGAGAGTGTGTGTGAATTATTGTGAGTGTGTGTGACTGAGAGTGTGTGAGAGTGTGAGTGAAAGTGTGATTGTGTGATTCAGTGTGTGTGATTGAATGTGTGTGTGTGTGTTTTTGTCTGATGTGTTTGTGTCTGTGGTGTAGGAGCGAGTGGCAGCCATTTTGTTTTTTCAGTTACTTGGATAGTGGTGGGCGGGCTGGATAGTGGGGGCAGGCCAACCCCCTGCATGATTTAAATCACTCCCCCATTGAATCACCCAATGGGAGCAGTAACTCCTCCCTACTTAACCCTTTGAGTGCCAGAGGGGTATGCAACACATTGCTTTGCAATGCATTGCGTACCCCTCTGGCACTCAAAGGGTTAAGTTGAGGTAACATAGCAATATAACACACGGTGGCTTGCCCTCTGTAACATACAGCAAAGCATCTCTCTGCCTTTAAGGAGAAAGGGCAGGAATCAGGAAGCAGGAAGTGGAGGAGTGAAAGTTGAAAACAGACAGTTAGTGAGGTTGACTGAAGAGATGAAGAGTTAAATATTTTATGGAAACATTACACCCTCGTACTCACACAGAGTGTATGTCAAGGCGACTTATTCTGTGCACAAGCAGTGCATGCTGTGGTAAAAGCAGCACAATCTGAACGAAGGCTTGGCCACCAGAACAGTCTAGGCAAGGACAGAATCAGTTGGTCTCGCCCAATGTGACCGGCAATTTTAGAAGCATGGTAAGTTTCAAGCAGTTTAATGCGGAACTGAGTGGGGACAAAGCACTTCCCACAAGGTTTCTCCGTCGTAGCGGATGTTTGAGCGGCCAATATCTCTTCTCCCAGAGGAAAAGTATTACATGTACGTATAGTGGCAAGAATCCAATCGGCCGGAATAATTGGTGTGGGAGGGACCTCTTCCTTGGATAAATTACAAAATTGGCGTGATAGGGCATCGGCCTTAACATTCTTAAAGCCAAGAATGTAGGAAACTACGTATTTCAACCTGGATAGGAACAATGCCCATCTAGCTCGACGGGATGACAAGCGTTTAGCCTTGGATAAGTACATTAGGTTCGTATGATCCATAAGAATCAAGATCAGGAACTGACACCTTCCAAGAGGTGTCGACATTCTTTCAATGCCAGTATGATGGCCAGTAATTCTCTATCCCCAATCTGATAAACCATCTCAGCTTTAGATAGTTCTCTGGAAAGTAGCTGCAAAGGCGTAAGGCCTCCCCCGTTGCCGAGCGCTAACAAAGGAGGGCGCCTACTCCAATCTCAGACGCAGTGATATCAAGGATAAAGGGCAGGACGGTATTCAGGTGCACCAAAATAGGAGCAACGCACTGGGAGACCAGTCAGTGACCTTAGCACCTTTACGGGTCATATCAGTGATAGGTTTGCCAATAGTCGAAAAATTCTTTATAAACTTCTGATAATGAATAATTAGCAAAACCCAAAAATCTTTGAATAGATTTAAGCCCCACAGGACGAGGCTATTGCAATACTGCGGATAATTTCTGGGGGTCCATGGCCAACCCAAATGAGGAAATAATGTACCCCAGAAAGGTCACCTGAGGTTTATGAAATTCGCATTTCACCAACTTGCAAAACAAGTTATTCTCTCTCAGTAGTTGCAGAACTTTAGATACATCCGACTGATGAGTCTCCAACATATGAGAATGAATAAGGATGTCATCCAGATAGACCACTACACAACTCTGTAATAGTTCTCTCAGCACGTCATTGATAAATTCCTGGAAGACAGCAGGAGCATTGCAGAGAACAAAGGGCATGACAAGGTACTCATAATGCCAGCTCCGGGGGTGTTGAATGATGTCTTCCATTCGTGGCCCTCCTTTATTCAGACCAGATTGTAAGCCGCCCTCAAATCAAGCTTCATGAATATCTTGGAACCTTTAAGACGGTCAAATAATTCCGTAATCAGAGGTATCGGATAAGTGTTCTTAACCATCAATTTGTTCAACCCACGGAAGTCAATACCTGGAAGTAACTCTCCGTCTTTTTTTTTTGCAAAAAAAAAAATCCAGCCCCTGCAGGGGATGTAGATTTGCGAATGATGCCCCTCTCCAGGGCATTGGAGACATATTCTTCCATGGCCTTGTTTTCCTCCACAGATAGAGGGTATATACGGCCCCCAGGAGGGGTTGTACCAGGCAGTAGCTCCACCGAACAATCATAAGGCCTATGAGGAGGTAACGGCCCGGCCCGGACTTTATTAAATACATCAGCAAACTCAGAATCGGCCTCAGGTAGGCCAGAAGACTCGTGCATGCCAGTCGAACTGGGAGTGATAGACAAGACTTGTCACATTGTGGACCCCAAGACAATATTTCACAAGTCTTCCAATCAATCCTAGGGTTATGCGCCTGCAACCAAGGTAACCCTAGGACAATGACATAATTAGGAGAGTTGATCACCTGAAACTTCAGGGTTTCTTTATGGAGGGCCCCCACCCTCAGGGTAAGTGGAGAAGTTTCCTGAGTAATGTGTGATGGTAGAAGGGGTCTGCCATCAATGGCCAAAGGAGAGGTACGTGACTGTAATGGAATACAATTCTGAGCAGCAAATTCCACATCCATAAAGTACCCGGCAGCACCAGAGTTTATTAACGCAGAAACAGAGACAGACTCATTGGCCCAGTTCGAGCATTGGTTTATCCTGCGTGGCCTCAGGAGACTGAGACATACCACCTAAGATCTGTCCCCGACAGGATCATAGGTGCGGGTGTTTCCGGACGTACCGGACATGACCTTAATAAGTATTCAGGTCACCCACAGTACAGGCACAGTCCCTCCCTCCTCCGAAAGGCCCTCTCCTGCACAGAAAGCCAGGTGGCCCCAATCTGCACCCCCAGAGTCAGAACCAGGATGCATGGGAGATGAGTGAGGACTAGGTGGACAAGTTAAGTGAGGTGTTGTTCTGGAAGGATGCCTCCGCAGGCGCTCCTTAAAGGGGAACTTTCACCCCTTAATAACTAAATCCCCCCTTACTGCTGACCTGGCGACTAGCTGCTTAGTAGCGCTAGTCGCCAGAAATCTTACCCCGTTCTCAAGATTTCGGCGTTTCAAAGGATCAGGAAGCACGGACGTCTCTTCACAGTGACGTCCGTGCGCCTGCGCTGTCAGTCCCTTGTCAGTCCCTTGTGCACCGTACGGTGCACAAGGGACTGACAAGGGACTGACAGCGCAGGCGCACGGACGTCACTGTGAAGAGACGTCCGTGCTTCCTGATCCTTTGAAACGCCGAAATCTTGAGAACGGGGTAAGATTTCTGGCGACTAGCGCTACTAAGCAGCTAGTCGCCAGGTCAGCAGTAAGGGGGGATTTAGTTATTAAGGGGTGAAAGTTCCCCTTTAAATGAGGGTCTCTCCTGAACCCGAGTGTCTATTAGGATAATAAATTATATCAGGTTATCCAACACCAAGCACCAAATCGCAGGCAGCAATCTCATCCTTCATATGACAAAAGAAGAAAAAGAAAGGCGCTTCCTAGTGCAATACTGTATGCAAATATCAGGACCTCCACCAATACACCATGGTACTCACAATATAGACAATCACTAAAAGTGATCAGTTGAACGGACGGAGGACTCATACTGCCCCCACTCAGTCTTCCCAAAACCCTGGCAAAATGGATGCTGTTTCTCCAAAAGGGCCCAAAGGACTTGCCAGGAACCTCCAAATACAAAGAAACAAAAGGCAGAAAAGCAAAAAACCAACAATAAATAATCCTTCTTGGATTCAGTGACAGTAGATCCAATACTCACACCACGAATAATGTTGTGCTGGTTGTTGATACAACCAGCAGTTTCCAACTGGGTATCTTTAGCCGCCCCGATACAGCTTCTTCTCCCACAAATAGGGCCCTACATGTTTCACAGTTCCAGACCACTTCCTCAGGGGCATCAATTAAATACCTTAGAGATCCAAGCATTTATACCTTACTCTGCCACAATATCACTTTCAGTGCCCTGGGTCCATGATGTTTAACTGCTCTGACACTAAAAGGGTTAAAACACATCTTTTCGTTTGTCAGTGACATTGTCCTTTTATAATAGCCAACACCCTCTCTTTATCCCGACAAAAATATTTTATCTTGTAAACAAATTTCTGTTAAACCAATCAACAAATATGGCCATGAGCTGCATAAGAGAACTTGTAATAGATGAAATAAGCCTGCCAGAGGGATTAACCACATGTTCCTGCATTTTTGACAGCATTAAATATATATAAACATAAATGCCTAAGGTGTTCAGCACTCAAAAAATGTAGAAGTATGCTTGTTAATAGAACCACCCTGCAGGCACATGTTAATTAAATGATGTAGATACTAACAAAACTCAAAGGTAGAATTCATGTCAGGTCCCTGGTAACATGTTCAGATAGTTGTCTGAGATCTTACTAATGATACTGCTGATGTTGACTGATTATTGCCTCTCCCCAGTCGTCAGCTGCCTTCTATAGGATTGTTCAGTCAGATTTTTACAGCGTAACCCCTTGGTCCCTAGAAACATCTCCAACACAATGCATCCAACAGGTTAAAAAAATACAACTGGCAAAATACACAGACACACATCCTTAACCTTTTGAGTGCTAGAGGGGGTGAGCAACGCATTGCAAAGTAATGCGTTGCTCACCCCTCTGGTACTCAAAGGGTTAATAAGTACTACTTCCTTTAAAATAAACATATGTACTCATTTTTATTGGATTGTAACCCCAGATGGTCATTTAGAGGTCCTTAATATTAACCCTCTAAAGCCACGTGGAGACCCCTGAATTCTATGACGTGCCAGGACCGTCATGAGTCCTTAATGCAAGTTTCCCGTGATGGCGCTGGCACGCCATGGTTCTTTAAGGGGTTAATGTGCAGTTGAATATCTCTCTAGGCACACTCGCTATTTAAAATGTACTTTTTGGTGAAAAAAAAATTAGCACCACAATGATACTGAATCATGTGTGTTTTTTTATGAGTTAGGGAATGTTTGCTGTTTTTTTTAGTGAAGCATTTCAAAAAGCGTCCTCCATTTTGTGAGAGGATCAGCAATTCACCTAATTCCCCAAAGTAGTTAGCACACACTTTCATACATCTGGCTAACATTACTATTAATTCAGCATGTGCTATTCAGCATCAAGACATCAGGGGCTTCTTGCATCAAAATGTGAGAAAATTCAAATAGCACCTAAATTCATGGCTTTCATAAAAATACTTAATGTGCCACACTCCTACATGCCACCCTAAATGCTCCATTGAAATCAATGGGAATTTTCCTTTTGTCTACTATATAGTAGTTGACATGCTCTAGAATTGTAGTACTTTTCCTTGGTACATTATTACAATTATTCTACTTATCCAGGATAAAATTACAATTATTCTACTTATCCAGGATATGTATAGCTTCATCCATCTTTATAAATAAGCTCAATATCCTGAAATGCTCAAGGGAACTTTACTTGGAATAAAACCTCAAGCTCATTCAAATGAAATGTCTGCCAGTCTTACTTATACTCTTGAACAATTGTTCTCCTATCACACCATTCTCTTCTCGCTATACATATTAACCATGTAGATGTCAAAGCCTAGTTCAGCCTATGGTTGAACACCTTTAAGCATACCTGGGAACGTTCTGTGCCAAGCCTCAAGAGGTCCATTAGGGTTAGTCCAGCCAAGACACCATTCCAGCTAAGACACCAGCCAATCCAGGGATGCAGCAAATGTGTGATGACTGCTGGTAGGCTTTCCCAGCTGCTCATATCCTCATTACAAGTTTTGTGAATGCAAGGAGGTAACTGCTGAATAGGCAGCTGAGTGGTAACATTTATGAAAGGCTTGGCTGCCTGTTCTTATTCCCACGCTGATGTAACTGTGGACTGCTCAGCTTTGTGTGACTTGCTTTGTGGTTTGCTATCTGTCACTTGTGAAGGCAGCCCTGCTCCCTGACATGGTCAACCGCTCAGTCTGCCCCTTAAAAGCACTCTCACTTCTGAGAGATTAATATTTCCAGAGTAACTGCATTTTAAACACTTATTTTTTTTACATTTACAGTGCCCTCTAGTGGTCATATTCAGTTTATTTTGTTGTATTCTGTGATAGAGGTGAATCACTGACAAACAGTTCTCCATATACAATATAATAGAAACTTCTGAGTCATGCTGACAGTTTGAGCTTTCAGGAAGTAATCACACTGTAATTCACTTCCTGACAATTTAAACTGTTATAACGTTTGAATAAAACAACTGACAGCAGTCTACTTGTTTTACTCAGCAGGAAAAGCTCTATAACATATAGGTTTTTATAAAAAAAAGTTTATTGTTCCTTTAAGGTACTGCCGCAATTAAGATTGCCCCTACGTATGCTCACTTCTGCAAGGCCTTCACTTTCTGTGTGGGTCTTGTGGAGATAGATGCAGTGTGCGGAATGGTAGAATAAATACTTGGGCTCCACGGGTTTTCAAATGATCAGTTTATTAGCAGGATGTCAAATAGCAAATAGTAAATGTTTTCTTGCAAATTACAGTGTTAGGCAATTAGTTCTGTCTCCCTGGAAAGGCTATGCTTACTTCTCCTCCCTGATGCACCTATCTCTGATGAGAGCCCTAGCCAGAATTATTCCCTTTACCTTCCCAGGAACCTACCTGGGAAATTCCTTATCATGAGCTCCTGGAGAGAAGTAAGAACTCATGTGCTGCCAATCAGGGGAATGTCAGTGATGTGATTCGAGTCATAAATTAATCTGGTGGGTGGGGCTTAATCAATTTTGTGACATAAAGTGGGCGGGAAGTGGGTAGGAAGTGGGCAGAGCAGGGTGGGAAGAAGGAGAAGTGGGTGGGAAGTGGGAGGAACAGGGAGGGAAGGAGAACAAACTCACCACGGAGCCTCTGTCCTCAGAGACCCAGTAATTCAGTCTGAAAGCTGTATTCTCCGGGGCACATCCTGAGAGTTCACAGGTATGCCCAGAAAGAAAGGGCCAGTTTATCATAAGACAGTCCAGAAAGACTCCTCGAGGGAAACCCTGTTCCCTGTATCTTGTTGGTTCCAGGCTGGGGGGAACCCTATTTACTAGTACAACCCCTCAAAAACTCTAGATCACCTAAACCCCTAGGAAAAACATAAAGGAGGGCTACTCTATAAAGGGATACTAATTTAAAGAGGAAGTAAAGGGCCCATGCAAGACCTTATTAAATGCTATGCTGTGCCGCAAGAACTTTGGGAACAGAGGCCCTTATTTATAAAAGCAAGCTGGAGTTATTCTGGAGTAAACCAACCTCACCATAGGAGACCAGTAAAAATCCCTAAATTTCCATGCACTTGCAAAGAGTGTTTTAACCCCTTGAATGCCAGAGAGGTCTCCAATGCATTGCTTCACAATGCATTGGAGTCCTCTCTGGCATTCAAGGGGTTAGAAGCCCAATTTAATTTAACAGGAATGTGTATTTGTCCCTTATGGTGCAGTTAGCGTACTCCATAATAACTCCAGTTTACCCTTATAAATAAGAGTCAGAGATCCCATAGCTCTAAACGCCACTGTTACCTTTCAGTAAGCCACCAGAGAAAACGATTTGGTGACTGGTGCATCCTGGCCACGCCCTGAACTCAGAACACGGACTTGTCCAGCTCAACCGAAGGTGTCCCTCAAACAGCTCTCTAGGGGGTTGCTTACTTTAACTAATGGGAAATCCAGCAATGGCAATAACCTACATCAAGAAATTGAATCATTTACATCTGTGTCTGTGAATCTTACTTGTTATAACACTTTTATATATGAGGAGTATATTTAGCACTAGTAGAGATGTGTCCAGTGCATTGCAATACAATGGGGGAGGGGTTATGCACTAGTATGTGATAAAGAGGTGATAATTTGGAGATACCTTCTCGTTATCACTTCTCCAGTTCCTATGTTATTTTATAGAGCCTATGCAGTAAGAACTCCAGAGCTGGAGAAATCTTAGTGCACTAGCTCCATAGAATAACATAGGGACTGGAGAAGTGATATCACTGGAGAAGTCATCTCCACTGTATCACCTCTTTATCACACCTTAGTGCATAACCTCCAGTGAGTTTGGGACATCTCTGTTATTTAACGGGTTACACTCGGTAGCTGTTTCCCTTAAAGGGTAACTATTCCATAGGAGTAAGTGGGTTTCAATATACACTTTTAACTAGGTACTATACCCTGTACAACACCAACTTACATCTGTTTCACATTTTCTGCATTTGAGCCCTCTAGTGGTCAGATTCTGCATTGACTTGTTCAATGATGAGTCAGATTCTGCATTTGAGCCCTCTAGTGGTCAGATTCTGCATTTGTGCCCACTAGTGGTCAGATTCAATTTATTTTGTTGTATTCTATGATAGAGGTGAATCACTGACAAACAGTTCTCCATATACAATGTAATAGAAACTGCTGAGTTTTGCTGACAGTTTGAGCTTTCAGGAAGTAATCACACTGTAATTCACTTCCTGACAATTTAAACTGTTATAACTTTTGAATAAAACAACAGACAGCAGTCTTCTTGTTTTACTCAGCAGGAAAAGCTCTATAACATATAGGTTTTTATAAAAAAAATGTATTGTTCCTTTAAGGTACTGCCACAATTAAGATTGCCCCTTCTTAGGCTCACTTCTGCAAGGCCTTCACTTTCTGTGTGGGTCTTGTGGAGATAGATGCAGTGTGCGGAATGGTAGAATGATGAGTTATCTTTACAAGTTTCAGTTTACAATCATGTAAAGATAACTCATCATTGAACAAGTCATTGATGTCTACTGAAGCCTTCTATTTGATGCCAGAAGGTGTGGACTAAATGCAGACTTGAACAGAAATCCATATATAGTGGAACGTGCAATACAATATATAATTAGACTTGTGGTATTGTTGTATGAAGGACACCTACCAAAGTAATTGCTGATTTGAAACTCTTTAAAAAAGACACTTATTGTTGTGGTGCATTTTCCATTTAAACCTCTATAGGGCACAATCTGATTTTGAATTTATAATTTATTACAGGGGAGTCCAGGTTTTTTTCTATAGTGGGTCACATGATCAGGAAGTTATAAGTGTGAGGTCCTCCTTGTTTTTTTACTGCTAAGGATGGAGAAGTACAGGCTGTCAGCTATTCATAAATATGTATTTATTTATTTATTGATCAAGTCAATATATTGATCAAATGATTTTTAACAGACAGCTATTCTTAACCCCTAGAGGACCATTGAAGTGCCAGGACCGTCAATGCGGTCCGGCACTTAAGGACCAGTGACGGTCTTGGCTCGGCATGGAGTTCAGGGCTCCTGGCGCGGTTGCACTTTAAAAAAAAAAAAAAAAAAGCCCCGTGGTCCTTAAGTGCCGGCCGCGCATGCGTGCGCCGGTCTTTAAGGGATTAAACCATATGGTACTGGCAGGCAGGGGATTACGTCTTACTGTCCTACTTGTTTATGTGTGTGAATTATGTAGGAAAACAGTTTTTAAATATCTCGTGAGGGCCACACACTGGGGTGAAAAGGGCCTTAATTGGCCACCTGCAGCAAATTGGACGCCTATGATTTATCAGGGTTTTTATTTTTACAAATCTCTTCTCCTTATTGATCTCATGCACTGGCTTTAGGGGGACCTGAAGAGTGTAAAGTAGGGTTGCCACCTTTTCCTCAAAAAAATACCGGCCAAGGCATTCCCACCATAGACTTAACATTGGAAAGAAGCCAATTTTTTACCGGCCTGCTGGTAAAATACCAGCTGGGTGGCAACCCTAGTGTAAAGTTGTGTACTAAAGTGTTTGATTTCTGTTTCTAGGTGTAGCAAACAACACAAAAGGTAAGGAGGGCAGCTAATTCCCCAATAAAATGGGATCTTGTTTGGGGGTAAATCATACCTCCCAACATTTCAAATTGCCAAAGAGGGACACTTGTGTTTTGGGGGGTGTTGCTGGGGGCGTGGCTGGTGGGTGGGACGTTACTGAGAATTTTTAGGTTATTTCATGAACTATTGATACCTCCTTGTGTAACCAAATAAATGACTTATAACAAGATCTAAGTATTTTATTTGCACAGAATAATTTATAAACACATATACTAACATTTAAACAAACAATAATGTGAAATTTATTGCTGGAGAGCAATGTAATACATTTATGTACACACCACATAGTCTGATCTTCTAAAAAGAGGGACATCAGGGTGGGAAAGAGGGACAGAGGGATTTGGATCCAAAAGAGGGACTATTCCTCCTAAAGAGGGACACTTGGGAGGTATGGGTAAATGGTTACTAGAAGCACTCACTGTGACACACAGGAGTCCACTGTCATACAAAGTGCACTTTTGAGAAGAAGATTTTAACGCTTTGATAGCTGGAGAGGTCAAAAACACTTTGGGAAGCAAGGTGTTGATAATCTAACAATCAAGGGGTTAAAACAGAACTATCACCTCAAATAAAGCCCCCCCACAATAATTATTCATATAGCACTAAGCATAGAAATAGTATTATCCAGCATAAATAGAGCATTATTAAGAAATCCTACTTCTTCTGTGACTGACGGTCAGGCATCAGTGCAAACATCTTGGTTTAGAGACATCTGTGTGCCTGCACTGTCCATCCAGGTCTCCTGTAGGAGGCGCTGCATTGTACATTAAGGTAACAGGAAGGGACTGATGGTGCAGGCGCACAGACGCCTCTAAAGCAAGAAGCCTGGCCGTCAGTCTCAGAAGAAGTAGGATTTCTTAATAATGTTGTACTTATCCTGGATAATACTAGTATTTCTAAACTTAACGCTATATGAATAATTATTGAGGGGGGACTTTATGTGGGGTGATAGTTCCGCTTTAAGACGATTTTGTTAACCTTTTCCTAACCTCTTAACAGCATAAAATGCGTCACGAGTGATGACTAAGACTATAGAACGCACATTAGGTTTTAATTATTTTTCACTAACGGTTTATTTACTTGCTGACACAACAAAAACTATAAGTAACTTCTATGGGGCAAACTGGTTAGAGTACTAATCAAACGGACTATTAATTCAGAGTGGGGTGTTAGCACCACATAAAGGGATGCTTATGAGATCATCATTCAGCATTATTCTGCAGGACCACTCAGGAATCTATTATTATCTAGAGAGATTAGTACATATAATGGGCAGTACTAATTATAATAACTAGGGATCAAATCCACTCAGAACTGTTCCTAGTGGCATTACAATTTTCTTTTCAGGTTACGTTCAGTGTGTGTGTGGGGGGTTATTATTAACTCTTTGAGTGCCAGAGGGGTATGCAATTGCAATAGCTAATTTGAATATGGAAACGCTGGTTAATGAGTCTTTGTCGTATACATGTGAGTGTGTTTATATATCATATGCACTAAGCTGTGATAGCAGTTTTTGCTGTCAGAATTCACAGATCTCACTAGAGCTCTTTATGGAGCCAGATGACAGCTTATTGTCTATGCTGTAGAGCAGAGCCAGCAGCTGCTGTCAGTTAACCCTTTCAGTGCCATAGGAATGTGTGTTGCACAGTCCAGTGGTATTGAATGGGTTGCAACGTTAACAGACATTTCCAGAATTAACTTATCACTTAGGGCAGTGGTTCTCAAGCTTTTTTTGCTCAAGTCACACCTAACACTCAGTCTGATATTTTCGGGGCACCCCTATCATTTTATGTCATTTGTCTAGGGTATAATGAAGGTTACAAATACATAATTATAGAGTTATGGTTAGACCTCACAACTAAAATAAACATATTGTGCATAGTAATATCCTTAAATATACAGTTGGAAGTCTACATTAACATTATTGTCAATGCATTATAGATACACTGGGGCACCCTATGTGGATGTCCGTGGCACACCAAAGTGCCACGGCACCCTGGTTGAGAAACATTGACTTAAGGAATGGCGGAGAAGCTGTGATATTCTATAACTCCTCTGCCATGCTCTCAATGATAAATTAATGCTGGCAATATCTGTTCATGTTGTGACACTTTCAGTGCAATGAACATCCCTTTGACAGTGAATGGTTTAAGGGAGTAATGCTGTGTGTTGCTTAAGTCACAGTGAATCCTTTCTGCTCCCCTAGCGGGCAGGTGGGGGAACTGAAAGGATGCTCTAAGACTTCAGGGTTGTCGAACTGCTGGTGATGTGTACGAGAGAGCATCCATTCCACATAGCCGACAGTTTAACAGCCCTGCTAATTAGCAATTCCCCTCCTTGCATATTTATTTGTTAGCGCATATGGTGATGTGTGTCTCCATCTCCAAGGCGATGTACTCACCACACATCACTAGCAATGGGAGATAAAAGAGAGGGAATATCATAACACTAAGTGAGGCTGATATACTAAAATGAATTTGAGGAATTCTAGAACAACCCATCTGCACCATTGGAGACAAATAAAGATTCAGAAAATTCAAATTGAATTAAATGGGTCTTTTTATCTCTTGTATGCTAAAGATGTCCCTAGCAATATGCTGTAGACCTTGAGATTTGTTGTGCTTGTATGTTATAGGTTATGGGTATTTCCTGTGCCAGTAACAGAGGATTAGGGTGGAGGAATCATGTGAGTACTGGGGTGCTTTGCCTAGAGCATACTTCCCAAGTGTCCCTCTTTCAGACCCAAATCCCTCTGTCCCTCGTTCCCACCCTGGTGTACCTCTTTTTAGGCGATCAGACTGTGTGGTGTGTGTATATAAATGTATCACATAGCTATAAAGCCATAAAAATCACATTAATGTTTTCAGTACATGTGTTTATTAATTAGTCTGTATAAGTAAAATACTTTGGTCTTGTTCTAGATCATGTATTCATTTACACAAAGAGGTGTCAGTAGGTCAAGAAAACACCTAAAAATTGTTGGTAATGCTCTGCCCTCCTGTCAATCCCCCAGTAACAACCCCTAAAACAAAAGTATCCCTCTTTGGCCATTTGAAATGTTGGGAGGTGTTGCCTAGAGGCACCTGAGGTATAAATCCAGGCATGACCTCATCCCTTTAACCCTTTGAATGTCAGAGAGGTAGGAAACGCATGGCAAACCAATGCGTTGCATACACCTCTGGCACTCAAAGGGTTAACCTTTTAAGCACCAGAGGGGTGAGCAATGCATACCCCTCTGACACTTAAAGCAGGGCTTATAATTTGAAGTCCTTTGCTACTAGCCAGACCTGAAAAGTTACTCTCCACTGCAAGTCAAACCATACCCACCAGGGCTGAATTTCTACTCGCCAGGGCAAAATTTTCACTCGCCATTGGCTAGTGACGAGTGGAAATTTTGAGCCCTGCTTGAAGGGTTAATACTGCCTGCTTATGTAGGACCTGTAGAGACCAGTGCCACATAAGATCAGAAATGGACTATGGACAGCCTCTTTAAATCAATATGATGTTTTTTTGCCACTGATGGTGCAGTTGGTTGGACACAGAATTGCTCCTCTTTTGTAAGTATATACTGCCTTTATTTATGTGCTGTAGAGACATATGTGTGTGTGTGTGGTCCTTTTCTGTCACTATTCTAGCAGTTCATATTAAAGTGAAATGTTATTTAAAAATATGTGGTTGGAGGTTTCTATAATTGTGCAGAATGACTGTACTCAGCACAGGGGCCTAGTCATTATGCAATAACCTTCTTGGCCTGCTGTCTATGAGAGCCACAACTGGGACGTAATTCACTTTAAACTGAGATTTAATCATTTGTGTTGGAGATTTTAACCTCTTGCATACCTGACAACTGTTCCATGTTTCCAGAAACAGTCCCTGGTTTTGGCTCTCTGTCGATATTCATTAAAAAATTAATAGGTTATGAGTTTTTCACTGTGTTAACGTTTGAGTGCCAGATGGGCTATGCTATGCAATTGGCACTCAGTGGGTTAATATTTCTAATTTCTAGGACATCATTTAGTATTAAGGTGTCAGTAATGTCTCTTGTTGGATAAATACAGTTTTAAGTCTGTTGTACAGTTTTGAGCTGAAGTCATTCTGCTTGGTCCTATGGACATTTAGCGATGCTGTATCATGACTTGCAACATTTCCAAGGACAAGATACCTGCGCCTGGACATATTGGTAAGTATGCTCCTGAAACCTAGAGTTCTTCAGCGGATTATAGTTTTCATCCAGAACCGCTCCTCTTTTGGTTTGCACATATGACCCTACGTGCACAGATGAAAAAGCCATCTAATTGATTATCGAAATGTACAATAAAAGGAGTGTGCAAGCCTCCTCTAAGTGTAATATGTAAGGAGGAATATGCACTAAAGCATGATAAAGAGGTGATAAAGTGAAGATGAAGTCTCCAGTGATATCACTTCTCCAATTACTATGTTATTCTATGGAGCCTATGCACTAAGATTTCTCCAACTTTGGAGATGTTAGTGAATAGGCTCTATAGAATAACATAGGAATTGGAGAACTGATATCACTGGAGAAGTCATCTCCATTTTATCATGCTTTAGTGCGTAACCCCCATGAACAATATGTACCCCAAAATTCAAGTTTGTACTTATTAAATACTAGTATGAATGCCCGTGTACATGGGCTAAAGTGCACCCAGCAGCCCTGGCTGCTGCCCTGGAGCAGAGGCAGGCGGTGAGACGTCTGCAGCTCCCCGCTCCGGATCAGTGTGTTCGGCGAGTCTCTACTGTGCATGACTGGAGTCATGCACAGTAGAGACTCGCCGAACGCGCTGATCCTTAACCCTCTGAGTGCCAGAGTGGTACGGAACGCATTGCTTTGCAATGCGTTCCGTACCACTCTGGCACTCAAAGGGTTAACGGGGAGCTCCAGACGGGTCACAGAGAAGGCGAATCTCCCTTGTGTGCGAAACCGCACATGCACAGTAGACTACACAGTATACAGTATGACTGTATATACACAGAAAACAAGAGCACACCGACTGCAGAACTAATGCAACTTCCTACTGATTTAAAAGTGACCTTTTAACCCCTTGAATGCTAGAGATGTCTCCAACTCATCTCTCCGCAATGCACTGGACACCTCTCCAGCATTCAAGGGGTTTTAAGTTCTTTTTAAATCATGGAAGTGTAGGGATTTTGATTTTGTCCCTTATGACGCACATAGGCCTTGATTACATTGCAGCTGAAATATATGGATAATTTTGTAGATTAAATGCCTGATAAGGATACCAGTTTCAGTGTAATCCAGGCTTTAGTTTGCCCCAGAATTGCTCAATTTCTACTTTCTGAAGAAATGGTTTTGAAACCTTGTAAATAGCTATTCGAGCAACCATTAAAGGTCTCAGCTTAGCACTGCCTACTTCTGTCTTTGTCCATAGTAAACACTACCAAAAAATTCCAAGTGACACTGGCCCATATTTATACTGGCCCGTATTTATAAAAATAACTGTAGTTATTCTGGAGTAAACCAACTGCACTATAGGGGACAACTACAAATTGCTTAATTGCCATGCATTAAAGGGGTTTAAAGCCCAATTTAAATTTAACAGGAATTTCAATTTGTCCCCTATTGTGCAGTTGATTTACCCCAGAATAATTCCAGTTTGCTTTTATACATATGGGCCACTGTTCTGTTCTGTTCTGTTGGGCAGTCACATGACAGCACATCACTAGTTGTCTATAATACTATCATTCCTGGCAACAAGAGAAAAACTCATACAACAGACAGTGAATATTCGAGGCATAAACTACCGGGGTGCAGTTGTTATGGGGCTAGGCAGCCAGGGAGGCTGTGCACTGTCTGGCAAGCCCTTATAGTCCTCAATCCTATTGGTGCCCCTGCTTTATATTCCTGCCTTTTTTTCAGATGAGCTTCCTACTCTTAGCGTGTCTCAGTTTTAACACCTGGCTTGCTCATGACCTTTGACTTCTCCTGCCTGATTGTGGTTACCTACATCCAGTCTTAATTCTTTGCTCTGTCTGACCTGTGTGGCCTGACAATCTAACCTATCCCCTCTATCTGACTTCCCATTACGACCCCTGGCTTTTCTGCCTTTGCATTTCCCTACTGCCACAGCACGTTCATCTGTTCTTCCAGTATCTGTCCAGACCTTCTCCTCTGCCAGCTTGCTTCCTCCTCCTTGGCATTTCCAGCTCAGCTGTTTGGGTATTGTTTCAGTTTCCTTGCATTATACTTACATTGTGCTGAAGTTTTCAGCCTTGATCTGATTTAGCACTATCTACCCTTCTCAGCTGACCCTCAGGGTCTGCCAGCCTCAACATGGTCTACCCCTGCTGGAAGAATTCTGTTTTACTGTAAAGACTTAAAGCTACAGTAGTTCCTACTTAAAGGTATCCACTTCAGCTGTCTGCTTCAGTGTGAAGACTTAAAGGTAACCAACAAAAAAGAAAAAAGTTATGGACTAATAGAGCACTCAGCCTATAAGTAAGTACACCTACAAAATATTCATGAAAATAGAAAAATTTAATAAACATTGTAAATACACATATACAAATATACCAAAGTCATCTGTAAATAAAAAAGACCAAACCCAAGAAACAAAAGACTCCCCCCCAGATCCCCTCCCCACACAAAATTTAATGCAAAAAAAGGGAATAATACTAAAATACAGAGACACAAAGGGACTGCTAAATCCCAGAAGGGAAACCTAAAAACTGGTACCAGCCAAAAATCAATATAACAAAACTGAATACACCCAGAGCTGCAAAAATATATAAATATAAGTATGAATACTATATCTCCTCCAGTTAGACATGAAGATATCCACATTGATTCATGAACGCACATTCATTGATGACCAAAATTGCCAATTACGGATCCAACTCAAAGGTATGTACACAACTGAACACACAGTTAATTGATTCCTTCCAATTGGGCATACGGTCATCCAAATCAATTCCTGAGTACACAGTCAGTGATCATTCTAAGTGCCAAATATTGATCCAGTTTAAGATTAAGTAGGTGAATGGAAACACGGTAGTCAGTTCCAAGCAGAGCACATGCATATGCATAGGAGGAGTTAATATGATGTTAGCGCCAAGCTGGAGCCATAGTTAGCCAACAAGTATAGGACAACAGGTTAATATGCTGGGACTTATATGGGATTTTAACCTCTTCACCCATACACACATAATGACATCACCCTGTTACCTTCCATACATAGCTTCATCTTCCAACGCCAGTCATGGCTCACTTGTTGATCTTATAAGCTCCCTTTATCCTCTTTGTATGGCAACCACATGTATCTTCTAAATTGTGTTTCCACACCATTAAACGGCTCGAAACTTCCTGTTAGGTAATCTCACTGTGCCTCTTAGTCTCTGATTTCCAATGCGTTTTGTCCCCAATCCAAACGGACATCATCAGGGTCAACTATAATTAGATCCAGATCACCCTTTTAAGCAATACCACAACCAGATATACATCATCCGTTTTCATAGTAACAGTTAACAAACAATTCACCCATACATTGCTGCTGTGCCAATCCGCATGGCAACATGAATTCAAAGTCAACGTGTTGCACTAAATTGCACAAACGCCCAACCAAATTCCACTTGTCATGCAGATTGGCAGACTACCAAGATGGCTTCCAAATCTCCATATGTTACATACATGACTGTAATCATATGGCTCTTAATAAAGGCACTCAATATCTTATATGGTACAGCTGCATACATATTTAAAGGGGAAACGTCACAATACTACCCTCAGCATCCTCAAAACCAGACGCTAGTGGAGGACAAAATTCATCCATCACATACAGATAACAAGGGCATAGATAGAAACATAAAATGATGTCCCCCATATATAAATATCAGTTAGACTAAGATCAAGCAAATGCAATGGCATATGTCCACAGTTTTATTCCTAAATAACATAAGGGCATTAAAAGAACAAAATGCAGATAATTAATAAAACTTTTTACCTTGACATACTTAATAAAGACACATAACAGCAAACAGTGATGAGATAAGACACAGTGGCATGTCAATCCACCAAAAACATATTACATTTCAAATCCTCATTGAGGCCCTTTGGTGCTAAAGCTCCCAAGGTGTAGATCCATCTGGACTCACACCTTAAGAGCATATTATCCAGGTTGCCTCCCCAAATGTTACAATAAACTCTATTCATATCTATAACTCTCAATCCTCTAGCAAGGCTCAAAATTTCCACTCGCCACTAGCCAATGGCGAGTGAAAATTTAGCCCTGGCGAGTACAAATTCAGCCCTGGTGGGTATGTTATGGCTTGCAGTGGCGAGTAACTTTTCAGGTCTGGCTAGTAGCAAAGGATGTAAATTATAAGCCCTGCTCTAGAGTCCCCATTATGATGACTAGTGAAATGAAGTGCGACTGGACTCTCAACACTGCCTCTTTCAATGTCTCTCCGGAGTTCCAAAACTCTTCTCCGCAATTCCCTAATTGTTTTATCCACATAAATCATATTACAGGGACATATTAACTGGTACTCCACAGCTTTTGACCGACAATTACTCCTTTGTTTGATATTATACCTTTTTGAGCCATCGAAATTATAAAATATGTCAGTGAGAAACATATAGGTACACGCTTCACAGTTTCCACAACCCCAAATGCCTGTTTTTTGCAACTTATTTAACCAGGTCTCTGCTTTCTTCTAACCATTGAAGTGACTAAGGATTAACTAACCAGATTGGATGGTCTGACAAGCCATGTCATACAAAGTTCAGGTAGTCAGCCAGAGCCACAGGTCTGAACTAGATTAGGTGTCCAGTATAAAAGGATAAGGCAGAAGAATAGTCAGACAGAGCCACAGGTCAGCACCAGATTGGATGGTCAGACAAACCAGGTCATACACAGGGCCCAAGGTAACAGAACTGCTTTGTACAACAACGCAAGGGCAACTGAGTCAAGACTCAGTCAGCCCTTTAAACCCCATCACAGGAAGTAGGAAGGAGGAGCCCACAGAAGGACTAGACTAAAAACAAGACCCTGCGTCATTCTGACGCATCTCATAGCCTTGCTACCATTCTGCTCCATGCTGCATCATATAACGACCATGAGCCCGAAAATGATGCCTCTCCGCGATGCATCCGTGCACGGCGTCAATCCAGCGACACACAGGCAATACTACCATCCAGCCCGAGGCCATGGACGGTTACTGACTCCACCAAGTGCGCACAAACCTGGGCCATGGAGCGACGCCTGGAACTCAGTAGAAGCTCCAAGAGGATACTTCTCCAGCATTGCCTGGAGCGCGGCGCTGGAAATTAGGTATGCTAACAATTGTGTAACCCTCTGGCACTCAAAGGGTTCAATATCTACCACTGAGCAGATAGGTGAGCAATGTATGGTAAAACACTGCAAATCACACATATCTGCTCTGTGTAACTTAATCCTTTGTAATACAATGTCCATGTGTGTGTACTGTAATGTAGTACTTTGTTATGCAATGTCTATGTGTGTGTAATGTAATATAGAACAGTTTGTTATTCAATGTCCATGCATGTGTGTACTGTATCGTGGTGTTCTCTTCTCATTACAGATGACCCTGATGGAGTACGTAGCTCTGGCAGGGAGGAGGAACCATTCATAACCTGGATCTGCAGCCGGTCACTGCCACTGCTGTTGCCAGTGTGGAGGAAGAGGGGGCTTCTGATAAGTTGTTTTTAAGATGTCACCCTCAGGTACAAATGTGTTTTTAGTCATGTTAAATTGTTCCATATGTGTATTAGCAACCCCAGCTTGCTTTAGCCATATCTAGTTTATATAAATATTGCATTGCCACAGGGGTGAGCAGTAGCGCATTGCTAAGCTATGCTTTGCTCAACTTTCTGGCACTCCAAGGCAGGGCCAGACTGGCCTACCGGGATACTGGGAAAATTCCTGGTAGGCCGCCGGCACTGGGCTTCCCTGAGGCTGCTTCAAAATCAAGAAGCAATCCGCGGCCACAGTCCTGTCATCTTGCAGCCGCGGATTGCTTCTTGATTGCAGGAGTGCTGGCCATGGCCACAAGGTGACAGGACTGTGGCCGGGAGATGTGAAGGGCCCCGCAACATGCTGATGTCTGTTTCTTCTTCGGCACAGACCTGTAGCAGCTGAGCTCCCTAGTCTGATCTTTTGTAATGTCAAGCGCTGGGAGATGACATAATTTCCCAGCACTCTGCATTACTGAAGAGAAGACCATGCGGGAGCAACAGCAGTAAAGAAGTCTGTGCAGAAGGAGGCACAGACCTCTCCTGCCACACTGCTGGACCACCAGGAAGGTAGGAAATGGACACAGGAGGGCAATGTGGAGACTGGGGGGCAATTTGGAGATTGTGGCAATGTGGAGATTGGGGGGGCAATGTGGAGACTGAGGACAATATGGAGATGGGGCAATATAGAGATGGGAGCAATGTGGAGATTGGGGGAGCAATGTGGAGACTGAGGGCAATATGGAGATGGGGGCAATGTGGAGATTGGGGGGGCAATGTGGAGACTGAGGGCAATATGGAGGTCACCCAGTGACGTCAGACGCAGCGTGAAGAACAGCACTGCGTCTGCGCACCGGGTCGGCCACACCGCAATGATATGGGGCTGGTAAGCAATTTTTTCCAGGGCTGGTTTTTATTCCCAGTCCGGCCCTGCTCCAAGGGTTAAATACCCCACTAATGCACATATAGAGCACATGTAAGACATGTTTGTCATGTTCCTGCCATTCACATGATGACATTGTAGGCATGATGGACACAAGCTAATACACCATGATGGTTGTCTCGGTATGTTGAAGCCCTGCCATGCATTACAGTGATGCTTCGTAGGCCAAATTTGCCTCTCTGTTGTTGAGTAAATCCTGATAACTAGGTTATCCCACCTTGGTGCAGTTGTTGTGAACCTGAATGCTTACACAACTGAAGAATTTAATGAAGTCAGTGTTTCTCATCACATGTTAATTCTCTCAATATTCAAAATAGGTCCAGCTGACATGCTGGAGGAGGAGGAGGAGGGGGTGCAGGAAGATGGTAGTGTGCAGGCACCCCCCCGTTGGTGCACCTGGGGACCACCACGTGGAAAAGGCAGTTGAGGATAGTAAATTGTAATATGTCCTCCAGCAAAAACATGTACATCCGTTCAATGTCTAATATGTCTTTTGTTGTGTGTTGTTGGTTTATGTTTATGGAAAGGGTTCTGAGTTTTGTGTTCCTGGTTGTTGTAACCATTTCAATGGCAGAGGGGTATCCAATGCATTCTCAAAATTGTTGAGCACCCCTCTGGCACTGAAATGGGTTAAGGCTCCATACAATTATCTCACCCTTGTGAAAATATCCTGTATCTCCTCAGGGTCATCACAGGCTGTGTCTGGTGAGAAGGAGGATGAACAACATCTGGGGGTGTCTGCCTCTGCTCCTAAGGCTATGGATGGGGAAGCGCATGGTAAGAA
Organism: Rhinophrynus dorsalis; assembly: GCA_037306005.1. Classification (NCBI taxonomy): domain Eukaryota; kingdom Metazoa; phylum Chordata; class Amphibia; order Anura; family Rhinophrynidae; genus Rhinophrynus; species Rhinophrynus dorsalis. The sequence goes on from CM074723.1 coordinate 444,008,306, forward strand.
AAATCCTAAATCTGCTGTCCCATGTGTGTTCCACTTGTCTCCCTTTCCCTTACAAAAACCCCAAAGTTCGTGTAGTGATCTGTGTTCTTGTCACACATACCTGTGACAGTATCATGGCATGAACAAATATCATTATGTGATTTTTGGTCATGCCATGATCTTGTCATACACGTATGCTTGGCTCCAGGCCATAGCACACACCTACAGTTCTCGTTTGCAGGCTAGCAGTAATTGAGTGTTGGTAGATCAATCACAATGACAATGATGATCCTCTTCCGCACGGACCAATGCCCGTTCCACTCTGAGGGAATTGGAATTGAGACTGCCCTTAGATATGGGGAGTCTTACCTCAAATTCCCTCACAGCCATTGGCTGAGGTATGCTTATGCACTTCCCTGCCACTCCAGTTTGAGCAGGCTGTGCTTTAAACCGATTGACTGGGAAGTGCGTAAACATATCCCAGCCAATGACTGTGAGGGAATTGGAGGTAAGACTGCCCATATCTAAGGGCAGGCTCAATTCCAGTTCCCTCAGAGTGGAACGGTCATCGGCCCGTGCGGAAGAAGGGGGGGGTCTTTGCTGCATGATACTGTCTTCGCCTCAGCCTCAGAGGCTGCACACAGTGATTATAAGTGACATTACTGAATATCTTATTTGGCTTAACATTTAATATTCATATAGGAAACTAATATTTGAACAACGGCACACTAATACATACTTTAACCCTTTGAGCCCCAGAGAGGTATGCAACACATTGCTTTGCAATGTGTTGTGTAACCCTCTGGCATTCAAGAGGTTAAACTATGTATTAGTGTGCTGGACATTGAATCGGACTTTTCTGGGTTGTTTTTACAGCAAGAAGACAGAAGATACAAGACAGTAGAGAAAACAGAAGGAGACAGACAGTGGGTGACAGGTAAGTGTAACACTGACTAGTTAATGATCAGTGCTTGGCAGTATGTCAGGCACCGATCGTTAGCTTTTTTCCTTTGAAGTTCCCAATACTGCCAGTATTTTGCGACGTTGAAAATTATTCAAACAAATGATTTATATTTTTACAATTTTACACAGGGACAACGGTTACTCTCCCTTGTGGTGGCAATAAGACACCCTGTATGCCTATACAACCGTCGTGTCAGTTTGCACCAGGCAAGTGTTCCCTATAGGAAAGGAAATCATTCACTTTTTAAGGAGAGGTGGTGAATAAGGGAATGACTTCTGCCAGGCTAGCATTCTCTTTGCTCAAAATTTCCATCAAAGCACGGAAAGGCGTAAGGACTGTCACTACCTGTTCCAGCGTTCTGTTACTGCCAATGAAATGGTGACATGACATTGCATGAATTGCCTTTTTCTGCTCCAGGATACGCTCTAGCATATCTAAGGTTGAGTTCCACCAATATCTTGTTTTAGGTGGTATCTGGGAGGTCTGCCTTTTTGTGTTCCTCCCTGAGTAGCTGGCTATCTTCGACACTCCAATGAAAGTGGCCAGAAATTTGTCGGCACGACTCCAGAAGTGCTGACAACCTTCCAGTGTTACTGCCATCATCAAGAGCAGCCTTCACTACTAGATGCAGGACATTCACTGAGCAGCGCACACCCATAAATCTGCCATACTGGAGAGCCTTGATCATGTTAGCTGCACCGTCAGTAACCACAAACCCCATTTGACCCTGTGTGCCTGCCTGCCCTCCTAGCCACTGTACCTCAGCATGAAAGAGGCAAGAGTGGTGCCCTGCCTGCTTGGCTACTGCACCTGAACTTGTTGTTGCTATCAGTATGTCTTGCAACACATTGGGCTGCCACCAAAGCGCCGTCAATGACAGGAAGCCATGCTGGCCACTCAGAGCACTCCATAAGTCAGTGGTAAAGTGCGCTGACTGGCCACCAGCCTTTCCTAGCAGGTCCTTCAAAAGACCAATGCACGACCGGTACAGTAAGGGCACTATAGTTCTACTAAATGTGGTGCGGGATGGAATTTTATATCGGGGTGTGACAGCCTCCATAACTTGGTGGAAGGGCTCCCAGTACACCAAATTAGAAGTAGCACCCCCAACGGCTATGAGCTGTGCAATGAGGCATGTAGTTTTCCTGGCCTGCTGTCTGCACATGCCCTTGGAATGAAACCCACCAAAGTCTTCCAGTGTGGCCTGTATTGACTTTGGGATGGGTTGTGACTGTCTGCTGCTTTTACTAGGACCAGATGTGGCATGATCTCCCTGCCCTTTCTCCTGCCTACTGGTGTTGAGTATGACACTGGTAAATGTAGTAGTGCCACCACGTTCTGCACTCATCAACACTGACTTGTAGTAGTGGTTCAGGTGTTGGTTCATACCAGAGGTGGTTAGATGACCCAACACCCTCCCACGGCTGACTTCCCTGCCACACAGTTTACATTTTGCTATCCAGCCATCGCCAAGTGTCACAAAATGGTCCCATGCTTTGGAGCGACGGATGACTTTGGAAGGTGGTGAAGAAGAAACTGAGGTGACACTTTCTTCATCTTCACATGCTGGAGCAACCTCACTGTGCTTTTTTTTCTACATGCCTTTACATGGGTACTAGTAGCAGGGCTTAAAACCAACACAGGTGACTCTCCCTTGTGGTGGCGATAAGGCACCCTGCCTGCCTATACAACTGTGACACTGACAGTGTGACTTTGAAGATTATTCAGACAAATCGCTTGTATTTTGAATATTTTTAATAAAACAAACACAGTTGACTTTCCCTTGCGGTGGCGAAAATGCACCCTGCCTGCCTATACAACTGTGACACTGGCAGTGTGACTCTGAAGATTATTCAAACAAATAACTTGTATGTTTTATATTTTTAATAAAACCAACACAGGTGACTCTCTCTTGCAGTGGCAACTATACAACTATACAACTGTCAAACTGGCTGACGAAGCAACAGTTGGTGACGATACGGGTTGGGTCCTGATGTTCTGGAGAGTCCGATTGCTATTTCTTGCTTTTGGGGTCCTTTGTTCTTCATATTTGATCTGGATAAGCATCCCTGTTTTTTGTTCTCTAGTGCTTATTTGCTCCATTGTTTGCGCTATATATACTTGTGCTGAACATTTGCTGGTCTACTTATCTTATTCAGTAGCATTCCAACATTTAGCAGCATTCCTATATTATTTTTGGACTCTCCAAACATGCTTTTAATTGTTTTTAAGTGTGCCTATGTTTATTACTAATTTTGTAACAATAAAATATATTTTTCTTATTTTTGATAAATTCAGTGTGCCTCACCTTACTTGGATTCTTTTTTGGGGGGGCTCATCTGGCTCTCATTTTGAGAAACCATTAGCTATTGTGTTTCATTACTTATTGACCCAGAGAGCACCTGGTCTATTTGAGTCTATATATGTAATTTATCTTTATTTCAGCTTGTGCAATCCCGATTTTGTTTGTTTTAGACTGGCTGATGTGACATTCTGAAAATTATTCGAAGAAATCCCTAATATTTTTTATATTTTGCACAGGAACAAAGATGACTCTCCCTTGAAGTGGCAATAAGGCACTAATGCTAGCTGCCTGCCTATGCCTAATGCTAACTGCCTCCCTACACAACAACTGGACACTCTCTTTCTCCTTCTTCTCTCTCTTAGCTCCAACCTCGCAATGAGTAAATGCAGGCTGTCTGCCTGGGAGACTGTGTCATTTGTCCAACCCCCATCATGAAACAAACACACTTATTGGAATACAGACAAAGAGTAGTGCATGAAACGGAGAATGTAATTGGACTAGAGACATGGAGGGAAAATTATGGAGGGAAAGTAATCGAGAGCGTACAGGTAGTACAAAAAAGATCCGACTCCCAACAGTCCTGGTCGAAAGTAGTTGAAACTTTCGGAAGTTTGTTGAATTATGAAACTTCTGAAAGTTTCAACGATTTTCGGTCTGGGGCTGCTCGGAGTCGGATCTTTTTGTTGAACGACCCTTGAGTGCCGGATGGTCCGAATGTCTCCGAATTACCCCATTTTCGACTAATTCCAAATGTCTCCGAATCAATTCGCACAAGTCTACTGCTGACCAACTCATATGTGCTGTTTCAGTCATTGCCTTTGTGAGTAGAGTTCTTATGGAGATGGTGTGGTGATCTGTTTTTTGTTGTTAATGCACAAGAGCGTTTCCTGATTTTTTTCTTCTTTTTCTGCAGAATTGCTGGGCTATCTTGTGTTTCTCTATTCACTATATTTACTAGATTTTCCCCTGTGGTACCTTGTAGGCTTTTGTTTAATCAGCAGCAAGCACATGCTCTTGTTTAAGTGTGCATGGGCAACTTTAGTTTTTTCAGACTCTAGAGGTAGAAAGGCAAGTGACCCCTCATTTAATACAGTGATATAACTACTTGTCAGAAATATATAGTTTCATAGAATTATTCAGATATTTTATGGCAGTTTTATCATGTAACCACTATAAAATGCATTTTAGTTAAAAAGTTGTTGTGTTCTGGTTGTTGTGTTTGGCCTATAACAAATCAGTATTTGAGGTTCACCAGTTATATGAGTGTACTGTGTTTCATTTTTGAAATGTTGGGAGGCCAAATAGAGCAGTGGGGCTGATTTATTAAAGAGATAGTAATACTTTAAAATTACTAATCCCCATATTGTAGCTTTGTTAAAAAGAAACTTATTGCCCCCAGTGCTGCAGGGTCACCTGATGCACATAAGACTTCGTACGACAGCTTCCCCTGGAGTCTGCGTTCAGTCAGGGAAGGGGGAGGGAGGGGGGAACTTTGAGCGATATCATCTCTCAAACCATAAGGGTTTGAGAGATGACACTGGGGACAATAAATTTCTTTTTCACAAAGCTACAATATGGGGATTAGTAATTTGCAAGTATTACTATCCCTTTAATTAAATAGAGGAGCAATCCTAGAGCAGGCCAAGTGCCTGGAGAACAAATTCCCCTAACCCAGAAGCAATCCAGCATTCAGTGGGTTAAAGGCCTATTTTAAATTAAAATGAAGTTGTATGTATTCCCTAGGATGCAGTTGGTTTGTTCCACAATTATTCCAGCTGTGCTATGTACATCATTCTAACAGTGGCCTCTGCTCACAGGGACCCTAACAGACCTCTTAGGGTTTACCTGCTTGTGCACAGGTGAGATAATAAATAACTGAGCCTCCGATTAACTCATCTGTGATCAGAAAGGGAAATCTTAACCCTTTGAGTGCCAGAGGTCTACGGCACTCAAAGGGTTAAATATATGACCTGTTAGGCCACCCTGAGAAGAGGGCTTGGAACCTAAGAATTGGTCTGTACAAATATAAAATCTTATTTAAATCAATGGGAATTTTGAGAACATTTAATTGGCCCATAAGGAGTAGTTGTGCACTCAGAGTTAGTACATCAGCAACACATTGTGCTTGTGTTCAGGTATCTGTTCAATACAATCAGGCTGATATACTAAGAGTAACTTGAATAATGCAGGGGCAAACGAAATGCCTATACCATGGGAACTTTCAATATTAGCTGACCCTGAGATCACTGGAAATGTAACCTTTGTAGGTTTGCTTAGTGTAGATTTTATGCAATATATACCTGCTTGGTCTAACCCAGAGGTGATCCGGTCGGTCCACAAGAAACCTTTAACGTTATACAACTTAAAGGGATAGTAATGTTTCATAATAAAAGCAGCTCTAATTAATCATCATAGTATTTGGACTTTGGAGAGTGTTATTTCAATTCTCTCAGAGTTGTAGTTCAAGAGTAATTCAATGACAAAGTGTCCCCCTCCCGCCCCTTTTTCTGATGTCACACTGTTCAGCCAGATCAGAAGGGAGGTGCCCAGGTAGACTGCAGAGATGGACAATCTTCAATTAAGATAAGGGGAAAAACCTGAAAAACTTGTCAAGGGTTTTCATTGTTCTCATAGGAAGAAGATTGTCCCCTGCTGATATCTGTCTGGTCTTACAACCAGATTCCACATCTGAGAAGAGATGGCTTACACTAGGTAAAAGGGGCGGGAGGGGAAACTTTGCTTGTGAATACCTCTCAAACCATGAAGGTTTGAGAGATAAGACTTATATCGTTCTTCATGTTTTTTAATGCTTACAAAATATAATAAAGATAAAACGAAGTATTACTATCCCTTTAAAGATCTCACTGACTAAACTCAAACAAGACATGCAGTACATTTGCCCCAGTCTTTCTGGTACAAATGGATGCAATTTAGAGACATTTAGAAACATTTAATTGGCGCAGACCATATGGTATGTAACACTGGACTCTCTCACCCTGAGATTTTGGCCCTTCACCCTGAGATTTGGGTCAAACCCTGAGAGTTCCCAGGTATGGAAATGCCCCACTGGGGACAAATAATTCCTATCAGTTGAAAAGAAAATAGTCATTAGATGGCCCTGGTGAAGACATTTTAGCCACCCAACACAGCAATATGCCTCCAGAAGAATAACCAGAACCTTACTGGGCCCTTCATTCAACGGGCCATTTGGATCCTGTCACATTGGTAACCGCCTAACATCACCCATGATTCCCATTGATTTAAATTGGCATGTTAATTCCATGAATGTTAGAGAGGCGCAAAACGCTTTATACTATCATTCAAGGAGTTAGAAGCCCCTTTTAAATCCATGCTAATTTGGGGAACTGTTTTTAGGTCTACGTGGTGCAGTTGATTTGCTCCAGATTGGTACCAGGGGCGGATTCTGCTATCGGGCATTCGGGCATGCCCCGGTGGCTGCTTGAACGGGAGGGCTGCTCCACAACATTACAGTCTAGGCTCCAGCCCCATGGAAGTGTCACAGGTAGTGACACAATGTAAAAGAGGCTGCTGCTCTGCATGTGATAGGTGCCGCGGGTGAGCCTGCCTTGTTATTGTTAATGCTAGCAAACTGAAAAGACAGTGTGCATGTTAACCCTTTCAGTACCAGAGGGATACGCAAAGCATTGCATCCTCTGGCTCTGAAAGGGTTAAAAACAGTCTTTTCAGCGTGTTAACTTGCCTCCTGTAGCTGCTGTGCTGTTGCTGCCCTGCTCCTCTCTGTCGGACTCAGCCTCCCGCTCCAGTCCTCCCCCGGACCTTTATCAGTAAGTAAATCACTCTCATTCCGTTCAGTCGTCTTGTTTTTTTTCTTCTTGTTTTGGATTTTTTTTTTAATCCTGAGTCATGATCTCATAATTGTGGAACATTAAGAACCCTTTGAATGCCAGAGGGATACCCAGTGTGCAAAGTGCTGGATATTCCTCTGGCACTCAAAGGGTTAAATCACAGATGTTCAAAGTCAGAGAAAATGTGTCCTTGAGCCTTGCTCATCAAGTTAATGAGGATTAGTTTTGAGGAAATCAACCACTCAAATGAGGAAATTAAAATTCAGCATATTCCCATTGATTTAAATGGGGCTTTTAACCCCTTCTATTCAAGGAGGTCAAAAGCCCCATTTAAATCAATGGGAATATGCTGAATTTTAATTTCCCCATTTGAATAGTTGAGCAAGGCTTAAGGACACATTTTCTCTTACTTTGAACATCTGTGATTTTAACCCTTTGAGTGCCAGAGGAATATCCAGCACTTTGCACACTGGGTATCCCTCTGGCATTCAAAGGGTTCTTAATGTTCCACAATTATGAGATCATGACTCAATCAGACACCCACACACAGCTATTGTAGCCCCCTTCTACCCCTAAATGCCTCCACATGTCCATACAACTCAGTAATCCCCATATCCTCCTAAACAACACCCTATGTAGACTAGCAGCTTCCCAAATGTGTTCCCATCTACTCAATGACTGCCTCCATATGCCAGCTTTTGCCCCCAACCACCTCCCTGTGCCCATGTATAACCACACTGGCCACCATATGACCCCTAAAAAACATCACCCGGTGCCACCTACTAGTCCCCATGTGCCTGTGTCCATATATAGCTACGTAGTGGCCATTATATGCCCACCGCGGCAGTATTTATTTATTATACATTTACATATACACACACATACATACATATATCATATGCATGTATCATGGAATACCAACTAATGGGCCAGTGTTTTTAAAAATGCCCCGGGCCAGTATCTGACCACAATCCGCCCCTGATTGGTACCATTGTTGTTTTAGTACATGTCCCCCAACGAACAAGCTTTTCCTCTCCTACACACTGTGCTTTCCTCCAGCCCTCACGTCCCACCCCTTTGAACCGGAACCTTTTTGCAGAGAGCAGCTCTATGCTGTGCGCTAATGGTGCTGTGACTGCCAGTGCTGGGGAGGAGGAATAGCAGGAGGAGGAGGCGGCTCTACTGTGTATGTGCAGGGAAGAGCAGCCTGATCATTAAGGGACATATTAATAAAGAAGCTGGCTGGGAAGATGCCTGTCTGCTGTCTTCAGGATTGCTCAGCATGGTATAGCGTGGGCATTGCCTCTTAAATCCACCCACACACCTTGTGTGCTGCCTGCTTCACCCATGGAGATACCCTGTTAACAGCTGGATTGATCTGCACCCCACCCGGGGGGATCTGCAGTGTTTAGAGAGGGGTGTGTGTGTGTGTACATCCTTCCTCCCACGGGCAGAAAGGAGAGGCTGGGGGGCAGGTGATCTGAGATCGGGGTGCTTGACAGTGCCCATCATGGGGAACACTACGTCGTGCTGTGTGTCTTCCAGCCCCAAGCTGCGGAGAAATGCCCACTCTAGGCTGGAGTCCTACCGCCCGGAGCAGGACATTAGCAGGGAGGACACAGGGTGCAACCTGCAGCACATTAGTGATCGGGAGAACATAGACGGTAAGTGGGTAGGTGGCACTGACTGACTGGCATAGGTAGATGGGTCCTGCCTACAACAGGGTAGCTCGTTAAGTGTCCGAGGGTTGTGTGTAACGCATTGTTCCGCACACCCTTCTGACACCCAAAGGGTTAACCCAGGGGTACTCAAATGCTAAACCTTCAGCTGTCGGAGTAACAAAACGGATCGTTGGGGATGATGGAAGTTGTAGTCCCCAACAGCTGGAGGGCCAGCAATTGTCTGTCCCTGGATTAACCATTTCGATTTTAAATCGCGATAACAGTAACATGTGTGTTTTGTCCAAGTGATATACTGTAATATGAGATGCTAATTGTAGGTATCAGAATGGTCACACCATAGGGTTAGAATAATAGATTATGAAGGAGGGGGACGGCGCAAACGAGTCTTTAACCTTTAACTCTAAATTGAGAGCCAGAGGGGTACCCCTCCGGCACTCAAAGGGTTAAGTGCAAGAGCATCATCGAGGTCCATGTCTCCAAGGGCAAAAGTGGAAACATTACCATAAGGGCAAATGAAAGTTCCCATTGACTGAAATGGAGGTTTATCCCAGGGATGCCTTGCAATGCTCTGAAGACCTTTCAAACATTCAAGGGGTTAAAAGTTCTATTAAATAAGTGGTAATTTGTATTTGATCCTGTTCTTTTGTCCCACTATTGTTCCCATTTGAGTGTGTGCCAATGACTCAATTTTATGCTAACCCTTCTGGTATGTAAAGGGTTAATGACGCACCGAAATCTGGTGCGATGGGGGTTTGTCCAGTTTACATATATCTCTTACAAAATGTGTACTCCAAATAATGCCAGCCCAGGCATAATATGGGGGATGAGTATTTCTTGCTTTTCTCCATCACAGTTGCCTTCCTATGGTGCCCAGATAAATCTGCTGGAAGAAGAAATTCTTTGTTTATCTGCACTAATGTATGGCATAGATTTACCCCTATATCAAGGATGGGCAACCTGAGGCCCACCAGCTGTTGTGGACTACAATTCCTCTCATCCTTGACCAGCCTTTGGTGGCCGTGGAAGATGGGTGTTGTAGTTCACAATAGCTGACTGGGGGGCCTTAAATTGCCCATACCTGCTCTAGATTGTAAGCTCTTGTGAGTAGGGCCCTTACTGCCATTTGTTTAAATTAGGTTCTGTATGCCATTGTTAATTCTTTTTACCCCTGTTTTGTACAGAGCTGAGGAATATGTTGGAGCTGAATAAAGTGTAATAATTATATTAATAATACAATGTTTTGGTGTGTCCAAGCACATCTTCATCAGCACAGTAGATTGGGTAGTGTGTAGATAACGCAGATACTGGGCGCCGCTTGGAGTATATGAATGGAATTCCACACAAAGATGAGAGCAAAGGACTGTTTGTTTGTCTGTTGTTGTTGTTGTGTTTTTTTTGTTTGTTTGTTTGTTTTTTTTCTTTTTGGGTTTAATGTCCTGTGCCTTCCTATATACAAAGCACTTTTGCACAACAAAATAATTACTTTGCACCATGTGTGCCGAGGGGTGTAAAGGGGAGTCTGTGCCAGGTACTATTGAACTGTTTAGTGCCCTACATGGGCTTGGGGAGTTAGTCTCCCACTTGCAGGCTAATGGCACGGGTGAGAGAGGAGACTCATGGGAGTTGGGTGTTTGTTTTCATGCCCCCTGGCATATGTCGGGGGCTGGCATGTTGTTTATGTTGTTTTAACACATTCTGTCTCCTTTTTCCTTCCCAAAGGGTTGTTTGTGCTTTCTTGGGGGTAAAGAGGGCAGATGTTTAGGGTTCGGTGGGAACTGGTTGGGCCTTCTTTAAGCAGTCAGTCGTTAAGGGCTTGTTCATGCCAAAGTTGTGTGCTGACTGAGTTGTATGTGTCAGTATTTACTAAATAAACCTTTTATATAAGTATGGGCTCAGTCATTCAATTAGCAAATGTGTTTATAGTCAATAGTATAGAACACAAAATCACTCACATGATGTCTAGAAAAGAAGACAAGGAGATAATTTACCATCAGTGCTTTAGTTAGAGTAGCAGGCCTTCCCCAGACTGAGGAGGGTCTGCTACAAATACTGAAACGTTGACAAATTGACATCACTTCATCTCTTCTTGAAGTCCTGTGAGTGCTTTTGTGTTCTACGCTATTAAGTTTCTATTCACTGTTGGCAACAACACCCAGGCCATTATCCTATATAATAATTCGCCAAGTTGTGTGTAACGCCCGACATGCGCAGTAGACACTGCTGCGCTTGCGGCAGTCATGCGCAGTAGAGACTGCCCGCGCCGCGGCTGATACAGAGCTGGGCGCTCCGAAGGAGCGTCCAGCTCTGTATCAGCCGAGGTGCAGGCAGTCTCCACTGCGTGTGACTGCCCCGCGACCGGCTGCCAGAGGCTCTGTATCAGCCGAGGCGCGGGCAGTCTCCACTGCGTGTGACTGCCCCGCGACCGGCTGCCAGAGGCACTGTGGCCCGTGTAACGGGCTGTTCAACTAGTGAGTATTATAAATATATACAATAGCAAAATAAAGGGGCAGCACCCATGGGTCTTTAAGTTGGCAAATTAGTCATTTTATTAGTGGTCATTGTTTCGGTCCTTGTTGTTTCTTCATCAAGATATATACACACCATGAGGAACACATATAAATTCCCCAATTTCACATCGATTTAAAAGGGGACAGTTAAACCTATGAATACTAGAGAGGTCTCCATAGCATTGCTTTGCAATGTGTTGGAGACCAATTTGATGGAAATTTTTACGTCCCTTTTGGTGCAGTTGTTTTCCCCCATCATTGCTCTTCTGAGCACACCAGGCTCTTTACACCTTTTGTATAAAGGGAAAGTGGAGCAATTCTAGGGCAAACTACCTGCGCAATACAGGACAAGTAAAAATTCCCCAAATTCCAATTCATTTAACCCCTTCAGTGCCAGAGGCTCGGGCCATTTCCTGTACCCTGCAGGCCAGACACTTTTTCAGCGTTTTTGCTATCCTTCCGTTTATGCTTGATTTACTCTGGGGATTTTTAGTTAAATATGGAAAACTATATATTGTTTTTTTCAGAACGAATTGAGCTTTCTTGTGGTACCTTACATGAAGAGAATTTTACATCGTGCAAAAAGCTATGATGTCATAATGACAAAAAAAAGTGAAAATTTACTTATTTTGCTAAAATCACATACTATGTATCAAAAACATTTACCTCGATTGAAAAAGTTTCAATTATTTGAAAAAGCCCCGAGTCCCCCGAGTAAAAAAATACCAAATTTGTATAGTTTTACCTAGGTCCATGGCTAGCGCACAGCCCTAATCACCAGCAGCGCAAAATGACATTTTCATCTTTATAAACTAATATGCGCATTCTAGGGTTTTTGTGGTAAAACTACCCTAAAACAGTGGAAGAACTATATAAAACTATATATTTCTGAAAAGTAGACAACCTGCCACATCTAATGAGGGGTAACTTGCCTTCTTACCCCAAGCCTGTTGTGCCCAAATGCTTCCAGAAGGTGGCACTAAATGAAAAAAATTGTATTTTCCTACATTTCTGCCCCTTAAAATGTACTGAAATCTGTGAAAACTATGGAATTTCCAACTGTATTCATTAGCTAGTGCTCTTAGGAGAAAAACAACACCTCACTGGTATGAGTTCACCTACCTTAGGGGGCGCTACAAGTGCAAAACTACACCTACTACAACCTCTAAATTTTCTAACATTTTCTCAAATATTACTTGTCTGTACAAAAATGGTTATAACAACTACAGAAGTGAAGAAAAGCTACACAAACCATACCATTTTGGAAAGAAGACAACCTGTCGCATCTAATGATGGGTGACTTGCCTTGTTACCCCAAGCCTGGAGTGCACAAATGCCTCCAGAAGGTGGCGCTAATGAAAAAAAAAAGGCATTTTCTTACATTTCTGCCCCTTCAGATGTACTGAAATTTGTGCAAACCATGGTATTTCCAACTGTATTCATTAGCTAGTGCTCTTAGGAGAAAAATGACACCCCATTGGTATGAGTTCACCTACCTTAGGGGGCGCTACAAGTGCAAAACTACACCTACTACAACCTCTAAATTTTCTAACATTTTCTCAAACATTACTTGTCTGTACAAAAATGGTTATAACAACTACAGAAGTGAAGAAAAGCTACACAAACCATACCATTTTGGAAAGAAGACAACATGTTGCATCTAATGAGGGGTGAATTGCCTTCTTACCCCAAGCCTGTTGTGCCCAAATGCTTCCAGAAGGTGGCACTAAAGGAATAAAATGGCATTTTCTTACATTTCTGCCCCTTTATCTGTATGGAAATCTGTAAAAACCATGGAATTTCCAATGGTATTCATTAGCTAGTGCTCTTAGGAGAAAAACGACACCTCATAGGTATGAGTTCACCTACCTTAGGGGGCACTACAAGTGCAAAACTACACCTACTACAACCTCTAAATTTTCTAACATTTTCTCAAATATTACTTGTCTGTACAAAAATGGTTATAACAACTACAGAAGTGAAGAAAAGCTACACAAACCATACCATTTTGGAAAGAAGACAACCTGTCGCATCTAATGATGGGTGAATTGCCTTGTTACCCCAAGCCTGGAGTGCACAAATGCCTCCAGAAGGTGGCGCTAATGAAAAAAAAAAGGCATTTTCTTACATTTCTGCCCCTTCAGATGTACTGAAATTTGTGCAAACCATGGTATTTCCAACTGTATTCATTAGCTAGTGCTCTTAGGAGAAAAATGACACCCCATTGGTATGAGTTCACCTACCTTAGGGGGCGCTACAAGTGCAAAACTACACCTACTACAACCTCTAAATTTTCTAACATTTTCTCAAACATTACTTGTCTGTACAAAAATGGTTATAACAACTACAGAAGTGAAGAAAAGCTACACAAACCATACCATTTTGGAAAGAAGACAACATGTTGCATCTAATGAGGGGTGAATTGCCTTCTTACCCCAAGCCTGTTGTGCCCAAATGCTTCCAGAAGGTGGCACTAAAGGAATAAAATGGCATTTTCTTACATTTCTGCCCCTTTATCTGTATGGAAATCTGTAAAAACCATGGAATTTCCAATGGTATTCATTAGCTAGTGCTCTTAGGAGAAAAACGACACCTCATAGGTATGAGTTCACCTACCTTAGGGGGCACTACAAGTGCAAAACTACACCTACTACAACCTCTAAATTTTCTAACATTTTCTCAAATATTACTTGTCTGTACAAAAATGGTTATAACAACTACAGAAGTGAAGAAAAGCTACACAAACCATACCATTTTGGAAAGAAGACAACCTGTCGCATCTAATGATGGGTGAATTGCCTTGTTACCCCAAGCCTGGAGTGCACAAATGCTTCCAGAAGGTGGAGCTAATGAAAAAAAAGGCATTTTCTTACATTTCTGCCCCTTCAAATGTACTGAAATTTGTGCAAACCATGGTATATCCAACTGTATTCATTAACTAGTGCTCTTAGGAGAAAAATGACACCCCATTGGTATGAGTTCACCTACCTTAGGGGGCGCTACAAGTGCAAAACTACACCTACTACAATCTCAAATATTACTTGTCTGTACAAAAATGGTTATAACAACTACAGAAGTGAAGAAAAGCTACACAAACCACACCATTTTGGAAAGAAGACAACCTGTCACATCTAATGATGGGTGAATTGCCTTGTTACCCCAAGCCTGGAGTGCACAAATGCCTCCAGAAGGTGGCACTAATGAAAAAAAAAGGCATTTTCTTACATTTCTGCCCCTTCAGATGTACTGAAATGTGTGCAAACCATGGTATTTCCAACTGTATTCATTAGCTAGTGCTCTTAGGAGAAAAATGACACCCCATTAGTATGAGTTCACCTACCTTAGGGGGCGCTACAAGTGCAAAACTACACCTAGTACAACCTCTAAATTTTCTAACATTTTCTCAAACATTACTTGTCTGTGCAAAAATGGTTATAACAACTACAGATTTGAAGAAAAGCTACACAAACCATACCATTTTGGAAAGAAGACAACCTGTCGCATCTAATGAGGGGTGAATTGCCTTCTTACCCCAGGCCTGTTGTGCCCAAATGCTTCCAGAAGGTGGCACTATAGTAAAAAAAATGGCATTTTCTTATATTTCTGCCCCTTTATCTGTATGGAAATCTGTGAAAACCATGGCATTTCCAACTGTATTCATTAGCTAGTGCGCTTAGGAGAAAAATGACACCCCACTGGAATGAGTCAACCTACCTTAGGCTTGCCAGAAGCACATAACTACACCTACCTGTTTGCTCCCTCGAAAATGGCTGCTTGTACTAAAATGTTTATAACTGTTAGAGACATGAAGGAAAGGTATAAAAGGTATACCATTTTGGAAAGTAGACATTCTCCCGCATCGAATGAGGGGTCACTTGCCTTTCTACCCCCTGGGCTGAAGTGCACAAATATTTCCAAAAGGTGGCGCTATGGGAATAAATATGTTTTTTTTACATTTCCACCACTTCAAAGATACTAAAATCTTTGAAAACCATAACATTTCCTGCTGTATTCAGTATCTGCTACCAACATGAGAAAAATGGTAGCCCATTTGTGTGGGTTAGCATACAATATGTGGGTGCTAGGAACACGTATGTAAACCTGACACTTTTGTTTTTGAAATTATCTACTTGCACTAAATTGGTTATAACCATAATAGATATGCAGGAAAGGTAGAGAAACAATGCCATTTTGGAAAGAAAACATCCTTCCGCATCTAATGAGGGGTCACGTGCCTTCTTACCCAAAGGCTGGTGTGCACAAATGCTTCCAGGAGGTGGCGCTAATGAAAAAAAAAGACATTTTCTTACATTTCTGCCCCTTCAAATGTGTGGAACTCTGTGAAAACCATGGAATTTTCAACTGCATTCGTTAGCTAGTGCTCTTAGGAGTCAAACGACACCCCATTGGTATGAGTTGACCTACCTTAGTTGGTGCTAGAAGTAGAAAACTACACCTACTACAACCTCTGATGGTTCTAACATTTTCTCAAACCTGACTTGCCTGTACGAAAATGTCTATAACACCTTCAGAAGTGAAGAAAAGGTAGATAAACCATACCATTTTGGAAAGAAGACAACCTGCCGCATCTAATGAGGGGTCACTTGCCTTCTTACCCTAATACTGGTGTGCATAAATGTTTCCAGAAGGAGGCGATATAGGAAAAAAATTGAATTTTTTTACATTTCTGCCCCTTGAAATGTATGGAGCTCTGTGAAAACCATGGAATTTTCAACTGCATTCGTTAGCTAGTGCTCTTAGGAGTCAAAAGACACCCCATTGGTATGAGTTGACCTACCTTAGGGGGTGCTAGAAGTGCAAAATGACACCTACCACAACCTCTGATTTTTCTAATATTTTCTCAAATAATACTTGCCTGTACAAAAATGGTTATATCAACTACAGAAGTGAAAGAAAGGTACAGCAACCACGACATTTTGGAAAGAAGATAACCTGTCGCATCTAATGAGGTGTCACTTGCCTTTCTACCCCTAAGTTAGAGTGCACAACTATATCTAGAATATGGTGCTACAGAAAAAAAAAATGTTTTTCTTACAAATCAGTCACTTCAAAGATACGTAAATGGTTCAACACCATGGGATTTCCTAGGAGGACCTCTTACCAGCCTACAAAAAATGGTACCCCACTGCTGTGGGTTGACATACCATATTGGGTGACAGGAGCGTGGCTACTGGTGGAACAAGGATGGGAAAGCAAACTGTGTATGTGTGATTCTATTGCTACCAGTGGTCAGTCAGAGTGTCTGCCAGTGAAACCAGGTCGGGGAAGGGACGAGGGGTCAGGCTATGTAAGTGGGTATATCTACCAGTGGGCAGTGAGCAAGTGCGGCGGTGGTGATAGTGGGGAGGTAAGTGCATGTGGGGGATTTGTGGTTACCAGTGTGCACTGTAAGTCCCCTCACACACTGTTTGATTCCCAGCCTGAATCCAGTGCGTACTGGCACTTGGGTCTACCAGTAGGCAGTGGAATCAGGCTGGGGAGTGACTGGGGGAATGGGACTGCCAGTAGGCTGTGGAACTAGGCTGGTGGGTAGGGTATGTGGTGGTGGTGTGTGGGGGGGTTGGAAGCATTTTGTGTGCATGCCACAGGGGTATCCAATGCATTGCAATGCACTGGACCCACTGTGGCACACAAAGGGTTAATTTTTTTCTTTTATTATTTGTTATTCATACCTTGCTGGGGGATCAGGTCTACTTCTGGTGATCCCCCAACAAGGGCAGAATAGAAAATAAATAAATGTGTGTGCCACAGGGGGGTCCAATGCATTGCAAAGCACTGCGTTGGATACCCCTGTGGGGCACGCATTGTTTTCCTTTTTTTTTTTTTTTTTTACACCTTGTTGGGGGGCTTCAGGACCCCTGATATCCCCCAATGCGGTCTAAATAAAGTAAAAATAAATTTAAAAGAAAACAAAACACTTTGTCTTCCACAGGCATGTCCAATGCATTGCAAAGCAATGCATTGGACCCCCTGTGGCACACAGAGGGTTAATTTTTTTTTTTTTTTAATATTTGTTATTCATACCTTGTTGGGGGATCAAGTTTTCTTCTGATGACCCCCCAACAAGGGCAGAATAAAAAAATAAATGTGTGTGCCACAGGTAGGGGTTCAACGCATTGCAAAGCACTGCGTTGGGCCCCCTTGTGGGGCACACATTATTTTCCTATTTTTTTTTTTTTTTTTTTTGTACACCTTGTTGGGGGGCTTCAGGATCCCTGATGTCCCCCAATGAGGTCTAAATAAAGTAAAAATAAAGAAAAAAAAAAAAACACACTTTGTCTTCCACAGGCATGTCCAATGCATTGCAAAGCAATGCATTGGACTCCCTGTGGCACACAGAGGGTTAATTTTTTTTTTTTTTTCTATTTTTTATTCATAGCTTGTTGGGGTACATCAGGGCCCCCCAAGAAGCTATGAATAAAAATAAATCCAAACCAAAGTCCTGTGTGTGCCAAAGGAGGGGGGGTCTGCATTGGACCCCCCCCTCCGTGGCACACACAGGGTTAATTTTTCTATATTTTTTTATAGACCTCATTGGGGGTCATCAGGATCTCTCCTGACCCCCCAAATGAGGTCTTTGTTTAAAAAAAGTGTCCCCCAACACAATTGACCCTCTGAGTGCCAAAGGGATATCCAGTGCATTGCAAAGCAATGCGCTGGATGTCCCCGCGGCACTAATAGGGTTAATTTTATTATTTTTTTTTTTTTTTATTGCAGACCTCGTGGGGGGACATCAGGACACCTTCTGATGTCCCCCCAATTATTGATCTCCCAGCCGATTGTGCTGGGAGATCAATTTTGGCGACGGCAGGAGAGCAATAGCTCTCCTGCCTTTCACTCCTACCACCGGTAGGAGTGAATGGGATCGGGGAAACTGCCTTAACGTCATCGGTGATCATGTCACCGATGACGTTAGGAGGCTTCCCCCGGTCCCGCCC
This sequence comes from Rhinophrynus dorsalis, assembly GCA_037306005.1. Taxonomy (NCBI): domain Eukaryota; kingdom Metazoa; phylum Chordata; class Amphibia; order Anura; family Rhinophrynidae; genus Rhinophrynus; species Rhinophrynus dorsalis. The sequence continues at coordinate 444,026,529 of CM074723.1, forward strand.
ACTCCTACCCGGAAGTTCGGGTAGGAGAGAGCAGGAAGGGGAAGCTCTGCTTCTCCATTGGAGATATTGATCTCCCAGCGCAATCGGCTGGGAGATCAATACCTGGGGGGGCATGAGGAGTGATCCTCATGCCCCCCCACGAGTGCCAGGCGCATTTTAGTCTAAAATGCGGCCACTGCATGCCGGTTATACCGGCTTATGCACTGACCGCATTTTAGATGTACAACGTACGAGCGTGGCACAGCAGGTACAGCTGTGTCCACTCGTACGTTGTACCCACTTGGCACTCAAAGGGTTAAACCCACCTTTTTAACCCATTGAATGCTAGAGAAGTCTTAAACACTTAAAGCAGTTGGTTTGTCCGAGAGAGGGTGAGATAATGTACCGCTAAAACAGGAAGTGCCTGAACGGCATGCCTTAGTTAGCATAATCTACACATCTAAATACCTCACATACTAGTTTTCTAAATAGACATTGACTAATATAGCATATAGGTAATCTTGAAAGCTAGTTCAGAATCACCAAAATATTTTAAAGTGATTGTCCCTTTAATAATAAATCTTTACTATTTATTTAGTTTGGATATTCTGTGGATTTATTTTTCAGATGATGTATTATTTATATTGGAGCTACCTTGGATGTGGCTATCGGGTTAACAATACCCCCAATAGTGTTTTTTTTTTAACTGTTAACAGAATATGTGATTAAAATTACATGAATCCTGAGGGTCAGAACGAGTTACAATTACTGTAGAAACTGTTAGTATGTGCACCTGTCTGCATTCTGATCCTTGATCCAGGTGTGCTTTATTAAAAGGCATAGTAATACCTAAAAGGTAAAAAAAAAAAAAATAAGAATAAAAAATGTCGTAGGGTGTATTCCCCTGAGTACACTCACTATCAAACATTATTACAGCTAAAACTTGATTTTTTTTAGGTGCAGTATATTTTATATATAAATATTGCAGAGTTTATCCTTCTGAATAAAATGGGGTACTTCCTCTGTTGGGAGATGGTTTATTCAAAAATGTTTGGGTGCGGTACTTTCATGGTCTGAATCGTACAGTAGTGCCTTATTGAGGCTTATGGTCAAATGACCATAGCTGTCTATCGATCTCGGTAGCAACAGCGCCACCATACAATTTCAGGCCAAGGAAGTCCTGAACATGTAAAATGCAAGTTTGAACTGCAATAACTTTTGAATAAAACATTTATCAGCAATGGAATTGTCATGTTTTACCCAACATGATAAACCCTGCAATATGTATATTTTTATACGGTTACAATCCCTTTAATCACTCATAGATAATCTACTGTTGTTAAAGGGATTCTATCATATAAAGCAACACACAAAATCACGTATATGTTGTATTAGCATTTTTTTTAATATAGTAAACAATTAATAGGCTATGCTTATTATGGCATGCAGGGGCTTCTCTAAGCTCTTTGTTATCTCCCCCACTCATTGGCATGGCATGTCTTAATTACCGTAACCTATAAATCTAGATAACCCAAAAACAATATTTCTAAATAAAAATGGTAAAAACAACATCTAGATAATTTCGAAAGCACTTTCAAAACCATCAAAGCTCTTTTTAGATGGTAGGTTTAATAGTACATGGAGTCACATCTGGGGAATAGTAATAAGCAGAGGTGTGTATTGTGTAGGAATGTATCTACTAAACCAGCTGAGCATTTGTGTTCCTGGATCTCATTTTGCCTTAAATGCAGAAAAGAATTCTCTGTCTAGGAAGAGCTTGATAGTGTCTTGACATTTGTTGAACTGCAGAACAGGCCTTTAACCCTTTGATTGTAAGTGAGGTATCCAACGCATTGCAACACAATGTGTTGGATACCTTTCTGGCACCCAAAGGGTTAACATTCTGGGCAATGGACGGGCATGCAACACATTGAGGCTGATATAACAAACAAAAGTGAATCGATTCTGGAGCTGTCCAAGGGCATCATACAGCATAAATAAACATTCTCAAAATTCTCACTGACTTTAAATTGACCTTTTAACCCCTTGAATACTAAAGATGTCTACAACGCATTGGCTGCATCTCCAGCATTGAAGGACTTATTAGTGCATAAACTTGCCTGAGCACATTGGCTTGATAGGCATGTAAGAAGTGGTAATGCAGTATTGTCTGTAAACTGTCAGAGCTCACACCCAATTTTGAATATAAGAGATATGACTACTAACTACAGTAACGTTTAGGATTAGTTTTGGGATGTGCAATTAATTAAATCATTTTACTGATGATAGCTTGGAGTATGGGATATTTAAATGTATATTAACCCATTTAATGTTTTAAGGTGTTAATATTATTATATACATTTTTATCATTGCCTCACATTTGTGAATTAACCCTTGGAGTGCCAGATGTGTGTGCAACACATTATGAACCCTCTGGCACTTTTAATCAGAAAGATAAAGTGAATTCTGGAACATACCACCTGCATCATAGGGGACAAATGTCAATACCTGAGACTGTCGTCAGTATTAATGGGGCATTTAACCCCCTTGCATGATAGAGAGGTGAAGCATACAATGGAGACCTCTCTGGCATTCAAGGAGTTAAAAGCCCCATTTAAATCTAAGGAAATTATTATATGTCCGCTCTGGAGCGGTTGGTTTGTCTTACTGAATAAGGCCCTTTAAGGGGATAATTTGAGGCCCTTCTGAATCTCTTGCAAAGCTAACAGACCTTTTATTTTAATGTTTAATAACCATTTTGAGTGCCAGAGGGGTATACAATGTATTGCATACCCCTCTGGCACTGAAAGGTTTAATGGAGAGCTAGCACCTCCTAATCCTATATAATAATTCGCTAATTTGTGTGTAACGCACGCCATGCGCAGCAGACACTGCTGCGCGTGCTGCAGTCATGCACAGTAGAGACTGCCCGCGCCGCGGCTGATACAGAGCTGGGCGCTCCGAAGGAGCGTCCAGCTCTGTATCAGCCGTGGTGCGGGCAGTCTCCACTGCGCATGACTGCCCCGTGACCAGGTGACAGTGGCACTGTGGCCAGTGTAACGGGCTGTTCAACTAGTAATAATAATAATCCAACACTTACTTTATTATGACAAGAAAACAGTAATGGCTTCTATGAATTTTGCTTTTGCTCCTTTGGCATAACAGCTGCTGCCAGTTTATTCAGACAGAAGCAAACACAATGCAAGAGCTTGTTTAACCCTTTGAGTGCCAGAGGGGTATGGAACACATTGTACTCAAAGAGATAACCCTTTAAGGAGCAGAGGGGCATGCGATGCATTACCAGACAATGCCTTACACAACCCTCTGGTCCTTTAAAGGGTTAAAACTATTATGTGCAGTGAGCAGGCTTTGAGGTCCTGCTGACAACGATCACATCCCTCTCCATGGATAGGGCATGTTATTACTTGAAAAAGGGTAACAATAAAATTCATAAGGGCCATTAGGATTTTGTGGCTATAGTAAGGTAAATGGGTGAGTTATTACCAGGAAGTGTTAGTTCTCTTTTACTCCATTAAATCTCATGTACCATAGTAATTAATATCCCCTTTTTACCATTTAGATATGATGGTAAATTGTCTGTGTTCTGTTGTATATTAACTCTGTGAGGGCCAATGTGTTGAGTGTCCTCTGGAACTCAGAGGGTTAATAGCTTTGCCCTAATTTTTATTAGTGTGTGTGTATATATGAATTGCAGTTGGATGCAGTCGATGTTTCTAATCCGCACTATAAACATCTGGTGAATGTGCTGAGATGTCTTTAAATCATCTTGTGTTGTGGTGCGATCTGTGCCAATTGACAGGCTGGCAGTGCAATCTCAGTCATGCTATGCAAAGGCTGTCTTCCCTTATTTCATGGTTATTGCATGTTTACACAGATTTGCAAACCATGAAGACATAATTGGCATACCTGGGAACTCTCAGAGTTTGACCCAGATCTTCAGGGTGAAGGGCCGAATTCTCAGGGTGAGGGGAGTCCTGTGCTCCCTAATATATGATCTGCCACAATTAACTGCTTATTTAGTACCTACGTTGATAGAGTTTCTCCCAGCCAGGCAGAGAAGTCGTCTTACTTCTCCAGTGTTTGTTCAGCCAGTGACATTTCTAAATTGTTGCATATTAAAGCCTCCTTACTAACCAACTAAATCACCTGTGGGTTTGGGAAAGCAAGAACATACTGAATAGCATTTACATTTTGGGGAAATTTAAGGGTTAACAGTTCTATGTGTCAGCTTCTTTTCAAAAAATTCCCAGGTATGATAATTGGCAAAGTGGAGCATTTTTTTCTTACATCTGTTCTGTGTTTTAACCCTTGAGGACGCATTTCAGTAAAACCTATTTTCAACCTTTGACCCTTTTAACCTTCGGAATGCCAAAGGGCTATGCAACGCATTGCAATGTGTTTCATACCCCTCTGGCACTTACAGTTAAAAATATTGGTGGATGTTTTTATGGTCTAGGATGGAGTCACTCAAGCAGAAATTGAAGATAAGGTGTGTGTGTTTTTCGTAATGCATCCACTTTGTCTATAAAGTTTATACAAATGGCCCATTGAGGCAGATCCACTAAGCAAAATTAGCAAACCAAATGCAAGAAAGAACAAATTAAACTTCTCATTTAAATAATTGTGGAACTGTCATGCTAATAACATTGCCCCCAATATATTTTAACCTAGCGATATGCAGAGTCTTACTGTCCTTAAGATCAATAAGTCCCCATTATTGCAGAAAAAACACTTCATTTGCAGGAACCAGAGGACAAACAGCACAGACATCTTAGAGGAAATGTACCTCTGAGTCTGCGCTGTCTGTCCCGTTCACTGCCAGCACTGGTGGTGACATAAGTTGGTTACCTTAAGGTAACTGAAGTTCCTGACCATGCAGGCGCACATAGCTTCTCTTGTAAGCTCTGTGTAGCCCGATGCCTGCCAATGAAGTGTTTCTTAAGCAACAACGCGGACTTACTGATCTTAACCCCTTAAGGACTATGTGACGTGGTATGACCGCCACGGTCCTTATACCCTTAAGGACCAGTGACGGTCATATCACGTCACGTACTTTTTACCCGGTAGAGCGCTGTAAGTAAAAACGGTGCCTAAAATTGATCGCTCCAAGACCGGAGCGATCTCTCTTAGGCCTCCAAGCGGCGCGCCAGTGCGCGTAACAGGTCACGTGTACCGGCGCGTCTGCAAAGATCAAAGCGGTCCTTAAGGGAAGGTAACTTCCCTGGACCGCTGGTACTTAAGGGGTTAAGGACAGTAAGACTGCGTATCATTAAGTTAGAAATATATTGGGGGGCAATGTTATTAGCATGATGGTTCCTCTTTGGGATTTTACCCCCTTAAATACTAGAGAACCCTACAGTGTATTGCTTTACACTGCACTGAACACCTATCTAGTGTTCAAAGGGTTTAAACCACAATTTTAAGTCAACTGGGATTTTTATTTTTCCCTCCCTATGCAATAGGTTTGCTCCAGAATCGCCTCTTGTTCCTCCTTGTACATGAGCCTCAATGAGCCTTATGTATACAGGCGAAGGGGAGCACTTCTGGGATAAACCAACTGAAGTGTAGGGGACACATAATAGAGATTCCCCAGATTCCATAGGGTGACCAGACCTCACCTTTAACTGGGGACACACACATGGAAAATACATTCTACAGGGCTGCTGTGATTTCAGTGCAGTCCTGAAATATGTCTATTTCCTAGGTGTCTCCTGTTAAAGGGAAGGTCTGATCACAGGGTGTTCCACTTCCCCTGAAAGTGCAAAATGGGGCTCTGTACCTCTTGAACACTAGAGGTCTCCAGTCATTGCTAATCGATACACTGGACACCTCTGTAGCATTCAAGGTGCTAAATCTCAATTTAACCCCTTAAGGACCATTGACGAACCCGGACCGTCATGCTGGTCCGGCACTTAAGGACCAGTGATGGTCCTGGTACGTCACATACTTTTACTCACTGCGCTCCTGCAGGAAAGATAGATTGTCTGTCGTTTTCTAGTATGTCCTGGGGTATACTCCTGTTACCTGCCTGAGTAAAATCTCTATTTTTAAATCAATGGGGATTTTTGTTTCTCCCTTATAGTTCAAATGGTTTACCCCAGAAGTCCTACACTTTTCTTTTGGACATACAAGTCATAGAGGAGCAGTTATGGGGAAATAAATATTTTATGGAACCGCTGCACTAAGGTTTCTCAAGAATGCATGGAAGAACATAGGATCTGGAGAGCGAAAAGCCCAATGTGTAATGATTTATGACTCTTTGTGTCTTTTCCCTATTGTACTTTGCTGTAGAGTAAGCTGGAGCTTCGATACTACATCAGTGAGAAATCCAGTTTGTCCCCTGTGGTGGAGCTGGTTTAACTTTTGCTCCTGAGTACAGCCCTATATGTATAAGTAGTCTGTGACCACTGTGGAACTGTTGCCACCAGCAGTCATATTGGTATCATACAGTGCTTGCATTGCAGCACATTAAGCTGCCGTTTGATGCATGGTGGCATTTAGGAAACCTTTTTTAAGACCAGAGATGTAACAATTGGTGTTGTTGCTACATTTAGGGAGCAATTTGCAAAACGACAATATCGTCGTGACACGAATATTCAAGTGCAAACACAAATTTGGACAGTTTCGACACCAACACTCACAACTCATGATCCTGATACCTAATTAGCCATTTTTGTTCTCTGTAAATCTTGCAGAAAGTAAACTGTGTGATACCTTTAACCATTTATGGACCAGAGGAGTGTGTGTGATGCATTGTTTTGCAATGTGCTGCACACCCCTTTTGTCCTTAAAGAGTTAACATTAAAAGGATTGTAAAGTCTTATATATATATATATATATAAAAACTAATATTGTAGAGAATTAAAAAAAGAAATCCATCAATGCCATACCTATCTTTCAAACCTTTATGGTTTGAGAGATAGAACATTTTAAAGTTGTAAAGCTGACAGGAGATCCGTGTTGGCCAACTCGAGGAGGCTCTTCAGCAGAGACGCAATAGCGCAATTTAAAAAGAAATACATCTTTGGAACGGTCTACAAAGTGTGCTTGCAAACCAATTTATTTTTATTACTTTACTATTTACATTTTTTCATGCTTCCCTGAATAATTAACGTTTATATTGGCTTGATTTTATTGTTGCTTCTATTACTTAAAGAGTCCAGTATAAACTTCAATTGAAAAAAATAATAATAAAAGAATAATATGTTCTGAAATGTGGAATCGGTAATAAGGTGGGTAGAGGTTCTTCTCCTTATAGCGTAGGAGGATGAAAGAGCTAATTGGGATGTGCATGCAATCTCTTCATTTTTGGTGTAATTAGCTCTGGCAGGGATCCTTATTGTTTAGTACTATTACATCTAATGATTACAGTTTCCAATAACCCCCTACTATTAACCGCTCTTGCCCGGCTTTGTGTACACGTTTTAGAAAAGGTGTTTAACCCTTTGTTAGCAAGGTTTCTGATGAAGTGCTTTCCACCCCCTAGTTTTGATGTTCTTTCGCCACTTTGAAATGGATGATTTTAAGATAATCAGATTGTTTCCTTTTGGCAGAGCAGTGCCCCAGGGAACAGACCTGGAGATAAACTGGGGCTGCATTATGAGCCCAACGGGGGAGCAGGTAGAGGTCTAAAAGGAGGGCTTCCCCCCCAGAGGCGTAACTAGAAGCCTACGGGCCCTAGTGCAAGAAGTGCCACTGGCCCCCTACAAAAATCACATTGACCCCCCTCTACAATGCCCCTCAATCTTCACAATGCCCTCTATGCCCTACCTCCCTGGAGCCCCCGCGCAGTCCTCTTAGTAATGCAGAGAGCTGGGAGATGATGTCGTCTCTCAGCGCTCTGCATTACTAGAGCTCCAGAGAGAGATTGCGGGCGCCAGGCGGAGGGGTCGCAGGGGGTGGCTTGGCCCCTGGAGTAACGGGCCTGGTTGCAGGTGCACCCCCTGTGACCCCTATAGTTACGCCACTGCTCCCGCCTATGCTTCCCGGTATATCTCTGCTGAATTGTGCAGGATATTTCCTGTATGTCCTGCACAAGGAGGTTAGTGTTTCCTGTCCTGCATGAGGTGATAGTATTTCCTGTCCTGCACAATGTAGGTCCCTATATACCCTCTTTAATGGGACCGAAAGCTGAGACACCCATTGAATGGCTAATAATGGTTACATGAGGTTACAAGTCACTTTTAAGTCAAAGGGAATTTTGTGTTTTTTTTTTTTTTTTTTCCCATTTTCTCTTATGGTGCAGTTGGTGTACAACAGAAATGCACCTCTTAACCCTTTGAGTGACAGGGAGATACCTCCCTGGCACTCAAAGGATTAAACTTATTGAATTGCACACATAATATCTTTAATTAACCTTTTGAGCTCCAGAGAGGCATTGCAATTCGTTGGCTACCTCTCTGGAACTCAGAGGGTTAAAACCAAGAGTTTACCAGCACTTAGGCTAGTATAAAGTATATTTTTAAGTATAGACAACTGATTTTATTGTAGATTAAAAATATGCAGTTTTATGAGCTACTGGGCAGTTTTAAATGTCTCTGATAAAAGGAGAGAAAAAATATGTCTTATAAAATATCAGTATCTACAATATTAGCAGCTGTTGATAATGCCTGTCTGTAGTAGTTCCTGCCAGTTTCCAAACCATCAAGGTGTAATAATGAGTTGTGTTGACAGAGACTGTCATGATGGTTGTCATGTTAGCCTAGAGTAACTAGCTGAGTGTGATATTGTTTAGTAACAACATGGCAGGTCTGTCAGGATTCTCTAGTGTACAGAAAGAAACACACATCAACCTAAGGGCCTCAACTACTGTGTTTAAAGGGATAGTAATACTTGCAAATTACTAATCCCCATATTGTAGCTTTGTTAAAAAGAAACTTATTGCCCCCAGTGTCATCTCTCAAACCCTTATGGTTTGAGAGATGATAGAGCTCAAAGTTCCCCCCTCCCTCCCCCTTCCCTGGCTGAGCGCTGACTGCAGGGATATCCGGTATTACTTGCATCAGGCGGCTCTGCAGCATTGCCGAGATTGCGTTTATAAAAAATAAATCTTTCACTAAAATGGTGTTCTACGTGTGCTTGCAAACCAAGCACATGTAGCAGACCGTTTCAGTGAAACAATTCTTTTTTTATAAACTCGATCTCGGCTCCGCTGCAGAGCCGCCTGATGCACATAAGACTGTCGTACGACAGCTTCCAATGCTGTCAGCATTCAGTCAGGGAAGGGGGAGGGAGGGGGGAACTTTGAGCTCTATCATCTCTCAAACCATAAGGGTTTGAGAGATGACACTGGGGGCAATAAGTTTCTTTTTAACAAAGCTACAACATGGGGATTAGTAATTTGCAAGTATTACTATCCCTTTAAGGGGCCACAATGCTAATCTTTGTAGCAAAGTAATATACACAGATGTATATATGTGTGTTTCCATTCCTTGTACTTAACGCTTTTGAGTGCCAGAGGCCCCCCCCCCCCAGCTTCAGTGACCTCCTTTGAGGATGGTTTTTCATGGGGATAAGGAAGGCGCGGATCAAGGTGTAGACTGTTTCGGCAGACCTAATGCCTCCCTCTTTTTGTTCTCGCTTGGCCTCCTCCTTCTGCCTGTGTGTGTGTAAAAAGGGTGCAGGTCTCTCTGCCCACTTAGTTCCCCATTGGCATAGCTGGGAACTCTCCAGTTTTGCCCCACAAACTCCGGTTTTGACTCTGCATTACTGGGTCTCCGGGGCAGAGGTGATCCTCCGGATGTGGGGAGTTTCTGATGAAACTCTGCTCACTTGTGCTCCATCCCACTCTGTTTCTCCCACTCCCCACCCTCTCTTCCTCCTTCCCCAGCCTATTCTGCCAATTTTTTTTTGTTTTACAAGTCCTGCCCCCACTCGTGATTAAGCCTTGCCCCTTTTTTGAAGCAAATTGCATAATTTCTCTCCCCTCTGCAGCAGCACAGTACTCTCCTCCGGGGAGCCCAGACCAAAAAGTTCCCAGATATGCCCACTGGCAATGCGGGAGAGCGTGTAGTTAACTAAAACAGCAAGAAAAGCACTGTTATGTCCCTGACCAGGTCCACCCTTATCAGGAGGAGCCCAGTGACGCCACTGAAGCTACAGATAGTTATTACCTGCAGTAAAGAAGGGTCACATCATGTATACAAATGATTATAAAACAGACACAAACATTGAAGAAGATTTATAAAAGTGGATCAAAACGGAAATATTCGTTAAAATGGCTGTAACAGAGTGTCCGATAGATATAACTGTAAGAATGTCCATTTAAGAGGACTGTTTTTTTGTAAAATGGAGTAACAAGAAAAAAGTTGTGCAGCGAATCTATAACGAAATGTAGCTATTTGCAACAGTTTTGAGACACAAATATTGCCAGAATCTTAACGCCATGTATATGCTGTCCTTAAACATTCCAGGCATTAAAATATGCATAACAATGCCATGTTTATAAAAACACCTTTTTAATCCTTTTTAAATCAGACCTGGAGTTATATGCACTTGCTATGCCATAAGAACTGTTCCTTAAAAGGTAAGAAGAACGTTTTTTATGAATCTCCCTCATTGTTCTGTACTTAAAACAAAACAATCCACATCTCTTTAAGGTGTATTGCATAGACTGTTTTTTGAGAAGCCCATGAAATGGAAAATTGCTTCTCCAGCTTGCTGACAAAATGAGAATTAACAGTTTGAGCGCCAGTGGGTTACGCAATGCATTGCTTTGCAATACGTTGCGTACCCCCTCTGGTGCTCAAAGTGTTAACACCTCATAATATAGATATCGTGCCCCTACGGTCCTTAAAGGGACAGTAATACTTAAAATGTAAAAAAATATATGTTGTAGGGTTTATCCCCCTGAGTAAAACAAGGGTTCTCCCACTGCTGAAAGGTTTTGTATTCAAAAGCTATTAAATCTCAAAGTTGAAATTTTTAGGTGCAATATCACAGTGGCCTGAAATTGTACAGTGGCACTGTTGCTACACCATCCTATGGAGATTTATGGTCCCTGGACCAGAGCTGTCCATAGGATTGTGTAGCAACAGCACCACTGTACAATTTATGGCCACTGTTAATATTGCACCTAAAAAATTCAACTTTGAGATTTAATAACTTTTGAATAAAACACCTTTCAGCAGTGGGATTACCCTTGTTCTACTCAGGGGGATAAACCCTACTACATATTTTTTTTACATTTTAAGTATTACTATCCCTTTAAAGGGTTAATATTATCATGTACAGTGGGTGGAGTTTGTGTCCCGTGGTCCTGCTACCGACCATCATGGACACTGATTGCAGACAGATTCATAGGAGAGATTTGTATTTTCTGGTCATGCATAGTAATGCAAGCGTGGGGGGTAATATTAGGAGGCCTTACTTCTCCGTGTGACTGCGACCGGCAGTTAAGGACCAAGTGTATTATTTATTTATTTTTTTGGCACAATGAATTCCGGGGTCCCCAAGCAGCATGCAGCTGCGTGGGAACCCAGGAATTCCATGACATGCCAGGACCGTCACTGGTCCTTAACCCCTTACTGACCGGCACTTAACGCCCGCCAAACTTTTTTTCTTAATTTCATTAAAAATTAATTCCGGGACGTAAGTGTACGTCCTCTGTCCACCTGGTACATCCGTTCAGGATGTACATGTACGTCCTCGGGCGGTAAGGGGTTAAGTGCCAGACCGCTGTGATGGTCCTTGTATGTCATTGGTCCTTAAGGGGTTAGGTATGGTGATTATAGTGAATGTTACTGCAGATACTTTAACCCCTTAAGAACCAGCGGTCAAGGAGTGGATTCCTCCTAAGGAAGTTGTTCAGGTCGCAGCACAAGTGATTTATCAGATGTACTGTGAATGGGGGGCTGATAGTGACCGCTCCGGTCTTTGAGAGATCAATTTTGTACCCCGTTAGTGCTCACAAAATACATGACGTGCCAGGGCTGTCATTAGTTTTTTAGGCAAGGACACCGGTGACAGTCCTGACACGTCACCGGATGTTAACCCCTTAAGGACCGTTGACGTTCCTGGTACGTCATGGCTGGATTTGCTTTAAGGACCAATGACGTACCAGGACCGTCATGGAATTCCAGGCTTCCTGCGCGGCTGCACGCCGTTCGGGGAGTCCGGAATCGAATTTAAAAAAAAAATGCTCCGTGGTCCTTAAATGACCGCCGCGTGCGTGGGTTTTGGCATTAGTTTCTTAAGAATTCTGTTGTCTTTTTGAGTGGTCATGTTAACCCTTTGAAAGCAAGGTGTTGCACACCCCTCTGGCACTCAAAGGGTTTAGCTCTTCTATTGTTTCTGAAAGGCCTTGGAATCATTCCTGTGCCACAGAGAGGGATAATGGATTAGATTGACTCTGATTGTTCTGTTGCTATACAGACCTCTGTGTTTTCCACCACCTTCTGTGTTACCAAAATAATGAGGACTTGTTTGCTTAAGAACAGGACTTTTCATGATCCCTGGGGAGTTATTCTGAAATAGTGTCCTTTATTTTCTGGAATGTGCTTGACATGCCATGGTACTGGTTTCATCTGTGTATTTAAGATGAAAACAATCAATTGCAGTGTACAATAAAATAGAATTTAATGTAGAACAATATCTGCATTTTTGTGGGGAGTTATTGGGCAGCTATGGGTGGGTTTTTGACTGTTATTACAGATTTGCTTGTGATCAGATAAGCACGGAAATTATTCAGTTTTATTGTAGCTTAAAGGGGAACTATCACCCCAAATAAAGTCTCACTCCCATTAATAAGCCATATAGCGATAAGCTTACCAATAGTCATATTATCCAGCATAATTACCGCGTTAGTCAGAAATCCTATTTCTGCTGAGACTGCTGGCCAGACAACAGCACAGACATCTTGGCTTAGAGACATCTGAGCGCCTGCGCTGTTAGTCCCGGTCTCCTCTAGGAGGCGTTGCATGGTACCTTAAGGTAATAGAAGGTACTGACTGCTCAGATTACTCTAAAGGAAGAAGCTTGGCCGCCAGTCTCGGCAGAAGTAGGATTTCTGACTGATGTAGTAATTATGCTGGATAATATGACTATTGGTAAGCTTATCGCTATATGACTAATTATTGGGGGGCAACTTTATTTGGGGTGACAGTTCCCCTTTAAACTGATAAATCAGTTTCACCTTTGGGAGATGCACTAAGGTGTGATAATACATTGGAGATAAGTTCTCCAGTGATATCCCTTCTCCAATGTCTTTAGTACTCTATGGAGCCTATACACTAAGATCTCTTAGACTCTAGGGATCATACTCCATAGGCTCCATAGAATAACATAGGAACTGGAGAGTTATCGCCTCTTTATCACCTCTGTATTCAGGGCTTACGGTGTCAGATAATGATAAGGTGATCGTTAAACGTGTGATGTAAACAGGAGTGTGGCTTAAAACCATGGGCCGTAGCTAACACAAGGGTTGTGAGGAGCAGTAAGCCAGTTAGAGGGCTCACATTAAGGTGGATGTTTCACATATATCCATTAACCCCTCTATCGCTCAATCCCCCCCCCCCCCATACACATATAAAATACATATAAAAGTGCTGTATAAGTCATGGTTGTTTTAAAATCTAATGTTTAAGCTGTAGTCACTCACAAAGAAGAGCGGCGCCATACTGCTTATGTTGCTTCCAAGATTCATTGCAGTACTTGAGGCTGGCAGTGATATCGCTGGTTTAGACCATTCCATTGTGCACGTGTCATGCCTGTAATCTCCGTCACGCCCACACCCAATGCCTAATCATACCTAATCGTGCCGGTCCGATCTGCTTGCCCCTGCTCTGTTTTTAGCAATGCGTGTGGCTGCACTATATATAAGGTAAGACACCATTCAGTGCACGAGCGCGCCTGGTCTGAAGGGAAAGTGGGAGGGAGATTGGGTGTGCACTTTACAGAGAATGGGGACGGATTCAGTTTCAATGCGGTACAGCTTGTACTGTACCGCGGACCACAGGTCACAAGGTAAATTTTTGTACAGCGATTTTAATGAAAACAAAATCATTTTGGAAAAAGATAGAATTTGATGGCAGATAAGAACCATTCGGCCCATCTAGTCTGCTCATTTTCCTACTGTAAAAACCTCAAACCTTTTTTGGTCCTTGGTCTTTTCTTACGTTAAGGACAGACTTATGCCTATCCCATGCATGCTTAAATTCTGTCACTGTATTAACTTCTACCACTTCTGCTGGTAGGTTGTTCACTTATCAACTACCCTCTCAGTGAAGTAAAACTTTCTTACATTACATCGAAACCTGTGACCCTCTATTTTTACACTATGGCCTATTTTCATAACATTTTTTCTCTTTTGAAATGTACATTCCTCCTGCACTTTGTTGGATCCCTTCATGTATTTGAATGTTTCAATCATATCCCCTCTATCTCCCCTCTCCTCCAAGCTATACATGTTCAGATCCTTTAGTCTATCCTGATATTTCCTTTCCTGTAAACCAGTCACCATTTTAGTAGCCCTTCTTTGAATTTTCTCTAGACTATCTATATCCTTTTGGAGATGGGGGTCTCCAGTACTGTACACAATACTGTAGGTGAGGTCTAACTAGAGATCTGTAGAGTGGCATGACCACTTCCCTTTTTCTGCTACTAATGCCACTAGGTTGTGGTAATGAAGCTTGAGTGTGCAATAGGGCTGCTGGGATGGAGGGCTTATAAATCAGGCTTTAGCCTTAAACTTATCGCACCTTGGTGCATCTCCCTCTGGGTGCCCATACATTTTTTTTCTGTTGTGTTCTGTGTGACAGGTAAGTCACAGATAGCAGTTCTACACAGAATATCATGATAACAGCTCCAGCATATTGTCCATTTGGCTATAATAACTTTTAACCTTTTGAGTGCCAGAGAGGTGCACAACACAGTGATTGTTAGATATATTTATCTTTTAACCCTTTGAGTGCCAGACAGGTACATTATGAATTGCTTTGCAATGTTTCGTGCAACCCTCTGGGGCACTCAAAGGGTTAAGAGTATTCTGGAATGCATCTAATTAGTAAATATTAAAGTGTTACATTTATTTTGAGATATATATTTTTTCATACACTGGATAAAAACAAAACTGCTTCAAAAAAGCACTACAATATTTTTTTTCCCTCCATAATAAAACTTTATTATTCCTTTAAAATGAAAGTGGAGACAGAGTACTAGACATACTTGAAGTAATTGGTTTATTACACTTACTCTCAGTTTAGACAAACAATGGATATAAATCAAGCAGGTGAAGGGCTAGGAAATCAATTCCAGCACCTGTTTGTGTATGGATTCTTAAGTGCACATTCACCTCAGTGTCTCCATATTTCAGACCAATTTTTAGTCAAATGTTTAGGATTTCATTAGGTTGCATAGTTGGCAGCTAGGCAGTACTACTTCTAAGACATCCATTTGAAGAAAACTGTTTAGTTTGATTTAAAGTAGTTCAGCTGGTAATGCTGTGGGGGATGTTGTAATATAAACCATTTATCTCTCTCTCTGTGAGTTCTCATTGAGCCAGGAATCTATCAGATGTCACTGAACACAAATGAAGATGGATACTCAGCCTGTCTGTTATGTTATCAGTGCTTGTATCGCTGTAGATGTGTCTTGTGAGCTGGGTACCAGCGTGCAGCTTTCCGGGAAGCTGTGCCTGCTCTTAAAGGGATAGTAATGTCCCCAAAAAAACTATAAAGTAAATGGTAGATGCAATTAAAAAAGATTCAATGTGCTTCTTCATATCTCTCAAACCTCTATGGTTTGAGATATAAGAAAATAAAGGTCACTGCTCCCTCCCCTTTCTGCCTGACTAGCTGTAAAGCTGTCAGAGGCAGAATCTGGTCGGGCGACCAGACGACGGCTCTTCAGGAGCGCTGTCATCGAGATATCTAACTATAAATACTTCATCAGAATGGTCTACAACGTGTGCTTGCAAACAGGCACACGTTGTAGACCATACCAGTGAAGTACTTATAGTTAGATATCTCGATGACATTGCTCCTGAAGAGCCGCCGTGTGATCCCGGAAGCAGGATCTCATACTGTCAGCTATACAGCTGACGCATGAGAAGTGGGAGGAAGAGGAGGACTTTATTTTCATATATATCTCAAACCATAAAGGTTTGAGAGAGAGGAAGTAGCTCATTAATTCTTTTTTAATTCCATCTACCATTTAGCTTATTGTTTTTTTGGGACATTAATATCCCTTTAATCACTGTCCCCATATGTATAAATATCTGTCCTTTACACCATCTGCTTGGCGTGGATCTGACCACACTGCCCTAGAAGAAAACTGACAGCGAAATAGACATGTCTGGATTGATGATGTGGATGTATTAAGAAGAACTAGAGCAAACCAACTGCACTCTGTAGAGAAGAAATAAATTCCATTGATTTAAATTGAGATTTTAATCCTTTGAATGCTACTGAGATCGCCAGTTCATTATGAAGCAAAGCACTGAGGAATTCTCTAGCATGGAAGGGGTTAAAATCCCATTTTAAATCAGTGGAAATTTTAATTGTTTTGTTGCAGAGATTTGCTCCGTCCTATGTCTTAAGAGTGCAATTGTGGAAGAAACACAAATACACTGCTGAGAAGTGTTTTATTCAAAAATGATTGCAGTTCAAACTTGAATTTTATTAGGTGCAGTATCTCAATGGTAGCAATAGCGCCACTGTAAAATTTCAGTCCACTGAGAATATTGCACCTAGAAAAATTCAGGTTTGCACTGCAATAACTTCTGAATAAAACATCTCTTAGCAGTGGGAGCACCCTTGTTTTAGTCAGGTGAATAAACCCCACTATAATAAATAAATATATATACAATTTTTTTTTTAATATATAAACTGTTATTATCCCTTTCTACCCTTTAATGGTAGAGAGTTTGCAGTCAGGGGCGTAACTACAACCTGCAGGATCCTGGGACAAAATAGAAGGCTGGGCTTCTGTCACCTCCGGAGAGTGTCTGAAGGACTTTACGTGATGGGGAAAGACAGGGAGGAAAAGCAATTTGTTAGCAGCACCACGGGTTGCTGCATCATAATTAATTTTCTGCATGCTGACAATTCACCCCTATTAGTGTTAGATGGGTGTCCCATGTTTTGCAATGCTTTGTCCATCTTACTGGAGTTGACATAGAAGAAAGCTTGGGACTTCTCTTTGCACCCCTAAAATGGCTCCTATCAGTCATTCAAGTGATCCACTCATCTAAAATGCTGTCAGCCACAAGCCACATTTATTTTGCGCCACCTCCATAGACCCTCTGCCTGACTTCCAGGCCAGATAGAGGGCCTATGTGGACTGCACAGATTGGGACAAGAGACTGAACTGGGAGACTTTAGTCTTACAAATCAGTCTCTTCTCACAGTACAAGTGAAGGAACCCTCGGGGTCTCTTTTATGAAACCTCCATTCTGCTCACCATTGAGACCAGGCTTCATCTGCTGGTGTTCTGCCAGTTGGGCACTATTGGGTTATTCTTGCCCTATAAAGAAGAAAAGGGATGGGGCTCACTGATACTTTCCTTATCTTACAGGCTGGCAGAGCTTGTGTGTGATGATGTCTTCAGCAATGATAGGAAACTGTTTTGATTGTAAGGGTTTCAGGGTAGTATAGATCCAACGGACTCCTTGGATGCCTTGATCCAGTCAAAACTGCCCCCTGTGCATTTCCTGTTGTTACCCTGCTGGTTTCATTGTGTTAGTGCAGGTAGTTTGTCAGTTCTTAGTGCGTCAGTCTCAGTATGACTCTCTGATTCGTCTGTCTCAAGAGGAATGAGTTAGACACTTCTCTTGAAACAAAGCGTTACCCACTTCCTATTTTCTTTTGTTTATCATTGATCAACATGGAACAGACTGTACGCACACATTGATGTGGTTTTTTTTTTTTTTTTATTTCCCTTGCACAGTATTCCTGATTTCCTATTGTCATGTGTTATAGTAGTATAGAGCAGGAGTGGGCAGCCTTAGGCCATCCAGCTGTTTTTCATATTGGCTGGCTGGGTATGATGGGAGTCCTAGTCCGCAACAGCTAGAGGGCCTCAAGTTACCCACCCCGGTCTAATAGCAAATAGCACGTTAGAGTGCATAAGAGAGACTGTAGGTTCAAGGCTTCACTATTGCTTTTTGTTTAATCCTTACAGAACAAAGTGTGTTAAAGATATAGCAATGTATTATTTTGACATTATTTTAACATTGTTTAATATTGAAGATATTAAAAAAAGAAATCAATTGCTCTAAGTCCCATCTCTCAAATCTTTATAGTTTGAGAGATATAACCTGCTAAAGTTCCCCTCTCCCAGATGTTTCACAGAAGTCAGCACTCTACCTGATAGCAGCAGATTCTGGTCATTAGACCGGCCTGCAGAAGAGGCGCTGACCGGTCAAATGACCAGAATTTGCTGCTGTCAGCTAGAGAGCTGACTTCTGTGAAACGGCCAGGAGAGGGGAACTTTTTTTTATATCTGAAATATTAAACAATGTTAAAGTAAAACACTACTATCCCTTTAAGAGAGCACCCAATACAATAGGTTAATCAAACTTTACAAATCATGTACTTACAGCTGGCATATGTAAAAGTTAATTTTCCCTTTGTTGTATGTAAAGTATAAGACTAAACTTGATTATTAATGTATGTGTTGATTGTCCTGTCCAGAGAGCAATTGCTTGATTCTGTTTGTGGGGTTTGTAATGAGAGATAAGAGGTAAAGTTGGTTAATTGTCTTTAGTGCATTCTGCTCCTGTATTCCGAAAAGCTTTTACCTTATCTCAGCCCATTTACAGACAATCTTGGACATGGATAATCACTTCAAAATTGCTGTGGTTCTTGGAGCCTGGAAAAGGCAGAAATGACTGCTCCATCACACGAAAGTTTTTAGGCCTCAGAAAACATTGAGATCATGCAGTACAGAGTATTTGTTAAATGTCTATAAACCCAGTCCAATTTTTAGGTTTGTGTTCCTTTAATATACTGAGGTTTGCTTTGTGTGTGTGCTCCTGTGTTATTGCGTATGATAATACACTAGTTGAAAAATGCATAAGTAGAAGGTATTTGAGGAAGATTATAGCAATTCAAGCCATTAAGTTGGTGGAATCCCGCACATGTGTTTTGCTGACCAAATGCTTTAACTCTGGTATTAAGGGGCAGGAAAACCTATTAATAAATGAGTTAAGTTGCTCCAGCTCTGTTTAAGTGGTCTGTTTACCTGCTATGTCTCAAAGCAATTCCATCATGGGGTGGTGGTGGTCATATTGGTGGTATAGCTGAAGAACAGCCCACATCAGCACCAAACATATATAATTGGCTGTTGGCCATTCATTACACACTGCAACATCCTATTTTCCAGTGTGAACAATCTGTACTATAGACCTCCATACATATAAACGCTGCTCATCTTTACAGCCCTCTGCACATTCAGCTTGCTGATTTAACTGTCTAAAATCCTTTGGGGTGTGTAATGCATTGCACCACTCTCTCTGGTCCTTAACCCTTTGAGTGCCAGAGAGGTACGCAGCGCATTACTCTGCAATGCATTGCATACCCCTGTGGCACTTAAAGGTTTAAAACAGAGTTATGCACTAGGAATAAGTGGCTGATGTGATAGTTAACCAGTGAGGAACCAGAGAGGTGTACAATGCTGTGCTTTGCCCACCCATAAGGTCATCAATGGAGTAACAGAGGCAATTACCTGGGAGCTGTCTCTCAAGCTCCAGGCCGATATATCCTTTTTATATATTGTATGTGTGGTACTTTATCTACATTTGCCTGTTTTTACCGTGCATCATTTTCAGTCCTATATTTTAGTTTTCACCTGCACACAATAACAATAGGCTGAATAAGATTAGAGAGAGAGAGACCCACCCACATTTCTAAAGGGCCATGAAAACCTTTTCCTGTACAGTTACAGACCAAAGTAGAGTTCACATGCAAAATCCAATGAATACATGGCTGCTGAATGAAGGACAAATTCATAAGTATGTCCTCCTATTAAACAAATTAAGTGCCACTTATTTCAAAGAAACATTTTTGTTTATTAGTTGGCAAAACTAAATTGTCTTCTCTGTGATTGGTTTTCATGGATTAGAAAAATAATCAAGCCCTCTAGTGCTGCTGCGTTTTTTGTTGAAATGCCATTTTACAGTTTCTTTAATCTCTGCCTTTTTGATGCTTGTTTCCTTTATTAGGATACTACAGGTCAGTGACACATGATCAAAGAACCTTTTGTGATAAAACAAGACATCATCTTCTGGTTAGGCTTCCCAGTGGCCTGACAAGGACAGGAAAGGGACTTGTATTTGATCATTCAGAATGGCAGAGGTTCAGCTTAGGAAATGTCTAGAATGCTTGTTGGATAAATATGATCAATACCAGATGCAGGCAAACTGGTTGCAAGACTACCATTCTCATCATTCTCAGCTGGTTAACTCTTTGAGTACCAGAGGGATGCACAAAACATGAGATGGACAAGATGACATAATTTCTTGGGTTCACTCTGGAGATTTGTTGACACTGGGAACTTTGGGGCGAAATACAGGAAAACCTGCTCAATTGCTGTTTCCAGTGTGAAAACCATTAGGGAATAGGTTTGTGCATGATTTTGTTGAATTGTGCATGAAAAAAATCAAGATTAGTGAACAGCGGCACATATTTTTTGTGG
Source organism: Rhinophrynus dorsalis (assembly GCA_037306005.1). NCBI lineage: Eukaryota > Metazoa > Chordata > Amphibia > Anura > Rhinophrynidae > Rhinophrynus > Rhinophrynus dorsalis. The sequence goes on from CM074723.1 coordinate 444,047,160, forward strand.
GCGTGGTCAGAATTAACAAATCTGTCTCTGTGAAATAGCGAATGCGCATAATGCAGGAAGCGCTTTTGCGAACAATTTTATATGCCTGTATAGTTTTGTCACAAAATTAAATTTTTCACTCACAATTCAAGAAGCGTTTGGTATATGGCTTCCTGCTTTAGAATCTGCGCATGAAAAATGCCTCAAGTGCACGCGCACATTTCTTGCATACCGCTGTTTTTTTACAGCAGCTTTGCTGAAAGATGTTGCAGCAACACAATATTGCCAAAAATTAGTATAGCAGAAAAAGACACCCATGTCAACTGCCCTACCAAAAATTGCTGTCTAGTCTATGAAACTTGCTGCTGCTGCAAAGTCGCTATTCACCAGTGTGAACTATGCTTTTGTGCTTTTCTTCAGATTTAACATTTCATCTTCAGCATCGTACAATTAACCACCTTGACCTGCGATATTTGGTTCAGTACCTCTCAAATCAATACAAACTGAATAAATATAGGAAGCCATTGTATAATGGCAATGATTTCCTCTATTTATTATGTTTGAGTAGTCTTTGAACCATGAGTGCACCAGGGTTATTTGTACCTATATACAGGTAGCTGTTACTTTGGGCTGGTACAACCTTTTTGTTTGTTGAATCAATACAAACTGCATGTTGTAATTGTAATCATGCACTGTCAGAACAACAGTTGCAGCAAGATGTCATTTCTTGTGACATGCACTGCATTTTTTAACCCTTTGAATGCCAGAGGGATATTCAACGCTTTGCTTTGCTTTGCGTCCCACACAATACAATGAGACCAATTTCATGCATTTGAATCCTTATCATTGTGATTCAGCCACCAATGTGAACTAGACCTTAGAGGTACACAAAACATCTCTCTAGGATCTGAAAACCCTGGCTTATTATGGAGAGCCTCTTCATTACAATTAACTGAATGTGCAGCTGATCCCGGGTCTCTCGTCCCTCTCCCTTTCCTTCCTGTCTTCTACCCTCCCTGTTCCTGGATCACTTTCCAAATGTGCCCACTTTTATAGATGTTACCTTCATGGCTTATTGTGATATTTTAGAAAGGTGTATGCATTGCCTTTTTATATTATATTCCTCTTTCAAATACTCTGAAATAAAGTACTGGAAAAAAGCCCAGTTTAATTCACTGGCTAAAGTAAGACATATTGGGCTGTATGCACAAGAAAATAGGAGTAATTCTGTAGAATACCATCTGAACCTTTGGTGCTTGGGTAATTTTCTGTACCCTGCTGGCCGGACACATTTTTGCAATCCATCTGTTTAGGTATAATTATCATTGGTAACTTTTGTGGCTATATATGGAAAATTATATAGCATTTTTTTTTTTGTTTGTTTTTTTTCTGAACCAATTCAACTTTTTCATGGCACCATACAAAAACTAAATTGTGTGTTGTACTACAAGCTGATGTGATAAATAAAAAATAAAAAATGTTAAAAATGAGTTATTTTACCACTATCGTTAAGTGTGTGTCAAAAATATTTATGTTGGTAGTCAAAATTTCAATTACTTTTAATTTGTGAACCTCCTGAGTACAAAAATACCAAATATTTATCGTTTTACCTACATGCGTGGCCTGTGCAGACCCCTAATTAACAAAGGGCAAAATGGTATTTTCAACTTTATTAATTAAAATGTACACTCCATTTGTGTCATGGAAAAAGTATATATTTCCTGAAAATAGATATCACACTGCATCAAATGAGGGGTCATTTGCCCTTCATCTGATGTGTGTACAAATGCTTTTAGAAGGTGGCGCTACAGTTAAAATTAGGCTTTTTTTTTACATTTTCTGCAACTTCATGTACTGAAATCTTTGAAAACTGGACTTTCCTACTGTAATCATTAGCTGGTGCTCTAACGAGAAAAAATAGCAGCCATTTCTTATGAACTGACTTACTGTAATGGGTCCCAAAAGCACAAAACAACACCGACTACAAGCTCTCTTTTTTTTTTTGAAACATGACTTGCCTGGCTAAAATGGTTGTCCCAAATACAAAAATGAAGAAAAGATAGACAAAGCACACCATTCTGGAAAGAAGAAAATCCACCATACCAAATAAGGGGTCACTTGCCATTCTACCCCTAATTTGGCAGTTTTATTTAATTTCCACCCCTTCAAACTTAATCTTTGAAAACTATGGACTTTTTTTAATGCATTCATTAACTATTGGGGTGCCAGAAGCACAAAATTACTCCTACCTGTGTTCATATTTTAATAGGCTTCATGCACTAAAATGGTTCTACTAAATATGATGGAATGGTAAGCAAGTCATACCATTTTGAAAAGTAGGTATTCACTCACATCAAATGAGGGGTTGATTGCCTTTCTACCGCTGGGATGGCTTGCATAATTATTTCCATAAACTGTGGAATTTCTTGCTGTATTTATTACTTTCAACCAGCCCCAAAAAAGTGGTACTCCATTGGTATGGGTTGACATACCGTAGGGCGTGCCAGGAACACTAACCTACACCAGCCACTTTTCTTTTTTGAATAAACTACTTGCATGAAAATGGACATGACCAAAACAGATATGAACAAAAGGTTAGTAAGGCATACCTATTTGGAAAGTAGACATTCTCCCACATCAAGCGAGGAGCCACTGCCTTTTACCACTAGGCTACTGTGCACTACTCTTACCAGAAAATGGTGCCAAGGAAAAAAAAAAAAGCATACTTTTTTACACTTCAGTTACTTCAAAGATTCTAAAATCTTTCAACATCATGGGATTTGCTAATCTATCCAGGATCTAGTGCTAGCCCCAGGAAAAATGATACCCAGTTACACAGACAGTGTATGTGGAGATCTGAGACTACTAGTGGACAGTGGAAAAAAGGCTGGGGTGTCGCACATTCTGTGGGGGTTGATGGGGGAGGGAGCAAGGCAGGGGTGGAGGAGTGGGTAGCTGAAATTATGTGGGGGACCCAGGCTTTATGTTTTGTACTGGGCCCCAAGATTTCTGATGGCAGCCTTGCTCCTTTGGTCCTCAGAGGGGTGATTAAAAAGATGCAGACTTGTTTTCTTTACATTTTATTGGGGGGGTTATGCAGTCACTTTAACCCTGCAGTGCTAGAGATGCCTTTTGAGTGCATTGAAGACCTCTTTCTTACGAGGACTTAAATGTTTTTTAGGGTAAAAAAACAAACATTCAAGAGAGCAGAACATTATTTTAAAAGCTAAAAATGAAACGTTGCTCAGAAGAATCCTGCTGTTCTTAGCCAAAGGACGTTTCAGACCTGAACTGCAGTTACCTCTCTGTGTGCCCTGATGGAGTAGGTCAGCTGGCCGTCTGTTGTTGTTCATAATGTTGCCTGACCCATGATTACAGTACAGCAGTAGTGTGTAATGCTCATGAAATATTTATAGCTCTCCTGTAGACATCGCTGCATGGATCACAGTCCACGTTACCTCGTTTTGCTGACACTGTGCCGTCACAAGTCTTGTTTTTGGTCACCAACACTTGTGATCAGAGCACAGTGACAAGTGACACAGGGATCAGTCAGCAATAGAATGTGAGCAGTGTTGCCCATTTTAACCATTTGAGTGTCAGAGGGGGGCCCAACTCATTGCTTCACAATGTGTTGAACGCCCCTCTGGTACTCAGAGGATTAAAGTGGAACTGTCACTTTGTAACAAATCACTTATAACTGTTAGATGTTTTTTACAACAATAAAGTTTGTCATGGGTTAATACAAAAAACGTAGGAGCCTGAAATAATTCTAGGACCCAGGAAGGAGATTTAGGAACAAGCGATGGGATCTATGTAGATGTATAGAAAATAATCCTAAAATAGAGGGACCAGAAGTGTAAATTTTTTGGAGTCAGGGCTTATAGTTGCAGACTAGACAGTATGGGCTGGCATGCCTGCCTGATACTAACATTCTGCACTGCTCTCCCTCCCCCCTGTCACTTCCTACTAGCCAGTACTAGCTCAGTTGCATAAACTGACAAATAAATTGGGTTAAATATCTCATAAACTGTTTTAAATAATAATAATAATGATAATAATAATAAGTGTCTAATATAGGTGGCTTTTTAAGCTCTTCCAAAATAACCTATGCTTTACAAAATGACCATTCTACTTCAAAGGAATAAAAGACACTAATGATGAACCCCCTAATTCCCTTAATCTGTGCATAAAATGCTAATGTTAACTATGAATCAATTTTGGTTTGGTTCTCCAAAATGCAATATTTCATTAGTACTGGATATCATGTCTGTGATGGTGGACATTATTCTTTTTGCAGGACTCTAGGCCCCAAAGCTCCTCCCACTGTGGTTATCTTCTCCTTCTTCCTAGGAATTAGAGAATCCTTTCTGTTGTACTAGTTTGGTTCCTGGATTGTGGACATATGATCCAGTACTAATTAAAGTTTAATTTTTGGAAGCCAGTCCTCACATAATTGATTAAAGTGGCCAATTAAAGGAGAAGTAACACCTCTTAATAATTTCAACCCCCCTGCTTGCCTTACAGTGATCAGAAAATCCACATTGCTTTGGATACCTCAATGACCGTCAAAGACCAGAGGGGTGTTCAGTGCATTTCGGATGTGTTCCACATTTCTCTGGTGCTTTAAAAGAACAAGATTACCACGTGCGGTGGATTAAGTTTGTGATCCTGTGGTCATACTATCAGCTGCCATGTCTACCTCCATAGACATGAAATTTATCAGTGACTGAAAATGTTATCTCTTGAAAAAGGCAAAATTCATAGGGGGCATTAGGATTTTCTGGCCCTAATAAGGTAAGTGGGGGTTATTATTAAGAGGTGTTGCTTCCCCTTTAAGGGAAGCATGAGCCTTTTAAGAACCACTAGTCTGTAACTGCTCCCAGATAGGGAGGTTTGTTTGTTGAATGGTTAGGAGGTAGGGTTGCCATATCATCCTTTTATTGCTAAACACACATGAAAAATTCACTACACAGGGCTGCACTGATTGTTACTGTGCTAAAGGTGTTCCCATGTATCCATTCAGCATGGATTTTTAAAATGTGTTCAGTTTTATAGGGATTTTGTGGCAACCCATTCAAGAGATAATGACAGCTGATTGATTTGAGGTCTGTTCTAGTAAATAAAGGTCTCTTGGAATGATTTCCCAGGAGACTTTTGGATAATAAGTGTATCTAAGCCATGCAGAGAAGAAAAATATAGGTAATCTGATTTCTCAGCAATTGAATTGCCCATTTGTTAGTGTGCGGGACTGTGCAGATCAAGTCAGACCAATCCAGTCTCACAGCCCCAATCACTTTGGGTTGGACTGAGGAGGAGACATGCACGTGATCATAATTTAACCCCTTAACGACCCTTGACAGTCCTGGCACGTCATAGGTAGATTTGCATTAAGGACCCATGATGTGCCAGGACCGTCATGGAATTCAAGGCTCCCTGCGCGGTGAGCCCTGAACCGGATGCAACAAAAAAAATGGTCCGTGCTCCTTAAATGACGGCAGCGTGAGTGATCAGCCATCCTTAAGGGGTTAAAAACCGGACCAAGTGACCAAACTGATCTATTTGGTTATGCTGATCAGATTTAGGTTTGCCATACACAGGCTAATACCTGGTTAATCTGATCATTGGATATTTGACAGCGACAAAATTATCCTGTATATGGTCTAAAGTTTACCATCAATGCTGACTCTGAATGACAAGTAGTTTCACATGTAAAAGTAATTTAGGAGTAAAACTTTTAAATCATAAACCAAAAATTGTTTGAACTGCAGAAATTACTTTGTAACTCAAGGGGTTAATGCAGATTTGAAATATGCAAGCTTTAATCAAGATGAAAGGTCCAATTTAACCATTTGAGTGCCAGAGGGTATGCAAGCATTGTGAAGTATTGCAGTGCATATCCCTCTGGCACTCAGAGGTTAATATGGAGATTGGCAGTGGAACACAGTAGAAAGTTGAGTTTACAACACCATCCACAGATCTGTAGCGGAGTCTGCTACAGTTTTGCTGCCATGTGAAAGAACCCCTAATGACCCCTATGAATTTTTTACTGCTTTTCTCAAGAGATAACCTCTTCAGTCAGTCCTGAATGTCATGTGTCAGGGAAAATAGTTAGGAAATGTTTGTTCTCCTCTAACCCTTTGAATGCCAGATAGGTATCCAACGCATTACCTCTCTGGCACTCAAAGGGTTTTTTGCTAGATGAAACTATAGTTTGCTTTATCCCCTTGTCACGTACACCTGGCAAGGGATGGGACAACACAGAACCCCCCATCCCCACTGAGGAGTATAGTAAAGTCAGACTCCTCCAACAAGAGATAGTAGAGCTAGGATCTAGGGAGCAACGCTTGGGTATGAAGCTAGAGAGCAATGGTTGCCTAAAGGGAATTGTGCAGCGGCTCAAAGCCGTATAAAGGTGCTAGCTGAGAAGCTAGGTTGGCCCCCTTCACCCAAAGGGGTCCCTCGATAACCCCCCTCTAGACAAACTATACTACCACTATCCCCAGGAAGAAAGCACACTCCAACAGGAACCAGTACTCACTCAAATGGTCAGGCGAGGACTGTCAAAGTCCAACCTCTGGAACAGGAGAATGGTCAGCCATGCTGGGTCAAACACAGGAATCACAGGAACAAATACAGCTGGCAGAAGAGTAGTCAGGCTGGGTCATACACAGTAGAGGCAATCGGGATCCACGACGGTAAGCAGAAGCGTAGTCAAGATACAGGCCAGGTCATACATGGAATCTGCAGGATACAGGGGACAAGAGACTAGCTGGGTCAAGACAAGGCCAGGGTCATACACAGAGCTGGAGATCAAGAACAGTCAGGCAAGCAGGGTCAAGAAACAAGAATAAAGGATACAGAAACACAGTAGCACTGGAGATGTTATATGAACGCATACCAGTGCTGCACTTGTTCCCTTAAAGCGGAACTACCACCTGTTTTAAAGTTTATGTCAGCTAATTCCCCATCTGGTGACTAGCTGTTAAGTAGTGCTAGTTGCCAGAATAATTGCTTGGTTAAATAGAATGATACCCTGCTCCTGGGCTGACAGGCAGTAGAGCGCACAGTCCCTTTTGGAGCCGAACAGCTCCTAGCAACACCTTCTAGAGCAGGCTGGGACTGACGCACAGGTGCACAGACGTCACTATGGAAAGATGCCTGCGCGCTCTACTGCCTGTCAGCTGTGGAGTAGGGTCTCATTCTATTTAACCAGGTAATTATTCTGGAGACTAGCGCTACTGAGCAGCTAGTCGTCAGATGGGGAATTAGTTGACATAAACTTTAAAACAGGTGGTAGTTCCACTTTAAATGCAGTAAAACACCGAAAGAGTTAAGGCTGGAGGACAAAGACCGGCCACGCATTTGCCCTGCAGGTCTGGAGGCAGAGCGGATTAATCCACGCATGTGCTCAGGTAGCCAAGCAGAGACTTCCTTGAGATTGCCCGACAGTGACAGAGGCAAATAAGGATGGTGCCTCATATGGTCCAGTGCAGGAAGAAGAGTGCCAGATGTGGACGGCACAAAAGGGGAAAGGGACAAGGAAACGGAGGGCAATGAGATGTATGACACCCCTTGGATGCTAGACAAGTCTCAAATGTGGCTCCTAGTATTCAAGGGGGTTAATAATAGGCACCAAATCAGTCTGCATTTTCTACTTGGCATTACCTTTAGAAATATTTTTTTTTTCTCACGTGTGCATAGATTTCTGTTTCTCCACCTTTATAATATTATCATTTTGATATATCAAAATCATTAAATGTAGGTTAATGTCTTTATCTTTAAACAGTCAAAGAAAATACTTTCTCTGTCGTCCAATACAGGTTACTGGTAACTTTGGGGTAGGCGATCCGCCCCTTTAAGTAGGCAGGAACAGTTCTAGAAGAGAATGTAGGGGGTGGAGCCTACCTTCCCTCTTTGGCTGCAGCTAGCCAATCAGCTCCAGTAAGATTTGTTCCTTGGTGAAGACACACAGACTCCTGTTCTCTCTCTTCTTTCAGAGGTACATTGCTATTCTTCCTGATGTCAAGGTTTTTTTCCAGGGCGTTGCTCATACTCTTCCTGCTTTTAAGACTCACGCTTCTCAGTGGGATCTTAACTTGGTTTTGGGCGTCCTTCAGCGCCCTCCCTTTGAGTCCTTGGCTACTATTTCTCTACGCCTGCTGACGTGGAAAATGGCCTTTCTCCTGGCAATCTTGTCTGTTCGCCGTGTCGCAGAGTTGCATGCTCTGTCTTGTAGACCACCCTTTTTCGTGTTTCACAAAGACAAGGAGGTACTTCACAGGAGTTTCTCCTGAAGGTGGTCTCTAGGTTCCACATTAATCAGAAGATTATGGTGCCTTCTTTCTGCCCTAACCCTACCTCTGACAAGGAGAGTGATCTCTACTTTTTAGATGTGGTGCGTTGTCTCACGTTTTATGTGCATCGCACTAAGTCCATTAGACAGTCTGATGCGCTGTTCACCTTTCCTGAGGGCCCCAGGGCAGGGAAACCTGCATCCAAAGTGACTATTGCATCTTGGATCAAGTCCACTATTCGTAAGGCTTACGAGCTAAGGAAGAAGCCTGTTCCCTTTCGGGTCACGGCTCATTCTACTAGATCCATTGGGGCTTCTTGGGCTTACAAGAATCAGGCCTCCGCTGATCAGTTGTGCCAGGTTGCCACTTGGTCGTCTGTGCACACCTTTTTGATGCACTACCATGTTGATGTGCTGGCATCGGCGGATGACAGTTTTGGGAGGAAGATCCTGGAGGGAGTCTTACCTGTCTAGGATCTTCTTTGGTTCTTTGGTGCTTCCTTCACTTTTGAGCCCTGTTGGCTCTAGTTCAGTGTGCTGTGTAACAGTTCCTGGGGTGGTGTTACCCCTGTTCAGTGTCCGTTGACACTTCATTTGTTTTGTTGGGCTATCTCTGATCTGATGGTTCATATCTGCTCTGGTGACTTTGGGGGCCTTGTGCCTGGTCCTTGCCTTACTTCCCGCCTCTGGGAAACTCAATGGTTCGACATCCCAAAGTTACCAGTAACCTGTATTGGACGAGAAAAGAGGATTTTAGTCTTACCTGTTAAATCCTTTTCTCTTAGTCCTGTCAAGGGACCATGCTTGGCTCTTCTGTGGCAGACCATGGGCGTCCTTCGGGGTCATGCTCACAGGAGTCTTCTTTCCCTTCTACTATCTAGTCAATAGTTAGTGTCTTAAATTTTACTGGAGCTGATTGGCTAGCTGCAGCCAAGGAGGGAAGGTAGGCTCCACACCCTGCATTCACTTCTAGAATTGTTCCTGCCTACTTAAAGGGACGGATCGCCTACCCCAAAGTTACCTTTTCTCTTAGTCCATACAGGTTACTGGTAAGACTAAAATCCTCTTTTAAAGTGCTTAAAAACTATGTTGCAAGATGCCTTTGAAAATTATTGTGGATGTAAAAGTCTCCTATGTCGGTTACCCAGGGAGGGCTGGCAACTTGTGGCCTGGAGGGCAATTACAATCAAGTGGCCCAATTTTACTAATGTTCCAGCCCACTGTCCCAGCCCACCCCCTTTTGTTAATTTTAAAATTGCCATTAACCCTTTGAGTGCCAGAGGGGTATGCCACCCATTGCTTTGCAGTGCATGGTATACTGCTCTGGCACTCAAAGGGTTAGTGTTGTGAAGTAAGGCAAACAATACCACAAAGTTTACAATTGAAATGGGGTTACACTGGTGCAACTACAGAGCTTACAATGTAAGTAAAAGCTGCACTAGTGATACCATATCACCTACAAGAGAAATGGGTTATGGCTACTAGTGTAACTCCACTTGGATTGTAGCTCCATTTCAGTTGTAAGCTCTGTGGTATCACTAGTGTAGCTACATTTGCAGCAACAAGCAGGAGTGGCCCACCGGCCCAGACATATGACTGGCCCAGGGGGAAATTGCTCCCCTGCCCCCCAGGCCAGCCCTCCCTTGCAGTTACCCCATAGAAAGCAATATCTGTTTTGAGATACTTTTTGCAACAGCATTGCCTATGTGAACTGGGTCTGTAGCTTATAGGTGTAGTTCAAACCCTTATTGTGAAAAGTGCTCACGTTGTGTTTTATTACAAAAACTAGTTGAACAGCCCGTTACACGGGCCACAGTGCCTCTGGCAGCCGGTCGCGGGGCAGTCACGTGCAGTAGAGACTGCCCGCGCCACCGCTGATACAGAGCTGGATGCTCCTTCGGAGCGCCCAGCTCTGTATCAGCCGCGGCGTGGGCAGTCTCTACTGCGCATGACTGCCGCATGCGCAGCAGTGTCTGCTGCGCATGTCGGGCGTTACACACGATTTAGCGAATTATTATATAGGATATTCAAGGGAATACTCAACAGGAAATACCCAATAATGTGTTTTTTTTTTTTTTTTGCAATAAAACTTTATTGGTCCTTTTATTGTTTATAGATGTATGGAAAATGGAAGTAGCTGTGGAGTTCTTATATTGTGTCAGTGCTTGAGCCAGAGTCCAGAACATAACTAAATGTAATAATTTGATTGCAGCTCACAACATAGACTATGCAGTTAAAGACAAGGGCTTTCTTCTTACATGGCAACACCGTCGTCTCCTGAACTGTCGGTTCACGCAGATGTTTAATTTATTTATTTTCCATCTGGAACAGAGGACAGCTGGCACAGCCATTCCTTATGATTTGCCTTTATCTGGATTATCTTGTTAATTTAATTTGATCTGGAAGCAGATGCCATTAATATTCCCTAGAGAGAGTGCATTGTTGGGCATGTGTACATGTAATCCCTTTTCCTTTCAAGACCTAGAGTCTGATTAATAAGATGTATAGCAATTCTGCAACAAACCAATGGAACAATAGCATCTAAATATTAAAAAAAAAAAATATCCCATTTATTTCAAAGCTAGAGAGCTCTCCAATGCATTGTTTGCAATGCTCTGTAGACCTCTCTTGCGTTCAAGGAACTGCAAGCTCCATTTGAATAATCAATGAATGTTTGAACCTCCTAACATTATTCAGTGGCATAACAATAAGCCCCACTGCGACATCCACACCCCCATTGGCCACAACAAGCTGCGGTCTATGCCTTCTTCAGTTCATACCTCTATTAGCAGCGGGGCTCCCTCTCTGTCTCCGGCACTCTAGTAATGCAGTGTGCTGGGAGATGACATAATCTCCCAGCGCTCTGCATTACTGGAGAGAGGACCACGCGGGAGCTCAGAGCTGCAAATAGAGGACTGTGCACTCTCCTGCCACTCTGCTGGATCACCAGGGAGGTAGGAGATGGACACTGGGTGTCAATGGGGGCAATGTGGAGGTGGCCAATGGGGGCAATGTGGAGGTGGCCAATTGGGGGCTATATGGTCAGGTGGGGCCCCATGGCAATTTTTGCACCAGGACCTCGTGGCTTCTAGTTACGTCTCTGAAATTCCCTGTTTTATTGTATACCATTTGTTTATTCCATTAAGAAAATGTGTGTGTCTGTGGTTCTCTACGTCTTTCTGTTTAACAGAACATCATTGCAAACAGTAGTGGCGATCGCAGGACTTTTTAAGGCTGTGATTCACAATACCAGTCATCAGGGTGCCCAAGTTTATCATGTTTTATTTATATATTTATTTGCCCTGAGGAAGGTCTGGTTTTGACTGAAAATGTTTGACATGGATTGAATAAAGGCTTCACATCATTTAACACTGTGAGTGCTGTCTCCTTGGTCTGTGGAAATCCCTAGGCTGAGTGTGTATGTGTATGTGTGTGTGTGTATATATATATATATATATATATATATATATATATATATATATATATATATATATATATATATATATATAAAAATTCAGTAGGATGTTTGTCAGAATTTGTCATGAGCAGTAAAGACTGCCCGCACTGCAATCATGTGCAGTACAGACTGCCCGAACACGCCACGGCTCATACGGACATGTCGCTTCGAATTCGGACCGGAGTCCTCTCTGCGCACCTTCCTGGGACCGGGACGGTGCGCAGAGAGGACTGTGGTCCGAATTTGAGAGCCCTGCTCAGTATCAGCCACAACGCTTTCAGGCAATCTGTACTGAGCATGACTGCATAGAGGGCAGTGAGCAGAGAGGCTCCGGGTACCAGCAGAGGCTGCTGGGTGGCACTGTGGCCTGTGTACACGGGCTTTTAAACTAGTGTGTGTGTGTGTGTGTGTGTGTGTGTGTATATACATATACATATATATATATATATATATATATATATATATGCTTAATGTAAAAAAAAAGAAGGACAAATTATGTGGCCGAAACGTTGACAATAAATCACTTTTTTCACAGAAGACCTGAGAGTGCAGCTTTCTATTTCTTTTCTATATGTATGCATGTGTGTGTGTGTGTGTGTATATATGTATGTGTGTATAATATATATATATATATTAGTGTGTGTGTGTGTGTGTGTGTGTGTGTCCATAGAGAGTGTTATTTCAGTACTGTCCGAGTTGTAATAATTGAATGATAAAGTATCACCCTCCCGCCCCTTTTACCTAGTGTAACACTGCTCACCTCAGATGTGGAATCTGGTCCTGGGACCAGACAGCTCACAGAAAGGGACAATCTTCTTACTGTGACCATAAGGAAAACCCTGCCCCCATTCACAAGATTGTCCCTCTCTGCGATCCATCAGGACAGTCTTGCTGCTCTGAGTTGAGCAGTGTTATATCAGTAAAAGGGATGGGAGGGGGATACTTTATCATTCAATTACTCTTGAACTACAACTCTGACAATATTGAAATAACACTCTCCATGGCCCAAATACTATGAAGATTAATTGGAGCTGCTTTTATTGAGAAACATTACTATCCCTTTAAAGACAAAATAGTCATACAAACAATAAAGAATACTGTACAGTTAAAGAATAGTTTTAATGTACAGATTACAAAATGAAAATTAAATAATCTACTCTCTTTTAAAGTAACTACTTAGATGTATGGAATGTGTAGAGAATATAACTTCATTACTCGTTTAGAAGTGAAACCTAATTGGTTGGATTGCGTCCGAAGTGTGAAGATCTTGAGATTGGTCAGATTAGATAGTTTAGAAAGTCTTATCCTTTAGTCATGTTTTCTGTGTAAGGCATCGTTTTATGCTATGTCGTACAAAAGGGGAAGTCCATCTTTGGAGCTCCAACTGTGGGGGACTACAAATCCCCAGTGTATGGTTAGGGATGATGGGAGTTGTAGTTTGCAACATCTGGATTTTCAAAGATTGGCTACCCCTATCTTAAAGCGGAATGGCCACCGCTAAACACCTTGAGCTTAAATAATTCCTCATCTGGCGCCCAACTGCTTAGTAGCGCTAGTCGCCAGAATTATTACCTTGTTAAAGAGGATTATCAATTCTTGTCGGGCTAACAGGCAGGACGGAGCGCAGTCATCTTCCCATAGTGACGTCTGCACGCCTGCGCTGTCTGTCCCAGCTGGCTCTAGGAGGCATTGCTAGGAGCCATTCGGCTCCAAAAGGGACTGATAGCTCAAGCCGGCAGACGTCACTATAGAAGATTTCTGCTCTCCATCCTGCCTGTCAGCCCGACAAGAATTGATAATCCTTTTCAACAAGGTAATAATTCTGCCGACTAGCGCTACTAAGCATTTAGTCACCAGATTGGGAATTATTTAAGCTCAAGTTGTTTAGCGGTGGTTGTTCCTCTTTAAAGTGTCTTAAACCTCATACATTTAGGGCGCAGAATGTAATTGTAGAAAAATAAATTATAAAAAATATACTTTAATTAGATAATTATGGGACAAGTATTAGATGTTTTCAGTACTATCGTAATCACAATTTTTTTTGGATCTTAAGAGGTTATATAAATACATGAAGGTGTTCATATGTTTTTGTGTTTGAATATTTTATTTGCTCTTGAATTTTTATGTCAACTGAATGCATCAACCTTATTGAAATGCAGCAATAATTACATGTTGTCATGGAATATTAATAACTCTGTTATGGCAGTGTGATGTATAATAATACATATTATAATTATATAGCTTTAAGGATGGCTTTAAGCGATGTATACTAATTTTCTATAAATTATTATTGTCAACTGTAAATTGTAAGTTCTTCGGTATGTGGTGGTTGCTATTCTTACCTACTTTTACTCAAGCACACACAATAAAATTGTTTGTTATTTCACATTTAATTAATGGATTTATTAATCATGGTATTTACATTTTAAACATATCTGAAAATGATGATAAATATTATCTTTTGAGATCTCATTGATCATTGATTCATGCTGTTACGTGGATTGGTACAATGCCAATATTTTTTTTTCCTCAAACGTTGGCACATTTTAATTCCAGAATTAAATATATAAAAGCTATTTACCAAAATGCACGGGTACAATTACTGAATTGTATAGTTGTACATTAGAAATCTGGTCACCATCCTTTCAGATGAATCATGTTTATTGTGTTTTAGCCTCTGGCAAATTGACTTTTTTAAATAGATGAGTTTTGAGATATTTCTTGATCCGTTTGAGAGAGGGTGACTGGAAGTATTGTCCCTGTCTGAAAATATTTTTTTTCCATACTTTTAATGTATATAAACTAAGGTCTGTTAACCCTTTAAGGACCAGGAGTATGCAACACAACGCCGTTGCAAATCCCTTTTGGATCTCTGCCAATGAGATCGCTTCAGCTTTGAGACAGACATCCTCCGTCATCAGAGGATGCTGGGTAGTGGGACGGGAGCAGCCTCTGTGTGGCAAGTAGGCTGCTGGGCACCTTTTAAACTTGAAGTTTTGCGTAGAGAACGGGTTTTTTAAAAAATGACTAACATATTAAACTTTTTCGCTAAATGCTTTATCTAATGAGCATTAGATATCTATATGTGATAGATCCACTTTAAGAATCTTGACTTCCAGTGAGGTATCCATTGTATTGCAACACAATGCGTTTGAAATCTCTCTGGCACTCACAGGGTTAACCTGTGGCTCTTCATATTGAGTTATCCAGGAAGCGTGTGGGTTGCTAAAAACCTATTGCGTTCTTTCTCCAGCAAAAAGATCTGAACTAGCTGAGTATAATATATGATTATTTTCAGTCATGCTACAAAATGTGCTTTTTGCATATGTCAAATCTTCTCATATTGATCTTGAATAACAGATGGGAAATTTGAATTTCTATTATTTTTTTAAAGAATTATTCCAGATTGTGACATGACAACACTTCCATTGTCAATTTGTTTCCAAGGAAAAACAGGTTATTTTATTATTTTTTTTTCACAATATTAAAGGAACAGTAAAGTTTTATCATTAAAAATATTATTATAGGGCTTTTACTGCTCTGCTAAACAGAGGTACTTCCTGTGCTGGGAGATGTTTCTGTCAAATGTTATTTCAATTTAAACAGTGACAACTAGATAGTTGTTACTGTTGGATTCTATGTAAAGAAGTAGCCTAAGACTCGGCTTTCCCTTACATTGCAATTAAATTGTAGAATGCCTTTTTTTGGACTCCAGGATCTGCTTTTAGTAGAAAGAGATGCTTATATATCTAAGCAGGATGTTGGAAGCACTCACTCTTAATGAGTAAAGCCCAGGTGCACAATCCTTCAAAATTAAAATAAAGATAGGTTAGGAAATAAGGCAGCACCAGTGGGACTTGTTTAATTAGATTTTAATCAGGCAAAAAATCAAAGATATGGTCAAAGTTTCGGTCCTACATTGGGACCTTTCTTGACCATATGTTTGATTTTTTTGCCTGATTAAAATCTAATTAAACAAGTCCCACTGGTGGTGCCTTATTTCTTAACCTATCTCTCTATCTATCTATCTATCTCTCTATCTATCTATCTATCTATCTATCTATCTATCTATCTATCTATCTATCTATCTATCTATCTCATATATATATATTCAAAGTATTTTACCAGGAAGGATCTATTGAGATTGTCTCTAGTTTTCAAGTATGTCCTGGAGGTATAGATATTATTACCCAATTTAATGGTACTCCTCTTATCTTAGAAAATGTATTGACATAGAAGATTCTTATAAGGTGTTTAACCCCTTAACGACTGGGGTATCAGCGCCGCGACTTATCGTCAGCGGAGGTTTTTTTTTTTTTTTTTCCGGTTCCGGACTCCCCGAATGGCGTGCAGCCGCGGGGGGAGCCCGGTACTCCATGACGGTCATAGTACGTCATGGGTCGTTCAGTCAGATCGACCCTTGACGTACTATGACCGTCAAGGGTCGTTAAGGGGTTAATGGAGGTGAGGCAGTTACCTACATTACTTCTGCAGACAATATCATACTCTTTGCCAGCAGCCTGAAGAACTGCAAAAACGCGTTGAAGATTTACAACTGGAAAACAAAAATTTTGGTTTGAAGATGAATATCCACAAAATGAAAGTCATGTTTAAACGGATAGTAATGTCTTTATTAAAGTGCAGCTGCAAATCTTCTTTATGCTTTTTATAACAAGTTTGCGATATGTTTAAATACTTACAGTTCTGTAGTTCAAAAGCTATTCAAGCTGAAATGATCCCCCTGCAGCCCCTGCTGGCCATCTCACCTTAGAGCTGCAACCCGGTCGTGAGACCAGACGGATGCAGAAAGGAACAATCTTCACACAGTAAATATGAGGAAAACCGTGCTTCCCTTTGAGGAAGGAGGGCAGGATTTTCCTTTTGCTTACTGAATATTGTTCCTCAACGCTTTCCATCTGGACCATGCTTAGAGGCAGCGTGACACAGGGTAAGAGGCGGGATCCTTTTAGCTTGAATAGCTTTTGAACTACAGAACTGTAAGTAATTAAACATAGTGCTAAGTGTTATAAAAAGCATAAAGAAGATTTGCAGATTTGTATTTGCACTTTAATAGAGACATTACTATGAGTTTAACAATTTTCCCATATCAAGGATAATCACAGTTGATGGACATGAACTAGAAGAGGTGGACAAGTATGTTTACTTTAGACAGAAAATGTAAATAGATGGAAACACCATGATGGAAATTGAGGGACATGTAAAATTGGGATGGCAAGCATTTGGAAAATTTAGTAGTAATGTATTTAAGACAAATTTACCACTCTGACTCAAGGGCAAGGTTTTTGACCAGTTTGTCAATGAATGGCTACGCCATACAAAAACGAAAGGTTACACAGAGAATTATGGAATGTTGAATTCGGAATGTAACAAAAAGAGACCGAAAAACGTGTGCATGGATTCATCAGCAAACGGAGGTCTATGACATGGTTGGAAAAATAAAATTGCTTAAAGGGATAGTAATGTCGCTGCTAAACTTTATCTGCAAGTCTTCTTTATGCTTTTTAAAACACTTTGCGCTATGTTGAATGACTTTCAGGTCTCTAGGTCAAAAGCTATTTAAGGTAAAAGGATCCCCCTCCCGCCCCTCCTGGCCGCCTCCCCTTAGAGCTGCGATCAAGGCGTGGGACCGGATGGATGGAGCGTGGGACTGACTTCAGTCCTTGACGAAGGAGGGCAGGATTTTCCTTTTCCTTACTGAAGATTGTCCTTCTCCACTCTCTGTCTGGACCAGGCTTAGAGGCAGTATGATGCGGTCAGAAGGGGGATCCTTTTACCTTGAATAGCTTTTGAACTACAGAACTGTAAGTCATTAAACATAGCTCTACATGTTCTACAAAGCCTAAAGAAGACTTGGAGATAAACTTTTTAATAGAGACATTACTATTACCTTAAGATGGAAATGGCCAGGTCATGTAGCAAGAAGATGATAGCAGAAGGACCAAACACATTTAGGAATGGATTCCACTCTATACTAAATCACAAAGAAGAACACCAAAGACAAGGTGGGTTGTTGAAATTACCAAATTTGTACATACTGGCAACAAAAAGCACAAGACTGAAGTTGTTGGAAACTTGCTGAAGAGGCCTTCATCCTGCAGTGGATCGACAATGGCTGAAGATTATGTTGAGATGATATAAAGCACTTAACCCCTTAAGAACCGGCATGAGCACGCGTAGCCGGCACTTGGTGACCAGGGGCATTTTTATTTTTTATTATTATTATTATTATTATTATTATTATTATTACTTCCGGTTCAGGGCTTCCGGAGCGGCATGCAGCCCTGAACTCCATGATGTACCAGGACCGTCACTGGTCCTTAAGTGCCAGACCAGCGTGATGGTCCGGGTACGTCATCGGACGCGAAGGGTTTAATAAGGTGGCACTTACAGGATTAATGAAGTGAAAAGAATTGTCTAATATTTATTGATAGCCCTGTGAGTGCTACCTTTTTATCTTTTTTATTTGGATTTTGCACCCAGACAAATATATACTCTATAATAGATTATGTATTGCAGGACTTGTTTATTAAAATTAGAAAATATTCTTTTGTTAAGTATTTAAATTGTCAGGTTGGTATCTTACAGGGGTGTATGTGTTGCTTATGGATGCTATAGCAGGTTCTAATGCAGTGTGATGGAGAGAGCTCTTTAGCATCCAATGAAGTAAGAAAAACATTGATAGAGTTTATATTGTATAAAGTGTATGAAACTAAAGTGGATCTAACACCCCTATTCAAGTGTCTTAAATGCTAGCTTATATAGCGAATATGTCGATTTCTTTATTACTTTCAGTTTTTAAAACCCTATTTGGCCGAAAATTAATGTTTAAAGAGTGCCCTGCACCCTACATCCAGACCAGCTCTGTAACCGCAGGCTCACTCTGCCTCTGTTCCCCTCCATCAGCCTCCTCCAATGACAGAGGCTTTCTGCATGTAAGCTGGAGCTCTCTCATTGGCCAGTGATCACCCTTAATTATAACCCTCACTTATCTTAATATGGGCAGAAGATCCTAATGGCCGCTATTAATCATCTGTGTTTCCTCAACATTCATCTTTATCCCCTTGGATTCTAGCAGTCTTTCAGTGCATTGGAGACTGCTATAGCACTGTAGGGGTTAATCTGAACTAGAAATAGTTTCCACAGATGAATGCAATTATGATACTGGATAAGAAATCTCAACCTTAACCTCTTTTTATCAGATGGTGAATATTCCCCTTGTAGTCCAACAACAAAGAATCATGTATGTCTCAATGGACACTCTCCAGTGATATTACTTCTCCAATTCTTATGTTATTTTATAGAGCCAATGCACTCAGATCTCCGATGTGGAGAAATCTTAGTGCATGGACGCCATAGAATAACGCAGGAATTGGAGAAGTGATATCAAGACGTTATCTCTTAAATTTGCTTGAAACAGCTTTCTTTTCTATGATCGGGCAAGCTGCAATCTTCACAGATGTGTGTTTAAAGACAGACTAAACTTTTTAACCCTTTGAGTGTCAGGGGTTTATCCAACACATGGAATGAGTTGCATACCCCTCTTGCACTCAACGAGTTAAATGAGGAAATATGTTCTAGTGCTTTTTCTATTGAGAGCTGAGCAGTAGTTCTCCCAGCAGCCACTGCATGTGTATAATACCAGCACAGCTAATTTCCTGTTTATATGCTAAACAATGATCAGAGCAGCTTTGAGGGCTATTCATTGCCGGGGGAAGTTGCACACAACCATCCTTGCTTTTTGTTAGGTTGTTTACAGCATTTTTTCCCAATGACCAGTCTGTGAACCAGTGCCAATGGGTTCTTGTGGGCGGGAAGTGTTCTCATTCAAAGACACCAAAAATGTCTTGGACCTTCAAAATAGACCAAACCAGTTTCAAATACAGGCAGCTACCACCCTGCCTAGTCAGTCTGCCACCCTTAACCACTGCTCAGCCCATCTTTCATAATTTCTTATTGCCCAGTTTAACATGCTTACACCCTAACCAGTCAATCTGCCATCCATGCACACTGCCCAGTCAATTCAGTCGCTACTGATAATTGCCCTACCAATCTGCAACCCCTACACACTGCCCAGTTAGTTTACCACCCCTGCTCACTGCTTAGTCATTCAACCACCATTGATTTATGCCCTGTTAGTCTGCAGCCCCAGCACACTGCCCAGTTAATCTAACACCCCTGTTTCTTGATAATACCCTGCCCACCAGCCACACTCCAAGCAGCACCACCTAAAATTAAGGGTCCCTCTTTGGCCATTTGAAATGTTTGAGGTATCCTACCATCTTTGCTCTCTGCCCAGTCAATTTTTCAGGACTGCTGTGTGAATTCTGATTTAGCTAGATTAACAGGTACTTTGAAGGCCTCACCAGAGCAATTATTAATTTCTCATTGTTCGCACTTTCAGTGTAATATTGAAAAATAAAACTATCTATTATTGATATACTGCATACAATGAAAGACAGTTTGTTTTCTCAGACATATTACTGTAATTTTTTTTTGCATCTAATTCCGCCATCTCCATCAAAAGGAAAAAGCACTTTAATCTGCTGTATAGTGGAATGTCTTTTTATTTAAAAAAAATATTTTAGCTGCTGATTAACATTATTTTTCCCCAAAAAATAAAAATAGTCTAAACCTGGAGAAGACAGATTAAAGTACTATTCGCAGGAGTGAGAAGCAGTAGTATGATGTTAACTAGTTAAAAAAAGATTTTAAGATGTTGTTTTAAAGACAAAAAATGTCTTTGTTTCTTAGTCTTTGAAAATTTTAACATCAGAATTTTTAAGGACAATATTCATCAAAATGTTCTTATTGTCATTTTTTAAAATATTGTCCTTCTTTTACCACTAACATATGAGCAGACAGTTTTTTCTAAGTAGACGTCTGTGGCACACAGAAGTGCCTCAGAACCATGGCTGAGAACCACTGCATCATAAGAAAGAACTTCCCCGGAGTGAGAGCCCAGAAAAGTGGTAGTGAAGGGGAAGTGTGTCGAGGTGCGGTGAGGTCACACACTGAAGGCAATGCAGATTGGCCAGCGGGGTTAACAAAGGGAGGAACTTAGGGAAGTTGGGCTATGAATCTAGGGAAGACTAGGCTGCTGCCATTCAGTCACAGCTTGCTTCAGAGAGAGTTCCCACCGTCCCCCCCCTGCTGTTTTGGGGTAGTTATTTTACATGTTATTATCACAGCTTAAAGGGTTAGTAAAGTCTTACATGAATAAAAAAGTAATATTGTAGATAATCCAAAAAGAAATCGATCGGTGCAAGTCCTATCTCTCAAACCTTTATGAGAGATATAATGTTTTAAAGTTACCCCCTCCCTCCACTTTCCCTGACGTAAGCTGACAGCAGGAGAACCTGGTCTGGGGACCGGCAGGTGGCTCTTCAGCAGAGCCGAGATACCGAAATCTAAAAAAAAATATTTCATTGGAACAGTCTACGAAGTGTGCTTGCAAACCAGACGCATTTTGTAGACCTTTCCCATGAAGAATTTATTTTTAGATTTCAGTATCTCGGCTCTGTTGAAGAGCTGCCTCAAGTCAGCCGTCACGCATCCTCTGCTGTCAGCTAAACAGCTGACATTCATGAGAGGAGAACTTCAAAACATTATATCTCTCAAACCATAAACTTGCACCGATCAATTTCTTTATGGATTATCTACAATTGTACTTTTTTATTCATGTAAGACATTACTATCCCTTTAAGCCAGTGATTCTCAATGTCAGTCCTCGGGGCACACCAACAGTGCATGTTTTCAGGCTGATCCAGCTTAATCACAGATGAGTAATTAGTGTCTCAGTCGTTGTGATTGATTCACCTGTGATTTAATTAGGGATATCTTGAAAACATGACCTGTTGGTGTGCCCCGAGGACCGGAGCTGAGAATCACTGCTTTAAGTGGAGAGTCCTTGCAGAGCAGATAGGGTAATCTAAGTTTTGCCCCAGATTAACTTGGCCATACCCATTGGGCATGGGTGTGTAGCCGGCCAATCGGGTAATGGTAAAATTAATTTGGTAAAAAAGCTGAGAGTCCAGGCTTGGATGTAAAAAAAAAAAAAAAAAAAAAAAAAAAAAAAAAATGGTTTTCTTATTTATTGCCCTGCAGCTAACAAGGACCGATTAATCAAGGTTATAATAAATGTTTAATTGGTTGAAAATAAAGCTGTGGCCTTTCTAAACTCAAATTCTGTGTGTTGTTTTATTTGACCACTAATAAATGCCTACGACAAGAGCCTCTGACTGCAAAACTGAGCTATTACGAATGACAGGAAGTCCTTCACTGGTTCATGTGCATTATAGATACAAAACAAATGTATAAACAGGAGTATAGAACAGGGAGAGTAAATTGTTGGGCCTCCATCTGTTAGAGACTACAACTCCCATTATCACTACATTGTGCTGTAAATCCGTGGGGATTTGGGAGATTTTTATTTGTCCCCTGTGGTGCAGTTGGTTTGCTCCAGAATTGTTCCATTTTCGTTTTTTGTGCATATTGTGGGAAATGTATGAAACTTGATATAAAGTAAATGCATTTCTGGGTTTAGTGTTTTCGCTGGATCATATATAAAAATATGTTTGCATAAGCTTTACACATGCTGACTGGGCTCAATAAAAAATCAGTGTGCAGTGTTTCTTCAATATTTTTGTGACTTCTTTTTTCTTGTTTATTTACATTTTCTACTTCTTTTACATAGACTGACTGCCAAAAAGAATTACGATGGACAAACTGGCAGGTGGGGGTGGGGTAGGGGAGAGTGATCTTAACTCCTTAAGGACCGGCCGGCACTTGAGGACCACAGGGCTTTTTTAACTTCCGTTTCAGGGCTTCCGGAGCGTTGTGCAGCCGCGCCGGGAGCACTGAACTCCATGCCGTGCCAGGACCATCACTGGTCCTTAAGTGCAGGACAGCCGTGACAGTCCTGGCACGTTAATGGTCCTTAAGGGGTTAAAGGTGCAGTAAACTTTTGTTATGAAAAATATGTTATTTAGCTTTTCACATTGAGTAAAATAAGGGTACTTCCACTGTTGAGAGTTGCGTATTTCCAGATTTATTACAGTTTTAGCTTTCTTTTTTTATATTAACCGTGCCCTCTAGCGGCCATACTCAACTTATGTAGTCTGTTACATTCTATTTGAGAGGAAAGTCACTGACAAAGTTCTCCATAGAATATGATAGAGACTGCTGAGTCATGCTGCCAGTTAGAACTTTCAGGAAGTAATGACACTGCAATTCACTTCCTGATTATTTGAACTGTTATCAATTTTGAGAAAAACACCTGACAGTGGTGGGAGTTACCTTGTTTTTACTCCGCATGGAAAGCTCTATAACATACAGGTTTTCAAACAATATCAATTTGCTTGTCAGAGGAATGTCTGTCAAAAACCCATCTGGCTTTCAGAAAGTTATAACGGTCAGAAATGTGACTATGTTTGAGCATTGTCTGCGACAAAATTCTTACTTTAGCTAGGGCCACAGATTATGTTGTAAAATTGTTTTGCTGCACATGGGACAAAGATACATAATTTATTTATTTTATGCGGAAATGCATTTACACATACATACAGACAATTTTTATGTGCAGAAATTCAGTTACCAGCCAACTATTAAAAATTATCAAAATTCCCTTTGAATTAAATGTGGCTTTTTTTTTAACACCTTGAATACTAGAAAGGCTTTAAAAAGCGTCGGAGACTCCACCAGCATTCCAATCAGTAATATTTTTATCTGTTCATTATGGTGGTGTTGGTTTCCCCCAGAATTGTGTCTTTTTCTTTGTGTACACAGCCCTTCATATGAGGCTTAGAGCACCTATTCCCAGCCCTTGCCTTAGGGGCCCCTAACAGGCTGTGTGTTTAGGATTTCCCTTCTTGAGGTAATCAGAGAATATGTCATTCAACAGACATGGCCTGGGAGCCAGTGACCTAGAGTAGGGGGGCATAACCCCATTGAGCGCCAGAGTGTGCACTGGACACCTTTGAGTGTCAGAGGGGTATGCAATGCATTGTGGAGCATACTTCTAAGGCACTTAAAGGGTTAAACCTGTCCTCAGCATGACCCCCCCCGTCCCCTAGAACACAGGTTTTCTTTTTCTCTTCACTTAGGTGCAGGTGGATTAATCAGTAGTTCATTCAATCTGAAGAATGTGCTTGAGTCAAGGCAATCACTTGTGTTTAATTGAGGATATCCGGAAACATCTACTGTTGGTGGAACTTGAGGACTGGTTTGGGCACCCCTGTGTCTGGAGTGTGCCTGTAATGTACCATTGTGACTTCCTGGGCCTAATTCAGAAAATAGGAGCCATTCTGGAGCAAACTGGCTGTCCCACAGGGCATAGTTTCTTAACCCTTTAAAGACCCTGAAGGATTAACACTGGTCCTCAAGTACACCTGACAGTGCGGGTTTTCTCGATCAGGCAGGGAAATCCAGAAAATCTGCACTGTTATGGGGGGAGGATTGATCAATGCATTTTTCTTATATGTGTTCTCCCCCTCTGACACTGAAAGGGTGGACCATCACACGAGGCATTGGTGAGCAGTGATAAATAATCCTTAGAGTTGATATTAACCCTTTCAGTACCAGACGTGTGAGCAATTAATTGCCTTGCAATGCTTTCTTTTACCCCTCTACCACTGGAAGGATTACATGTCTGAACAGTGTCCCAGTATATGAGGCAATGCTGGTCAGTGATAATAGATCCAGTGAAACCCTATTTTACCCTCCCCCCTACTGCTGTCTTCAGTAAAGTCAGAGACTTTCAGTCTGCCTGTGACACCGGTAGATCAGCTGTTTCCTGTCAGACACACAGACGAGAAACATCAATCTGGTGCATTAGGCAGCAGCAGGGGAAGAGTAGAAACTGGATTTATATCCACTATCCACTAATGCCTCATATACTACTGGGTCAGCATTCTAACAATTAAGCCTTTTCATGCCAGAAGGGTAACAGTGCATTGCTAGCTCCTGTCACTTAAGGGTTAATATTGGAGAGGGCAGCATTCAGCAGGAGGAGGTGAAGAGGAGACTGCAGAACTCAGAGGCAGGGGGTGAATGGGAGAAGTCAGAACTCAGAGGCAGGGGGTGAAGACAAGGCAGAACTCAGAGGCAGGGGGTGAAGGGGAGAAGGCAGAACTCAGAGGCAGGGGGTGAAGGGGAGAAGGCAGAACTCAGAGGCAGGGGGTGAAGGGGAGAAGACAGAACACTGAGGCAGGGGGTGAAGGGGAGAAGACAGAACTCTGAGGCAGCGGGTGAAGGGGAGAAGGCAGAACTCAGAGGCAGGGGGTGAAGAGAAGGCAGAAGTCAGAGGCAGGGGTGAAGGGGAGAAAACAGAACTCAGAGGCAGGGGGTGAAGGGGAGAAGGCAGAACTCAGAGGCAGGGGGTGAAGAGAAGGCAGAACTCAGAGGCAGGGGTGAAGGGGAGAAAACAGAACTCAGAGGCAGGGGGTGAAGAGAAGGCAGAACTCAGAGGCAGGGGGTGAAGGGGAGAAGGCAGAACTCAGAGGCAGGGGGTGAAGGGGAGAAGGCAGAACTCAGAGGCAGGGGGTGAAGGGGAGAAGGCAGAACTCAGAGGCAGGGGGTGAAGGGGAGAAGGCAGAACTCTGGAAGAGGGGGTGAAGGGGAGAAGACAGAACACTGAGGGAGGGGTGAAGGGGAGAAGGCAGAACTCTGAGGCAGCGGGTGAAGGGGAGAAGGCAGAACTCTGAGGCAGGGGGTGAAGGGGAGAAGGCAGAACTCAGAGGCAGGGGGTGAAGGGGAGAAGGCAGAACTCAGAGGCAGGGGGTGAAGGGGAGAAGGCAGAACTCAGAGGCAGGGGGTGAAGGGGAGAAGGCAGAACTCAGAGGCAGGGGGTGAAGGGGAGAAGGCAGAACTCAGAGGCAGGGGGTGAAGAGAAGGCAGAACTCAGAGGCAGGGGGTGAAGGGGAGAAGGCAGAACTCAGAGGCAGGGGGTGAAGGGGAGAAGGCAGAACTCAGAGGCAGGGGGTGAAGGGGAGAAGGCAGAACTCTGGAAGAGGGGGTGAAGGGGGGAGGGCAGTGGAAATTCCATTGTTTTGCTCAAGATAAAAAAAACTTTACCCCATATATTATTATACTAGTGTAAAAGCCTGTGTGCACGGGCCGTGGATCAGTGAGGTAACGTCAGTATGCAGAGCAGGACCGGCCTCTTAATTGCGTACCTCTCTGGCACCCAAAGGGTTAACATTACCCGGACCTGCTCTGCATACTCACCTCACTGCTCCACGCGATTGCACCGCCTCACTCACGTGATGCAATCATGCGCAGCAGAGACTGGCTGAACGCGGGCAGTCTCTACTGCGCATGACTGCATTGTGACAAACTTTCTGGCCTTTTATTATATAGGATATTAAGTATTCCAATCCATTTAATAAGATCCATTCAACATTTCACTGACTCATTTGTGCTGTGTCACAGCAGGAAGAGATGTAGAATGGAGTAAAATAGGACGTGATGCGAACACACAGTTCACTTGCCTTTAGAAGTCTGAATGTCCAACAGACATCTGCGTAATGCTTTCTTTACTGAGTTATTTTCATATCAAAAAGCAATTGTACGTGTTTTCAGCTCTAAAGGTTTCATGATCAAAAGAAAACTAGAGGAATTCTGTGCCATAGAAGGAAAAAAATTGAAGAACTCCAGTGGATTTAAAGTGGAACTTTCACTTAGTATATAGTCGCCCTCCAATAATTAAACATATGGCGACTAGCTTCATAATACTTCTGTTACCTACTTCTAAGTAACCCTTTATCTTCGAGAGACTGGAAGCCAGGCATCAGCGCAGACACGCTGTCAGTCCCGGTCTCCTCTAAGAGGCATTGCACTTTGCCGAAAAGCACTGGAAGGGACTGACCTGGCCGTCAGTCTCCGAAGATTAAAGGGATAGTATTACTTCAAAATTACTATCCCTTATATTGAAGCCCTTTAAAACCTGAATTAAATGCCACCAGCTGCATCTCTCAGATCTTTGTGGTTTGAGAGATAGCCGCTTTTAAACTTCGCTCTCCCCTGACATCATCGTTCTTTCTGCAGCAGGGAAATCCGGTCCCAGGACCGGTGGAGGCTCTTCAGCAGAGCCGAGATCTCGTTATGGAAGACAAGATCCTTCACTAAAACGGTCTTCTACGTGTGTTTGGTTATCAAGCACACGTAGAAGGCCGTTTTAGTGAAGGATAGTTTCTTCTATAACGAGATCTGGCTCTGCTGAAGAGCCTCCACTTGATTCAATGAACGGATTCCCCTGCTGCAGCAAGAACGCTGATGTCAGGAGAGAGGCAGGGGAGAGCGAAGTTTAAAAGCGACTATCTCTCAAACCATAAAGGTTTGAGAGATGCTGCTGGTGGCATTTAATTCAGTTTTTTAAGGGCTTCAATATAAGGGATTGTAATTTTGAAGTATTACTGTCCCTTTAAGGATTATTTAAGAATCTGGCACTTCTGAGAGGTAATAGAACTAGTATGAAGCTAGTCGCCATATGTTTAATTATTGGAGGCCGACTTTATATGAAGTGAAAGTTCCGCTTTAAATAGAGCTTTTAACCCTTTGAGTGCCAAAGAGTTATTCTTTGCAATGCAACACAATGTGCTGGATACTACTTTGGCACACAAAGGGTTAACCCACCAGTGCTAGAGGGATCTCAGTCTTAGATTCCTTTATGGTACAGTTGGTTGGCTCTGGAATGAAGCAATTGCCAGTCAGCGAAATGCAAGAAAATAAAATGTTTTCGTTTTGTAAAGATGGATGGATGTATATTGATTTGGTGCAGTACGAGCAGTAAAATACCCGCATTTGGCTTTTATTTTCTTTTAAAGTGGAACTACCATCCCTTACAAACATGGCCCCAAATAATCACCCATCTGGCACCTGCGCTATGTTTGTAAGGGGTGATAGTTCCTCTTTAATTTGGATAAACAAATTGTGGTAGGGCACAATGTGCTTACATGTGTTTGTCTCTCCCTGGCATCCATGGGTTAAAGTGGATGTGTCACCTATGGACAACATCCCATATATAGTTAGGAGACATATCCAATACCATGAAAATGTTATTTTTTTTTATTTTAAATTTTAATTTAGTTTAAATTTAACTTACAAAAGTCTGTGTTGCAGCCACTTCCGTATAGACTGCAGCCCGACGCTCTGCCTCTGCTCTCCTCCCTCCTCCAATGACGGAGGCTTCTGTCTGGAAGCTGGAGTGATCTCATTGGCTAGATATCGATCTCTGCCAATGAGACCGCTCCAGCTTACAGACAGAAGCCTCCGTCATCGGAGGAGGAAGGTGAGCTGAGGCAGAGCTCTGTAACTGCAGAGAACCGCATTCACCCAGAAGTGGTTGCAGCACAGACTTTGTAAGTTAAATTTAAACACAATTAAAACTTAAAATAAAAAATAAATATTGTTTTCAAGGTATTGGATATGTCTCCTAACTATTTATGGGATGTTGTCCATAGGTGACACATCCACTTTAAAGGAATAATGTTTTCTTATGAAATGTTGGACTTTTTCCTGCAGAGTAAAAGACACCTAGTTCACTTGCTTCATTCAGATACTTAATTCAGAAATTATTACAGCTCAAAATTCAGCTTTAAAATGGGAACCAATGGGTGGTGCTGTTGCTCATGCTTTATATAGAGAATTATACTAGGGTCTTTAGAAATTCTCCAAAGAGACACAAGAAAAATGTATTTTGTTTGTCTGTGTTGAGTCTGGAGTGTCAGATGGGGTTTCAGAGGAATTATGAAGCCATGCATTGGTCACACTATCTGGCACTCAAAGGGTTAAAGGGACACAAATGTCCAATAAAAATGTTTTCTTGTTTTGTAGAGTTTAAAAAAATAAATTATGTGGCACAAATCTTCTCTCTCAAACCTTTACGGTTTGAGAGATATTCGCATTTAAAGTTTCCCCTCCTTCCCCTTCTCCTGACGTCAGCGCTGTACTGACAGCAGGAGATCCCGGTCCTGGAACCAGCCGGCGGCTCTGCAGCAGAGCCGAAATAGCGATATTGTAAAATAACTTCTTTATTGGAAAGATGTACAAAGTGTGCCTGGTTTGCCAACACACTTTGTAGACCGTTCCAGTGATGTATTTCTTTTTAAATAAAGCGATTTCGGCTCTGCTGAAGAGCCTCCTCGAGTCTGTAGACTCAAATCTTTACAACTGACATCAAAAGAAGGGGAGGGAGGAGGAAACTTTAGATGCAAATATATATCAAACCATAAAGGTCTGAGAGATGGGATTTGTGCCACATAATTGTATTTTTTTAAACTCTACAAAACAAGACAACAATATTGTGGGCCATTACTGTTACTTTAATAAAACTCAAATTAAACTCCTTAAAAATAATGAGCGGCTAGCACTCTGAAGAATACCTGTCTCACTGCAGTTATCACTCTGTAAGGAACCCCCTCCCTTTGTATAATGGAAAGATTGCAGAAATGGGCAGCAAAATGCAACTTTCCCTCTGTCTGCTCACAGGTGTTGGATTCATTTGTAACTTTGTTGCACTTTGCACTCACATTTTCTTTTAATAAACTCTTAAATGGATAGTAACACTTAATATGTAAAACATGTATATTGTAGAGTTTATCCTCCTAAGTAAAATGAGGGAACTCCCACTTCTGAGAGCTGTTTAATTCAAAAGTTTTTGTAGTTCAAATATACATTTTTATAGGTGCAGTATCACAGTAGCCTGAAATTTTACAGAGGCGCTGTTGCTACGCCATTCTATGGACAGCTCTGGTCATTTGACCATAAACCTCCATAGGATGGTGTAGCAACAGCCCCACTCTAATATTTCAAGCCTTTGAGATATTGTTACAAAAATATAAAAAGACAGAGCACCAGAGACCTCTAAGTGTAGATTTGTAAGAATGGAAAGATAAACAAATAATAATAAACAAACAGATGGGGGGTGCACAGTGAGAGGATGTGTCTCCTGTGTGACTGGACACTTGTGAAGTATTTGACCCAAAAAGAGAAGGTGATTGCTGCTCGTTATAGAGTCTGAGAATGTGATTATAATATAGTAGTGGTGTGAGAGGGGTGCCGGTGGTATATCTCTCTATGGAGGTAATCAAGAGGAGTTACTTAGCTGAGATCTAGAGGGAGTAATATTGCAACAGAAAGGGCTATATTGGACCACTAATATTCTTTGAATGGTTGGCCTCATTGGGATTTAGAGCTCAAGGTAAGCACACCACACATCTCACTACTATGTTATAATCACATTCTCAGACTCTATATGGATTAGAGCAGTGATCACCTTCTCTTTTTTGGTTACTACTTCATTAGTGTCCATTCACATAGGGGGCAAATCCTCTCACTGTGCACTCCCCCCATCTGTTTATTATTATTTTGTGTCTTTCTATTCTTACAAATCTACACTTAGAGGTCTCCGGTGTTCTGTCTTTTTATATCCACATGAATCGCTCCTCATTATATGTTGCTGTTCCTTTAAAAATGTACAGGAGTGTGGCTCAATATTCATGCTTTATTTAACCCTTTGCATATTGGAAGTGGGTGCCACACTCATGGGCGTCCAGAGGGCCTGGATGGCTTTGCCCCCCCCCCCTGGAAAAATTTCTCCAGACACCCCTGGGCACACCGTTCAAAGCATACTGCTCTGGTACTGTAAGGATGACTTTTTTCAGGTCTGAATCTCTATGAGCAATGTATTAAATCTCCCCATCCCAGTAAAATAACATGTAAACTTCTTCCAATGGAAATGTGATTAAGACTGGTAAAATGACCTTTCTCATATAAAGCATAGAGGGAAGTGATTCATTGCTTGTACCCAAAATATATTTGTTCCCAATGTGTAATGGGAGAACTGCATTGTTTAGTAACCACTTGAAGCTAGTGATACTTTTAGTTTTTTATAATCTGGTTTTAACACTTTACAGACCAGAGTGGTGAGTAACTCAGTGATTCACAGTGTGTTGCCCACCTCTCTGCTTCTGATATAGTTAAACATTTCCCATGGATAATTTAATCTAAAACCACAACTTCTGTCCCATGAGGAAACATTAAAGGGATAGTAATGTCAGAAAAAAGTATTAACTATATGGTAGATACAATTAAAAGAGAGTACGTGCACTTATTCGTATCTCTCAGACCATTATGGTTTGAGAGATATAGGAAAATAAAGTTCTCCACTCCTTCCCCTTTCTGCTTGACAAGCTGTATAGCTGTCAGAAGCAGATTCTGGTTCCTGGATCAGACAGCGGCTCTTCAGCAGCGCCGACATAGCGATACCTAAAAATAAATACTTCATTGGAACGGTCTACAACGTGTGCCTGGTTTGCAAGTACACATTGTAGACCATTATGATGAAGTATTTATCATTAGATATCGTTATATCGGCACTTCTGAAGAGCCGCGTCTGCTCAAGTGACCAGTATCTGCTTCTGACAGCTTTACAGCTCATCAAGCAGAAAGGGGAGGGACCAGAGAACTTTATTTTCCTATATCTCTCAAACCATAACTGGTATGCATTGCGTACCCTCTGGCACCTAAAGGTTGAGATGGGTTGATTTGAATACAGGCAGAATAATTTTTTGGTTGGGTTTAGATCTAATATATAATTAACCCTTTCAGTGCCAGAGGGGGTTAGTGACGCATTGCAAAGCACTGAAAGGGTTATAAAATACAAAGTGATAGTCGACTAGTAACAAGCTTTGCCAAACACTGTAGCCGTCACTCTCAAACCTATGTCCAGGATTACTAACTGGTCAGGACATGAGGATTTCCCAGCTTCAGCACAAACGAGTTACTCATAATGACTGAGCTTCTGATTGACTCACCTGTACCCAAGCAGGGAAAATGTTCAAAAAGGTTCATCTCTGGCAATTTTGTAGCATCTCTTATGCACTAAGCTCTTTGATATCTCAACCCTGTGGTTATGCTTCAGATGCCCCTACATCTCCATGCCTTAACGTATTATTTTTCCCCTGTATCCATTGCTGGGAACTCTCCAGATTTCCCCCGGAGACGCCGGTTTTTGCAGCTAATTACTGGGTCTCCAGAGCAGAGGCTGATTCTCTGGATATTGGGAGTTTCTAATGAAACTCTTCCCACTTCTGTGTCATCTTAGTCTGTTCCTCCCATTCCGCACCCACTTCTCCTCCTTCCCCAGCCTATGCCACAAACTTTGTTTTGTAAGTCCCTCCCCCAATTGCAGTTAAGCTACGACCCTTTTTTAGGCCGATCGCATAATTTATCTCCCTCAGTGGGACCACAGGACACCCCATCTCCGGGGAGTCCACATGAAAAAGTTCCCAGGTATGCCTGTATCATATTGGCAAATTGAGATTCAACTGAATGAGTGTATTTACATACTGTATTCCTATATGTTTTTATGTTAATGTGTCTAGTTGTTATATGCAATAAGAATCTATAAGGGATAATAATGTAAGAGCTCACAGAATCAATTTCACCTTCCTGGCTTAACCTCTTGCGTGCCAGAGAGGTATTCAATGCATTGTGAAGCTATACATTGCATACCCTTCTGGCACTCCAAGGGTTAATGTGCATTTTGCCATAGCTTTCTATGCAAGCTTTAGATTATACTTATTTCAGTAAGTCACCTCACATGTAAAGTAACTTTAGTATATTGAAGTAATTGGTGCATTTCACCATTCTCCATAGATGTTTATTTCAGAGTTCTCAAATGAAGTGTATTCCAAAGTTCACCATATTTCATAGTTCTCCATATAGATGTCACCATAGTTGCCTAATGTGAAACCTCACATCCTATATAATAAAACGCCAGGTTATGTTTGTCATGATGCAGTCATGCTCAGTAGATACTACCAGCGTTTGAGCAGTCTCTACTGCGCATGATTGAATCGTGTGAGTGAGGCAGCACATGACTGCATTGCGTGGAGCAGTGAGGTAGATGCTGTAGCAGAGCAGGACCTGCCTCTTAACCCTTTGAGTGCCAGAGGGGTACGCAACACATTGCAAAGCGCTCAAAGGGTAAACATTGTACGTACCTTGGCCCGTGTACACGGGCTTTTACACTAGTAAGACTTAAAGGGTGAGGTTTACCATTTGACTGCTTTGGGGAGCTTTGAATTATACCACTACTGAGTAGTTTCACATTAGCCGGGCTCTGTAGACATACCAGTATAGCCCACTGGAAAGGTTTATGTCAATTTCTTATTCTAATGGCAAATGTTTCTCCCTCTCCACTGACGTACTTATTTCAAAGTGTGACTTATTCACTAAGGAAAATTGATCTTATCACATCACAGAAAATAAATCCTACTGAATGACCGTCCAGCCACAAAGTGCAAGGCAGTTCCTATCTGAATAAGAGCAGCAGCTGACCACTGCCTTCTTGGGTTGACCAGTGAGGAGCAGCTGTTCTCTACAGGCACCTGAGAACAAGGGGTCGACATCTGCATTCACCCATAACCCTTAGGGAGAACAAGGTTAATTTTATATGCAAATTAAGGTTAGGGATGCTCAACTAGAAATTATCCTACGCAGGGTGCAATCTCTTTTAGCTCACAGTCAGCACACACAGAGAAGAGAGATCCTGAAGCACATAATACTGACCCTGCCCAGATGACAGTCCAGACACAAATTATTTTCCGTACTGGCGCAAATGATGCAGCTCTCCCGGTCTTCTTTAGGAAACATTAGGAAGATGATGCTGTTTGTACTTCACTGAAGCATTGATAATGTATAAATGATACTTGCAGTCAAACTTGATGCATTGCCAGGTGCTGGTACACACACGTGCCTTCTGCCAGGCTCCAAAGTCCACAATATAACAACCGGAATTGGTTAAACGTGTAAATGTAATTAGTGCAGCAGAGCCATGCATGACAAGTTACCTCTGTTGTCCTCTCTTTCTCTGCAATTCTATGGCATGACAGAGGTGTGCCATGAGGCCAGCTCATTTCGGGGTTGACTGTATATTATTGGCTGATGCTCATCTGGGTTGTCCAGTCTTTGGAGGATGTGAATAACATCGCATCTTACAGAAACACCATTTGTGAATGAACGGAGTGGTTCTCCATTGACCGCTGTCCAAGTCAAGACTGCTGAAAAAAACATGATGTTCCCAGTGCATGAGCACATCTTAGTTGCAACATGCTGAATTATGGGGTATTCTGGGAGGTGGAAATTGCTTGAGTCCACATCACCACTGGGGGCTAGCTGTTTCACAAGGATGCAGTTAGTGCAACATTAATAATGATGTGCTATCCATGTGAACATTATATGAGGACCATGTGCACAATGTCCTTTAGGATGACTATTTGATGTGGATATTGCCTAGAATACATTTACTCCATGTATAGCCCTTGTTTCCTTGAGCCTGCAGCTGGCACTATTTCAGTCTTTGCTCAAATTGATAATTTGGGATTCATTTGCATATTCAGGCAGTGAAATCTGCCATCGGCTCAACACCTCATCTGCTATATACATGGGATAAGAAAAAAAGGATGAAGACAAGCCAGCTGGTAGATGGTATGTGTTCTTTTATGAATACAATTTCAGAAATGCCATATTTAACCACCTTTGGGGTAAAAGAAAACAAAATGTGTGTGGTCTTGGGGATTTTATTTAATAACAGTAGCATGGTTGAAGGTCTGGCTGTACCGTGTGCTGATTAACACCATCTGCATCCACAAATCAGAGGGTAAAATAAGATTATACTAATTAAGATGCACACCCTCGGGTCTTGTATCAAGTACCGTATCAAAAAAAAATGTATTAATACAATGAGTGCTGTATTTATACAGAAAGGTAAGAAGGTAAGCAGTAACCAACTGCATCATATGGGAGAAATGCCAACTGATTTAACCCTGTAACTATCAGAGGAGTGTGCAACGCATTTCTTAGCAATGTGATGCATACACTCTGTTCTTTAAAGGGTTACAGTGGGGTTTTATCCCCTTGAATGATAGAGAGCTCTCCAATGTATTGTGAAGCCCCATTTAAAGGGGAGCTATCACCCCTATACAAGTTTACCTAATTGTCATTCTCATATAGCGATAACCTTTGTTTATTTTTTTTATTTTTGTAAAACTCATGTTCTTGCGAAAATTTACATATACTAAAAATGAGCCTGCAACTTGATTGTGGTGGGGGGGACTGGGGGGGGGATGAGGCAGGGTTTGCCCTTAAAGGGGGAGGTCACTCTTATACAAGTTTGGCTTATAATAATCTTCATATAGCGATAAGCTATAACACTGGTTTTAATCCCTTATAAAATGTGTGCTGTGGCTAAATTTAAAGTTTTAAAAATGAGCTGGGGCCTTACTTCAGGACAGACTGCGGGTATAGCGCTGCAACACAGTCTGTCAATCTTCATCTGCTCCCCTCCCCACGAATCATCTCGTTCCAATCTCCTCCAATGAAGGAGGATTTCTCCATGTTAACTGGCACGCTCTCTAGCCAATGAGAAATCATCCATCATCGGAGGAGGTTGGAATCGGACACTAAGTGGGACGGAAGCAGATGAAGATTGACAGACTGCTGTGCAGAGCTGTAACCGCAGTCTGTCCGGAAGTAAGGCCCCAGCTCGTTTTTAAAACTTTAAATTTAGCCATAGCACGCATTTTAGAAGGAATTAAAACCTCTATTTCAGCTTATCGCTATATGAAGATAATTATGAGCCAAACTTGAATAGGGGTGATAGTTCCCCTTTAAAAAAGGGCAGAGAGTGGGAAGGACAAGGCAGTGACTGAATGGAACTGGCAATGAATTGGACTTGGTTACAAGGGACCTCGCTGTGCCCTGAGAATCGTCCTCTGTCCCTGGAGACAGGTAATTGAGTATTAAGACGGAGTATCCGGGTCAGTAAGTACTTTTTGGATCTGACCTGCCCCTGTTTGGATACCTCTGGTAATAGGGCTGTATACATGGAATAGTAAAAATTATCCCAATAAAAAAAGAGGATTATTTATTTAAAATAAACACGGACAACACATTTCAAGACTCTCTAGTCCCTTAAAGAATTTAAAAGGATAGTAATGTTTCAAAATAAATGCAGCTCAGATTATTCTTTATAGTTTTTGGGCCTTGTGGAGCGGTATTATCATTCTCTATGATGTGTAGTTCCAGAATTATTGAATTATAAAGTGTCTCCCTCCTGCCCCTTTTACCTATGTAAAGCTGCACAGCAAGACCGTTCTGATGAATCACAGCAAGGGACAATCTTCTGTTAGCATAAGGAAAAGCCTCCCCGTCTCCTTCAAGGGGGGCAGGGTTTTCATTTTGCTCACAGCCAGAAGATGGTCCCTTGCTGAGAACTGTCCGGTCAAGCGACCAGATTCCACATCTGAGGGGAGGCGGCTTACAGTAGAAAAAAGGGGCAGGAGGGGGAGACTTTATGATGCAATTAGTTTGGAACTGCACATCATAGAGAATAATACCACTCTACATGGCCCAAAAACTATAAAGAATAATTTATTTTGAAACATTATAATCCCTTTAATCCTTTGAGTTCAAGAGAGGTACTCAAAGGGTTAAGCTCATTAAAATGACAAATCCATTTTCCTGAAAGTGTTAAACACCTTGAATGCTCAAGATCTCTCCAATGAATTTCATTCAAGGGATTGAAATTTGCACCCTTTATATTGGTAGCCTGTGGTGCACATAATGGACTGGAGATTTCTCTTGACTGAGGGCAGTAAATGTCTATAACTGGAATGTTGTCTGCTAATAAGAGTGACAATTTTAGCGGAGTATGTTTCCTGTGATTAGTTCCGCTTAATGAAGCAATATCTCCAGGGATGTTCCTGGCATTATTTTTATTTTATGTAGGCCTACATCTGAAAGCAGATCACTGTGTCAGTGCAAAATGTCCTATTGTTATTGATCATTAGCCACTGAAAATTACCTCTTCAGTTGGCTTTTGCTTCTTAACCCTTTGAGTGCCGGAGGGGTACGCAACACATTGCAGACAATGCATTGCGTGCCTCTCTGGCACTCAAAGGGTTAAGTGTAAGATAACAGACTAAGGAGGATACAAACCTAGGGCCTGGGGACTTTTATGGACATAAAATATTATTATTCTTTATATCATGCCAACTTATTCCACAGAATATGGTAGTCCCCCCTCCCCCACCACATACACCATATTTTTTCACCCTTTGAGTGCCAGAGTGTGTGCAGTACATTGCTCTACAATTCCCTGTACACCTCTGTCATTCAGAAACTTAACCCTTTAAAAACCAGTGATATGCAAGGACTGTCACAGATTTCGGTCCTTTAAGGACCAGTAACGGTCTAGGCATGTCATGGGTTAAACGATCAGAGCTCACCTGAAGGTACTCTGTGATCATGCCAGGAGGCTGAAACTGACTGTTTCAAGACCAGAGGAGTACGTTTCAGTCACCTTCCCGGAGAGCTGGCACATGTGATCGCTCACATGTGCCAGTTCAGTCAATGAAACGACTCTGGTCCTCTCGGGTAAAAAAACAAATAAAAACCCCTGGTTCTTAACCCCTTAAGGACCCAGGACATGCCAGGACCATCACGGCTGTCCGGCACTTAAGGACCAGTGATGTTCTGGCACGTCATGGAATTCAGGGCTCCCCACGCAGCTGCATGATGACTCGAGATTCTCATGTCGGGTACTGAAAGGTCGCATCAAGCACAACAGTGTTACAGAATTTACAGAAGGCGAGCGAACTCCCTGCCAGTAACATTTTAACAGGGGGACGTGATGCACACATAACTACTAATGAGAACAGGTGTGAACTGGAGGAACAGGATATGTAAAATTATACAACGGCGCTTCATTTTTAGGTGTTTGTGCGCTTATTGTTAACCCTTTTCAGGGAAATGCTTGTCCCATCATGCTGCCCCGGCTCTATCACATCATGCTGCCCCGGCGCTTTAAATACCGTGAAATAGGCTGATCCACCAGTCTGGGCAATCTTTGTCTTTTTTTTTTTTAACAGAGAAGAGAGCGTTCTTGTTTATTGGTAGTTAAAACACCAGGGCAGCTTGATGGGATAGGCATTGCCCACAAAGGGTTAACAATAAGAGTGCAAACTCCTAAAATGAAGCAGCGTTGTGTAATTTGACATATCCTGTTCTTCCAGCTCACATCTGTAAACATTAGTAGTTGTGTGTGCGTCACGTCCCCCTGTTAAAACATTACTGCCGGGCAGTTTGCTCACCTTCTGTAACTTCTGTAACACTGTGGTACTTGATGCAACTTTTCAGTACCTGACATGAGAATCTCACGCTGTCATGCAGTGCGAGATTCTCATGTCACCATTTTTATTATGGCGACATGGTTACGGTGTCATTTGAACGTGCGACCTTTTAAAAGTAAACCAATGTGGCCTGCTTCAGTACATACTATGGCAAGCATGACAAACATGTGTAAAGTAACCTTTACCAACAAATAACCTCTGTCTTACTACAGATAATAAACAGTGTTTTTTGGTGACTTGTTCATGGCCAAAACCATGTAAAGCTCACCTGCCCTGTCAAGGCACTTGAGACTGGGCAAGTCCCTGTCTGCCTCAAATCTGAAGTGAACATTTATTTAGTATAATGCGTTTAAAAATCAGTGATACCATCTTACCTATGCTGTGAATAAAACCCTTACGAGGGAAGAATACCATTTTTAACCTAGCTAGAGCTCACAAAAGTTTTTATGTGTTTCCATGACAAGCATGCAGCCAGCTTACATCTAAATGGTTCACTTTTGAATGGTCGCACGCAGAAGAGCGTGCGACCATTCAACTGTTTCAGCAGGTCGCATGGCTAAAAAGAGCAACGTGACAATCTCGCAGTTCCTGACAGCGTCTCTGTGGAGCGCCTCCGTGTGCTGCAGAAGCACAGGCTAGCAGGCGGCAGGAAGAAGACGGAGTATTATCTGTAGCACACAGAGGCGCTCCAGCTGCCACCGTGCGCTTAACAAATGGATTAAGGTCCAGGGGCAGGACACAAACTGAATTGAGAGATGTGAAGATGGCAAAAAGGACAAAAAAAAAAAAAGAAAAAAAGAATACAGTTTCTGCAGTACGCGCCCATTGGCTATGCGACATGACAATCTCGTGCTGTCATGCATTGCGAGATTGTCACGTTGCAGTTTTTATCCATGCGACCTGCTGAATCAGTTGAATAGTCTCACGCTCTTCTGTGTGCGACCATTCAAAAGGATACCCTTCTAAACAGCAGCTTCACTGTATTGCCTTCCCTTTATGATACAGCACTACCTTGTCTTTGTTTGTGCTGTAACAGATTACATTATCACACCATGTGTTTGAACTTCAAGATAAAAATATCCACTTTAGGCTGAGTTCACATGGATGATTGTATTGCAATATTTAAAATAGGACGTGAGTTTGGTATAATGGTTTCCTTTGGCCGGAGTCACACAGGCTATTTTTTTCTATTACATGATGCAGGAAAATGCAGCATATTGCAACTTTGATGCATTTATACGTTATGGCACTTCTAAAAAGAAAAGTATCTTTAAAGTCAATGGAAGCACATTATTAACTCCTGTATATCTACTTATGTGCGATATGTAGTAACTGATCTATGTTGTCACTTCCTCTTTGTGCAATACAAACTATAATTGATTTTTTTTTTTTTTGCAGTAACCATGCATGCAATCATATGTAATTTTCATTCATGACATTTTTTTTTTAAAATAAGTTCTCCAAAAAAAAATAACCCGTGTGTACCCAGAGTTTTTCACTTGGTACAAATGTGTGAACCTGTGCATGCAGTTCAACTAACTCCTCTGTGGTTGCTATAGTTGTACAGAATTACACCTCTGAGGCCAGTTCTTCAACTACTGATGTCTGCTTATACGGAGAAATTGAGAGGGGAGCATAGATCTTTGTAAAGTGTAGCTTTACACTGTCTGGTGTTGTGCAGGATTTAGGAGGGAAGGTAAGGAGCTCAGTCTTGGACAAGTTTTAAGTGACGATGAGCCATCCAGGAAGAGACAGCAGTAAGGCAATCTGAGCTCCGCTGCTGTATTTCAGGTGATATTGAGGGTGCGGAGAGATATATTTGCGTATCATGGTAGTTAAAGCCAAAAGATTTTATCAATTGCCCCAGGGAGAGTGTATACAGAGAAAAACGAAGAGGTCATAGAACAGAGCCTTGGGGTACACCTACTGAGAGGGGGATCGGAGGTGAGGAGGTGTTAGCGTATATTACAAAGAAAGACCAGTGAGAGAGATGGGATAGAAGCCAGGAATGTGCCAGGCCACAGATGCCAAGTGATTGGAGAACCTGGGAGAGAAGGGTATGGTCGACTGTGTCGAATGCTGCCAATAGGTCTAGGAGGATAAGAACAGAGAAATGGCCATTGGTTTTTGCAATGTGGAGAGATAGTTTGTTACTTTGATAAGGGCAATTTCTATAGAGAAAGTCAGCTGAAAGCCAGACTGCAGCGGGTCCAGAGCGTTACGGGAGTTGAGGAAGGTAAGTAGACAAGAGTAGGCTAGGCACTCAAGGAGCTTAGAGGCAAAAGGCAAGAGGGATACGGGGAGGTAGCTGGATAGGTGGGGTCTAATGAACTTTTCTTGAGGTTTGGAGATACTATTGAATGTTTGAATGAGGAGGGGAAGATGCCATAGGATAGGGAGGAGTTGAATACATGCATTTGCTGTGAAGATCATGGAGATCTGCACAGATGGGTGATGTCAGCATCTTACTTGATGCTGATGAGATCTTTCCCTTCCCTCCTCTCCTTAGAAACCCTAAACTGAGATAGGATAGGTGCGTTATAAACTATATGTACTCCCCAGGTATCTAAGGGCACTGCCAGTGGTTTAAAATTGACTTTTATTGACCTTGTACTTTTAGTCAATTGGTATGTCAGGCATCTGTATTTATTTATGGTGCAGATTGTTTGCTCCAACATTGTTCATTTTAGCTTAATCTTGAGTGCCAACCCTGTATCTGATACAGGTTTATCCCTAGTACCTGCACAGGTAAACTTCATCTGCAAACCCAACTGCATCTTTTTTTTTTAAATTAATAATTAATTTAATTAATAATTAATTAAATAAATTAATTTAAGCCTTGGCCACATTAAAGGAATACTGATGTCCAATAAAACATGTTTCTTGTTTTGTTAGTTTGAGAAATATTCACATCTCAAGTTCCCCCTCCCTCCCCTTCTCCTGATGTCAGCACTGAGCTGACAGTGGGAGATCTTGGTCCTGGGACCAGCCGGCGACTCTGCAGCAGAGCCGAAAGAGCGATATTGGAAAATAATTACTTCGTTGGAAAGGTCTACAAAGTGTGCTTGCAAACCAGGCACACTTTGTAGACCTTTCCAATGAAGTAGCTCTTTTTAATAACGCAATTTCGGCTCTGCTGAAGAGCCTCCTCAAGTCGGCCGACTCGAATCTCCTACTGTCAGCTTCACAGCTGACATCAGGAGATGGGGAACATTAGATGCGAATATCTCTCAAACCATAAAGGACAGAGAGATGGGATTTGTGCCACATAATTTATTTTTTTGAAATCTACAAAACAAGAAAAGATTTTTATGGGACATTACTGTTACTTTAAGGCAATTGCAGCCTTTCTTCCCTCTCACCTTATCCAGGCGTTTCCCAAACTTGGTTTCTGAGGACCAGGAAGGCCCATTTACAACATTGCTGACATCAGCAATGATGCAGCAGATTCCCCATTCCTTCTACACAAGCTGGAACTTCGGAGAATGTTGCTTGAATGAAGGATAGAGAAAGAGGCCAGTGAGTGCCTTCCAGGCTCCAGAAGTGATTGCTTACATGAGCGTGTAGAGGTTCAGCAAGATGTGAAATAAAATTAAATGACACCAAATAGCGGGTGCATTTTAGCCTGTGTGAGCCATAGCGGTGCATTACAGTGTGTTGGATTCCGTTTTGGCAATGAAAGGTTTGACTGTACAGTATAATAGAGGCAATGATCAAGATCTACAAGACCCTGTTCACTGCTCTCATTAATACAACATGTGATCAGCTCTGATCACAAGCATTTTAGCATCACAGACTAGCAGGCAAACATGATCAGCTCTCAGTGAGATAACTGATCACAGCAGTATATAGGGAGAATGATCAGGGTCTCACAAAACCCATCAGCGTGAATGGAAAAACCTCCGATAACACTAATGTTAATGTCAATGGGGTTTCAATATCCAAAATAAATAAATAAATAAACACATACATTCGTACATAAATGTGGGGTAAACAGCAAAACACACACACAATTTCATGCTCTTTGGGTTAGATTGCTTGTCTGATTGTTAATAAATACAGATCTCTGGGTCAGTCTCTACTGAATTCATTGTATGCCAGTGAGTTTCATTGCAAGTTTTTATGGTAGTCAATAGATGAATAGTTCTGTGGGTGAGGTGTATAGATTGCAAGCTCTTTTACCTGTTTGTGTGCACAATTTCTGAGTACCAAATGCAAAAATGTTTTATTTATGCAGTTCTATTGCTATTATAATAACTATTATTTCTATTGTGCCTTTCTCCCAGTGAGACTCAAAGTTCACGCTCTCGGAATTAACCAAATCGGCAGCTGAATAATAGGTGTTATTATTACCCAATCAATGGTACTCATTTTATCGACTTCGGAAGGATGATGGGCCGATTTGACCCTGGTGGGATTCGAACCTGCAACCTTGCCCTGCAGTCAGGGCATTTACCACTGAGTTACCTAACTGGCTATTATGTTCTAACTATTCCTTATACATCATATATATATGGTACATTTTGGTTTTCTCCCTAAAATACAGTTGCAAATACTGTTATGCTATGTTAACAATTTCGGGCCAACTGTGCTACTACCATTAGGGCATCAGTGTGCTCAGCAGGTATATGCGTACCTGGGAACTTTCATTTGTTGAGTCCCAGGAGGGGAAATCCCTGACGCCGCTGGGGAGTATAATTGCCACAAATCATGGCAAAAAGGAGATGGGCTTTACCCTGTGAGTGTGGGGTGGGGCTGTCCTGAGCATCACACAAGGGGGCGGGAAGTGGGAGGAACTGGGAGAGGAAGGAGAAAAAGTGGGCAGAGTTTTAAAGCAATCTCCCCACATTGGAGAATCAGCCTCTGCCCCGGTGACCCAGTAATGTACTCTCAAATCTGGAGTCTCCGGGGCAAATCTGGAGTGTACCCAGGTATGGGTTTCATCATTTCCTTGCTTGACCATTTTGCATACGATTATGCTGCAGACAGTTTTGAGCCTTTAGGTTGCCTACTTCAACCCTTTAAGTGCCAGAGAGGTATGCAAACACAGTGTTGTGCAACCCACTGGCAGTTATAGGGTTAAAGAAATATATGCATTTATATGATTACTATCTTGTTTTATGTTAGTTTTACCATGTAACAAGTATAATATCTGTTTTGGGTTCATAAAGTTTGAAAAAACCCTTTTGCATACATGTTAATTAGGGTCAGTATAGGCGATGTATGTAGGTAAAGCTATATGCATTACTGCCCTATACGTTTAGGGCTTTTAAAACAATTGAAAGTTTAGCTACAATCTTAAATTTGTTTGAGATATAGGTCTCGATTCTATTACCAGCGCTAAAAATAAAACAGGTGTTTTTTTTTTTTTTTTTTTTTTTTTTTAAGTCCGTTTTTGCTATCCTATTACCTGACTTGTGAAAGCAAAATCAGCGGTAATTTTACTTACCACCAGTCTAAAAAAAGCCCATAGGAAACAACTAAAAACAACGTGCAATCAGTATCCTATTACCCATGCTCAGTATTACCGCTTGTTCTGTGGTTACATTTAAGTCAGAAATTTTGCTCCTCAGAGGTTGAGGTGTAGAAGCCATAACGACAGTTTCAAAACCATCGTTGTTTGAACAAAACCAGTGTATAATACAGTATATAGCATAGAAATCCGACATAAAGTGCCCCCCTCAACATATTAACCCCTCCTTTTAAAAGTCGACTTACAGTGCTTTCTTTCACCACATTAATACGACAAATATTGTTCATACTCGTCAATTAACCCTTCCCCTTCCAAAGTCGACTTATAGTGCTTTCTTTCACCATGTTAATTCG
Organism: Rhinophrynus dorsalis; assembly: GCA_037306005.1. Taxonomy (NCBI): domain Eukaryota; kingdom Metazoa; phylum Chordata; class Amphibia; order Anura; family Rhinophrynidae; genus Rhinophrynus; species Rhinophrynus dorsalis. Next base: position 444,090,928 of record CM074723.1, read on the forward strand.
ACGAATATTGTACATCCGACATTTTAACCCCCCCTCCCCCTTGAAAAGTCGACTACAGTGCTCCCATGATTTTCTTTCACCATTTTTAACCAACATTTTTCTTCTCCTATTATACTCGACATGCCCTCATATTTTGTATTGCAAGATTAACCCTATGAGTACCAGAGAGAGATTGTAATGTGTTTGCTACCCCTCTGGTACTCATAGGGTTAATAGGCAACCTGTATATGTATAAAAAAAGTGTTTGTTTTCATTATATATGTCATTTGTGTGAAGATGTAATTAAATATTTAATTTATGTGTAACAATTATTTTTTTTTTTATTATATATGTAATTTGTATTAAAGTACTTCAGACCTCAAGAGGGGTATCATGACCCCTCATGACAACCCCCTAGCATGGGGGTGACATGTGGTTAAGTAAATATTGTAGAGCTACAGTATGTTTTGTCTTGTAATAAAAGTTATGACAGCTTAGAGCACAGAAACACAGTACATTGTTTTGCTATGTGTTGAGCATTCTTCTGGAACTCACTGGGTTAAAGCAAGAAACCAATAGGACTGATGTTGAATTGCTATGTAGAGGCTAGGTTTTGCCTTGTGGCAGTATCATGCACATAATGTACATCTCTTGTTATTTTTGAATGCTAGAATGGCCTTAAGTAAAATTAAGTAAAATTCTGTAAAATTTTATTATTAACCCTTTGAGTGCCAGAAGGGTATGTGTTGCGTATCCCTCTGGCACTCAGAGGGTGAAAGATACATATTATAGTGCTTTTCCTGATGGGTAAAACTAGGGAGATGCTCTATTTCAGAATAAGTACAGTTGAAACTGTATAAAATGTTATGTTGTTAGCGAACGTGGGACTCCATAGAGTTATTCACTGCCGAGATAGCCAACCCTGGTCCTCAAGAGCTAACAACAGTGCGTGTTTTCATCATAACCCTGAGTGAGCACAGATAGACCAATTAAAGTGACTGAGCCACTAATTAGCCCACCTTACAGCTGGGATCTCCTGAACACATGCACTGTTGGTGGCTCTTGAGTACCAAGGTTGGCTTCCCCTATTCCTCTGGATACTGTGGGAGGGGTGTGCCACTGGTAACAGTTGTCTGTAGAATGTGATAGAACAGCTTTATCACTTTGTCACTGTTTGATCTGTTATAGCCTTTGTACATAGCAGCTGCCAATGGTAGGAACACCCTTGTTTTACTTGGCATTATGTATTTTTCATAATAAAACCCGTCTGGGTGTCAGGTGGGTATGCAAAGCATTGTGAAGGCATTGGCACAGAGGTAGGCTACTTTTAGCTGGTTGGGGGATGATGGGAGTTGTAGTCTCCAACAGTTGGAAAGACATATTGTCTACTCCTGAGTCAGCACAAAAAGAGCAGAAGATCACAGCTGAAATAAGATGATTTTTCCAGTGTTATCATTTGAATTGTATTATGTGTAGACCTATTTCATATTTTTATTGGATCTGGAGTTGGTTCATCATTTGTTGAGTTCTTTTTACTAGAATTCAGGGAGCTTAGAGAAAACTACACCTTACACAGGTCCGGATTTCCCAGTAGATAGAATAGGCAACTGCCTAGATCTCCACATTTTGAGGAAAGCCTCAGCTGTGCCTACCACATCCACATTCTGAATTGTGGGTGTGGCCAGAGTAATCTGTGTCCCTGCATCCGTTTTATACTTCTTTACAGGCTATTGTTTAACCCCTTGGATGCAAGAAAGTTCTCTAACACGTTGTAGAGCAGTGCTTTTGAGATGTCTTTAGCAACCAATGGATTAAAGGGTTAGTAATGTCTTGTAGTAATAAAAAGTAATATTGTAGATATTAAAAAAATAAATCAATTGATGCCAGTCCAATCTCTCAGATCTTTATAGTTTGAGAGATATACGGTGATTAGATCTTTATAGTTTGAGAGATATACAGTGATTAAGTTCTCCTGTCCCTACCTTTTCCCTAACGTCAGCCTCTAGCTGACAGAAGAAGGTCCTGTCCCGGGACCAGCAGGCGGCTGTTCAGCAGAGCCAAAATACCGCACTCTAAAAAGAAATACTTCATTGGAACGGTCTACAAAGTACGCTTGCAAACCAGTCACACTTTGTAGACCGTTCCAATGAAGTATTTGTTTTTATATTGTGGTACTTCGGCTCTGCTGAAGAGCCGCCTCGAGTCACACGACTCGAATCTCCTTCTGTCGGCTGTACAGCTGACATCAGTGAAAGGGGAGGGGGGAGAACTTTATCACCGTATATCTCTCAAACCATAAAGGTGTGGCCATGGGCGGAGCTACGGGCACCTTACTTAGGGGAGCCAGGGATGTAAATTTGACCCTGACCTTACATTAACAATATACATTTATTAACCTTATAGGAACACTTACAGCTGATGCTATGGAAATCTCCAGTGCATTGTGAAGCAATGCATTAGCAGAGACCTTTTGTAATAAAGCAGAATGGAATGCACTGGATACCTCTCTGGCACTCAAAGGGTTAAATATTCCCAGATGGGCAAACAAATGTGATTTTATACACACAAAAATTGGAGAGATTCTGGTACTGATCTGCTGCACCATAGGGAACCAATACATATTCCCAATATGTTCATTGATGTAAATGGGACTTTAAGGTATTCTTCATCAAGTTAAAGGGATGTCATTTTGGGGCAAACCAACTGCACCTTAGGGAGGACAAATGAAAATTCCCATTGATTTTAATCTATAGAATGCCACAGAGGTTTCCAACACAATGCAACACAATGAGTCGGATAACTAACTGGCATTTTAGCCCCTTGAATGCCAAACAAGCAGCTCCATGTAATTAATTGGGAATTTGTTGAATTTTCATTTCAACATTATTGTGCAATGGGCTTGCTTCAGAATTTTGCGTCATTATCTTGATGAATATGGCCCTTAACCCTTTGAGTCGTGAGATGTATCCACCGTATTACAACATAATGCGTTGTATAACTCTCGGCCACTCAAAGGACTAGTACTTTGAACACTATAGACTTCACCATTGAGAAGAGACATCTCTAGTATTCAAGGAGTCAAAATCGATCAACACATCCTATATAATAATTCGCTAATGTATGTTTGTCAGAAGCTGTCATGCGCAGTACAGACTGCCCACTCTGAGGCTGATAATGGAGCGGGACACTCCGAATTCAGAACATAGTCCTCTCTGTCCTCTCTGAGGACTATGGTCTGAATTCGGAGCGCCCCTTTGCTGTTTGGCACTTTGGCCTGTGTACACGGGCTGTTCAACTAGTATTCATTTAATCAGTTTTCTCTGTCATCCAATACAGGTCACTGGTAACGTTGGGTAGGCGATCAGCCCCTTAAAGTAGGCAGGAACAATTCTAGAATTGATTGCAGGGGGTGGAGCCTACCTTCCCTCCTTGGCTGCAGCTAGCCAGCCAGCTCCAGAAAGATTTGTTCCTTGGTGAAGACACAGGCAAAAGAACATTTCTGCTGTAGTTTTAGCTAATTTTTTATTTTTCTGTTAGAAATGGAATACCACCATTAGGCGGATTACCATAACTGATAATGCCCTTAGATGTGGCTAGCTCAGTATCCAGGTGCTTTTTGTGGACCTTAAGCCCTGGGGGGAAAATCTTGGGTGCAAGTTCTTTCCTCAGGAGTTGCCCCCCCAAGGCTTCTTCTTAATACAGTGTAATCTGAAGAGAGAAGATCTGCAGGAAAGGTGAGCAACCCTTTGAGTGCTGCAGGTCCACATGTCCCATAGTGCCCCTCCGCTCAGGGTTTTTTTTTTCTTGGGAGTTCTTATTGCACACTCCTGCACTCATTGGGTCTGTATGTCTGTTGGGTGTTTTGCGGTCTGGACTGAACAGCTCACCCTGGCTGTCCGTCAGGGTGCTTCTACTTTGGATATGTTGCGGCTTCTTGCCAACATTTCTGAGGCCCAGCATTATGTTTCTGCTGCCTTATTTGATGCCATCCATTAGGTGGCTAAGGTTTACACCATGTCCGTGGTTGCCATATGGGCTCTTTGGCTCAAGACCTGGTCTGCTGACACTGCTTCCAAGAAAACCTTTGCTCTCCTTGCCTTTTCAAGGCACATCATTGTTTGGGCCAGATCTTAGGGATCTGATTAGTGAGGCCACAGGGAGTAAAAGTACCCTTCTGCCTTTGGTCCCCAGGAAGAAAACCTCTCTCAAGTATAATTGTTTTTTTTGTTCCTTCCAGACTGAGACCAGGCAGTTCCCTCAGCTCCACGTGCCTCCTCCAAGCCTAAACAGCAATGGAAGCCCAAGGGCTCCTCCAAGCCCAAGGCTTCCAAGTCTCCTTCAGCATGACTCACCAAACCCAGGGCCCCACTCTGCTGTGGGTAGCCATTTGCATCACTACCACAGTGTCTGGAGGCTTCAGTGGCGGACCAGTGTGTTTTACAGGTAGTGACGGAAGGGTACAGGATCCCTTTCGTCTCTCTCTTCCTCCCTTTCGCTTTTTCCCTTCTCATACGCCTCAGGGTGCAGAGAAACGCTGTATGTTCAACGGCGCTATTCAGGCTCTTCTGGACAAGGATGTTCTAGAGCCATTTCCAGTTAAGGACAGAGGTATGGGTTTTTACTCAAACCTCTCTGTGGTCTCCAAGAAGGACGGCGGTTGTTGTCCCATTTTGGATTTGAAAGATTTCAATTCCTTTGTGATCAGGACTCATTATCACCAGGAGTCCCTAAAGATAGTGATTGCTGCTATGTCTCCGGGGGAATTCCTTGCTTCTCTGGATCTTCAGGATGTGTATCTACACATCGCCATTCATCCAGAGAGCCGGCAGTATCTCAGATTTGCCTGCGACCGAGGGCACTTTCAGTTTTTAGCTCTTCCCTTTGGTCTGACTACAGCTCCTCAAGTCTTCCACTGTGTTCTGGGAGCTTTAGTATCCATCCTCCACCGGGACGGCATCAGAGTTACTCCATACATGGACGACCTGCTTCTGAAAGCCCCCTCTGTGGAACTTCTTCATCAGCAGGTTCAGGACTGTATTCATGCTCTCACCCATCACGGGGGGATCAGCAACATGGATAAGTCGGATCTTGTCCCATCCCAGCGCCTGGTCTTCCTGGGCCTTCTCTTCAACACTCAACAGAGCATAGTGTTTCTCACGGAGGAAGTGGCTCACCAGATCACCCAAAGAGTATCTGCTGTTCTGGCTCTCGATCCAGTTCCAGCCAAGAAGCTGTCCTCTCTAGTGGCGAAATTCATCTGCACCATAGAAGCGGTCCCATTTGCCATGGCTCACACCAGGGAACTCCAGAGGTTAGTGATCCAGGTGTGCAGGGGTGAGCTGGACCTTCTGAAGAGGTCCGTGTCACTTCCTCTTCATGTGGAACTGAGTTTGTCCTGGTGGCTTGACCTCTCCAATCTGCTGAAGGGCAAGTCCTTCCTAGTATCCTTCTGGACCATGGTGACGATGGATGCCAGACTCTCCGGATGGGGAGCGGTCCCTGGTTGCCTGAGTGCACAAAGTCGGTGGTCTCTGGAGGAATCTCTCTTTCCCATCAACGTGTTAGAGCTTCGGACAATATTCCATGCCCATCGTCATTGGACTCCCCAGCTGAAAGAATGCCCAGTCTGGGTACAGTCCAACAAAGCCACGGCCGTGGCCTACATCAACAAGCAGGGCTGAACAAGAAGTCTCGCCGCTTGGTTAGAGGTCAAGGCTATTTTGTCCTGGGCAGAGGAACACGTTCCTGCCATATGCGCAGTACACATTCCTGGCGTAGACAAAGTCATGGCAGACTTCCTCATCAACACACGGTGGACAGCGGAGAGTGGGAACCGCACCCAGAGGTGTTCTCCCTTATTGTTCCGAAGTGGGGTCTTCCTTGCATCGACCTTATGGTGACAAGACACAGCCGGAAGGTCCCGAGGTTCTGCTCTCGCTGGAGGGATCCTCTAGCTGTAGCGGTGGATGCCATGTCCATTCCTTGGTTATTTCCTCTGGCTTACATCTTTCCTCCCCTTCCCATGTTGCACATGGTGTTACGGAAATTGAGACTGGAGCTCTGTCCAATCATTCTGATTGCTCCGTACTGGCCTCAGCAGGCTTGGTTTCCGGAGCTTCTGGATCTGTCAGTGGCAGAGCCATTCTGGCAACCTTGCCGTCCGGATCTTCTTCTACAGAGTTACCTGTGGAAGGAGGATGTTCCTCGTCTGGCTTTGACGGCTTGGAAATGTAATCCTCAATACTGAAGAAGAAGGGTTTTTCTTCTAGTGTGGTGGCTACTATGCTTAGTGCCCGCAAACCGGTTTCTTCTAAGGCCTACCATTGTATTTGGTCGACCTTCCTATCTTGGTGTGCTGATAGGAATCTCTCTCAGGATTTTGATCTGCCTATGGTCCTGGCCTTCTTGCAGGACAGTGTGGATAAGGGCATCAGCTTGAATTCCCTTAAGGTTCAGACTTCTGCTCTCTCTGTTTTCTTTCAGAGGCTCATTGCTATTCCTGATGTCAAGGTTTTCTTCCAGGTCGTTGCTCATACTCATCCTGTTTTCAAGACTCCCGCTCCTTAGTGGGACCTTAATTTGGTCTTGGGCATCCTTCATCGCCCTCCCTTTGAGTCCTTGGCTACTATTCCTCTATGCCTGCTGACATGGAAAATGGACTTTCTCATGGCGATCATGTCTGTTCGCCGTGTCGCTGAGTTACATGCTCTGTCCTGTAAACCACCCTTTTTGGTGTTTCACAAAGACAAGGCGGTGCTTCGCACTTCTCTGGAGTTTCTCCCGAAGGTGGTCTCAGAGTTCCACATTAATCAGGAGATTGTGGTGCCTTTTTTTCTGCCCTGACCCTACCTCTGACAAGGAGAGGAAACTCCACTTGTTAGATGTGGTGCGTTGTCTCAAGTTTTATGTACATCGCACAGAGTCCATTAGACAATCTGACGTGCTGTTCGTCATTCCTGAGGGCCCCAGGGCAGGAAGAACTGTATCCAAAGTGACTATTGCGTCTTGGATCAAGTCCGCTATTTGTAAGGTCTACGAGCTGAGGAAGAAGCCCGTTCCCTTTTGTGTTAAGTCTCATTCTACCAGATCTATTGGGGCTTCTTGGGCTTACAAGAATCAGGCCTCCGCTGATCAGTTGTGCAAGGCTGCCACATGGTCGTCTGTGCACACCTTTTCGAAGCACTACCGTGTTGATGTGCTGGCATCGGCTGACGCCAGCTTTGGGATGAAGATCCTGGAGGCAGTCTTACCTGTCTAGGATCTTCTTCGGTTCTTGGTGCTTCCTTCACTTTTGAGCCCTGTTGGCTCTAGTTCCTTGTGCTGTGTAACAGTTCTTGGGGTGTTGTTACCCCAGTTCAGTATCCGTTGACACTTCATTTGTTTTGTTGGGCTATCTCTGATCTGAAGGTTCACATCTGCTCTGGTGACTTTGGGGGCCTTGACCCTGGTCCTTGCCTTACTTCCCGCGTCTGGGAAACTCAATGGTTGGACATCCCAGAGTTACCAGTAATCTGTATTGGACAACAGAGAAAAAAGGATTTTAGTCTTACGTGTTAAATCCTTTTCTCTTATTCCATACAGGTTACTGGTCTCCCACCCTGTCAAGGGACCATGCTTGGCTCTCCTGTGGCAGATTGTGGGGTCCTTTGGGGTCATGCTCACAGGAGTCTTCTTTCCCTTCCACTATCTAGTCAATAGTTAATGTCTCAAATCTTTTTGGAGCTGGTTGGCTAGCTGCAGCCAAGGAGGGAAGGTAGGCTCTACTCCCTGCAATCAATCCTAGAATTATTCCTGCCTACTTAAAATGGCAGATCGCCTACCCAAAGTTACCAGTAACCTGTATGGACTAAGAGAAAAGGATTTAACAGGATTTATTTCAATGGTGCAGTTGATTTGATCCACGTTCTTAGTACTTGGTCCTCAGTGATATGTATATTTTGGAGAAGTACTTGCTGAAACAGTCACCCATGTGTGCGAGGCCTTACAGTGATCCCAAGATCATCTAGAGCAAGAATGGAATGGAACAAACTGTGGCTCTCTAATTTGTTGTTATACTATCTTTCTCATAATTCTCACTCACAGCTGTTGGCCATTTGAGGATGATGAGATTCGTAGTCCTACAACTGCGAGAGACCCACAGTGTGCAAGAACATTTCCCTGTGATGTAGCCCAGCGCAAGGCAACATTCAGCATGACATATGTTGGAGACAACTCCTTCTATCCCCCCAGTCTTTTGGCAATTGCACAATTCCACCTTTTTATTTTTATTAAATATTTAACATGCAGTTATCACTTCTATCTATTCTTTGTCTTGGAACGTTCTTTTCCATACAAGAACTAGTGCAATTTAACTCATTCAGTTCCAGGGAGGTTCCCAACCCATTGCAATGCGTTTGATGCCTCCCTGGCACTCAGAGGGTTAAACACATTATATACATAATTAAAGGTATTGACGGCAGTAGATTGCAAGAAAAAAAATCTATAACAAAAATCCTTTATTCTTATCGTACGCAGGCAAGTAAAATACCAGAGGTAATTACAATTAAGGGCCTAATCAATGAAGTAGGATATATAATTTTGTTTCATATCTGGTTCAGATTGCTTCTATATGGATTTCTGTATTGTTATTTGCATTCCTATTCCCCGTGCAATTCAAATGAATTAACACACACACATACTTAAATTACTAGAAAATTCTAATGGCCCTAGAGGAATATTGCTTTTGTACGTTTGTCAGTGGGATAGTAATACCTCAAGTATAGGGTGACCACATTTCCATTCTGCCATTCCAGGACATGTGGTCACCCTAGTCCCGCGGCTTAGGCTCCTGACCGCGCTGACCATCTTTCTGAGGCTGACGCAGAGTAAGAATTCCCAGTGGGGTCTCACTTGCCACACCAGCATACCTGCTCCATCCAAGCTTTCTTGCATGCACCAGTCCAGCCAGCCAGCCAGCCAATGAAATGTATTTGTTACATGATCTTCATTGGCTGGCTCAGCCAGCCAGCGAGGACCATATAGCAAATACATTTCATTGGCTGACTGGACTGGTGCGTGTTGCTCCATTCCGGGACTCTGTTGTCCCGGGGGGGACCCGGGACGCGGGACACAGACCCCCAATAAGGGACAGTCCCGGGCACTCCGGGACGTGTAGTCACCGTACTCAAGTAAACTTTAGCTTTGAGTATTAGTTTAACTTTTTTTAACATGTAACGCTGTATTTAATTACTTACAGTGCTGTAGTTTAAATGCTATTCAAGCTAAAAGGATCTTCCTCCCTCCTCTTCTGGCCTCCTCCCCTTAGATCTGGAATCTGGATGTGGGACTGAACGGATGCAGCGAGGGACAATCTTCACACAGTATGTATAAGGAAAACTCTGCCCCCCCCCTTGGCAAAGGAGGGAAGATTTTCCTTTTGCTTACTGAAGATTTATCCCTCACCGCTCTTCATCTGGACCAGAGTGAGAGGCAGAGTGAGTGATGCAGGGAAAGGGGATTTTTTCCTGTTGAGTAGTGTTTGAACTACAAATCTGTAAGTAACCTTTTATAGCGCAACATGTAAAAAAAAAAAAAAAAAAAAAGGAACTAGTACTCGGGGTTAAAGTTTACTTGTGGTATTACTATCCCTTTAAAGGGGATGTTTAATGAAAAATAGTTTCATGCTTAAATAATAGGACAAGTTAAACTAAATACATCCATGTTTTTTATATAAAAAAAAAAAGATCTGTTTTTTTATAGAAATCTATATTTTAAAATGTACCTGTCAACGTCATTGGTCACCGCGGTACAGTACTTACTGTACCTCGCTGAAAAAGAAACCATCCCCATTCTCTTCAACGATAACGCCCAATCACCCTCCCACTTTCCCTCTACAACAGGCACGCTCCCAGTAAGATGTGCGCGATAGTCATGTGAGCACTATTTGTGCTCGTGCACTGGGATGTATCTTCTTATATACAGAGTGTGGTTGCATGCTTTCCTAAAAATAGACCAGGAGCAAGCATAGCGGACCGGCACTAAAACGGCACAAATAGGTAGAAGCTGCAATAATAATAATAAAAAAATCTGCAATATGAAAGTTGATGATTTTATCTATGACTAACATGAAAGTAAGGGTTGTTTGTTTTTTTTAAGTACAAAACTTGACATTTTTATTCCTGAATTATTCATCCATATAGTAATATAAATGGTATTACACATAGAGCTAAAAATATTATCGTATTCCCAAACTGTTTGTGTCAAAATATGTTTATTATTAAACAAATATTTATATTCCTAAATATTTACTAATTAAGTTATATAACTTTAATTCAGAATTTATATGTGTAAATGAATTAACTATTTGAGTTCCAGAGTGGTATGCAACACATTGCTTTAGAATGTGTTACGTACCACTATGGAACTCAAAGGGTTAAAACTGTATCTTCTTTGGAATTTTATTTCATAATTTTTTTATTAAGTTTCATGTTCGGAAAAACCCCAACCCACACTTACCGCAGCCTACAACGTCCTGCACGCCTGTGAGCATTGTACAGGACGCGAGGCGCTGGCATGAACAGAATGTGCTAGGGCTAGTGCGTGCAGTGCGTGCCCTAGTTATTGTGCAAGGACGCCGTTGGTGGAAGGGGCCGGGCCAAACCCGAGATGTCACAGCAGGCAGAGTGGAGTGCAAGGAATCTTGGGACAAGATGGCACCGCTCTGCCTAAGCAACATAATGAACGTAGACAGTAAGTTTTAAACCATGTAGAACTTTAAAACAACTTTAACATACCCTACTCGATACCTTCTGGGGTGATAAATCTAAAGAGGGAAAGTTACGTTTTCGATAAACATCCACTTTAAAGATATAACATCTTCGTTCAATCCTGGATATAATGTCCACGAAGGTGGATATTACGGTTCCTGACAGTCATTTCAAGCTGACATTCACAGTGTATGAGCAAACTTAACTCTGTGGACAAGAGGGGTGGTCATCTCATTGTTTTGCATCCCTCTCGTTCTTAAAGGGTTAAAATTATCATGTGCGGTAGATGGCGTTACTATCCTTCTTGCAACTGTCATGTCCACTCCATGAATTTAATATCCAGGACTGATTAACACTGTTATCTCTTAAAACATAAAACATAAAACAGATGGGGCCAGTAGGATTTTCTGTCCATAGTTAGGTATGTAGGGGGGTTATTATTAGGAGGTGTTACTTCACCTTTAATTGCTAAGATGTGTTTGCTGGCACCTCCTGTGGTGCCCACAGTCCAGCGCTGCCTGCTGGGAATACAGTACTGCTGTTAGCAGAGCTTGGAATTTCACACCAATTACTGGTCCTGATGATATGACTGCCTGTCTGTGTAGTTACGTAATACAGCTGCAGCGTTGCTGCAAATCATTTTCTTAACCCTTTGAGTGCCAGAGAGGTGTGCACCCATCTGGCACTCAAATGGTTACAGTAACTTTAACCATTTGAAAGCTAGTATTCTCCAATGCATTGCTTCATAATGTGAGACCTCTTCATTCAATGGTAACCTAACCTGCACAGCACGGAAGTCCACCCAGTGACCTAACCTGCACAGAAAGGAGGTCCTCCCAATAAAGGAATCTGCACAGAAAGGAGGTCCACCCAATAAAGGAATCTGCACGGCAAGGAAGTTACACAGTGGGGAAGTCCATCCAGTAAGGGAACCTGCAAAATAAGGAAGTCCTCCCAGTTACACAACTTGCACAGTAAGGAAGTCTACCTAGTAATGGAAGGATATCCATACAGTAACAGCACTTGCACAGTAATGGAACCTGCACTGTATTGTAGTCTATACCAGAGGTTCTCAACCAGTGCCATCAGTGGCCACTAACAGGCCAGGACTTAGGAATTTCTCTGTTAGAACACAAGTGTGTTGATCAGAGGCTGTCATATTGATTAACTCACCCAGGGCCGGATTTATAATAAGGCAGAGTAGGCATCTGCCTACAGGAGCATCCCACAGAGGGGCGCCTGTCATTGTGATCGTTTTTATTTTTTTTTTTAAACTAGCCTGCCAGCCTGTTTTGATCCATGTCTGGGTGGACTGGGGGGGGAAGGGACACAGAAACCTGAAGAGAGAGAAGAGCTGCCTGGAGTCACGAGGCAGTGTCACAGAGGCTGCGCAACACATTTACTCCTGAGTCACTTTCACTTGCCAGCTTGGAAGTTCCGGAACAGCAATGCGCGGCTGCGCCACCACCTCCTCCCCCCCAGACACTCAGTGTGCAGCCTGCAGGGAGCCGCAGCCGCACACACCGCTTGACATCCACACAGAGCAGTGAGTGTCAGAGAGCAAAGAGGAGAGAGTTGCAAACTTGCACCATGGTCGGTCCCACAGTTTATTTAACCCCTGTCTTGATTGAAGTAAGCAGTCTGATGTCTGTACCATGGCGAAGCCGGGTATGATATCCATAAATGAAGAATAAATGGCCAATAAACTGCCATGATTGTGCGGAAATAAATCGCCTCCTCTAATTCCGATCCCATTACATTTCCATTTTAAGATTCAGACCACATTTTAAGTGGCTCAGACAGTCATTTGGACGCACTGTGTGATCAAATGACTGAGCCACTTAAAATTGTGGTCTGAATCTTAAAATGGAAATGTAATGGGATCGGAGTTTCTTCATCAGCAGATAAAAAAGTTTATCAGGAATGAAATGGTGCACTGAGAGGACGTTCTAGTCTAAATCATCATCCCAGGGCACCATTTCTTTCCTGATATACATTTTATTTCTCTTCTGGTATTAGATTTTACCGGGTGAAGAAACTCCAATCCCATTACATTTCCATTTTAAGATTTGGACCACATTTTAAGTGTCTCAGTCATTTGGTCGCACATAGACAGTTTTTAAACATCTTTACAAATTAACTACAATTCTGTTAGAGTCACATGTCCAATTGACACACTGGCATATTTGTGTTTGCAGGGGGGGCATATTTCTGGGGTTAGAGGGATCCTAAAAAAATCTTCCAATATTTTGAGCCTCCTCTCATAATTTCAGCTGAGGCATCAGAAGCTCTTAAAGGGTTAATCTACTCATGGAATAAGTGTCTCTTAATTTAATAGAAATACTTGCTTAAAAATATGTCCTTCAAAAAGCAGTCAGTTATCCCCATCTACTCTGCTATAGTCTATAAATGAAGGGCATATTACTAATCTGAAAAGGGCTGAATAAAAAATATTTCAGTCAAAACTTTTTGCACTTTTTTTTGTGTGTGTGTCAGGGGGGGCGCTTCAGATTTATGCGCCTACAGGCTCCTGAGATGTAAATCCGGCTCTGAACTCACCTGTGCTCTTAAAAGGAAATTCTAAAATCCTGGCCTGTTAGTAGCCACTGAGGGCACAGGCTGAGAACTACTGCTGTATACAGTAAAAGAGCATGGACATACACACAGTAATGGAACCTGCACACTAACGGAAGCCAACACATACAGAACAATAACAAAAAAAAAGAACAGTAAATATAAACTATAGGCCTGAATAGCACTGCAGTTTACTTTATCAAGGGTGCTCTCTGCAAATGTCTCCATAAACTTCAAAGTTATTCTTTTGGGTAAAACCAGTGAGGACACATCCAACTGCACGGCCATACTATTTCCTACAATGTTACTTCTATTGAAGGGATACTTCCACTGCCACTTGGACTGGAGAAATAAAATATCCATTAGCCTTTTATATTCCACAACCCAAGAAACTAACACCGTTTTACTATGAGAAACATTAACAAACGAGATTCCCTGTTTATAAACATTCCGTCCTATTCACCCTGTGGCTGATATACTAAGAATTGGAGAAATTCTTGGGCAAACCATTTGTACTATAGGGGACAAATTAAAATTCTCCTTGACTTTATATGGGACTCTTAACCCCTTGAATGGTGGAGTGGTTCCCAGTCCACTGAAAAGCAATGTGTTGGAGACCTCTCTAGCACTGGGGTGCAAACTCCCTTCCAAATGCAGTGGAGAGTTTTGGGAATTCTGATTTCTCCCCTGTGCAGTTTGATTGCGCCATAACTGCTCCTTTTTGTTATATGCACGAAGCACTGAAAATGTAACCCTTTATGTACCATCCTTTGCAATGTGTTGCATAACCTCTGGCACTCAAAGGGTTAAACAAGTTTGTTCAGTCTGAATAAATATACTGTACACTATAGCACTTGCACCTGATACAAATGGATGTGTTTGTATTCTCTCCTGCCTAGAACTAAGAAGGGGGAGAGGTGCAGAGCAGGGACGGGCTAGCTGCAAGCCTCTTGCAGCTTAAAGATTACATCTCCCATCATCCTCAGCTGGCTATTCTGTTAATGATCTTTTTTGACTCTTATAGCTTTTGCACTGGGTGGACATATATCCACCAATGGGAAAAATTATCAGAAGAGTTGCTAAATACTGTAGTATCAAAGCAAATATATCCATCTAGTGTAAAAGCCAAAGTCCGGGTGATGTTAACCCTTTGAGTGCCAGAGGGGTACGCATTGCTTTGCAATGCTTTGCGTACCCCTCTGGCACTCAAAGGGTTAATAGGCCGGTCCTGGTCTGCGTCCTGCCGCAGATGCAGTCATGCACTGTAGAGACTGCCCGAGAGCACAGAATGCTCCCAGCACAGAACTCCCAGCATTCTGTGCGTTCGGGCAGTCTCTACTGCTCATGATGGCTTCTAACAAACATCCTAGCGAATTATTATATAGGATGTTAGCCACTTTTTTGTTTTATTTTCAGTGTGTAGAAAATCTGTCTTTTAAAGGGTTAAAAGCTTCATTTAAATCCAAAGGGATGTTATTGTATTTTAAGGTGCAGCTGGTTTGCTCCACTTATGGCTTTACACATCTTCCCCAGTGCGTTGTGACTGTCCTGTTAGGAACCTCTGCCCTGCCATTGTGTTTAATGCAACAGTCTCTTCAAATGGAAACAGTCCCGTAGAATGGAGAATATTTATATTGTAAGGTATAGTCCAAAGAACTCTCCAATTAGTTATTTACTCAAAGAGCTGAGCTAAGAACTAGAGGTCAACCATTAAGACTAGAGGAAAGGCGCTTTCGACTGTAACAAAGGCAGAGATTTTTTTATAGTAAGGGTGGTAAAACTATGGAGTTCTTTGCCTCATGATGCCTAGCTTGCAGATACTGTAACTGCTTTCATGCTTTCAAAAAAACTAATGGATACATATCTAGCACAGAACAATATTTTGAATTATGACAGATAGCTTCAATGCAGATAGGTTGTTGATCCAGGAAACTATTTGACTGGTATTTGGAGTCTAGAAGGAGTTTTTATACTGACTTGGGGCTTATTGGAAATTGCTTCAGTGTTTTTTTTTGTTGTTGTTGTTTTTTTGCCTTCCTCTAGATCAACAGGGGTGATTTGGCATGGGCTGGACTGACACACATCTCAGTAGTAGGAGTACCCTTGTTTTACTCAGAATAAACCCTGTAATGTTTTTTCCAGTATTATTATTGATATTCTTTACTTATATAGCGCCAACTAATTCTGCAGCGCTGTACAACTGGAATATATTACAACATACTTTCCCTTTACAATGTATCTTTCTGACTGGTTAAACTGTGTATTTTATTATAATTCCACAAACTCAGATAATTCTTTTTTGACTGGTTACATAAAATGTAAAATGTCATCTGAATTATGTTATTTGGATTTGGGATATCCCAGTACTTACCAAAAATAAAAACCTACACGTGAGGCCATGTTTAAGTGCAATGTTTTTCCTTTGAGTTAGAATCTTTCTGTTTATTCGTAATGAAATAAGAGTTTGGCCTTTTGCATAATTACTTAAAAAAATAGATTTACTATTGCATATGTTCCAACCTGATGTTTTAGAATATACAGTATGAAGTAGTGGAAGTGATCGTGAGCGTTGGTAATCATGCAGATACTGTGTCTGGCTAGATTACATTGTCTGCTTTCCATTCAAGAGTAAATAATCCGACACCATCTATTATTATGAATCATTTCATGTGTGCAATAAAAACATGTGCTTCTGCATTGAGAAAGGAAAATAACTAAACACACTCAAGGAAAATAACTAAACGCATTATTAATACAAGTGGTGGTGAGAGCTCATTCCATTAAAGATTTCAGAAGCTCATAGGCAAAGATTGGCACTCCATTTACTGGTGACTACAATTCTCATCATCCCCAACAAGTCGATGGCTGGTTGTGGATGATGGAAGTTGTAGTCCCCAATAACTTGAGTATCAAACAGTGCCTGCCCCGAAGAAGACAAAAGGTCTACCATGAGTGAGGTTTATGGAGGACAAGTAAGTCAAGCAGTTATAGGGTAGACTTCCTCTTAGAGGTGAGCATACCTGGGAACTTTCCGGATCTGCCCTGATTCAGTTCAGACTGAATTACCGGGTCTCTGGGGTCAGAGGCTGATTCTCCGGCAGTGGTGTGTCTTCTCTTTCCCACCCTGTTCCTCCCGTTTCCCCTCCTTCCAACCCTGAACTCCCCACTTCCCACCCACTTCTCCTTCCCACCCTGTTCTGCCTACTTTATGGCTGAAATAGGATTAATCCCCCCTCCAATTAAGCCCTTAATGGTACAAATTGCATCATTGACATCCTTTTGACAGCAGCACATGGGCTCTCTCGGGGGGGGGGGGGGGGGGGCTCAAGTAAATTCTCAGGTATGGAAATGGGCTTAAAGCGGAACTGTCCCATATTATTAGTGCTGTTTAACTGTTTCTAGAACGCTGGGTTGTTTTTATTTTAACTAGATAGTTAATGAGAAAATCGCTTTGCAAATTACCTTCCTGGGACCCATTTCTGCATTCTGCTGCACAGTTAAATAAGACATTTAAGCTTCTGGAATGTTTGAGTTGTCACTAATATATTCTAAAGCATTTCGTTGGAGACCTATCTAGAATTAAAAGCATTATAGTCAGATTTAAATTGGTAGAAATATTTTTGTCTGCTTTGATTGTTTGCCTCAAATTTGCTCAGTTGATAGAGTAGATATGGCTTTAATTACACGGACTGAAGTGTCACTGGTATTTCACTGTTCAGTCCTTAGGGCTGTATGTTCAAAAGAAAGGTGGGGGGGAGGCTGGAACAAGTCATCTGTGCTATAGGGGAGAACTAAACATCCCCATTGCTTTAAGTTTAAACCCTTGAATAATAGAGGGGTCTCCAGTGCATTGAAATCCAGAGAATCTTCCTCTATTGTGTGTTAACTAACCCTTTGAGTGCGAGAGGGATATACAACGCTTTGCAAAGCAATCCTTTGCATAGCCCTCTGCCACTCAAAGGGTTAACTCTGAAACCCAGTCTCCAGGACAGAAATGTGAATAAGGACCAAAGTTTGTGTGTTTTTTTTTTTTTTTGTTTTATGCTTTTTCTTTCTTTTAATCGCTTAAGGATCGGCCACGCACGCACGCGGCGGTCACTTAAGGACCACGGGGCGTGGGGATCCTGGAATTCCATGACTTATATGTATGTCCTTGGTCCTTTAGGGACCGCACGTGTACGTCATGGGTCGTTAAGGGGTTAATACATGTGATGTGTGGTGAAGACAGGGTGCTGTGTTCAAAAAAAGTCATCATAATGAAAAATGTGAGCACAAAAGGTTATAATGGCGCTGAGGGATCCTAATATTGTTACTTAACCTGCCTATATTAATAGTGCAATATTAAACACCTCTTTATATATAAATGATACAGTTATGGCAAAAACGTGTGATGAGCCTTATAAAAGTACCATACAGTACCCAACATACATTATTATAATAATAATAGTATTTACTAGAAATGAGTAAATTGTCCACTGGGATATATTCTTTATACAGAGTCTTAGATATTATATCTTAAAATCAGACCTGGAATGGCATTAATTTCTGCACTATTTCCATTTTGAACTGACCTTTTTCGCATTGTGGCCAGATTGTGATCGGGATATTTCTCACTGCTACGGACGCGGGCCGTCCCATGCAGCTTTAAGACGGACTATCTCTGGTGAAGTTTATTGTGGCGATATTGTATCAATATATTTTATTGGAATAAAGAATTTTACAACATCCAGATCCATCCTATTTTGAATGGATACTAACGACCATATTTGAGTCCAAAAGTTACTTCTGATTGAAACATTGGTGTCTAATAAAGACGCCAGACGTAACCGGATTCAAAAGCAGCTTGGAAAGACAAAACGAATGAGCTCCACGATCCATACTACACGGAAAGAGAAACGAGGAACTGAAAGATCCCACAAGTATCTCAGGAGATCCTGTGCTGTGGAGCAGAGCCAGACATCTTTAGCTGAGACGTAAGTCTACTATTTTTATACTCTACTAGTTGAAGAGCCCGTTACACGGGCCACAGTTCCACTGCCAGCCAGTCGTGAGGCAGTCATGCGCAGTAGAGACTGCCCGCGCCGCGACTGATACAGAGCGTCCAGCTCTGTATCAGCTGCGGCACGGGCAATCTCTACTGCACATGACTGCAGCATGCGCAGCAGTGTCTACTGCTCATGACTGCATCGTTACACACGTTTTAGTGAATTATTATATAGGATATTTATCTGCATATTTACTAAGAGACTGCTGTTCTCTTTTAATTGCATGACTCGTTTGGGATTTGACCAACAAATAAGGAACATAGTAGAAAAAGAGATGCAAAGAAAAGACTTTTGAATCTGATACAAGAACTAAGTGAAGTTACTATTCCTACATTTTTTATTGCTACACAAGCCTGATTTTAAGATATAATATCTAAGACTCTGTATAAAGAATATATCCCAGTGGACAATTTACTCATTTCTTGTAAATACTATTATTATTATAATAATGTATGTTGGGTACTGTATGATACTTTTATAAGGCTCATCACACGTTTTTGCCATAACTATATCATTTATATATAAAGAGGTGTTTAATATTGCACTATTAATATAGGCAGGTTAAGTAACAATATATTAGGATCCCTCAGCGCCATTATAACCTTTTGTGCTCAATTTTATCGTGTCCGTGATAGCGGATCAACTAGTGGCTGCACGAGGGACCCTTTTACCTTTTTATTTGGGTGTGTATAGATAATAGAGCGCTGAAGAACTACTTCTTTTATGATGAAAAATGTGTTGGATCGTGAGTTGGTGGTAAAAGGAGGACAGTATTTTCAAATGTAAATCCATCGCACTTGAAAATGTGTCATAAACAATTTAAGGCGAACTCTCACCTCTAGTAAACCGCTTCTTAAATAAATCTTCCATGATAATACAGTTTGAATCCAAATTTAAAAAACAAAAAAAACAAACAAAAACAAAACAAAACAGTATTTTCGGAGATTTTGCTTTTTAATTCTGTCCCGTGACGTCATTTCAGGACAGGTACCACTATACAGCTCTGTACTTTAGCCTGTCAATATTCATCTGTTTCCCTCCCCAGCTGTTCCCAGTTATCGTCTCCTCCTCTGATGGAGGAATCCATCGTGTGAGTCGGAGCCCTCTCTTGCCAATGAGAGCGATTCGACTCACATGCTTGATTCCTCCATCAGAGGAGGATGAGGTAATGGGGAACAGCTGGGGAGGGGTAGAGACAAATATTGACAGGTTGAGGTACAGAGCTGTAATGGTACCTGTCCTGAACTGACATCACAGGACAGAATTAAAAAGCTAAAATCTCAGAAAATACTGCATTTTTTTTTATTTTTCTTTTTTTAAATCCGGATTCAGTATGTATTATCATGGAAGATTTATTTAAGAAGCGGTTTACTAGAGGTGAGAGTTCCCCTTTAAAGATCATGGTAACATGAGCTTGATGAATATTACTCTTAAAGGGATAGTAACTATGATGCATCTTGTAGCCCTTAAAAACACAAATTAAATGACCCCAGTGGCATCTCAAATCTTTATGGTTTGTTAGATATCTGCTTTCAAAGTTTCCCCTCCCCTGACGTCAGTGCTGTAGCTGACTGCAGGGGATCCTGTCCCTGAACAATCGGCGACTCTACAGCAGAGCCATGATTATGTTATTGCAAAATAAATTTTTCACTGAAAAGGTCTTCTACGTGTGCTTGCAAACCAAGCGCCCGTAGAAGACCGTTCCATTGAAGGGTTTCTTTTTCTATAACGTGATCCCGGCTCTGCTGAAGAGCCTCAGCTGGTCCCGGGACCATATTCCCCTGCAGTCAGCTAGATCGCTGACGTCAGAGGAGGGGGAACTTTGAAAGCGGATATCTCTAAAACTATAAAGGTTTGAGAGATGCAGCTGGGGTCATTGAATTTTTTTAAGGGCTACAATAGGCATTAAAGTTAAATTTAAGTATTACTATCCCTTTAAAAACTCCCATGTTAAAGTGATAGTAATGTCTGTTTTTAGCAAAGTGTTGTATTGTAGATATTAAAAAAAATAAGTTAATTGATGTTATTCTGGTCTTTCAGAATAAGAGAGAGAGAAGTTTTCTCTGTTGTCCAATACAGACTACTGGTAACTTTGGGTAGGCAAACCACCCCTTTAAGTAGGCAGGAACAATTCTAGAAGTGAATGCAGGGGTGGAGCCTACCTTCAATCCTTGGCTGCAGCTAGCCAACCAGGTCCAGTAAGATTTGTTCCTTGGTGAAGACACAGGCAAGAGAACAGTTCTTCTATAAGTTTTAGGTAATTTTTATTTTTCTGTTAGAAATGGAATACCACCATTAGGCGGATTACCATAACTGACAATGCCTTTAGATGTGGCTAGCTCAGTATCCAGGTGCTTTTGTGGACCTTAAGCCCTGGGGGAAAAAATCTTGGGTTCAAGTTCTTTCCTCAGGAGTCACCCACTGAGGCTTCTTAATACATGGTGATCTGAAGACAGAAGATCTGCAGGAAAGGTGAGCAACCCTTTGAGTGCTGAAGGTCCACATGTTCAGTTCCCCTCCACACAGAGTTTTTCCTTTGGAGTTCCTATTGCACACTCCTGCACCCATTGGGTGTATCTGTATGTCTGTCTGGTGTTTTGGAGCAAGTTTCTGTGGTAATTTAACCCTTTGGCTGCTGGATTAGCATTTTTTTTTTGGCACTTTCCCTACTGGGTTCTGTGTTTATGGGGTCTAGTGGCATGTTTTAGTAATGTTGCTGCTCATTTACTTCTGAGTTACAACCTTGCAAAATTTGTGTTCGGCGTGCTTTTACCACATTGACGCCATTGCTCCATTCACTTCTATGGGACTGTAAAGTGTGGGACATATCTCTGCAACCGCTCATCGTAGCGACTTCAGAGATGGCTCTTTTTAATTGTCTGCCCTTGCTCTGTTATCCAGTGGTGTGTGTTGGGGGGCTCAGGGGGCTTCGGGCACTGTTTGGGTACTTTTTCTGGGAAAACTACATTTCCCATGAGCACTTGCATCGCGCGCTAGTTTCTGCTGAGGGCCTGATCAGGGCCATTTTAAACCCCCTAAACATTCCCTTGGTTCAAGAGGTTTCTCCAGATTCCTCTGATGTATTTCAGGAGCCTAAGAAGCCCCATACTTGTTTTCCACCTAACCCCACTCTTGACAGCCTAGTGTCTGATGAGTGGAAGTCTCCGCACAGGAAACCTCCTGTCTCCAAAAAATTTGCCAAGCTTTACCCATTTTCTGATGCAGCGCTTGCTCAGTGGGTTCATCCCCCCCAAAGGTGGATGCACCTGTTTTTAGGCTTTCTAAGTCCACTGCCTTGCCAGTTGCTGATGCTTCCGCTCTTAAAGACTGGACTGACAAAAAACTTGAGACCTCCCTCAAGTCCATTTTTGCCACTGCTGGTACTTCCCCACGCCCAGCATTTGCTGCGGCCTGGGTAAATAGGGCCATTGCTGTTTGGACTGAACAGCTCACACTTGCTGTCCATCAGGGAGCTCCTACTCCTGATATGTTGCTGCTACTTGCCAACATTTCTGAAGCCCAGCACTATGTATCTGCTTCCTTGTTTGATGCCGTTTGGTGGCTAGGGTTTCCACCATGTCTGTGGTTGCCAGATGGGCTCTTTGGCTCAAGATCTGGTCTGCTGACACTGCTTCTAAGAAAGCATTGCTCTTGTTGCCCTTTCAGGGCACTTCTCTGTTTTGGCCAGGACTTAAGGATCTGATTAGTGAGGCCACAGGAGGCAAGAGTACCCTTCTGCCTGTGGGCTCTAGGAAGAAGACGCCTATTAAATGTAATCAGCTTTTTCGTTCCTTCCAGACTGAGACATGCCCGGAGAACCAGATGGTTCCCTCGCTCCATGTTCCTCTTCCAAGCCCAAACAACAATGGAAGCCCAAGCCCTCCACCAAGCCTAAGGCTTCCAAGCCTTCTTCGGCATGACTCGCCGAACCCAGGTCCCCACTTGGCTTTGGGTGGACATCTGCGTCACTATCACCGCGTCTGGGAGGACTCCGTGGTGGACCCGTGGGTTTTGCAGGTGGTAGCGGAAGGGTACAGGATCTCTTTCGCCTCTCTTCCTCCCTTCAGGTTTTTCCCCTTCTCATACGCCTCAGGGTGTAGGGAAATGCCATCTGTTTGGCCCTATCCAGGTTCTTCTGGACAAGGATGTTCTGTAACCGGTTCCTGTTCAGGACCACAGTTTGGGGTTTTACTCAAACCTATTTGTGGTTTACAAGAAGGTTGGCTGCTGTCATCCGATTTTGGACCTGAAGGATCTAAATTCCTTTGTGATCAAGTCCCTAAGGTCAGTGATTGCTGCCATGTCCCCCGGGGAATTCCTTGCTTTTCTGGATCTCCAGGACTCATATCTGCACATCACCATTCATCCAGAGAGCTGGCAGTATCTCAGATTTGCCTGTGACCAAGGGCATTTTCAGTTTTCTGCTATTCCCTTTGGTCTGAATACAGCTCTTCAAGTCTTCAATCATGTCCTGGGAGCCTTAGTGTCCGTCCTCCATCGGAACGGCATCAGAGTCACTCCATACATGGATGAACTATTTCTGAAGGCTCCTTCTTCTGAACTTCTTCATCAGCAAGTTAAAGACTGCATTCATGCACTCACCCATCACGGGTGGATCCTAAACATGGACAAGCTGGATCTTGTCCCATCCCAGCATCTGGTCTTCCTGGGCCTTCTCTTCGACACTCGGCAGAGCATGGTGTTTCTCACGGACGAGGTGGCTCACCAGATCACCCACAGGGTTTCCGCTGTTCTGGCTCATGATCCAATTCCAGCCAAGAAGTTGACCTCTCTAGTGGGGAAGTACATTTCCACCATAGAAGCAGTCTCGTTTGCCATGGCTCACACCAGGGAACTCCAGAGGTTTGTGATCTAGGTGTGCAGGGGTCAGCAAGACCTCCTGAAGTTATCAGTATCCCTCCCTCTTCATGTGGAACGGAGTCTGTCGTAGTGGCTCAACCTCTCCAATCTGCTGATGTTGCAAAGGGTTATATGGAACCTGAGACTGGAGCGCTGTCCAGTCATTCTGATTGCTCCGTATTGGCTTCGGTAGGCTTGGTTTCTGGAGCTTCTGGATCTATCAGTGGCTCCCTTGCCTTCCTTCCCTCTTCTGGGCAACTCAATGGTTGGACATCACAAAGTTACCAGTAACCTGTATTGGACGACAGAGAAAAGAGGATTTTAGTCTTACCTGTTAAATCCTTTTCTCTTAGTCCATACAGGTTACTGGTCTCCCACCCTGTCAAGGGACCATGCTTGGCTCTCCTGTGTCAGACTGTGGGGGGTCCTTTGGATTCATGCTCACAGGAGTCTTTTTTTCCCTTCTTACTATCTAGTCAATAGTTAGTGTGTCAAATTTTATTGGAGCCGATTGGCTAGCTGTAACCAAGGAGGGAAGGTAGGCTCCACCCCTGCATTCACTTCTAGAATTGTTACTGCCTACTTAAAGCGGCAGTTTGCCTACCCAAAGTTACCAGTAACCTGTATGGACTAAGAGAAAAGGATTTAACAGGTAAGACTAAAATCCTCTTTTAAACTCCTCCCGCCCTTTTCACAGACGTCCGCCTCTACCTGACACCGTGAGATACTGGTCCCGGAACTGGCTTGCAGCTCTTCAGCAGAGCCGAAATAGCGCTATGTAAAACAAAATACTTAATTGGAACGGTCTACAAAGTGTGCTTGCATACCAGGCACACTTTGTAGATGGTTCAAATTAAGTACTTTGTTTTAAAAAGTGCTATATTGGCTCTGCTGCAGAGCCACCTCGAGTCGCACGACTCAAATCTCATGTTGAGAGCTTGACAGCTGACATTTGTGAAAGGGGAGGAAGGGGGGAAGTTTATAATCCTATATCTCTCACACTATACAAGTTTGAGAGACCAGACTAACATCAATTAACTTACTTTTTTAGTATCTACAATATAACACTTTGATAAAAACAGACATTACTATCACTTTATGTCTTTGAGTTTGTCTTTAGTACTTTAATTTGTCTTTTCCAAGTTTAGACCATTTTAATTTTGATTGGGGAAACAAATTACGTTAATCGGGCAAAGAAAATTATGGCTACCTAAAAGATGTTTTTTTTTCCTGAAAATACCTTACAATATGAATGTGGGTAAACCACTCCCACTTTGGAGATTGCTTTTTCCCTGTGACAGAGATGGCAGAATTGGATGCAAAACATGACAGTAATATATCTGGGAATTGATGGACCAAGGCGTCAGAACTTTTTTAATTCTGATTACAGACAAATTAAGTTACCACAGCTTTTTGAACATCTTGCCCTTAATGATGGATTTAGCGGTAACAATTGAGAAGATTGCTGGTTGTGTTTTTTTGGCAGCTGCTGTTAAGATAACTTTGAACTATTTTTAAAATCTATCATTATCTTGGCAAGGGAAGAAGATATGCCGAACAAGCTTTCACAGAGCAACATATAGGTTTCCCTATTTTTTAATCTAATAATTAAGTGGCAGTGAGATGGGATTTAATTCCAGAAGATCAATTAGGGACTTCCTTCATGAACTGATAATAAATCAGTCTAAACTCTGCAGGACGTTTCCCTTTTCAGCGGTATTAGCCTAGATAATTGTATGCCAAAAAAGTTTGCACTTTCATAAATGTAAAAATGGAAATATCTTCTTCTTAATGAATTCAGTTTTTGATTAGCACTTGCAAATTGGAATAGTGGTGGGGAAAAATAAAGGAATGATAACCATTTATTTTGAATTCACATATTCTGCAAGTCTATATTATGTATAGTCAAATTTTTTGTACTTTTTATTCATTTTTTTCTTCTTCATATATTTTTCTACACGTTTATGTCTGACATTGAGCTGTCTGGATCTGTTTCCAGAGATTTCTGTAAGGCACTGTGATAGGTATAGTGAAGTGGATACAATTTAAAGGAATAGTAATGTCAGAAAAAAGTATTAGCGATATGGTAGATACAATTAAAAGAGAGTACTTGCACTTATTCGTATCTTTCAAACGGTTATGGTTTGAGAGATATAGGAAAATAAAGTTCTCTGGTCCCTCCCCTTTCTGCTTGACGAGCTGTAAAGCTGTCAGAAGCAGATTCTGGTCGCTTGACCAGATGTGGCTCTTCAGCAGCACCAATATAGCAATATCTAAAGATAAATACTTCATTTAGAATGCTCTACAAAGTGTGCCTGGTTTGCAAGCACACTTTGTAGACCGTTCCAATGAAATATTTATTTCTAAATAGCGTGATTTCAGCTCTGCTGAAGAGCCTCTGTCTGGTCAAATGACTGGAATCTGCAGCTGTCAGCTAGATGGCAGACTTGAGTGAAACAGCCAGAAAAAGGTAACATTAGCAAGTTATATCTCTCAGACCATAAATGTTTGAGAGATAAGACTTACATTGATGTTAATCTTTTTTTAATGTCTACAATATTAAATCAACTTAAAATTAACCATTACTAACCCTTTAACCAAGATGACACACCGCATACAGAGCACATTGTATACATGTCCTTCTTTAATGGTTGACTGACGAGAGCTCTCTGTAAACAAGAGATCCAGGGAGCTCACTGTCAGGGACATGTAGGGGAAAAGAAAAAGAAAAAAAGAACTCTTTGAGTGCCAGAGGGGTGAGCAGATGGAAAAAATGAATAAATATTACAGACAATTATGTTTTACTTTATGCTCTTGCAGAACGTGTAAAATGAAAATAAATGGCTTTTATGAGTGCAGTTTTTGATTAGCACTTGCAATCTGGGATATCAGTAGGAAAAAAGAAACTGTTTTACTGGTGTGTGTAATGAGACATGGGGCAATAGCTGTTTGAGGGCATGAGGGTTGTCCAACAAATTGTGAAGTAAATTATTTTCTTAGTTTTTAGAAGGGTTTCAAGCATTTCTTTTCATACTCAATACCATTTCCTATCATATAATTTCAGCCAAATAAAATGCTCCTGTTGAGGCAATAGTTTACACGGAATATGCATTTCCGTAAGCGAACTGCTGGCCGTTCCAGTGCACTTGAAGCCACAATATAACACAGTCTTCCTGGCTTAGACCAGACAAAGAATTGCAGGAAAAGGCGTTTTCAGAGACCTCTCTTGATAGTCCAGTATGACTTGTACCCCTGTTGACAAAATCTAAGTCATCTGTGTAAACATAGACATTTATAGCTGTATAAACAAAGTAAAAGCGGACAAATCCTGTAGGAAACTAATCTGCTTTTACTTATTGTGGACAAATAACTATTGCCCGTATTCCCAGTGATTTAGAACAGACTTTTAAAACAAACGTGGGCAAAATTCAACCCTGATCTGAGGGGCAATTTAATCCAGCCCTGGCAGGCTACCATACAAAAGAGCTGGTATACTGAAAAGAGATCACTTCTGACTATCTTTGCAGAGGAAGAATGATGAATCTTATGATATACTACAGCACTGATACAATGTGTCATTCTGCCAGTGCAGAGAAAGACAGAATTGATACATTGTCTGTGCAGCTGTGTGTGTGTATGTATCTATAGATATCCTATATCAGTGGTTCTCAATCTTTTTTTGTTCGGGGCACCCCTAACAAATAATCTAGAACATTTGGGGCACCCCTGCCATGTTTAATGTACTTTATCAAGGGCATAAGAGGGGTACAATACATAAATATACTGTTATTATTAGGTCTTTTAATCATAATAACAAAATTAAACATATTGTGCATAACGATTTCTATAAATCTTTATTTAAAAATCCATTTTTATTAGTCTTCATAGAAAACATGGGGCACTCAAAGTTGATGTCCGTGGCACACCAAAGTACCACGGCACCCTGGTTGAGAATCACTGTCCTATATAATAATTTGCTAAAACGTGTGTAACAACGCAGTCATGCGCGGTAGAGACTGCCTGCGCCGCGGCTGGCATCCAGCTCTGTATCAGCGGCGTGGGCAGTCTCAACTGCGCATAACTGCCCCGCGACCGACTGGCAGCGGCACGGGCTCTTCAACAAGTGTGTATATGTGTGTATATATATATATAATATAATATGTCTGTGTGAGATCTGTGATGTGGTTGTGTGTGTGTTTGTGTGTATGTGAGATATTTGTGTGTGATGTGAAATGGCAATGTGTGGGAGATGTGTGTCAAGTGTGTGTGAGAGATATATTGAGATATATGTGTATATGATTTATAAATATGTGTGTCTGTGTGTGTATTATATGTGTGTGCGTGCTTCTTGCTAATGTTGTTCAATCGTCTGAATACGTTTTGAACAGAGATGTGACCCTCAGGCCAAACGTAATTACCCACCAGTGGAGTAAAAGCTCTGTTTCAATGGGAACTATATTGCCTAATAATAAATGGCTTTTAGTTTATCAGAAGGACTTATCTACTTATGTCTCCTTCATACAGCAGTGGGGTATGTCTGTTTTATTTGTATTTGATTGGATGGTTGGGGATGATGGGAACTGTAGTCCCCAGCAGCTGGAGTGCCATTGGTTTATTGCATCTTCTGTCACAAGCAGGACTCTTATTACCCCTTGTTTTGATCAGGTTCTGTATTTCACTGTCTATCCATCTCTGCCCTGTTTTGGACACCTCTGTGGAATATGTTGGTGCACAGTAAATACAGGTTTAACATTCAGAGGGTTAACATTTTAGAAATCCATTAAAGTCACAATATAAATTCATCTTGCATTTCTCTGTACCTTCATTAAGTCTAGCGAATAAGTGATGCCCACCAGATCTAGAGCCCCTGAGTATAATTGACGAATTTAAGGTATTAGTCAGCCAGTCTGACACTTGTACAGCAATTCACTCCTGTAACGCACTGTGGTCATTAGCAGGGTCTTTACACTGGTCAGCATTTCCCTGCTGTTGGGAAGCGTCACTGCTGATCCTGGCCGATCTTCTCCTCTGAGTCATTACAGTTCAGTAGCGCAGTAGTTCACAGATGCCAAAATGTTTTCCTTTGGGCTTCTTATTGGTAATAAAGAACCTCTTGCTCTCCATATTTGTTTTAAAGTGATAGTAACCCTTTATTTTGACATTACATATTATGTTCTTGCAGAATGTTAAGTCCACTTTTCTATGCTTTTTTTGTTGTTGTTCACCTATTTTTTTATATATATCTTTATGTCCCTGACCTTATTCTCCAGGGATCAATTTTTCCAGATTTCTTTTTTGTCCGTCAGTCTTCAAAGAAGGACAATGATACAATGTAATACTATCTGTGTAGCACTCTGTCTGCACTGTATGCTCTCTTTTTTTACATTGAATTGCTATCTCTGCTATGCAATGCATTGGGCAGAGCTTAAAATTTGAAGTCCTTTGCTACTAGCCACACCTGAAAAGTTACTCGCCACTGCAAGCCATAACATACCAACCAGGGCTGAATTTCTACTCGCCAGGGCTACATTTTCACTTGCCATTGGCTAGTGGCGAGTGGAAATTTTGACCCCTGGCATTGGGTATCCCTCTGGCATGCAGAGGGGTAAATAAATCAGTCAGTGGGAGTTTTCCTTTTCCAGTTTTAGCTATTTGAACACTCTCCAGAAGAGTAATTGTGTAGCTAACCAACTGCATCAGAGGGAACATGATGTAATGGTTTTTTTTCAGAATTTGATTTTATTTTTTTAATTTTTCAGTATAAAGAAAATTGTTGAGAATTCATGACTGCTTCAAGTTATATGACAAGCCTGGAAAATGAATATATTTCTCAGCTCACTCAAGTGAAATAGAAAGACTTTTAACAATTTCAATGCTAAAGAGGTCTACTTCTTATAGTGAAACCCCCATTTAATGCACAGTTATCACATGGATAATGTGCTATGCACAAATCCCCTCTGTTTTGTAATCATAATTAAAAGGTTCTTACATCATGGTCCATCATTTCAGATGCTGCTTGTCATTTTTTTGCATACAATTCCCCCATCTCCATCAAAGGGAAAAGTGGGCATGGTTTCATTCACCGTCATATTGTAAGATATTTTCAGAAAAAAAAATAAAATGGTCTAAGCTTGGAGAAGACAAATTAAAGTGCTCTTAGCCTGAGTGAGAAGCAGTAGTATAGAGTTAACCAGTACAACAAAAAGTATTTGAAAATTTTTCATTTTAAGACAAAAAATGTTTTTGTTTCAAAATCTTTGTTTCAAAGACAAAATCAAAGACCGTCTTTAACCCCTTAAGGACCATCCGCGCACGCACATGGCCGTCACTTAAGGACCAGGGACTTTTTTTTTTAGCTAATCCGATTCCATACTCCCCGAACGGTGTGCAGCCGCACGGGGAGCGTGGAATTCCATGACGGTCCAGGACCGTCATGGGTCCTTAAGGGTGTAACAACCCATGACGGTCCAGGACTTTCATGGGTCCTTAAGGGGTTAAGGACAATATTCATCAAGATCTTTTTTGCTATCCTTTTTAATTCTTTATGACACAATTTCAAACCTGACGGATTTACTTCTGAAATATTGTCTTTCTTTTACCACCAACTCATGATCCGACAATTTTTTTCATTAATGCAACAATGCGTTGCGTATCCCTCTGGTACTCAATGGGTTAATATCGCGCCCATAGACTCTAGTGAAGGGCTTACATGCCTAGGATTAGCATTCTATGCAGCCCATTAATTTTGTGGCTTCCAGCTATAGACTTTCTTGCTGAATGAGTTTCAGCCTCCTACCATCCAGTGGTTTTAGTTGTAACCCCCCTCCCATCATGATGGCTGAGCATTTTAAATACAGCTCATAGGGTTCTATGTTTCTGTAACACATTAGAAGCAAAATCACAGTTTACAAAAAATTTAAAATAAGTTAATATCTAGAATTCACTTTGTGTAGTTCTGTGTTTTCGGTTATCCTCAGTTTTATTAAGGATGATGAGAATTATAATTTCAACAAGAGCTAGGGGGCTGCTGTTTACCCACACTGGGCTAGGCCCTGTTATCTTTCTGTACAAGCACCTCCCAGCATTGTGCTTCTGCTGTTAGATTTGCTGGAATTTGTTATGGCTGTATACACAGAGAGCACCAAATTCTGGAGTAAAATGCACTATAGGAGATAAATAAAAATTCACTTGGATTTTAACCCCTGGACCGTCATGGGTTGTTATACCCTTAAGGACCCTTGGGATGGCAGCAAGGCAGCATGCCGCTCTGCCGTCCCATAATGCATTGGAGAAGAAAAAGAAAGAAAGCTCTGTGGTCCTTAACGTTTGCCCACGTGCCAGATTTGGAGGTCATTAAGGGGTTAAAGGGAAGTTTAAGCTCTTGAATGCTAGAGAGGTATTCAGTGCATTGTGAAGCAATGCATTGGAGACCTAGCATTCGAGTGGTTAAAATCGTAATTTAAATCTGTGAGATTTTGGGGAATTTTTAGTGGTCCCCTTTGATTCCAACAGTTCGTCCCAGAATTGTCTTTCATTTTCTCTCTGAATATGGACCTTAGTTGCAAGAGGTCTGTAAACCTCTTTAGAGAAAAACACGTAAAAAGCAAAACATAAACCTTTGTAGACGAAACCAACTGCAGCATAGGGGGGGGAACGACAAATATTACATTGATTTACTTGCATCTTTTACTTGTGTTCTCCAGTACATTGCAAACAATTAGTTGGAGACCTCTTTAACAATCAAGGGATTAAATGGCCATTTAAATCAATGCTCATTTTCATAAATGTTTATTTGTTCCCTGTAATGCAATTGGTCCAAAATTGCTCTTCTATTTAATTCTGTACACAGCTGAAAAATAGACCTTATAGCAGCGTTTCTCAAACAAGATGACGAGGTAATTTTGGTGTGCTCAGACATCCACACCCTTATCCTATATAATAATTCGCTAAAACGTGTGTAACGACGCGGTCATGCGCAGTAGAGACTGCCGCGCAGAGGCTGATACCTTCAGAGCGTCCAGCTCTGTATCAGCCGCGGTGTGGGCAGTCTCTACTGTGCATAACTGCCCCTCGACCAGCTGGCAATGGCACCGTGGCCCGTGTAACGGGCTCTTCAACTAGTTATCTATAAAAGACTTGAGGGCGATATGTTCAAAAACTCATCATAATGAAAAAATTGTTGGATAATGAGTTGGTAGTAAAAGAAGGACAATATTTTCAGAAGTAAATCTGTCACATTTGAAAATATGTCTAAAGAATTAAAAATAACAATAAGAAAATCTTGATGAACATTGCCTTTAAAAAATTCTGATGTTAACAATGTCTTTGATTTTGACTTTGAAATGAAAATTTTCAAAGAAAAAGACATTTTTGTCATTGAAACGACAAATTGCTTGTAACTCCTGCTAACAGTGCTTTAATTTGTCTTCTCCAAGTTTAGACCATTTTTATTTTGCCAGGAAAAAATGACATTAATCAGACAAAAAAGTGACGTTGAAATTAATATTTTTTTCTGAAAATACCTTACAATATGATGGTAGATTAAACCACGCCCACTTTTAAGATGGCTTTTCCCTTTGATGGAGAAGGCGGAATTGGATACAAAAAATTACGGAAACATGTCTGAGAATTGACGGACCATGGAGTAGGAACTTTTTTATTCTGATTACAGAGAATTTCAGTTACCGACTGTGACCGAATGGTTGTCACCCAGAGAATGAAATGTGTCTGTTTTCAGTGACCGCCATTGTCTTAACATGTGTTCCCATTCTTGAAACATTAATGTCCCCTGTGTGTGCATGCATTAGAGAGTGTTGGCCATTTACCAGCATTGAATGGGTTGGTTAGTGTGTATGATGTACAGAGGGATGGTGCCATCCAGTCTAGCTGACCACAGAGATTGTGTTATGAGATAGCCAGTGTTGGTCAGGTAGAGGGGGTAGGGCAAGTCTGTGTGTGGAATGTGTGTATCTTCCCCCTCACATCAGGCTAAGCAGAAAGAGACCTGGTAGATGGTACCTGTGACATCAGATCCTGTAGGGGGTGGGTAGAAAAAAGCCTAAGAGGAGAGAGAGAAGAGTGAGAGACGAGAGGGTTGAAAAAAATGTAGGAAGAGGAGAGGAGGCCTCTCCATAATGGTGGGAGGCCTAGGGTCCATGGGCATTCCAAAGGATTACTGGAGAAACTGGGACTGGTGAGTACCCTCACCGGAAGAGTTAGAGTGAGTGGACACTGTAGTGGCCAGGTGCCCTTTTCAGTTGTGGTGGCTTCAGCCACAGAAAGTACCCTGATGTTCCCACCACAAGGATTGTGGCCAGGAAGCTAAACTAAGATGGCTTTGGCCCAAGACTAAAGAAAGTGGCAGGGGGTCATCTCTTAGGATGCCTTTCTCAACTCCTCTGTCAGGACTAAAAGATACAAGGAACCTCCATGTAATCCAGCGCATGTGTAGTGGGCAGGGTGCTCACTCTTGCCTCTAGTGGGACTATGTGTAAGCTCCAGCATTAAGCTAAAATGGACTGAGTATTATTTGTAACCCCTGGCAATCTGTGCAACTTTGCTGACACACCAAGAAGAGAACAGCTATTGTTTAGTTTTTATGCTTTATCCCGCTTTTGTTTGCCTGTAATTGTTGTCCTATGTTTTTGTGCAGTGACCTCTCTAATAAATGCAATTTATTATCTTTTTGTCTGGCTGGATAAATCGCTTAACCCTCGGTCTACCAATCAGTAAGCCCTGTACCCCCATCACACCCCCACTTTCTGAACATCTCGTCCTTAGACAAAAATGTGAATGTTGAGTTGCAACCGTATGCAAATTGTTGTATACAATATATTTATTTTAGTGTTTCTGACTGTGAGAGACAAAAATAACAATATATTTGTATGTATTTTAAACCTTCATAGCACTCGAGACAAATGACATGAAAATGTTATGGGGTTTCTCAAAATAATAGCAGACTACGTGTTAGGGGTGCTTTAGGCAAAGTAAAAGAAAAATGTAAAATACTGCCATGAACTGTGGATCCTGTGCCCATTGCCTATGTTTTGTTGTAGTTCCTCTAAATTATTCATTGACACAATAATAATTAGAAGGCCATAAAGCGCAGTTGTGAATATGGATTCATGCACAGCAGGAGACAAACATATTACAATGCTGCAGATCTATTATTAGTTGGGACTTGTTTCAAGGTGGGAAGAATATTGTGTGTGTGGTACAGAACAGCTATAAAGCAGTGTTCGTTCTACAGTATAAAGATGCCATGCTGGGAACCCATTTAATCCTTTGCGTGCCAGAATGGTATTAAGTTGGATAATTATCCGGCACTGAAAGGTTTAAATGACTTCACTGTGTGTTTTTAAATGTTCAGTAGCTACTGTATTGGGGAAAACTGGAGCAATGCTGGAACAAGAAAACGGTGCAATAGGGAATAAGTGAACTCTCCTATTTTGTCCTTTAATTAGAATATGTACTACTAGTTGAAGAGCCGCGGTGCAGTCATATGCAGTAGAGACTGCCCGCGCCACGGCTGATATGGAGAGGGGCGCTGCGAATTCAGACCGGTCAGAGTTCAAAGCTCCACTCTGTTATCAGCCGCGGCGAGGGCAGTCTGTAGTGCGCATGACTGCAGCGTGCGCAGCCTTCTCTACTGCGCATAACAGCTTCTGACAAACACACATTTAGCAAATTATTATATAGGATTTTAACCATTCACCCTTTGTTGCTGATTTGGCCAATACAAGACAATTCAGTAACAGAGGAGTTGATATGTGTAGGATTAGGGGGGGAGGATAGGGTAGGGTGTCTCCGCCTTTGTTGGTACAACTGGAACACGTTATTATTATTAAATCCAGCAATGCAGGGGTTTTACTCGGGGAACATGTACGTGTGGTATTTTTGTGTGTGTGTGTGTGTGTGTGTCTACTGAATGACCTGGGAGGACAAGAGCCTGATCTAGGGGTCTATGTTCCACCTGCTTCCCATGCACTTGATTCACTAAAGCAGAGCTCATGCCCCTACAGAGGGGAAGTGAAGTCAACCTCGATCAGGAAATCCACCTATGTACGAAGCATCCACTACCCTTGGTAATCTCAATCTTTTAACCCTTTGGATGCCAGAGGGGTACTCAACGCATTTGCAATGCATTGCTACCCCTCTGGCACTCAAAGGGTTAACAACCAGAGGGGTGTACGAAGCATTGCTTTGCAACATCTTGCTCACCCCTTTGGTTCTTAAAGGGTTAAGTAGGCTCACACAGTGTGGCTTCTTTGGTTTGAAAACACCTGCCAGGAACTGTCTTCTCTGCCTCCGTGGACAAGACATCCAGGACTTGATTGAATTAGTAAGGGAAGTGGGGGGTTATTGAGTTGCTTTAAATCAATAGCAACTTTATTTGTCCCCTATGATGTAGTTAGTTTGCCCAGAAATCGCTTAACTTGCTTTTGTACAAACTGAACTGAACAGAACTGATTGTAGATTTGCAACTTTTACTTATGTTGCTCTTTCTGCTACTTTGTATTGGTATTGCATGTAGAACAGTTATGATCGTTATCCATTGTCTAAGTTGGTGAACTGGCGAGAAGGTTTTTTTTTTTTTTTTTAAGTACTGCTTAACTGCATTAAACACGGTGGTACGCTGTCATGCTTGAATTGTCCGTGTATGGTCAGTGTACTGTGCTTCCCTTTCAAGTTGATTGCAGGGAGGGGAAACTTTCACTACAGTGGAGAGCGCCATCTTGACTGGATGCCAGCCATATGTAATGGACAGATGATCATGTGTGTCAGCCAGTGATTGGATCATTTATACACAGGCTTAATGAAGATTCATAAGACCTGCTTGAAAAATATGCACGTATCCTATAAGCTGCTTTGTAGGCCTTTGTTACTGGAGCCATCTCTAGTTAAAGAATGGTTGTTGAACTCTGGTGGGCTGCTGACTGACGCGGTCACACTTGGAAAAGCTCAGTGGTATGATATACAGCGGGACAGTCGACTATGTGAACGAAGCCCCAACCCTTTAAATGCCCCTTAAAGGGTTAAAAGAAGAACAACACTGAAATACTGAATACCTGCCAACAGTGCATTTTTAAGATTTCTGTCATATGAGCATGGTATTCTCTGTCTTTTACTCAAGTGGATTATGATGAAATGATTAAGCCACTTATGAATCCACATATTGTTATTTCAGAGTATCTTTAAATTTGCACTGTTGGGGATTGAGATTTGACTTTTAGAATCTATGATGTAGAGCAGATATGAGCAAAATGCAGGCTGAAACTGACAACTAACCAGTTTGATCTAGCCTCGTCAATAGAAAATGTGTTTCCTTTTGAAAATAGCCATCAAGATGACTGCTGGTTGCTGTGGGATAGAAAGAGCGGCAAAGCTATCATAAAATAGAAGGATCACAGAGTATGTGATCGTTCAGTACACGACATGAGAATCTCGTGCTGTCATGCAGTGCGAGATTCTCATGTTGCCATTATTATCATGTGGTTGCATGCTTTTTTGAGTGTGACCTTTTAAAAGGACACTGTCTGTACTCACCCTTACACAAAAATGATATAACAACTTTTAACCCTTTGAGTGCCAGTGTTGTACGCGTATGCATTGCATACCCCTCTGGCACTCAAATGGTTAAATGAAATTACGTTCTTCTTTGGCATTACCATTGTTTTGCTCATCCGGAAAAGCTGTCGAATATCAGAATCCAAATATGTGGTTAATGTGTAGTACATACAAGGGTTTGGAACAAGGCAACAATGATGCCATATTTCATTCACCTGTTTCCTCTACTGTGCCATCCCTTCCATTTCCCTGATGATTTTACAGCTTGAGCTGTGTGGCTGGTCACTGATGCACAGTGATTCAGCGAAACATGATTAACTGAAGGACATGTGGGCTACCACTGACTGGATTATTGTGCTGAACGTTATAATGTGCATGTGCATGATCTATATGGAGCTGCCATATACTGCCATACATCGTATCTCTGGCCACGGCATCACTGCTGCATTCTGCATTGAATGTAGTAAAGATGAAGCAGCTGTGTTGATCTGTGTCATGTGAGGCAATAGTTGCCTGTTAGAAGAGACCAGCTTGCAGGCTTGCTGTTTTTTTATTGGGGAGATTTAGCACAGAGTCAGAAACACTGCACAACTGTTGTCCATATTATCTAGGCCCAAGGCAAGCAAACCACTGACTTGAACACTGGAGAACTGCATGTCACAGACAATAATTGGTCATAATAAAATACAGTGTGTTTGATACCGGACAGCCATTGGTTGATTCACTCTACTTAGGTTATATATTTTGGGTCAAACCAACTGCACCATAGGGGAAAACAATTCCAAACCTTCCCATTGATTTAAACAGTTTTTTCCTAATACTTACATTGATTAAGATGCTTCTATTTATAAGTAGAAAGTATTACAAGTGTTTACAGTAAATTCATAAACAGCACTTCTAGTATATGACGTTGTGTCCAGACCAATGACAAATAGTGCACAGGCTGGAGGGACATTACAATACAATGCTATATTGCAGCTCAACACAATAATGAAAGATGTGTGTGTGTGTGTCTAGGAGATGTGCAGCTCACAGCTACTAGATTGTCTCTAACCTATCGGTTCTATCTCTTGAGAGAGAGCACTGCCAGTCCATCCTGTAAGTGTGAGTCAACTGGGCAATTGCATCTGCCTATCCCAGTCTATGCTCTGAATTGTGGCTATTATGAGTCAAGCACCCACACAGATGTAATTAATCAGACAACTGGGATTTCTCTGGGATTTTACTCTCTTGAAATCAACACTTTGGAGACCTCCCTAGCATTGAATGTGTTTAAAATCCCTAAACTTTTTAATCAGTGAGAATTTACAGAACTCTCCTTCAGTGCTGTTGGTTCTTTGAACATTGTCCTAAATCTGACCTTTGTTGCATCATCACCAAAGTAATACAGTGCAATGACTGTAAAATTCTTCAGTCAGCAGATGGGTACATTCTTGACACACCCAGTTCCCCTGAGCATATTTTAAAATGAGTTCTTCTTGTAACTGTTCACTTTGTTAGTATTGATGTGATAAACAATTTCTTGCCAATAAAAAATATCCATGAATAGAGCATAATCATAAGATGTTTGGTAGGAACACTTGCCTTCATTAGATTTGACCAAATAGCAATAATCTTATTACAAGCAAGCTAGTAAATACCAGTTGGGTATAAAAAAGGGATGTAGTTGCATATGCGTAATGGGAAATGTGAACCAGTTATTTTGCAAACCTACTTGAGATAGTAGTTTCTTGTCCTGAGGATGGCCCTCCAGGGAGCTGAAACATCAACATTAAATTTAATCTTTTTGCAGCTCTTAATGAGTGCTCATTTGTTGTGGCTATGTGTTCTCACACATCAACCAATATACATAGCTTTATGTAGCACCTAGGCATTTTGTTTTACATGGGACGACATTGGATCTACCTTTACGTCAACAGCCAGATAATACCCAGGATACACTTTAGATAAAAATCAATTTTTCACTGTCGTCCAATACAGGTCACTGGTACCATGGAATGGGATGTGTAGTCCCCTTTAATAGGCAGGAACAATTATGCAAATAATCTGCAAGGGGCGGAGCCTCCCCTCTTACTTAAGCCACCTTCTGGCCAGAGCCACTCATATTGATTTGTTCCTGGTGTGCTTGCACACCAGGCAGAGAACAGCTATGCTTCTTAGAGTTTTATTATTTTTTCTTCAAATATGGAATACCACCATTAGGAGGGTGACCATGGCTGTGAATGCCCTCACCCGAAGTGGCTAGTGCAGCTTCCAGGGATTTCTGTGGACCTATACTTGAAGAGGGGACAGCTTGTGTTAAGCAGCTCCCCTGTTGGGGAATTTACCTCTGGTTCTTTCCCTACCTATCATGGTCACCTGAAGACAGAAGTCAGCGAGAAAGGTGAGTCACCCATTGAGTGCTGAAGGTCCACTTGTCCCCACAGTGTCCCTTTGCTGGGCTTGTATTTGGGAGTTTGTAATTCACTCCAGCACTCATAGGGTGTTTTTATTGCATTACTAAAAAGTTTATGCAATTTCTGTGTTATTCTCTGAGTTTTGGAGCATTGGGTATTCATTTATTTATGATTCTCATGTGTTTCATGCTTGGTTGGGCACTTTTTAATGTTTTACTGAACTTTATTAAAAATTGTGTACTGCGCCTTTAAGCGCAGCGTTCCCGCTCAGACGCATGGCTCCTTTACTCTCTATGGGAAATCACAGTGTGGGACATATCTCTGAAACCGCTTGTCACAGCAACTTCAGAGAGGGCTCATTTTAATGCTAGGCTCCTGCTCTATCATCCGGTTGGTGTTTTATTAATATTGGGGGTTCAGGGGGGCTTCGGGCACTGTTTAGGTACTTGTATTGGAAAAGACTACATTTCCCATGAGCGCTTGCTTCGCGCCCGTTTTTGATTGGCAGCCATGACGGCAGCCATTTTATTGCACTTTTCCTATGCGAGTACACTACGCAGGGACCGAGCCTTCTCTCTCCTCAACAGATTAACCCTTCGCTGGCCAGATAAGTCCGTTTTTAGACATTTTTCTGGGGTGAAACTTTAATCTTTAATACCTTTCTGGGTGATAGTGTTCTTGGTGGGGTATATTGACGCTGTGAGCATGTCTACTTCACTGGAGCTGGGGGCTAGACCCAAGACTAAGGAGGATGGGGGGTCCGCTACCCCCATGGCGTTTTGCTCCTCTTGCCACATTGGGCTGGATAGCGATAATGTGGGGGATCTATGCCCTGTTTGTACTTGTCAAAATAGCAACCCTGGGCCTTCCAGCCATGCTATTGAGCCATCTTGGGTGAGGGAGTTCAAAGCTGCCACTAGGGATCTCAGATCCACGCTTCAACTCTTTCCCTCTCAGGTACAGGGGGCTCTCCAGGTTTGGCAGACCCCCTCTACTATCAGGACCTCCCTGCCTAAGCCACAGGGAGCTCCTGATATCTCTGATTCTTCTGAAGAAGAACTTTTACAGGATTCTGATGCTGAGGAACGTACTGTTATTGAATCTAACAGGTCCATTGGGGACCCCTATGAGTGTGACCCTGAAGTTTCGGCTGAGGGTCTGATCAGAGCGGTTCTAAATACGCTCAACCTTCCTCTGACTCAGGAATCCACTTATGATCCTACTGATGTTTTTCAGAAAAAGCCATCTAAACCAGTTGTTTGTTTTCCAACTAACCCTACTCTTGCCCGTCTGGTCTCTGAGGCATGGAGGAATCCAGATAGATCTTCCTCTGTCTCCAAAAAGTTTGCCAAGCTTTACCCTTTTCCTGAGGCGGAGTTGGCAAAATGGGTTCATCCTCCCAAAGTGGATGCTCCCGTGTCTAGACTATCCAAATCTACTGCTTTGGCTGTCTCAGATGCCTCTGCCTTGCAGGACTGGACGGATAAGAAATTAGAGCTCTCTCTTAAGTCTATTTTTGCTTCTATTGGCACTGCCATGCGCCCCACCTTTGCTGTGGCATGGGTTAATAGAGCTATTGCAGCCTGGACTGAACGACTGACTGAAGCGGTTCGCCAGGATGCGCCTGTGTCTGAACAGTTGCAGCTTCTTGCTAATATCACTGAAGCTCAGAACTATATTGCTGACGCTGCCTTTGATGCTGTGCGCATGATGGCGAGGGCCTCCACTTCTTCTGTGGTGGCCAGACGCGCTCTTTGGCTGAAAATTTGGTTTGCTGATACAGCCTCTAAGAAAGCTTTACTTTCTTTGCCCTTTCAGGGAAATTTGCTTTTTGGGTCTGAACTCAAAGAAATGATCAGTGAGGCTACTGGAGGTAAAAGTACTCTTCTACCCTCAGTCTTTAAGAAAAAGTTTCCAGCCAAACGCAATCGGTCCTTTCGTTCCTTTCAGACTGAGACACGTTCCTCGGCCCAAACGGGTCCTCCCACTACGCGCTCCTCCCCCAAGCCCAAACAGTCCTGGAAGCCCAAAGTTGCCCCCAAGGCCAAGACCTCCAAGACTGCTTCGGCATGACTCGCCGAACCCGGGTCCGCATCCGGCTGTAGGCGGTCGTCTCCGCATCTTTCGCCGGATTTGGGAGGAGTCAGTGGCGGACCCATGGGTTCTTCAGGTGGTGTCAGAGGGATACAGGATCCCTTTCTCTTCCCTTCCTCCTTTTCGGTTCCATTTTACTCGTCCTTCTCAGGAACCCACAAAACGGCGTCTGTTAGACGACGCTATTCAGGATCTCTTGGACAAAGAGGTTCTGGAGGCGGTTCCTCAGGGGGACACAGGTTCAGGATTTTTCTCCAACCTGTTTGTGGTAGCCAAAAGGGATGGAGGAGCCCGTCCTATCTTGGATCTCAAAGATCTCAATGCTTATGTGGTGACTTCCCACTTCCGCCAGGAATCCCTGCGTTCTGTGATTGCAGCAATGTCTCCAGGGGAGTTTCTTGCCTCCCTGGACCTTCAGGATGCTTATCTTCACATCCCTATTCATCCAGAGAGCAGGCGGTATCTCAGGATTGCCTGTCACAGGGGACACTTTCAGTTTGCAGCGCTCCCCTTTGGGCTGACTTCAGCCCCTCAGGTCTTCCAGAGGGTGTTGGGCTCATTGATAGCGGTGCTCCATCAGGATGGGATCAGAGTGACCCCCTACATGGACGATCTCCTTCTGAAGGCCTCCTCAGCGGAGCTTCTCCTTCAGCAATTACAGATGTGCATGCACACCCTGAACCGTCATGGCTGGATCCTGAATCTGGACAAGTCGGACTTGTTTCCATCTCAGAGGCTTCTGTTCCTGGGTCTCCTGTTCGACACTCGCCAATGCATGGTGTTTCTTCCAGAGGACGTGGCTCACCAGATAGCTGTCAGAGTGGCTGGACTTCTGGACCTGGACGTGATTCCAGTTCCGAAGTTGTCGTCCTTAGTGGGGAAGTTCATTTCCACAATCGAAGCAGTACCATTTGCCATGGCCCACTCCAGGGATCTTCAGAGATTCGCGATCCAGACGTGCGAGAATCATCCAGATCATCAACATCTGTCTGTTTCTCTTCCTCCTCATGTCGAGTCGAGTCTGCACTGGTGGTTAGATCTCTCTCATCTCCTGAAAGGGAAATCCTTTCTAGTTCCTCCTTGGACCACAGTCACTACGGATGCCAGCCTTCGGGGCTGGGGTGCAGTCTGGGGTCGCTTCAGTGCTCAGGGGAAATGGGGTCTGAAGGAATCCATGCTCTCCATCAATGTTCTGGAACTTCGAGCTGTCCGGCTGGCCCTGAGGCACTGGGAGTCTCAATTGACCGGTCTTCCAGTCAGAGTGGAGTCAGACAACGCCACGGCAGTGGCTTACATCAACAGGCAAGGCGGCACAAGAAGCGGTTCCGCCTGGTGGGAGGTCCAGGATATTTTGTCTTGGGCAGAAGATCACGTGCCTGTCATCTCTGCGGTTCATTTTCCAGGCGCGGACAACGTCATGGCAGACTTCCTCAGTCGTCATACCGTCGACAGCGGAGAATGGGCTCTGCACCCAGAGGTGTTTCACATGTTCACTCAACGGTGGGGAATGCCTGTGGTGGATCTGACGGCTGCCAGACACAACAGGAAGGTTCCGGTGTTTTGCTCCCGGCTGAGGGACTCCCTTGCGCTAGCAGTGGATGCCTTGTCGATCCCTTGGGACTTCTCCCTGGCTTACATCTTCCCTCCTCTTCCTCTATTGATCAGAGTCATTCAGAAGTTGAAGAGAGAACGTTGTCCTGTCTTCCTGATTGCTCCAAACTGGCCTCGCCAGTCCTGGTTTCCGGAATTGATGGCCATGTCTGTGAAGGATCCAATCCCACTTCCTGCCCGTCCGGACCTGCTTCTCCAGGAGTATCTGTGGAAAGAGGATGTTCTCTCTCTCCGTTTGATGGCATGGCGGTTGAATCCTCGATTCTAGCTAAGAAAGGCTTTTCTCCTTCTGTGGTATCGACGATGCTCAGTGCTCGTAAGCCTGTGTCTTCCAAGATCTATCATCGCATATGGTCAACTTTCGTGACATGGTGCTCTGACAAGAAGTTGCCTCTTGACTTCCATCTTCCCACTGTCCTGGCATTCTTGCAGGACGGTGTGGATAAGGGGCTCAGTCTGAGTTCCCTCAAAGTTCAGACTTCTGCCTTGTCTGTGTTTTTCCAGGAAAGGATTGCTATCCTTCCTGATGTGAAAGTTTTCTTCCAAGGTGTGACTCATGTTCGACCTGCCTTCAAGAGTCCTGCTCCCCAGTGGGACCTCAACTTGGTGCTGGGAGTTCTCCAGCGACCACCGTTTGAATCCTTGGCTTCCATTCCATTACGTCTCTTGACTTGGAAGATGGCCTTCCTTTTGGCTATTGTTTCAGTTCGCCGGGTAGCAGAGTTACAAGCTCTGTCTTGTAAACCTCCTTACCTGGTGTTCCACAAGGATAAGGCTGTGCTTCGCACTACCAAGGAATTCTTACCAAAGGTTGTGTCCGAATTTCACATCAATCAAGAGATTGTGGTTCCCTCTTTCTGCCCTAATCCTTCATCTGACAAGGAACGGGATCTCCATTTGTTGGATGTGGTGCGTTGCCTCAAGTTTTATGTTCATCGCACCGAGTCTCTCAGGAAGTCTGACGCTCTATTCGTCATTCCTGAGGGGCCTAGGGCAGGGAGACCGGCCTCCAAAGTTACCATTGCTTCTTGGATTAAGGCTACCATCCGTGAAGCCTATAAGTTGAGGAATAAGCATGTTCCCTTCCGGGTAACTGCCCATTCCACCAGATCTATTGGGGCCTCTTGGGCCTACAAGAATCAAGCTTCTGCTGATCAACTGTGCAGAGCGGCCACTTGGTCCTCTGTGCACACATTTTCTAAGCACTATCGAGTTGATGTACTGGCTTCGGCTGATGCCAGTTTTGGAAGGAAGGTCCTGGAGGCAGTCTTGCCTGTGTAGGTCTTCCGCTCTGTGATCCTTAGTGCTTCTTTACTGTTGAGCCCTGTTGGCTCTAGTTCCGTGTGCTGTGCTAGTTCAAGGTTTGTTTCCTTGGTTGGTGTCCGTTGACACTTACAGTTTGGGCTGGGTTTCAACTGGTTATCAGTTCTAGTGACTGGGGCCTCGCGCCTGGTCCTTGCCTTACTTCCCGCCTCTGGATCAGCTCAATGTTTGTACATCCCATGGTACCAGTGACCTGTATTGGACGACAGTGAAAATAGGATTTTAGTCTTACCTGTTAAATCCTTTTCACTTAGTCCATACAGGTCACTGGTCTCCCACCCTGTCAAGGGACCAGTCTTGGCTCTCCTGTGGCATTCAGTGGGAGACCGTTCGGGCATGCTCACAGGAGTCTTTCTTTTTGCTTACCTGAGGTCAGTTCTTGGGGTCTCAAATCAATATGAGTGGCTCTGGCCAGAAGGTGGCTTAAGTAAGAGGGGAGGCT
This sequence comes from Rhinophrynus dorsalis, assembly GCA_037306005.1. Classification (NCBI taxonomy): domain Eukaryota; kingdom Metazoa; phylum Chordata; class Amphibia; order Anura; family Rhinophrynidae; genus Rhinophrynus; species Rhinophrynus dorsalis. The sequence continues at coordinate 444,134,564 of CM074723.1, forward strand.
CCGCCCCTTGCAGATTATTTGCATAATTGTTCCTGCCTATTAAAGGGGACTACACATCCCATTCCATGGTACCAGTGACCTGTATGGACTAAGTGAAAAGGATTTAACAGGTAAGACTAAAATCCTATTTTCTCTGTCACCCAATGTGACATACAACTACCATGGGGAGGTGACTGCTCCTCCCTGTATGCTGGAACAATTTAGAAGAAGTTGTGGGTGGAGCCTCCCCTTCCTCCTTATCAGGCTATCCCACTAGCCCGCACCAGATAGACTTGTTCCAGTAACCTGGATAGAGGCTGAGACTTTTCTGCTTAGTTTTCAGAATTTTGTATTATTTTCTTATTATGTATGGGGTGTCTAAAATTCCTCCATTAGGTGGATTACCATTCCTGGCTTCCCCTGGAGGATTTTCCAGCTATCAGGTGCTGTTGTGGACCCTTACAGCCCTGTGGAGAGAATCATGCAACCCATATTTCTCTCTCCTGACTGGGTCTCTCTGAGGCTCTTTCTTTTAATGATAATTTGAAGAAAGAAGTCAAGTACTGTTCCCCTCTATACAGGAGTCTCATTGGAGTACGAAACTCCAGCACTCATGTTGGGTATCTTATTTGGTTTGATCCCAGGGTTCTTGGAGCTTGGACGGCTGCATTTTATGCATTTAACCCCTTCCCAGCTGGTTTCTCCAGGTTATGGGGCTCTTTTTGGCTTTTCCTTCAAGGATTGCTTGTTTTTATTTATCCCTACATGTTCCCTTGGGTATCTGAGTAATTGTATTCACTTTTGTAAAATGTTTATTTTGTTTGAGTTCCGCACTTGCTCTATTGACTTCTATGGGACAAACTGTTTTGGGACATATTTCTTCAAACGTTTGACTTACAGAGTTGAGAGAGGGCTCATTCTTCTTGTTTCCTCTTGCCCTATTGTATATGTATATATAATGATACATCATGTCTCAAACTCAAACCTTGGGGCTTTCTAGAATCTAGATTAAAGGGGATCTCTCACCCCTTTCCAAGATATGCTCATTAGGTAGGGCAATTAGCGAATTAGGTTAAAACTTTATTATTTAAAAAAAAAAACAAAAAAAAACACTATTTGCGCAAAATTGAAGGTTTAAAGGGTGTCCTGCACCCTACTTCCGGGCAGACTACTCTTGCCGCAGTTTACCGCTCTGCCTCTGCTCTCCTCCCTCTACCCAGCATCCTTCAATGATGGAGGCTTTCTGTCTCTAAGCTGGCGTGGTCTCATTGGCGAGATATCGATCTCTGCCAATGAGATTGCTCCAGCTTAGAGACAGAAAGCCTCCATCAAAAAACCCTTTAAATCCTCCAAATATTCAGTGTAGCGACTGAAATGAAATTTCACTTCCATCTTGTATTGGAATGCCCATCTTTACCACTGGGAATATTTATAAAATAATAAAATATGCCTCATTGTTTTCTCTCATTGCTGTTGGAAATTTGATCGCATAACAGAGTTTGAAGACTGGATTATTTCAGCTAAAATAGGTTCTTTTTTTTTTTTTTTTTTTTTTTTTTTAAATTATTTATTTATTTATTTATTTATTTTTTTTACAGATTTATTGTTTCGTTGGTGGTCATTAATTACCCTGTCACTCATTGTTTCAGAAAAATAAATTGGTGCAGTTGTAGTGTGCTGAAAATAATTCAGGAAACAGAGTGAGGTAAATGAAAGTCCTAATTCTCTAGAAACAGCGCATGACCATATACACGGACATTGTAGGGGCAGTCATGGGGCACTGTAAACAGTTGCTGTAATCTTTCATCTGCAGGCAACTCACACAGTTGCAAACAATATATTTGGATAGATCTCACAGTAAATTGTCAAACAATGAACAATTGCCTCCTGTCAAAGTAATAGATGAAAGGGATATGAGAGCTTGTATACATGCTGAATTATTCATCCTGCAAACCCACATTCCGCTCTTGACGTCAAGTAGTGTCAGCCATCCACTGATAGGCATTTGGGCTCTCCTGGCAGTGTGAATGGCATTAGTACAGCCGTACCAGACAGGTCTCTGCTGAAACAGTGTTTTCTTTTGTTACCTCAAGAAAGTTATTCCACTGGAAAAAGCAGTTTATTGCACAAAAAAACTCTTTGTATAGAAATGATGACATATGCACAAAGCAGTGAGGAGAAATAGATTGTACTTACTATCCTAAAGGAGACAAATACAAGTTCCCACTAACATAGTAACATAGTAAATTAGGTTGAAAAAAAGACACAAGTCCATCAAGTTCAACCTTCGCCTCGTACCTCAGAACTGAGAATTTTATAGCTTTCCTGCTACCAATTAAATTAGTCTTTATCAGACCTTCCTGATCAGCCTACTGATAAACAGTATAACTCTGTATGTTCTCTTTTGAAAGAAATTTATCTAATCTTCTCTTAAATGTATCCATTGTATCTGCCATAACCACCTCCCTGGGCAATGAATTCTACAATTTAACAGACCTTACCATAAAAAAACCCTTCCTCTGCTGAAGTTTAAACCTCCTTTCCTCTAATCTCAAGGGGTGTCACTGTTGAATTGTGCTTTACCTCTCTACAATCAAAGGGATTTATCCTCTCGTCCCAGCAGCTTTTGATCATATGAAATGATTTGCCACTTTTGGGCCAAACAAATTCTGCAGCCCTTTGTGTGATTAACCATTTGAGTGCCATAGAGGTATACATACCTCCCAACATTTCAAATGGCCAAAGACAGAAACTTTCATTTTAGTTGGTTTTGTTGGGGGCGGGGCTGGTAGACAGAGCATTAGCAATCTTTTTTTTTTGTCATTTCATGACCTTCTGATACCTCTTTTTGTAACTGAATAAATTATTTAGATCAATACCAAAGCATTTTATTTATACAGACTAATGTATAAACACATATACTGAAGGTTAAACAAACATAAATGTGGGAGGTATGGGTATACAACACATTGCAATGTGTTGGATACCTCTCTGGCATTCAGAAGGTTAAAGGGAAGCAAATGCACAGCATTGCATTGGAGACCTCTCTAGCGTAAAGGGGGTTAATTACATTTTCATTTGTCCTCTATGGTGCAGTTGGTAGGAAAAGCCCTACAACATGCATATTTTAATAATAAAAGCTGTCCCTTTAATCAGCCGTTAGTGCATAATCCCCCAGGACACTTTAGCACAAGTGGGGTCTTTAGTATAGATATGTGCAATAAATGTACATGAAGTGGAGCCACAACAGGCATCATTTGAGAGAGATTCAAAAATTGATGTACTGGGGCCAGAATGGCAGCCCAGATGCTTGTTTTACCAGCCAGGAGTCTACTTTAGTCTGCACTAGTGATAGGCTATGTTTATGCATTAATCCCTGTAATATGATAGTATAGGTTTGTTTGAGCCGAAATAAGGTGCAACAAACTGATACTGTGGCCTGCCTTTATAATTGTGTTAATGGTACACACCGCAAGCAGCATCGCCTACTTCATGCTAATTTGTATATAGATACAATTGTCTGTCTGTCTGTATATCTGTCTATAGATATCTATATTCCTCTGTCGTCCAATACAGGTTACTGGTAACTTTGGGTAGGGGATCCGCCCCTTTAATTATGCAGGAACAATTCTAGAATTGTATGCAGGGGGTGGAGCCTACGCAGGGGACTAGAGACTAGATCCCTGAGGAAGCCAATTCGGTGATACGCGTTGGGATGGTCAGCATGGCCGGATGACCTGCCACAGTCTCTAGTCCCCTGCATACATCTTTCATACCTCTTATTCCAGACTTGGGGCTGATAAGTATCTGTTTGTATTTTCTCTATTTAGTTATATTTCTTTATATTTGTTTTGATCTTCCCTTGTATGTGATTTTTAAGAGGTGTGTGCTATATTTATATGCTTCTATTTTAGAAGTATTTCATTACTATGGATACCAATTGGGGTGTTATATTTTAGGGACTGCAGTTAACTGTGGCGTGTAGTCCGGTTTACATGTGTTTATTTTAATTGTTTTTAAGTAATCTTTGTACTTGTATGCTAATAAAACATTTATATTTTTTCTATGTTACTTTTTGAGGAGTGCCTTTATTAAAGAGCTGCTTTGGTGTTTTTGTTGGAGAGGATTCTCTTTCTTTATTCTCTCCATCATCTCCACATTTTTTGAGTCTTGTGTTTAGCTCTGGAGTGCACCCTACCATGTGGGTAGATTTATGGAAACTGCATTATATTTCTAGTGCCTATCTGTAGTATGTGATTAGCTCTGAAAGACTGGACTAACAAGAAACTTGAGGTTTTCCCTTAAGTCCATTTTTGCCCCTGCTAGTACTGCCATGCGTCCAGCGTTTGCTGCGGCATGGGTTAACCAGGCCCTTGAGGTCTGGACTGAACAGCTCACACTGGCTGGCCATCAGAGTGCTCAAACTTCGGATATGTTGCGGCTTCTTGCAAACATTTCTGAGGCCCAGCACTATGTTTCTGCTGCCTTATTTGATGCCATCCATTGGTTTCCACCATGTCTGTGGTTGCCAGATGGGTCTTTGGATCAAGATCTGGTCTGCTGACACTGCTTTCAAAAAAGCCTTGCTCTCCTTTCTTTTTCAAGGCACTTCATTATTTGGGCCAGATTTCAAGGATCTGATTAGTGAGGCCACAGGGGGTAAAAGTACCCTTCTGCCCTTGGTCCCCAGGAAGAAAATGCCTCTGAAATGTAATCGTTTTTTTTCATTCCTTCCAGACTGAGACATGTCTGGCGAACCAGGCGGTTCCCTCAGCTCCTCCAAGCCCAGACAGCAATGGAAGCCCAAGGTCTCCAACAAGCCAAAGGCTTCCAAGCCTTCTTCGGCATGACTCGCCGAACCCAAGTCCCCACTCTGCTGTGGGTGGCCGTCTGCATCACTACCACAGCATCTGGGAGGATTCAGTGGCAGACCCGTGGATTTTACAGGTGGTGGCGGAAGGGTACAGGATCCCTTTCATCTATCTTCCTCCTTTTCACTTTTTTCCTTCTCATACGCCCCAGGGTGCAGAGAAACGCCGTCTGTTCAATGGCACTATCCAGGCCCTTCTGGACAAGGATGTTCTAGAACCTGTTCCAGTTCAGGACAGAGGTATGGGTTTTTACTCAAACCTCTTTGTGGTCTCCAAGAAAGATGGCAGTTGTCGTCCCATTTTGGATTTGAAGGATCTCAATTCCTTTGTGATCAGGACTCATTATCACCAGGAGTCCCTTAGGACAGTGATTGCTGCTATGTCCCCGGGGGAATTCCTTGCCTCTCTGGATCTTCAGGATGCGTATCTACACATCGCCATTTATCCAAAGAGTTGGCAGTATCTCGGATTTGCCTGCGACCAAGGACACTTTCAGTTTTCATCTCTTCCCTTTGATCTGACTACAGCTCCTCAAGTCTTCAACCGTGTCCTGGGAGCCTTAGTGTCCGTCTTCCACTGGGATGGCATCAGAGTTACTCCATATATGGATGACCTGCTTCTGAAAGCCCCTTCTGGGGAACGTCTGCATCAGCAGGTTCAGGACTGCATTCATGCTCTCACCCATCACGGGTGGATCATCAACATGGACAAGTCGGATCTTGTCCCATCCCAGCATCTGGTCTTCCTGGGCCTTCTCTTCGACACTCAGCAGAGCATGGTGTTTCTCATGGACGAGGTAGCTCACCAGATCGCCCAAAGGGTTTCTGCTGTTCTGGATCACGATCCAGTTCCAGCCAAGAAGCTGTCCTCTCTAGTGGGGAAATTTATCTCCACCATACAAGCAGCCCCATTTGCCATGGCTCACACCATGGAACTCCAGACGTTTGTGATCCAGGTGTGCAAGGGTCAGCTGGACCTTCTGAAGACATCAGTATCCCTTCCTCTTCATGTGAAACTGAGTTTGTCGTGGTGGCTCGACCTCTCCAATCTGCTGAAGGGCAAGTGCTTCCTGGTATCCTTCTGGACCACGGTGATGACGGATGCCAGCCTTTCTGGCTGGGGAGCATTCCTATATAAATGAGCAACAATAGCTGTCTTTCTGAGGTTCTTAGAGGTGTTTTTGATCTTGGCATGACATTCTTCCCCAAAACTGTTCTTATCCTTTAATAGGGTGGGCTTCCCAAAATCACCATGCACAATTTACCCAATTAAATGAACACCTGATTCTCCCCTTTAATTGAGCAGGCATATCCAGGGTAACTTAGTTATACACATATCTTGCCTCTTAAGTACTCGCTGTTGACCTAATTTATACATTATTTTTTGTCTCAAAAAACACAGACTTGGTTAAGATCGTCCTAGAGGATAATTAGACAAGGATTCACAAGGGCTATCATATCACAGCTATATACTTTTTGTACTTATCATTGATGTTCACAGACTTTTTCACAATTGTACACACGCACAGAGAAACACAATGGGAGTTATGCTCTAAGGTGTGATAAAGAGCTGATAAAGCGGAGATGACATCTCCAGTGATATCACTTATTTAGTTTCTATGTTATTCTATCGTGCCTATGCACGACGATTTCCAAAGTTGGAGAGATCTTAGTGCAGGGTTAGCCAACCCAGGTCCTCATGAACTACCAACAGTTTTTAGAATACCTCTGAATGAACACAGGTGGACTAGTTAGTGGCTCGGTCACATTAATTGGTCTACAAGTGCATATTCAGAGATATCTTAAAAACATGCCCTGTTGGTAGCTCTTGAGGATCAGGATTGGCTACCACTGTCTTAGTGCATTGGCTACAAGGAATAACATAGGATTAGAGAAGTGATATCACTAGTGAAGTCATCTCCACTTTATCACCAATTTATCATGCCTTTGTGCATCTCACCCATTGAGCTGTGAGAAGAGTGATGGCGAGCTATGATCAACAGGGTGATGGTGAGTGAGAACATAGGGTGAGCCATGGGAAGGTTCTTCTTCCAACCTAATCTCTTCCTGTGGAAACATTCCTGCACATCCCTAATAAACGGGCCCCTTGTATAGTTCCAATAACCTGTTGTTGACTATCCGTGTATGCTGTTTCACTTCCAACCTTAAAAAGACCTTGGTTTGAGCTTGATTGACAAACATTTGCAGGCACAGATGCAGTCTGTGTTTGTGCTTCAAAATTACTTGCTATGCAATCACTGGATTACATTCTTTTTTCCTTTAATAGAACTGTAATCAAATTCAAATCTGTGTTTCAATCAGAATAATACAGGTTCTAATATGACTGCTTTAATGGAAAACATTTTTATGCAAGAGAAAAATAAATGTTCGTTCTCATATGATGGGACATACAGATTGAACAATATTCATTTAATGCGTATCTTGTAAATTGTTATATACTTTAAAAATATATAATTAAAAGCAATGTTGATTTGAAATCATTGGAATTAAGAAATTCATAGCAAACATTTTCTCATTAAAATTAAGCATTCCATAAAATTAAACGACATTTAACCATTTTAACGAAAATAAATAGTCTTTGTTTTAGTTACTGAGGCTGATGCATTAAAGGGATAGTAATGTTTTATAATAAAAGCAGCTCTAATTAATCATCATAGTATTTGGACTTTGGAGAGTGTTATTTCAATTATGTCAGAGTTGTAGTTCCAGAGTAATTTGATGACAAAGTGTCCCCCTCCCGCCCCTTTTACTGAGTCACACTGTTCAGCCAGAGCAGAAGGGAGGTGCCCAGGTAGACTGCAGAGGAGGACAATCTTCAATTAAGATAAGGGAAAACCCTGAAAAGCTTGTCAAGGGGGGCAGGGCTTTCATTGTTCTCATAGGAAGAAGATTGTCCCCTGCTGTTATCTGTCTGGTCTATGGACTGCATTCCACATCTGAGAAGAGATTGCTTACACTAGGTAAAAGGGGCGGGAGGGGGAACGTTGCTTGTGAATATCTCATAAACCATAAAGGTTTGAGAGATAAGACTTATATCATTCTTCATGTTTTTTTAATGCCTACAAAATAAAATAAAGTTAAAACAAAGTATTACTATCCCTTCAAAGGGATAGTAATGTCAGCATATAAAGGTATATTAGATTGTTCATTGTAATTTTAAATAATGCATTCTACCATTTGATAGCGGAACTTTCAGGCATATTAATGTGCCCCCGCAATCATTTTTCACATAGAGATAAGCACATCAATACTTGTATTATCCTTAATAAGTCCAGCATATTTAAAAATCCAACTTCTTTGGAGACTCGCCACAGACGACAGCGCAGACATATTGCCGAAGAGATACCTGTGTGCCTGCGCTGCCCATCCCTGTCTCTTCTGTGACTTGTAAGGGGACGTTGCATTGAACCTTAAGGTACAGAAAGGGACAGACAGTGCAGACACACAGATTCTTCTATGTCAAGATGTCTGCTGGTGAGTTTGCAAAAAAGTTGGATTTCTAAATAATGCCAGATTTACTAAGGATAAAACAAGTATTGATATGCTTACCGCTATGTGAAAAATGATTTGGAGGGCACATTAATATGCCTGATGGAAATGTCCTTATCTTTGTATTCTGCTTTTAATTCGAGTTGAAGTTTTCTCCCTCCTGCCCCTTTCCACTATGTCAGTCCTAGTTCCCTCAGATCTGAAAGCTGGTCGCTTGCAATGAAGGACATTATTATGTCTATATAAGGGAAACCCTTCCACTCTTGATGAAGTAGGGTTTTCCTTATGGTGACCCAGTATTGTCCCTCATTGCGATCCATCCGAACCGCCTTTCAGATCTGAGGGAACTAGGAGATAGTGGGAAGGGGTGGGAGGGGGAAACCTTCAATTCAGATTACAAGCCGTATACAAAGATAAGCACGTTTAATCAGTACTACGCATTATATACAATTACAATGAACAATCTAATATTCCTTTATATGCTAACATTACTATCCGTTTAAAGGGATAGTAATGTTTCATAATAAAAGCAGATCTAATTAATCATCATACTGTTTGGACTTTGGAGAATGTTATTTCAATTTTGTCAGAGTTGTAGTTCAAGAGTAATTCAATGACAAAGTATCCCCCTCCCTCCTCTTTTACTGATGTAACACTGCTCAGCCAGAGCAGTAGGAGGTGCCCAGGTAGACTGCAGAGAGAGACAATCTTCAATTAAGATGAGGGAAAAACCTGAAAAACTTGTCAAGGGGGGCAGGACTTTCATTGTTCTCATAGGAAGAAGATTGTCCCCTTCTGTTATCTGTCTGGTCTATGGACTGCATTCCACATCTGAGAAGAGATGGCTTACACTAGGTAAAAGGGGCGGGAGGGGAAACTTTGCTTGTGAATATCTCATAAACCATAAAGGTTTGAAAGATAAGACTTCTATCTTTATCCATGTTTTTTTTAATGCCTACAAAATAAAATAAAGATAAAACAAAGTATTACTATCCCTTTAAGGGGGAGTGGATTAGTGCTGGAGTAAACTAACTGCACCATAAGGGACAAACATAAAATATACAGATTTCTGCAAATTGTAATGCCCAGGAAGTTTTTATTTGCTGATTTTAACAAATTTACAAAATAAAACAGAAAATATGACATGTGCAAAACTCTGGGCACCTCATCAGTCAGTACTTGGTAACACTCCCTTTGGCAGAAATCACAACCCCCAAAAGGTTCCTGTAGCCATCTTTAGGGACTGTTGTCCACTCTTCCTTGCAGGATACTTCTAGTTTAGAAATACTCTTATGCTGTCTTGCATGCACTGCATAAAGATTTTCAATAATATTCAATTCAGGGGACTGTGACGCCATTCCAAAACATTAAGGTTTTGCTTCTTGAAGTAGTTCATGCTTGATGGTGAGGTATGTTTTGGATCATGTCTTGCTGTAATATCCAAATCTTTTCACCTTTAGTTTCTTTATTGACTGTGGACATTAGCTTCCAGGATTTGTTGATACTTTGTAGATTCTGTTCTTCCCTCTACCCACACAATACTTCCCATACCACTGACTGCTACACAACCCCAAAGCATAAGAGATCCATCCCCAGGCTTAAAGGAGCAGTAAACTTTTTTTAAGAAAAGATATATATTATAGGGATTTTCTTACAGTGTAAAATAGGGGTACTCCCACTGCCCAGAGATTTATATTTCCGGAGTTATTACAGTTTAAATCCATGTTTTTTTGTTTTTTACATTAGCAGTGCCCTCTAGTGGTCAAATTCTAATTAGATTTCCTGTTAGATTCTAATGGAGAGGAAAGTCAGAAAAGTCAGAGACATACAGTTCTCCATAGAATGTGATAGAAACTGCCTTTCACTTCCTGTCAGAACTATCAGGAAGTAAACACAGTAAATTCACTTCCTGATTATTTGAACTGCTATACATTTTGAATAAAACATCTGATGGCAGTGGGAGTGACCTTGTTTTATTCAGCAGGATATGCTCTATAAAATGTGTTTTCATAAAAAAAAGTTTACTCCTCCTTTAACATTTGGCAAGGGGTTAATTTCTTCAAATGTGTCTCCTTTTTTCCCCAGATGTACCTTTGGTGACTGTAGCCAAGAGTTCCATTTTGACTTAACCAGACCACGGTTCCAAAACACCTCTGGCTTACCTAAGTGTTGTGTTGCATACATCAGACGTTGACTTTGTGATGAGATCGCAGGCGAGTTTTCCTTCTGAATACTCTTCCATGCAGATCATGTTTGTGCAAGCAACACAGCACAGTGTGGACTGGTGCACCGCTACTCCCGTGACAACTAAACTGCCATGCAGGTCCTTTGCAGTGATATGTGGCTTTGCTTTGCATTCTTGAACAGTCTACAAGAAATTGTTTCAGAGGTTTTTCTTAGTTTTCCAGATCTCGCCTTTCCTTCAACAGTTCACCTTAACTTCCATAGAAATTGCTAGCAGGAATCATTTAGATGTCTTTTTTGTCTTCCCTTGCTTTATAAGAGTCCATTATATATTTTTTCCTGATCCTCCATAGGAGAGCCTGTGGTGGTTGAGTGTAAGCACTATGCCTTGAGAGATTTGAAGAGTCTGGTAGTTTATTAAACTCTGAAATCGTCACCACCTAACTTATATTAAGATCTAATTAAGTCAATTAAATTCTGAGACCTTACAAAAAATAATCCAGGAAGGGTGCCCAAAGGTTTGCAGATACTACATTTTTGGTTTTATTTTTCAATCTGTTACATACAGCAAATAAATAGTAACCGTGCATTACAATTTGCTGCAGAGGTTATATTAACTTATTTTCATTTAGAAAAGCATCAGACTTTTGCATAGAGCTGTATATCATTATGTGTCTATGTATATTTGCCATTCTTTATTTAAAACTATAGTTTACATTTTATTTGACAGTTTATGCAAATTGGGCAGTACTGAGAAGTACAGCCTTGTTTGTCAGATACTAACATTCCAGTATTCTTTCCAACTGTGCCTACAGTCCAGGAAGTCTTGCCTTATTTGCATAAAATCATCAATAAAGATAAACATCTTGTAAACTGTAGTATAAATAAAAAATGGCAAATATTAATATAGGTTGTTTTGAAAGTACTTTCAAATTCTCCCAAGTCATTATAAAGAGTTAGGTCCAGTTCAACAACACGGCTATGCTCTACACATGGCTAGGCAGATACTCACAGGATCAAGAGCCAAAACTGGCCTTATAGGGTAAATACAATATCCTCAGGAATTATTTGCTGCCTTTCTGTGAGACTGTGTTAACCACACCATTTTAATAAGAAAGATGATCCAGCTCAGTTGAAAACACATCTCTGCATCGCAATGCCTTGTTTATATTCTCTTGGGGACATGCAACCTCCAGCAATCATACCTGAAACCTTCTTGTCCCCAGCCCTCAGAGCACCAAAAAGAGCTGGGGGCCGGGTTGCCCAAATGAATCAATCTGCAACATAATGTGAGTGCAGTTAATTGGGATTGGTGGGATTAAGTGTATTAGGGGTTTCTATGAAAATGGGTGGGAAGTAGGTGGAATGTGGTGGCAAGTGGACAAAATGAGGCAGAAAAATAGATGTGGTTATAGAAGAATTTGGCAAACCAGTGAATTAGCTTCTGTCCCCAGAGACCTGGTAAATAACTTTGAAAATGTAAATCTCCGAAGAGGATCCGGAGAATTCCCAGGTGTGCCAATAATCCTCGCATTAATGATGGCCGTCGTGTAGATCAGCCTTCTGGGACCTGTAGGCATTCAAGCATCAGCAAGCTGCTTTGAATAATGTTTTGCTGTAGAAATATGTTTTTAACTGAATTTGCAAAAAAAAAAGGCTTGGTTGGTCTTGTTTGATGGCAGTAAATACCCCTGAGGCCTTAGTTTGGACACCCATACCCTAAAAGACCCCCCAGTGTTTACAAGGCATTGCTTCTACTTGGCTGGGAGTCTTTTATTTATTTTTTATATATTTGGATACTACCAGTACTTCATTGTACCACATGCCTAAAGGAGCTGTTTATTTTAAGTTATCCAGTTGATTTAACCCTTTGAGTTCCAGAGGGATACACAACACAATGCAAAGCAATGCATTGCATACCCCTCTGGCACTCAAAGGATCAACGCAATAACAATGAAGCTAATGTAGTAATAATAAGCAGATAAATTCTGGAGCAAACCAATTGTGCCTCAAGAAACCAACACTCCCATTCAGTTAACCCTTTGAGCACTAGTGAAGTATCCAATGAATTGCAACCTAACGTGTTAGGTACCCCTCTGGCACTCAAGGGGTTAAAAGGGACTTTAAGCATTTGAATGCTAGAGGTCCCCAACCCACTGCATTGCAATGTGCTGGAAACCTCTCTAGTATTTAAAGGGTTAAAACCCCCATTTCATTCAATGTGAATTTGGGGATTTTTTTTTTTTATAGCAGGGGTTAGTTGGCTTCTTCTCACTTAGAAAATTAACAAAACATATAATTTGGCCATGGGTGGCCAGACTTTTGCGTGCGTGTGTGTGTATATAAATAATCCTTTATAATAATTTGCTATTGTATGTTTGTCAGAAGCTGTCATGTTCAGTACTGATGGCTACATGTGCTGCAGTCTTGTGCAGTACAAACTGCCCACGCCGCAGCTGATAATGGAGCAGGGCATGCCGAATTCAGACCTGTGGTGCTCAGAGAGGACTATGGTCTGAATTCAGACTGCCCCGCTCCGTTATAAGCCGTGGCATGGGCAGTCTCTACTGTGCATGACTGCACCGCGGCCGTTGATGTCTGGCACTGTGGTCTGTGTATACAGGCGGTTCAACTAATCCTATATAATAATTTGCTAAATCGAGTGTAACGCCGCGACATGCGCAGTACACACTGCTGCGCGTGCTGCAGTCATGCGCAGTAGAGGCTGCCCGCGCCGCGGCTGATTCAGAGCTGTATCAGCCGTGGCGCTGGCAGTCTCCACTGCGTGTGACTGCCCCGCGACCGGGTGGCAGTGGCACTGTGGTCCGTGTATACAGGCCGTTCAGCTAATATATAATAATTACACTTTTTAAATCCCTTGTTAGAAATAGTTACGTTTTAAGACTCCATTTAAAGGATGTTTGGTCTGCATGCCTGTTTTTCATTTAATACTGGTGAGCAGGGCTAGTATCCCCCACTAGTCCAAGACTAGTAAAAGTAGTAATATTTTCTCTATATATTTAAAATGGATGTCCCCATAATACAAGCATAGATTTACAGTGAATTAAACCCTGCCTATAAAGTAGATTGTTTTTGCGTTGGTGGCATAGTGTGGCACTTTATGCTAATGTACTTCACAGTATGCTAATGAGTTATGTTTGTGACCAAAATGAATACTTGATGTACTGTTAGACATGTCGCCACTGTGTGGATTCTATGTATGTTAATTCATAGCACAGTGTGTGTGGAAATTTAACCTAGCATTTAATTCATTGAGTGCCAGAGGGGTTTTGCACACCCCCTGGCACTTAAAGGGTTAAATTAACTACCATTGAGTGCCATACTGTACCCCTAGCAAAACGGAAGCTAATTTCCTATTAACAATTTGCATTATAAATAAAAAAAAAAAAAGTCTAAGAGACTGGTTGGGGATGGTGGGAGTTGTAGTCCCCAACAGCCAGTGGGGACTACAACTGCTTTACACAAAGATGAACTTATAAATTCGATCAGGGATGGATTTCCCATTAGGACTGGAAGACAAGCACCTTGTAGGCAACTCAGCATTATTGCCCCTGCCCTATTTTGTAAAGGGTTGATCGGATCACCCATAATACTTCTTGAAGAAAAGTTTGTTTTCTGTAATTTTTGATAAGAGCAAGGAGAAAAACCCTTGTCTGTTCCCTCTCACCTTCCGGCCCTTCCCTGCGTCACTCTTGGTAATGGTTCCTGATTATAGTGCAGAGCTCTCTTTATATTTGTACTTGTCAAGAATTCCTAAAAGTGCAAATCATTGGTAATAATAGTGAATGGAGGCTGTCTGTTCTGCATGTCATTTCTCCTTATAATGGGCTCCCTGCAGTCTTTTGAAGTGCAAGAAATGAACTCGGCCTTCTCATTTTCCATAGTTATGAAAAGGAGCCCTTTCAGTCATTTACATAAAGGAAAAGTGAAGTCATTCTGGACCAAACAAGATGAAACGAGGGGACAAATAAAAATTCCCATCGATTTTAAAGCAGAACTTTCATCTCTACAGTAAAGGATTTCTTTATAATCTGCTACATTTGAGCGGTAATATATATATATATATATATATATATATATATATATATATATATATATATATATATATATATCTCTTATAAAGTTAGTCACTACCTGCATAATTATTGCAGGGCGACTATATATCAGATGAAAGTTCCGCTTTAAATCAATCTGTTAATCCTTGGAATCTTAGAGAAGTCTCCAAGGCATTACCTCGCTATGCTCTGGAGACCTTTATAGCACCCATGGAAAAATAAAGGGGAAATATCACACAAATTAAACTTTCCCCCAAATCATTATGCACATAGCAATACTTATATCCATACTAGTATTAACCTGAATAAGTCCGGTGTTTTTGAGAAATCCAGCACTCAGACACATAGGCAGGCAGCTTGCTGTACCTGCATCTCCGTACCTGTGCTGTCTATCCCCTCCTGTCCTTAAAGGGATAGTAATACCTAAAATGTAAAAAAAAAATATGTTGTAGGGTTTATCCCCCTGAGTAAAACAAGGGTATTCCCACTACAGAAAGGTGTTTTATTCAAAAGTTATGACAGCTCAAAGTTCAATTTTTTAGGTGCAATATCAGAGTGGTCTGAAATTGTACAGTGGCGTTGTTGCTACCCCATCCTATGGACAGCTCTGGTCCCGGGACCGTAAATCTCCATAGGAAGGTGTAGCAACAGCGCCACTGTACAATTTCAGTCCACTGTGATATTGCACCTAAAAAATTCAACTTTTAGCTGTAATAACCTTTGAATAAAACACATTTCAGCAGTGGGAGTACCCTTTTTATACTCAGGGGAATAAACCCTACTATATATATATTTTTTTTACATTATTACTAGTATTACTATCCCTTTAAGGTACAATGCAACCCCCCTAGAGGAGACCAGGGCAGACAGTGCAGTCCCACAGAAGATGGCAAGATGTCTGCGCTGATGCCTGTCTGTTCATCTCTGATGGAGTTGTATTTCTCAATAACGCCGGAATTATTCAGAATGATAGTAGTATGGATATGCTTATTGTTATGTGCATAATTATTTGGGGTAACTTTAAAATTTCAATTTAAATAAATAGGCAGTTTCATCCCACTCCAGAATATCTAATCTTTTGCTTTCTGCATAAGGCTCCAGTTGTTTAAATCTCTTTAAAGGGCTAGTAATACTTTAAAATTACTAATCCCAATATTTTAGTAGTAAAAAAAAAAAAAAAAAAGAAATTATTTGCCTCCAGTGACATCTCTCAAACCTTTATGATTTGAGAGATATTCACTCGCAAAGTTCCCCCTCCCTTCCTTTTTCCTGAAGTGAGCGTTGTAGCTGACTGCAGGGGAAGCCTCTCCTACGATGATCCGGCGGCTCTTCAGCAGAGCCGTGATAGCGTTAATAGAAAATAAATAATTTACTTAAAAGGTCTTCTACACGTGCTTTCTACAGCGCTGACTTCAAGGGAAGGGGGAGGGAGGGTTAACTTTGCGAGTGATTATCTCTCAAACCATAAAGGTTTGAGAGATGTCACTGGTGGGCAAAAAATTTATTTTTTGTTACTACTAAAATATTGGGATTAGTAATTTTAAAGTATTACTATCCCTTTAAAGTTTTTGGACTTCTTGAATGTAAGGGCCATATGTACCTATTAAAAACAGCAGGAATTCTAGAAACTGCACCATAGGGGATGAACAATTCCCCAAATTCCCAATGGAGTCTATACAAGAATAAAACCAGTAAGACAAGGCATCAGAGAGGGTAGTGGGGTGTCAGGTGGAAAGGTTAGCGTGTCAGAGAGGACTGAGAGTCTCCATCCTCTCTGACATGCTATGCCTTCCACCTGACTCCCCACCACCCTCTCTGATCCCTGGTCTTCCTGGTTTTATTCTTGTATAGACTCTTATTCAGATGACATTTTGGTTAATTTTGTTTGTGCTGATTGTAATAATAGAGAAGAGCTAACAATTTACTTGAGGTTAGAAGAGAAAATGACTGTCTCTGAAATATATATCTCCAGTAACTAGTAAGTTTTAATCCTATGTGGTTTCTGGAATGTTTAAATTGTAATATGATGTAATCTTAATGTTGTTTCACATGTTTAAATGCAATTTTTGTATGTCTCAATCCCCTTATACCATATGTGCATGTAATATCATAGCGCGGCCACCACAATATGGCTGTGGCTGCATTGGCGTCCATCAGAAAAAATCCTTTGTGAACCACTGTGCTAGACTAATAGTTACCATTCTGCCTCTCTGCACAGGTAGAATGATACATTGCATCAAATGTGTGCTTTGTGGTCAACTGTATCATTCATCCTGTGCAGAGAAAGTCAGAAGTATGTTGTTTTTTTTTTCCTATGTATAGCAGCTCTGCTATTTGTGCAATGCCACTCAAGGGATGGATTATTTGGCCGATGGTGCTTTTCTTTCTTTCTTTTTAATTTCACTCCTCCTTTAATTTCCGGTGGCATAAGCACCCTCTAACTGTAGTCTATAAAAACAGTCTGTGGCTCAGCTGTATCTGCAATCCATCATAGGAACTATCCCTTTGTGTCTGTTTGCATGTACCAGCTGTTCAGCTGGACAGGAGATCGAACAGCGTGAGACATACAGAGCTCTATTGACCTTTTTCAGGCACAGCTGAGTCACGCACTTCAGGTAGAGGGCTCCCGTGTCACTGAATGGGGAAGGATAAGAGATGAAATAGCCAGTAAATATATTAATGATATACTAATAAAATAAGAACAGAAAAAGTAAAATATTATTCTTATAGAGCAGGGGTAGTCAATCTGTGGAAATCCTGCTGTTGGACACTACAATTTGCATTATCCCCAACCAGCTGGAGTTCCAACAATTGGCTTTTCCTAGTTAAAACCCCTGTGTTTGAGACCTCTCTAGCACCCAAAGTCTTAAGGACATAGTGATAACGTATCCTTTTATACTTGTGTAAGTCAGCCCATGGGGACATATTATTATCATCAGCTATTGCATTTGAGAATAATATTACACGAGTCTGGTAATTAGCATGTGCTCGTTTTTCTCCCAAAACGCACAGCTTTCCAAACAGAACAGCCAGTCTTCAATTACGCTTTTCACAAAGCACTTTCAGTACTGCTTAAATTAAAATCCACTTTTGCCTCCAGGCAGAGAACAAATTAATATAATCTTATTATGACAAAAGTAATTAAAGTTGCAGAATGGAGTCGAGGGGCTTTGTTATTTGGCTCTGTGCTGCGATTTGTACGATATTGCACAATGAGAACGTACTTGTGTTTTTGCTTTCAATCTCACATTTGCACGATTGGCAGAAGGTAATAAGCTGGAAGAAGAAATGTGTGTGTGTGGGAATTTTATTTTACAGAGCTATCCTCCGTTCATTTTGAGAAGAGGGACCAGAGACCTTAATGGGATCTATACTCTAGGAGTAATTGGCTCTGAATTTAACAGAATGATTTACCTAGGCAGGTGTCCCTCATAGGGTTGCCACCTTTTCTTAAAAAAAATACGGGCCATGGCATTCCCTCCATAGACTTAACATTGGACAGAAGCCAATTTTTTACCGGCTGGGTGGCAACCCTAGTCCTTCATACAGTAGTATTTATCTCTTTAGTTTTGCATTTAAACTCTGCTGTAGACTATGACTAAGTGAGGACATTTTGCTGCCTGGAGAATGTGTGCAAGGCCCTGTAGGTGGGACTCTCTCTGTGGCCCTAGCCAGGCCTGTCCGTAAGTCTAAAGGGTTGAGCTGTCTGTCTCTCTCTGTGTTCCTCTCTCTCTCCCCCTCCCTCTCCCTTTCTCTGTTTGTGGCTCTAGACAGCCCAATCTATGAGTCTAAAAGTCAGGTCACTCTATGGTCCTAGCCAGACTCTCCCCTGATTCTAAAGCGCCATGTGTATGTTTTCAAAATAGTAAAATTGCCCCATTCTTTTACAGACTTTAGAGTTTAAATGCAAAATCAATACCAAGAGATGGAGACTATAACTCTCGCTTGTTTGGAATTATGGGAGTTGGAGCCCTCGACAGCTGGAGAGTAAAGGTGTTACCCCTGTCCTATCTTCTGCTGTTATTTTGGTTAACCTAATACATATTTCATGTTGTATTATGTTTTATAATACAGTAATTTGTTTGTAACTGATAGTTCCACTATACATTGAGACATTTTTAAGAGGTAATAACTTGCTCTTTAATATGAAGACTTACATGCTATAACTATCAAATAAGCAAAGCACTCTATTGTTCCTTGCAAACTAAGGGGTTAAACAGTGCATTGCGAA
The DNA here is from genome assembly GCA_037306005.1 of Rhinophrynus dorsalis. Taxonomy (NCBI): domain Eukaryota; kingdom Metazoa; phylum Chordata; class Amphibia; order Anura; family Rhinophrynidae; genus Rhinophrynus; species Rhinophrynus dorsalis. The sequence goes on from CM074723.1 coordinate 444,153,414, forward strand.
GCAGTGTATTGTGCACCCCTTCTCTGTGGTCCTCAAGGGGTTAAGGAGGAGGAGGCAGCCACTGTCTCTTCAGGTGTTGGGGACTATAGGCTTCCATTGCATTGACTGAGGCCTGGATTCCACTGCGGTTGATCACTTTATGAAGTGGTTTATTTACAAATTTCTCCATAGACCTCAAAGGGGAATCTGTTTGATAAAACCAGTGGCAATACTTAGAACTGTAATGTAATCTAGGCCTGAACTGGTCCTTTGGATGATCTGCACAGTGGCCCAGTAGGCATCAACCCTACAGTACCTTGCTTTCTTTCCTCTCTGAACACAGGGAAGTTGCAGCATGCTACGTTCTAGTGTATCGAATGAGGTGAAAATCGAACAGCCACATCAGGGTAATGAGTTTTATTTTAGGTGGATTAAAGCGGAACTACCACCCTATATAAAGTCGGCATCCAATAATTAGGCATATGGCAACTAGCTTCTTAATACTGCTATTATCTGTGACGAGTACCAGGTTTTGAAGTAATCCTTTTCCCTCTGAGATCAAAAGCCAGGCTTGGATGCAGACATGTTGCTCAGAGACGTCTGCGCACCTGCGCTGTCCGTCCCGGTCTCCTCTAGGAGGCATTACAAGGAGCTGAAAGGCACCATGATGGACTGACGGCACAGACGACTCTACGTCAGCCTCTGAAGAAACAGCAACAACAAGATAAGGAGAGCAAAAGGGGGGTGCCCTAGCGCAATGGATCAATGAGTCTGATTTTCCTCCACCATTAAACGCCCCACTCGTGGGTACTCACAAAGATACAGTCACATATATGAAAGACGGCATTAAAACTTGCTGGGTGATCAGCCATTTCCAATCCTTTCAAATTTACTCATTGTGCCAATCATATTGAATTGTCTAGGAAGCTGCTATATAGTTGGTACCTTGTTCCGGCTCGATTGGCCCAGATTTACCCTGCCTCGTCCAACCTATGTTGGAGACAGTGTCAGGGAGTGGGCACGATGGAACATGTTTGGCGGTCGTGCCCCCAGATCTGTACATATTGGTCAATGGTTTCTGAGGCGACCTCTTTTCGCTTACCAATGGAACCTGGCATAGCTCTCTTCCATATTGTCCCTACTGGGCTACCTTTACAAGTGTAAGTATTGATAGGTCAGATTTTAATAGCGGCAAAATCTCTCTTGGCCTGTAACTGGAAATCTGTATCCATTCCGTTCCATGTAGCCTTACACCAGCTAGTCACCTGCATCCTACAAATGGAGAGATTACTCTACACTACTGTAGCACGCCTGGATACCTATGATTTGACATGTTCCTTATGGAGCAAATACTGCCTGTCTTATTAAACTTGCTGTTTGTCATCTCATCTCTCCCATTTTTCCTCATTGTCTTCCTTTCCTCCCACCCTTCCTTTTTCCTTCCTATTTCTGTGTGTCCCTGTTTTGTACACCCATCCCCTGGCTGTTCTCTTCTTTCTCTCTGCTTTTTTCTCTGGTTTTCCTACTTTTTCTGTTTCCTTTACTCAGTTATTTCTTCTCATCCTATCTCTTGTCTTCTTGAGAGCCCTATAGGTGTAACCTCTTTTAAGGCAATTTTCATTTTCTGTCTGGGATACTTGGAATACTGATATTTTGTAGTCCCCAAGCTGTCATGTCTGTATTTCGGATTATTGTATCATTTGTACCATTTCTTATGAAATTGCTGTATTCTTTGTAATGCGCTCGTGTATTGAAAACATTAATTCAATAAAAACTGTTAATAAAAAAAACAAGAAAAACAAAACATGCAGGGTGATTATTCTGACCCAGCTCAGAGGTCTGTCACACTATCTGGCTGCTCTATTATTCTGTGCTGTCCCCCGGCGGTTCAGAAATTATTCTCCCAAAAAACAACAAGAAAGGTGCCCAATAATTAAGTATGTCTATACCATATACATATTATTTCATAATAATCACTACTGTATTCACATGTGTGAATGGTCAGCAAAAGGAATATTCAAATGCTGACTAATGAGCCTGTGGAGATCTCTCACCGTCACCACTCGGTGTCTCCGTCTCAGCTACTCCGTCCGCTCCACTAATAACATGTATACAATACAACTCCAAGATATGCCAAATTTAAATTTGTAAAATGTAGCTACAATAGCAAAAACAAAAGTCCGATTTTTAATTGCTATTGTAGCTACATTTTAAAAAGTAAAATTTTGGCATATCAAATTTTGGAGTGTAAAAGCATGTGTACACGGGCCAAGGTCCAGGTGATGTTAACCCTAAGAGTGCCAGAGGGGTATACAACGCATTGCTTTGCAATGCGTTGTGTACCCCTCTGACACTTAAAGGGTTAAGAGGCCGGTTCTGCTCTATGGGCCATATGTTCAAAGAAGCAGCGAAATAGCTTTTGTCATTTGTAATGACCTTTTAAAGTAAAGTGTCGTTGGGATCATTAATATTTTCAAAGAGTGTCGGTTGTGATTGAAAATATGTTGTTTGTCCTGACTGAAATTGTCATAAAAAATTTCTTAACTAATGACAAAAATGTCTTAAAAAATGTCTTAACAAAAATGTCTTTAAAGATGTCTTAACTAACGACAAAAATGTCTTAACTAAAGACAAAAATTCTCACATTCAGAACACATTTCATCCACTTTTTTCTTAACGTAGAAATTTTGTCTTTTGAAAGACATTTTTTTGTCATTAGTGACGGCATATTTTCTTTTCCTCTATACGACACTGGAGAATAGTTTAGCCCCACCCCTTTGTCCGTCAGTTCTGGAGTTGTGTCGTACACAACGGACATTACTATTTTTTTGTCTTATACTCTATAGAAAATATGTCGTTCATGCATTCAATTACTTATTTTTGTTTTTCATACAACAATTTTTTGTCGTTATCCCTTTGAACATACGGCCCTATGTCCTGCCGCCGACGCAGTCATGCACTGTAGAGACTGCCCGAAAGCACAGAATTCTCCCAGCACAGAACTCCCAGCATTCTTTCTGTGGTCCCAGCATTCTTTCTTTGCTCCCAGCATTCTGTGCGTTTTGGCAGTCTCTGCTGCACATAATGGTTTCTGACAAACATCCTTAGTGAATTATTATATGGGATAATATGTATATGGTATAGACATAACGTCACTATTGGGCGCCTTTCTTGTTTTTTGGGAGACTAATTTCTGAAGAAACAGGATTACTTCAAAACGCGGTACTCGTGGCAGATAACACTATTAATAAGCTAGTCGCCATATACCTAATTATTTGGTGGCGACTTTATATAGGGTGGTAGTTCTGCTTTAACAAGGCGTTCAAAATCATGATGTAATGTATCCCATTTCAAGCTATCATAATGCAAAACACTTATGAAAATGTAATTGTAGAAGGCTTCTCAAGAACTGGTACAATTCTGAAGTACTTATTATTCATAAATGTCCTTTCTTAACCCTTTGAGTGCCAGGGGGTATCCAATGCATGGCTTTTGATAACCCTCTGGCACTCAAAGGATTAACCCCTTAAGGACCATTGCTGTGCCAGGACCGTAACGGTGGTCCGGCACTTAAGGACCAATGACGGTCCTGGCACGGCATGGCGTTCAGGGCTCCCGTCGCGGCTGCACGCCGCTCCGGAAGTCCTGAACCGGAAGCGCCAATAAAAAAAATGCCCCGTGGTCCGCAAGTACCGGCCGCGCGTGCGCGCGCCGGTCCTTAAGGGGTTAAAGGAGGTCTGGTTTCAATACCATTACTTCTATTTAAAAATAAGTACTGGGTAATGCTTTCCATAAAATCCCCCCTTAACCCTTTGAGTGTTAGTGGTGTTCTCAATGCATTGCATAAACCTCTGGCATTCAAAGGATTAATCTGTTTAGATTTAATTGCTTTTAAAGTGACAGCCTTGTTTTTGTCTTTAAAATAATAAATGAAGTCAAATTGCTTGTACTTTATATTATTTTCTTTAATCCCCACCAATTTTATTTTATTTTATTGTTTATATGTTTATGTTCCTGACATTGAGCTCTGTGAATTTGTTTCCAGATATCTTACTGGCAAGGACTGAGAAAGCAGAAGGAGTGATACAATATAACATTATAGCCATAGCGTAAGAACCATCCTCCATTCTATTATGTATATATTTACATCCCAAGCACCACTAGGTAAGGCACTCTAGGAGTGTTCAGCTCTGCCCATGACCACACCCCACTCCTCTTATGACCACACCCCCAATCCTATCCACTGTTTCCTTGCACAGAAAATACACTTGGCTTATAATAAACAAGAACAAAAAACCTTTAACCCCTTGGTTGCTAACGAGATCTGCAAGGCATTTCTTTTGCAATATGTTGGAGACCTCGATAGTATCCAGTGAGTTAAATAATATTTTGTAAAGGGTTATAAAACTGTTGCTGGGACGTTGAGATTCCTCTGGCCGCTCCCACAATTCAGAATGTGGGTGTGGTCAGCACAGCTGAGGCATCCCTCAATATTTGGAGCCCTAGGCCTTCTTTGCCTATTGGAAAATCTGTCTCTGCATACTGAGCTATGACTGCTACAGGGATACTGTTACATTGTATTACGATCACTGCTTTCCCAGTCCCTGACAGAAAGCTCTAAAGTGTGTAAAGCCAAAGATTAGAAAAAATAAATAAAAGTATAGGCAATATAATATGTAAAGTCAAAAAAGAGGATGACTGACTTTTAAGTGGTTTATAGTCTGGGAATATATGAGGCTGATGTACTTAGAAGAACTAGGGAGAGATGCACTAAGTGGCAATAAGGGGTCGGGGGGGAATATGGTGCTGAAGTGGTGTTGGTGGCATATCAACAGCATGTACTAAGGTGTCTTCACCATCATATCCCTGTGAATCTGCCACAATCCGTCAACATTGCCATGAATCCACCATGCCTTCGACAAGTTTGCAATTTTGCGTCACGATGGCTCATTTACATATGGAAATGCAGGTTAATGAGCCATTGTCGTATTCATGTGGGTGTGTTTATATATGTTAATATGGCTGTTCTCTGTTTGCATTAAACTTTGTTGGCTGCCTTTGCTGTCGAAGATCACGGTCTCAACATCCCCTGCCTGAGGTTGGCAATGTTGGCATCTCCGTGTGGCTCTCTGTGGAGCCAGAGGACCGTCTGCTTGACCTACTCTGGAGAAAAGAGACAACAGCTTTCCTTAACCATTTCAGTGACATATGGATGTTCATTGCACACCTCTGTGGCAATGAAAGGTTTACCGCATTAATAGACGTTTCCAGCATTAACTTATCATTTGAGAATAGCAGAGAAGCTGTAAATTTTTTATATAAATTTATCTAAGGGTTGCTGATTCACTGTCTTCCACACCCCAGGATGGGGAGGGGGAAGGAGAATGAACCAGTAGGTCCCCGAACTGCATAGCCTGCCCAATATAAAGACGCAAGGGCGTGCACCATCGCTAGTATGTTATAACTTCTCTGCCATTCTCTCAATGATAAATATCTGTTAATGTTGTAGCCCCTTCAGTGCAACAGGGTTGTGCAATCAACATCCCTATGATGCTGAACGGGTTAATGGAGCAATGCTGCTTAAAGGGTTAGTAATGTTTCCATATTCAAGCAGCTAAAATTGTTTGTCACAATTAATAGTATTGATGTCCGATGCTGGCATTGATCAGAACTGTTTAGTTACTCTGTAATTAGTTCATTTTACACCTCCCGCCTCTTTTCACAACGTCAACATTTCTGGCTCAGATCTGACAGCAAATCACTACGAGGGGCAATCTTCAGTCAGTATCAGGAAAAAACTGCTCTACTTTGTCAAGGATGGCAAGGTTTTCCTTATACCGACAGAAGGAAGATTGTCCCTCATAGTGATATGTTCGGTCTGATGACTGTTTTTCAGATCTATCGGGAGGCAGCTTACAATTAGGAAAAAGGGCGGGAGGGATAAACTTCATCATATAATTACAATGTAACTAGACAGTTCTGAACAGTGTCTGCATCGGACATTAGTACTATTAAAGGGATAGTAATGTCCTCCCCAAAAATGTCTCATTTTGTAGAGATTAAAAAGTTTAATTGAATGCAGAATACCATATCTCTCAAACTGCTATGGTTTGAGAGATATCTGCATTCAGTGTTTGATTTTCCTGCTGTCAGCTGTAAAGCTATCAGCAGGAGATCCGTTTCGGCCGACACGGAGGCTCTGCAGCAGAGCTGCAATCACATTTTTTAAAAAGAATTACTTCTTTGGAATGGTCTACAACATGTGCTTGCAAACCAGGCACACTTTGTAAACCATTCCATTGAAGTAATTCTTTTTTTAAAAAACGCGATTGCGGCTCTGCTGCAGAGCCTCCGTGTCGGTCGACATGAATCTCCTGCTGATAGCTTTACAGCTGACAGCAGGAAACATCAAACATTGAATGCAGATATCGCTCAAACCATAGCGTTTGAGAGAGACTCTTTTTTTGCATTCAATTAAACTTTTTAATCTCTACAAAATATGAAATATTTTTTTGGGGACATTACTATCCCTTTAAGTGTGACCAACAACCCCAGCTGCAAAGCAATGTGTTGTATACCCCTGTGGTTCTTAAAGGGTTAAGGAATTGAATTACTCACAATATTTCTTGAATTAAGTATGTTTCTTTTTTCTCAGACCCCTTTTTGTTGCTGAACGAGCTGGGTCATTTTTGATCTTTTCCCAGACTCTTTGTTGTCAAGTTGCAGTATAATTGGTGTACACAGACTAACAAGTGTTTTAGTAATTTAGCAGCCGACAAGAGAGGGAAAAAAAGCTTTCGTTTGTCACAGACGCATTATAATAAAGAGTGAATTTTATTGTTTAACAAGATATAATTTGAATATGTGCAGACTGCTAAGAGGGCTGTGGAGAGTAGGGCTCTTACTTTAACCCCTTTGTGTGCCAGAGAGGTATCCAACACATTGCGATACTTCAGTTGCATTCAAGGCATACCTTCCAAAATTTCAAATTGCCAAAGAGGGACACTTGTGTTTTAGGGGATGTTGCTGGGGGCATGGCTGGTGGGCGGGACATTACCGAGAATTTTTAGGCTATTTCATGACCTATATACACCTCCTTGTGTAACTTAATAAATGACTTATAACAAGATCATAGTATTTTATTTACGCAGACTAACTTATAAACACATATATTGACATTTAAACAAACATTAATGTGAGTTTTATTGATGTGGAGCAATGTGATACACTTTTATACACACCACACAGTCTGATCTCCTAAAAAGAGGGACATCAGGGTGGGAAAGAGGGACAGTGGGATTTGGGTCTAAAAGAGGGACTGTCCCTCCTAAAGAGGGACACTTGGGAGGTATGCTCATGGGGTTAAAATGGAACTCTCACCTGGAACCTAGCTTCATCTTAAAGTTCCCTTGTACTGAAGCGGTTATCCATTTTTTTTTTTTCTTTCGTAATATAATTCTTTGTTTCCTGAGAGATTGCCTTTTAAAGTTATGCTGGTGACGTCAGATTTGTACAGGTGGTGGGTACAGTCCTGTCCTGCAGCCTTTTTCCTCTGTTCCCTTCCCAAGTATTGCCTCATTCCCACCTCCTCCAATGACAGAGGATTCAGGTATATGACGTGACATGCTCTCTTGCAAATGCGCTTCCAGGTCATCGTGCAGGCAGACTGAGTGTGTTCATTCACTCAGTCCTTTATAAAAAGTGCCAGTCTAATTGCCGAACTTAGAATATCCACAGAGGCAAGCAGACTGGAACTTTTTTAAAGGAATGAGTGCATGAACGCACTCAGTCTGTGCTTGTACAATAACCTGGTTGCGGATTTGCAAGAGTGCGCACCAGGTCACGTGCTGGAATCCTCCGTCATCAGAGGAGGTGGGAATGAGGCAATATTTGGGGAGGGGATCAGAGGAAGATTGACAGGCTGCAGTACGGAGCTTTACCGCATCCTGTACAGAACTTATGTCACCAGATTAACTTTAAAAAGCAATATCTCGGGAAATAAAGAATTATATTGAAAAAACAAGCAAACTGATAACTGCTTCAGTCCAAGGGAACTTTAAGATGAAATCATGTTTACTAGATGTGAGAGTTCCCCTTTAAATGCAGAAATGAATAAGAAAAGCAGACTGTTTGAGCTGCACATCTGTTTGGCAATAAAATAGTTAACCCCTACCTGATTACCCTAGGGTTTTGTAAGTTTGAGCACTGTTGTGTATAAATATGCCACATTAACTTGTAATAGTCTATAGTATACCCTTTAGATGCCAAGACACTGCTTCCCCCTACTGTAGGATAACTACATTTCTTTTCTTCTGTTAAGGGATTTTGCCAGGACAAGAGTGACAGAATGCTTAACCTTTTGTCTAACACACCTGCGCTGAATGTGTCACATGACATCCCTAGATGTCAATGTGTAGCCACATTTTATGACAGTACAAAGTTCTAAACACTAGTGTGAGGACTATATAACTGACTTCTGTAACAGAAAGCGATGTCTCCTTTGGCTACAAGAAAATGTACGCTTAGATGCTACAGGAAAATGCTGCTGCAGCATGTGTTTTGTCAAAAAGTAGAGCTCAGTTCTTCCTCTACTGCTGAACTCTGTGTAGGAGCCATTTTCTTGTAGCCCAGCACAGGAATCTCATTCTGTTACAACAATCAGTGAGCAGTTCTACTGTTGTTTAGAACTCTGTGCTATATAGTCTTCATTCTGGAGCTTTGTATTGTTCAGGAAGGGGGCTACATCAGGTCATGGGACATTAATTTAGAATCTGGTAATGTCTTCGGCAATACAGAATACTTGGTCACCCTAATATAGAAACATAGAAACATAGAAGATTGACGGCAGAAAAAGACCACCTGGTCCATCTAGTCTGCCCTTTAGTATTCCTTTATTGTTATCTTAGGATAGATACATGTTTATCCCAGGCATGTTTAAACTGTGTTACTGTGGATTTATCAACCACCTCCGCTGGAAGTTTGTTCCAAGTTTCTACTACTCTTTCAGTGAAATAATATTTTCTAATGTTTTTCTTGATTTTTCCTCCAACTAGCCTCAGATTGTGCCCCCTTGTTCTTGTATTCAGATTCTTATTAATCACACTTCCCTCCTGAACCTTGTTCAGTCCTTTAACATATTTAAAGGTTTCAATCATGCCCCCCCTTTCTCTTCTTTCCTCCAGACTATACATATTTAGATCTCTGAGTCGTTCTTGATAAGTTCTATGCTTTAGACCTTCCACCATTTTTGTAGCTCTTCTTTGAACCCGCTCAATTTTAGTTATATCCTTTTGCAGATGAGGCCTCCAGAACTGTACACAGTATTCCAGATGTGGTCTCACTAGAGCTCTATACAGAGGGATCACAATCTCCCTCTTCCTGCTTGTTATACCTCTAGCTATGCAGCCAAGCATACGATTTGCTTTCCCCACCGCCTGGTTGCATTGGTTACTCATCTTGAGGCTGTCAGAGATGACCACCCCCAAATCCTTCTCTTCTGAAGTCTTTGCTACCACAGAACTGCCAATACGATAGTCAGATTGAGGGTTTCTTTTCCCCAAGTGCATTATTTTACATTTGGAAACATTGAACTGAAGTTTCCATTGTTTTGACCACTTATCTAATAGTGCCAAATCATTCTCCATATTACAGACACCTCCTGGAACATCAACCCTATTACACACTTTTGTGTCATCAGCAAACAAGCAAACCTTCCCTGCCAAGCCTTCCCTTATGTCACTTACAAATATGTTGAACAGAACAGGGCCCAGAACAGATCCTTGTGGCACTCCACTTGTAACCAGTCTCTGCTCAGAATACACTCCATTAACAACAACCCTCTGGTTTCTGTCCTTCAGCCAACTGCAGATCCACTGAACTATCCAGGGGTTAAGTCCAATTCTTGATAATTTATCTATCAGCTCTTTATGGGGAACTGTATCGAAAGCTTTACTGAAATCCAGGTAGGCGATATCCACAGCACCACCTTCATCCAGCACTTTAGTTACATAGTCAAAGAAATCAATGAGATTAGTCTGACAGGATCGGCCCTCAGTGAAGCCATGCTGGTTTGGGTCCATCAGGTTGTTTTTTGTTAGATGGTCAATTATCTTCTTCTTTAGAAGAGTCTCCATCATTTTTACCACTACAGATGTCAGGCTGACTGGCCTGTAGTTACTAGCTTCTTCTTTACTACCCTTCTTGTGAATGGGTACAACATTGGCCATTCTCCAATCATCAGGAACTTCTCCCGTAAGAAGGGACTGGTTATACAGATTAGTCAGGGGGCCAACTATGACAGATCGGAGTTCTTTAAGAACTCTAGGGTGGATTCCATCCGGACCCATCGCTTTATTTGACTTTAGCCGGACAAGTTCCTCTAGAACATCGGCCTCTGAAAACACTGGGGCTAAAATTATACAACTAGAGGCAATGCTGTGTTCAGCCATTTTCTGATTATGAGGGCCGCCGTCTGAAAAAACTGAGCAGAAGTAGTTATTCAGATGGTCAGCGACCGCCTTTTCCTCTTCTATATACTGATTTTTTCCGTTGTTAATTTTTGTGATCCCGCAGTTTTTCTTCTTCCTGTCACTGATATATCTGAAGAAGGTTTTATTCCCCTTCTTAACAGATTTGGCCATTTCTTCCTCTTTTGAGGCTTTAGCAGCATTTATCATCTGTTTAGTCTTCTTCTGTATAGTTTTATACCCTTCTCTGTCCGCTTCACTTCCAGTCTCTTTATATCTCTTATAGGCAGACTTTTTATCTTTCACTATAGCTCTTACCTCTCTAGTAAACCATAGTGGATTTCTCTTTCTTTTCCTCTTGCTAATTTGTCTAACATGTAATCTTGTTGCCTTTAAGAGGACTTCTTTGAGTGTCTTCCACTGAGTACTCACTCTCGGTGTTTTATCCCACCCTTTTAATTCTTTCTTTACATATTCTCCCATATCCTCAAACTTCGTCTTCCTAAAGTCCAATACTTTGGTTGCAGAATGGGATTTCTCGTAGTCAGTCTGGATTCCGAACCACAAACAATGGTGGTCACTGGAACCTAGATTTTCTCCCACCTTCACCTCAGATACCAGGTCTCCATTTGTGAATACTAAGTCTAGGATATTGTCCCCTCTAGTTGGCGCCTTCACCAGCTGTTTTAGGGACATCCCCGTCAGGGCTTCTACGATGCTCCTACTTCTACATGTGGACGCACAAGGGATATTCCAATCAACATCAGGCATGTTGAAGTCTCCCATAACTACTATATCTCCCTTTACTGCCATTTGGGTAATCTCGTCCACTAGCATGTTGTCTTGCTCTTCAGATTGCCCCGGAGGCCTGTAGACTGCACCTATTCTTGTAACTGATCCCTTTTTATTCTGCAGACAGATCCAGAGAGTCTCCAACTCTTTACATGAATTCTGGATCGCTGTGGATTTTATGCTATCTTTAACATAAATGGCTACCCCACCCCCTCTTCTCTCAGCCCTATCTTTCCTATACAACGTGTATCCCGGAATGGCTATTTCCCAGTCATTACAGTCCCTGAACCATGTCTCTGTTATTACAATCAAGTCCAAGTCATCTCTACAAACTATTGATATTAGCTCGCTGAGCTTGTTGCCTAAGCTGCGAGCATTAGTACACATTACACGAAGAACATTACATTTATCACCAAGAACAACTCTATCTACCGCACCATCATCTACCTCACCAACATCTGTATGTAAAGCACCAGCAACTTCCTGTGCACCAACATCTGTATCTATCACACTAACAAACTCAGAACCCTGGTTCACCAAAACTGTTCGGGGACAGAAATCAATCTTCTCAATGAAATTCCTGCCCCCTCCATCTAGTTTAAATGCCTCTCCAAGAAACACCTGAACTCTTCTCCAAGTACCTCAGTTCCTCTGTGTGACGGGTGCAGACCATCTCTCTTGAACATTTCTTTACAACTCCACCTTCTAACACTGTGACTGACAAATCCAAAACCTTCTTCTTTACACCACTGTCTTAGCCAACCATTGAACTCCAGGATACGAAGTCTCTTACTATTTTCAGAGCGGACTGGCAAAATCTCTGAAAAAGTGATAGAGTCTGTCATTCTGCTCAGCTCCAGGCTGAGACTTTGAAATTCCATTTTCACCTCTTCAACACTTTTCTGGGACAAATCGTTTGTACCGAGATGAATGATCAGATCAACTTCAGTCTCCTTTGTTGCAGCCTTGACAATATTTGAGATGCGTCTTTTATCCCTGCTTGCAGTAGCACCAGGAAGACATCTCACCTCCTTCAGTCCATCCTCATTCTGCCCTAAAGCAACACCTCTAACAATCGAGTCACCAACAAGGAGATGCTTTCTCTTCTTTTTAAGTCCATTTTCTGCTCCTAACTGCTTGTTACAATTCTCTCCTTTGGGACTCACAACATCCCGTACCTGAGTATCTGTGCTTTTATCTTCTGAAATCTCACTTTCCAATTCAGACAGGACACCAAAGGGATTACACACCGAAATACCAACAGTGTTGTGCTTCTGCTCCACAACTCTCAACCTCCCGGAACCAACTGTCTTCCACACAGCCCTTCTCTTCATGGGCCGTTGGGGCTGCGGTGGTGGATTACATGGTTGCTTGACTTCACACTCTAGCTGGGAAAGATTCACTTCTTTTGATTGCAGATAACACACCAAAGACTGCAGCCTGGAAATTTCACCATACAATGTGGACAGATGCAAACATACTGGACAACACCCCAAACTCCAGAGAGTACTGCGGAACACAACAGCCAGACAAGTGTTACACTGCACCAAACCAGACATCTTAGAATTAAAGCAGTTACTCACCAAACTGACAAAACCAGTGCCTTCACCAAACTCCTGCCGTTTTCAAACTACTGCAGTTTTTGAAACTACACACTTCTGTCTGTCTGCTGCACTTTTCTTATGCTAATCTAATGAAACCAGTTACCAGCTACACCCAAATAGACACCTATGCACACTATGCAGAAACCAAAACAAGCCAAATACAAACTTAAGCACTAATGATCCAAATTAACCAAAGTAAATAAACACACAATTCAAACTAAATACTAAATGCAACACAATTCCAAGTACTACAACATAAGCAGTATTAAAGAATGATAGTAAGATTTTTTTTTTTTTTTTTTTTTTTTTATTTAAGTTTTTTGTCTACAATAGAAAAGAAGAGAGAAGTAAGAGTGAAGTAATAGTAATAGCCTGAGCTTACCTCAAGCTTGACTTAAGTACTGCAGTTTTTGAAACTACACACTTCTGTCTGTCTGCTGCACTTGTGTCTGGCTGCAAACTACTTACAGAGTATATAGGCCCTCAAACACACCCATACACCAAACACTGCATATTATTAAATAATATATTCTGAATTTGCCTTACTCTATTATTAATTTAATAAAAATTGTATCTTTGTGTCCCAGCTGCCTGTGCAGCTCTTGAGGCACTCCAGCTATTCAGAACTACATTTCACATCATCTGGCTGGAGATGATGAAGTGTAGATCTCAGCAGCTGAAGGGCCTGGGTTGGCCAGTACTTCCTTAGAAGAAGCCATGGGGAAGGGGAAGTAACCATCAATAATCTTTTTTTTTTGTTTTGTTTTAGTTTGTTTTATTTAATGCCCGAACTAATGTTTTTATATTTGAACCGTCCCCAAATTCCAATGAGATGTGCCTATATATGTCCTACATAACAATGCTTGCCTAATTAACATACTTGGGAACTTTAAATTGTTCTCTCCCCAGAGTCCTCTGGTGCAGCAGGGGGTTGAAAAATTATGTGAATTGCATCAAAAAGTGGCGGGGCTTGACACAAGTTGGGAGGCAGGGCATAAAAGTGTGACAAAGCTATTCAAAGAAGGCTGGGGGAAGGAGAAACACAGGGAGAAAGAGCAGAAGTGGGCAGAATTTCAATGTAAACTCCCCACATCCGGAGGAATCAGCCTCTGCCCCAGAGACCCGGTAAAGCAGTATCAAAACCTGAGTCTCCGGGGCAATTTCAGAGAGTTCCCAGGTATGCTAATTAATAGCTAGAGGCTACTGGGGTCAACCAGAATGTGGTGGGAAAATTGACTCATGGAATGCTAGTAGAGAGCCATTGCCCACGTTGTTGTTACATAGTAACATAGTAATTTAGGTTGAAAAAAGACTTGTGTCCATCTAGTTCAACCCTTTTCCTATTCCTGTTTACCATCGTTGATCCAAAAGAAGACCCAAAAAAACCCCTCAATATAGCAATTTCAAATTCTTGATTCCAAATGGCAATCAGATTTCTCCTTGGATCAACAAGCCCTAAATATTAATCCCAATACTAACGTACATAGCCCTCTATGTTATGCTCTTTTAAATAAATATCCAGGCCCTTTTTAAAGGCATCTAATGTATTCGATAGCACCACCTCCTCAGGCAGGCAGTGCATTCCATACCTTTATTGTCCTTACCATAAAGAAACCCTTCCGCTGTTGTAGATTAAATCTCCTTTCCTCAAGTCTAAGCGGGTGGCCCCTTGTCCTGTGTACTGTTTTGTTAATGAACAGGTCTTTGGAGAGCCCTTCGTATGGGCCCTGAACATATTTATATAGTGTTATCATATCCCCTCTAAGACGCCGTTTTTCTAGCGTGTTACTGCTGAATGGGAAACGTGGTCATCTTTGACCAGATGACACCTCTAACCACACACATGTATTAGAATTAAACTCACAGCAGGGATATTTGCTTTCCATTCAGCTTGAAAGAGAATCCACCTGTTTTAAAGCAGATGTAGCCATCATGCACCGCTGAGGATGATGGGAGCTAAAATTAAACAACTGGAGGGATGCAGGTGGCCCACCTCTGCTTTAGAGATTGAGGACCTGTTACTACATTGCTTTTTCTCTGGAGAAGGCAACTACATATAACTTGTCCTTTTTTGCTATTTAGTTATTGTAATATTAACTTGGAGCTAGTGAAAAAGCCTACCCCAGTGTTGATGTTCATTCTGCTACTTGCTTCCCTCAGAATGCATCAGAACGCGGCAAGTTGTAACTTGTATACGCTCATGCAGGTTCCTGCATACTGATCTACACTGTGGCATTTACGCTGCTACGCAGATTATTCACACTGGTAATTCTGAATGATTTCGTCTTTTGCATCCTCCAGTTACTGACTGACGCATGTGTGCGTTGGTTAATTATGAAGAATGACATGACCAGCTTTGCACAACACTTCTGCCATGCCCCCAATGAGAGTGAGTTGCCAGGGGAACACAAAATATCTAAGTATTTCTGCACAGATGACTTGGCGTATGTTAAAACTGATGTAATGGAGATAATATGTTCTCCCAAAGTGTAGAGTGAAACACAGAATAATGTGTAAAAATATGAAACGCATCCACGGAGATGTTCAATTTATTACATATTGGAACCCCCAAAATAACTAAAGAAGAAAATATGATTTAAGATAAAACCAACATACAATACCAATATAATGATAAAGAAATAATAATAATAATGAAATATTTCCTTAGAATAGTGACTGAAATCATCTTCAGTCAGTCACTACTCAAAGATGTGGATGCGGGACCTTTCATATGGAGGTCATTCACCGGACATCCCACTCGCTGTCATCACTTAGTCCTCAATACTTCTTTAGTAGGTCTCTTACTGGTGATTCCTCCTTTAATTCAAGCCTCTAAAGTAGAGCACAGCAAAGCCACGTGTATAAACATAGCCTCAGCAATGCTTGGTTCCTTGTATATCTGGGAACACTACGGATCCCCTAGACTCCAGTTTTCATACTTAACACTGGGTCGTCTTTGACAGACAAGGATTTTTTTTCTGGTTTGCTGTATTCCCTGGTAACCCTACCCACTCTCAGCCTTGTCCCACCCACTTCCCTGCTCATTTCAAATCAACTCTGGTTTTCTGCCTCATAATTCTGCGTTAATTAAACCCCAGCCACTTTATGATGTGAGTCTCGTCACTTGTTCACTCCTATCTCATCCCTTATTGATACTCCAGGGGAACTTGAATGGTCCAGGTATGGACCATTCAAGGCACAGCCTGTGTAAATAATACTCACATATCCTGAAATTGCTTCCTACCTCCTCACTCCTCTTTTGTGGCTGCCAGATTTTATCCCCTTCCACCAAAGGCGTGGAATAAATGTACGGGAAGAATAATCAAGTAAATGCTGTGAAAATGTTCCAGTTGAGGTTAGCACATGGACAGGTGACATATCCTCTTTAACCCTTTGAGTGCCAGAGGGGTGCACAATGCATTGCAAACAGGTTAAAGAAACCAATTATACTGAAAATCTTTCTTGTCACCATATGCCACCAGTGAGTGATACAAATGGTAGTTAAATATTTACTTTTACAGTCGTTAACATACATTCATATATTATCTTCGGATTTTTGCTTGGCACAATTAGTCCTTCCTCTTCCCAGCTATTTAAATGCCAATTAAAAAAAGCACAGTTTTAAGAAAATAAAGGCATTGGCAGCATAATTGCCATGTGGTTTTTTTAACTGCAAGAAATTTAAAGCAAAATGATCCAATGTTAACACCTTGGATACTTCTGGTCTCCAACACCTGGGTTTGCAATTATTTGGAGACTACTCTAGCCTCCCAGAGGTTAACAATAGTGATACAATTTCTTCATATTAATCCCTTAACGACTTCTCAATCCAGCACGTGGGCGGCTGTTAAGGACCACAGAGTTTTTTTGTGCAATGAATTTTGGGATGACACAGTGGTGTGCAGCCGCACTGCAATTCTAGAATTCCGTGATGTGTCAGGACCGCCACGCCACCTTTCCTTAATGTCTGGATGTGGCGTCATGGTCCGGGCACGTCATGTGTCACTAATTGATTAAAGTAACAGTTGCACCTTCTTGTAATAAACCCCACACCTTAAAGGAGAACTTCCACCTCCTAACAATAAACCACCACTTAGTTTTCTGTGGTAAAACAATCCTTATGGCCCTTATGAATGTTGTACTGGCTCTTTGGTTTAGTAGATAGCATCTGCAGTCAGTCCTGAATGCCATGTCCATGTATGTAGATGTGGCAGTTGCAATTAAGACCACGAAACCTCAAACGCTTCTCAAGAAAAATGGTCATCTTATCCCTTTAAGTGGAACTAATGCTTTATAATAACACTGGTGATTTTAAAGGAGCATTCAAGAAACACTTATATTTTGTAGCCATCCTTAATTTAAAATTAAAATTTAGGAGATATTTAGATTAAAATATTTGTTAGTTTATGCACATTAGGTAGTACTGGCTGGCACAGCTTGGTATGTCAGAGATGAACATTCCACTCTCCCTCCCAACTGTCACTTCCTATATGAAGTACTGGCTAATTTGCATAAACTAAGACATTTATAGAACTAATGAGCTCATAAATTGTAGCTTTAAATAAAGAATGGCTAATGTAAATTCAGGTGATTTTATAAGTCCTTTTAAAGTGACCTACCATAAAATATTGCTTACAATACACAAGATTTTGCCCCACTTCACCTTATGTGAAGTGGGGGGGTGCGTATTATACACTAGTTAAAAAAAAAAAAAATATATATATATATATATATATATATATTAGTGCCCATTCATTCCCTCCCTCTACCAAGTAAGCAGATCTACTCACTGCTTAACCCCTTAAGGACCCATGACTGTCCAGGACCGTCATGGCTTGTTTTCCCTTAAGGACCCATGATGGTCCTGGACCGCCATGGAATTCCAGGCTCCCCGCGAGGCTGCACGCCTTTTGGGGAGTCCGGAAGCGGATTCTAAAAAAAAAAAAATAAAATGCTTTGTGGTCCTTAAGTGACAGCCACGTGCGTGCGCGGCCAGTCCTTAAGGGGTTCATTCCCCACTTCCGGAGCAGAGCCGGCTTTAATCACTGCACAGAGGGCGGCTCTCTTGCCTCTGCCGCCCGCTTGCAGGAAATCCCTGTGAGGACCTTTTTGTTTTAGTCAATGGTAATACCTAAAGGTCCTTGTAGGGCAATATAGTACATCTAATGTGTAGATCTCTGAGCATTGTATAAATATATTGTTATGCTGTTTGTAAATGATCTCTTGTGTGTATACATTACAATAACTTTATTTATATATGCAGTTGCTAGGGATCCTCTGCAGCTAAAACTACAACCATGTTGAATACCAGCGTTTAAATATCAAACATTTATTTTTTTCTTTTCCAGATATGAATATGGAGTTTAACCCTTCTGACCATCCACGGGCGAGCACAATATTCCTAAGCAAATCGCAAACAGATGGTAAGAGAACATTTGTTGTATTTCATTAATGTCCTCGTGATGTCTAAAAGTATAGAACTCATTAACTCCTTGGGTAATTGAGGGGTCTCCAGTGCAAAGCATCCAATTGGTTAATATTCCTAACTTTCTTAGGCTTATCATGTAGACCATTGAAATCAATGGGAATTTTTATTTGTCCATATGGCGTTAGACTTGCTCCAGAGTTGTCTCAACATTTCCAGCCCTCTGCATACAGCTCCTTGATTTTAACCATTTAAGTGCTAGAGGGGTGTGCAAGGCATTGCTTTGCTATGGCTCGTACATCCCTTTGGCTCTAAAACTGTTAATACACTGACTTCTTGCTGCCATGTTTTTAAAGCAGAACTACTATGTCACAAAATGTTTAGCTTAACTAAGTCCACTTATGGCGACTAGCTGCTTAGTAGCGCTAGTCGCCAGAATTATTATCGGATTTAATAGATGTATGCTTTATTCCCCAGCTGTCAGTAGCACTGAGCGTGGACATCTTGTCAGAATGACGTCTATGCGCCTGCACTGTCAGTCCCAGCCGGGTCTAGGAGGTGTTACTAGGAGCCATTTGGCTCCAGCTGGGTCTGACAGTACAGGTGTGTGGACGTCATTCTGGCAAGATGTCCACACTCCATGCTACTGACAGCTGGGGAATAAAGCATATATCTATTAAATCAGGTAATAATTCTGGCGACTAGCGCTACTAAGCAGCTAGTTGCCAGAAGGGGACTTAGTTAAGCTAAACATTTTGTGATATGGTAGTTCCGCTTTAAAACACTTTGGTGGTTGTATACTAAGGCGTGATAAAGGGTGATAACTTCTCCAGTGAATATCGCTTCTCCACTTCCTATGGAGATCTTGCATGGGATCCATAGAATAATATAGGAACTGGAGAGGTGATATCACTGGAGAAGTCCTCTCCACTTTATTATCTCTTTATCACCCCCTTAGTGCATTTCCCCCTTGTATGCCAAATACCTCTTCAGTGGGTAAAAAAAAAACTCCATGTAAGCCTAGAGCAACTTTAGGTTATTTTGAAATGAGCTTTGTATTTAGCAGCTCTCCATTTCAATTTTTTTTTAAATAAAAGAAAAAAATACTATTGATCTTTTTTTTTTTTTGTAGGCTTTCTTTTTACAACATGATTGGGAAACTAACAGGAGAAATGTATAAAATGTGTTTAAAGTGGAGATACTTTAAACAGACAGCACAGCTACTTAAATTGTGGAATGATTCTGTGGAACATATATCTGTATACCTGTTATAATGCTGATATTATGTGTAAAATAACAACTTAATTTTCTGTTACTTGCTTCAAAAGCTACTATGGAGAATTTCGGCGATGTTTTGGCCAAAATTCTTCAAGCTGTGGGGGAAAACAGTGCATCAAATGTATACCTTTGGATATTCATCAGTGATCCACTGTATTTCCCTGCCTTGCATTTGCGAAGCAGGGAAATACAACAAAAAATGGTGTAAATCCACTATTCTGACAGTAAGCACACACATACGTACAGCAGTGTGCAAAAGTCTTAGGCAGGTGTGAAAAAAATGCTGTAAAGTAAGAATTATTTCAAAAATAGACATGTTAATAGTTTATATTTATCAATTAACAAAATGCATAGTGAGCAAACTGAAGAAATATCTAAATCAAATCAATATTTGGTGTGACCACTCTTTGCCTTCAAAACAGCATCAGTTCCTCTATGTTCACTTGCACAAAGTCAGGGATTTTGTAGGCATATAGTAAGGTGTATGATTAAACAATTATACCAAACAGGTGCTAATGATCATTAATTTAATATGTAGGTTGAAACATGATCATTAACTGAAACAGAAACAGCTGTGTAGGAAGAATAAAACTAGGTCAGAACAGCCAAACACAGCTAATTTTTGTAGGGTTTTTTTTTGCAACATGATTGGGAAAATAACAGGAAAAATTTATATAATTAATGTGTTTAAAGTAAGGTTGCTGAAACCAGTTTAAGGTCAAAAGTCATAAAACATGGCAAGACTGGGCACAGCAAAAGGACACAATGTAGTTATACTGCATCAGCAAGATCTCTCCCAGGCAGAAATTTCAAGGCAGACAGGAGTTTCCAGATGTGATGTCCAAGCTCTTTTGAAAAAACACAAATAAACGGCCAACGTTGAGGATCATAGACTCAGTGGTCAGCCAAGGATGAAAGACATATCATGCTTACATCCCTTCGCAATCGGAAGATGTCCAGCAGCGCCATCAGCTCAGAATTGGCAGAAAACAATGGGACACTGGCACGCCCATCTACTGTTCGGAGAAGTTTTGCTGCCAAAAAGCCATACCTTGGACATGGAAACAAGGCCAAGAGACTCAACCATGCATGAAAATGCAGGAACTGGGGTGTAGAAAAATGCCAGAAGGTGCTCTGGACCGATGAGTCAAAATTTGAAATATTTGGCTATAGCAGAAGACAGTTTGTTTGCTGAAGGGCTGGAGAGGTACAAGACTGAGTATCTGCAGGAAACAGTGAAGCATGGTGGAGGTTCCTTGCAATGTTGGGGCTGCATTTCTGCAAATGGAGATGGGAATTTGGTCAGAATTAATGGTCTCCTCAATGCTGACAAGTACAGGCAGATACTTATCCATCATGCAATACCATCAGGGAGGCATTTGATTGGTTCCAAATTTATTCTGCACCATGGCAATGACCCCAAAATACAGCCAAAGTCATTAAGAACTATCTTCAGCGTAAAGAGGAACAAGGAGTCCTGTAAGTGATGGTATGGACCCCACAGAGCCCTGATCTCAAAATCATCGAGTCTGCCTGCGATTACATTAAGAGAGATAAGTATCTGAGGCTGCCTAAATCCACAGAAGAACTGTGGTTAGTTATCTAAGATGTTTGGAACAACCTACCTGTGGAAGTTCTTTACAAAACAGTGTGCAGTGTACCAATTAGAATTGATGCTGTTTTGAAGGCAAAGGGTGGTCACACTAAATATTGATTTGATTTAGATGTACCTTCTGTTCACTCACTATGCATTTTGTTGATAAAAAAATAAAGTATTAACATGTCTATTTTTGAAAGTGTTCTTACTTTACAGCATTTTTTCACACCTACCTAAAACTTTTGCACACTACTGGTACATACAGTGATATGCAAAAGTACAAGTTTTGTTGACATTTTATTAATTATAAGTTTTGTTGATTATTATTGAACTAGTGTAAAAGCCTGTGTACACAGTCCAAGGTACAGGCGATGTTAATCCTTTGGGTGCCAGATTGTGTTGCTTACCCCTCTGGCACTCACAGGGTTAAGAGGCCGGTCCTGCTCTGCGTACTGCTGCCGCGCGTGATGCAGTCATGCGCAGTAGAGACTGCCCAAACACACAAAATACTCTCAGCACAGAACTCCCAGCATTCTGTGTTCCCAGCTTGTGCTCCCAGCATTCTGTGATCCCAGCATTCCGTGCGTTCAAGCAGTCTCTACTGCGCATGACTGCATCAGACAAACATTCTAGCATTTTATTATATAGGATATGGATATTATCAAAAATTAAGTCTGGGGACTGCGAAGGCCATTCCAAAACACTAAGCTTTACTTTCTTGAAGTAGTTAATATTTGATTTTGAGGTATGTTATGCATTGTCGTCTTGTAATATCCAATCTCTTTTCACCTTCAGTTTCTTCACTGACCGGGGCCATTAGCTTCCAGGATGTATTGATTCTTAGTAGAATACTTCTTCCTTTTACCCACACAGTACTTCCTGTTCCACTGACTGCTACACAACCCCAATGCATAATAGTTCCACCCCCATGATTAACAGTTTGCAAGGGGGTTCATTTCTTCAAATGCTTCACCTTTTTTTCTTCAAACAAACCTTTGGTGATTGTAATCAAAGAGTTCAGTTTTAACTTCATCAGACCACAGCACTTGGTTACAAACACCTCTGGCTTATCTAAGTGTTGTGTTGTATACTTCAGATGCTGACTTTTGTGATGAGGTGAGGTGAGGTCTCCTTCTGATGACTCTTCCATGGAGATCATGTTTGTGCAAGCAACTCTTCACAACAGAGTGGTGCACTGCTACTTCAGTGACAGCTAAACATTCCAGCAGGTCCTTTGCTGTGATATGGGGGTTTGCATTGACTTCCTGACCAGTGTTCAGGCAATTGTATCAGACATTTTTCTTGGTATTCCAGATCTTGTCTTGACTTCAACAGTAGTAATGTTTCACAAGAACAGCAGCTCCAATTAATCTTAATAGTATTTGGGCCATGGAGAGTGTTATTTCAATACTGTCAGAGTTGTAATTCAGGAGTAATTGAATGATAAAGTATCCCCCTCCTGCCCCTTTTACCTAGTGTAAGCCCACACCCTTCAGATGTGGAATCTGATCCCAGAACCAGACAGATCACAGCAGGGGACAATCTTCTTACTGCGAAGAAAAGGAAAACCCTGTTCCCCTTGACAGGTTTTTCAGGTTTTCCTGAAAATTATCTCTCTCTGCAATCCATACAGAAAGTCTTGCTGCTCTGAGGTGAGCAGTGTTAAATCAGTAAAACGGCGGTAGGGTGATACTTTATCATTCAATTACTCTTGAACTACACCTCTGACAGTATTGAAATAACACTCTCTATGGCCCAAATACTATGAAGATTAATTGGAGCTGTCTTTATTTTGAACAACAGTATCCCTTTAACTTCCATTTCATAATGACATTTTAGTTAGTGGAAATTACAGGCAAGAAGCATTTAAATATATATTTTTTAGCCTTCCCTTGCATTGAAAGAGTCAGTTATATTTATTTCTGATCCTCAGTCAGCAGCCTAGAGGAGCTCATGGTGGTTGAGTGGAAGCACAACAGCCTGAGAGATTGAATGTCATGGAATTGTCATAACCTAACTTAGATTCACTTTTTAATTTTTTTTTTTTTATAAAGAGTAACTGTGCATTACAATTTGCAAAAATATGTCGTTTGTTCACTACAGAGGCTGTGTTAAATTCTTTTCACGTATACAATCAGCAAAACATGTCATTTGGCCAGGGGTGCCCAAACATGTGTATGCATGTGTCCCCAAACATGTGTCCGCCCTCATTGCCTAGAATGCGATTGGCCAGTTTGAAGATGATCAATAAGTTTATGGATTTATCTGGCCATCACTTTGATGATAAGCGATGGACAGATACTGTCTAGCCATTGGCAAACCAACAATTGCCTACTTTTGCTCTAGGGTTTAAAGGGATAATATTGTGTGATATGGAAAATAAATCTGTATTACAACTGGGTTTATCCTACTGAGTAAAGCAAAGTTATTCCAACTGCCAAGAGATTTTTTATGCAATTTTGCAGTTCAAATTTGCATTCTTTGGGTGTCATTCTGCCATAGCCTTACATTTCACTGTGGAGCAGTTGATACAGTAGTCTATGGAAGTCTGGAGCCACTGTCAATAACTGCCCAGAGACTGCTCTAGCAACAGAGCCATCATAAAATTTCAGGCCATAACAGTACTGCACCCAGTGGAAGTTTGCACTGCAGAATAAAATGTCTGTTAACAGCGGGAATACACTTGACTTGCCAGGGTAAACCATGCAAAATATAGTTTTTCTATATTAAGCTATACTATCCCTTTAAGATGAGTGGATTATGGGGCTCAGCCTTTCTCAGTCTCTTCACAGGGAGAGACTGATCCTGTTGAATGGGGAGTTACAGATATTCACAATCCTTCCACAATCCCAGTCTCTCCTAGTGAAGTGGCTGATCCGTTTTTTAATTACACTTTTCTCCATACACTTTCTCTATTAGAAACTTTAATGTTACAAACCTCTTTCAGCAATGGAGAGGATGTCATCAAGGTAATTTTCCTGTTTTGTCTCCACAGTGCGTGAAAAGCGAAAGAGCCTTTATATAAATCACGTAAGTAAAAAAAAAAAAAGAAAAGAGGGATATTCTTTTTAAAACACTTTGAATGTCAGAGTGGAATGCAACACATTGCAATGCAATACATTGGATACCTCTCTGGCACTCAAAGGGTCAACAAAATGCATGCCTTACTTTTTTCTCTGATTTTAATAGAATGCACGTGTAACTGTAATGACCATCATTTCTGTTGACATTACATAATCATTTTCCGATGAAACAATGTGCGTGCAATTGAAAGTGTATATACTAATCAACTCAAATCTGTTTTGTTGTTTTTTCCTATAATTTAAGTTTTTTTATCCTGTGTTTGCTTATAACTGAGTTAACCCTTTGAATGTCAGAGAGGTATGCAATACATTGCTTTGCAATGCTTTGCACACCCCTCTGGCACTCAGAGGGTTAACAGTCAAGCTGTGGATGCAGATGAGATCCCAAGTATATTGCTTTGCAATATATTGTAGACGTCTCCAGCATTCAAAGATGTAATTTTTTGGTTTTACCAAAACACAACAAATTTTAATAAGTGTAATGTTGTACTTTGAATTAAGGTTGATTTAATGTGATGCCCAGTATTCCTTGTCAAGTGTGTTTTTTTTTTTTTTTTTTAAATTGGCTTAACCCTTTGAGTGCCAGAAGGGTACACAAATCATTGCTTTTGCAATGCGTTGCGTACCCCTCTTGCACTCCAAGGGTTAAAGTGGATCTCTCAGTTCAAGACAAGTTTAGTTTGTGTTATAGAAAACCTGCCTTATGTTCTAGTGATTTTTTTTTTCTTTAATACGAAGTTTCTCACAAATTATAACTGGATGGCACAGTGTGGCGTTTTATGCTAATTATTTGGACAGCATGTTAATTCTTTCTTTTTGAGACCAAACTGATCACTGTCTGTGCTATTAGGAATGACCAGGGTGTGGGCTTGGTCTAGGTTTATTCATATTATTGTGGTAATATTGGTCCAGCACAATGGGTTAATTGGCCTAAAGTGACACACTGTGCCATCAACATATACATTTTAGTTGCTCAAAAAAGTATTTATATTTCTTTCAGATAGCAAGTACAACATATAGGCAATATTAATTATCTTTATAGGGCTAGTAATACTTAAAATGTGAAAAATATATGTTGTAGGGTTTATTCCCCTGAGTAAAACAAGGGTACTCCCACTGCTGAAAGGTGTTTTATTCAAAAGTTATTACAGGTCAAAGTTGACTTTTTTAGGTGCAATATCACAGTGGCCTGAAATTGTACAGTGGCGCTGTTGCTACACCATCCTATGGACAGCTCTGGTCCTGGGACCATAAATCTCCATAGGATGGTGTAGCAACAGCACTCATGTACAATTTCAGGCCACTGTGATATTGCACCTAAAAAAATCAACTTTGAGCTGTAATAACTTTTGAATAAAACACCTTTCAGCAATGGGAGTACCTTTGTTTTACTCAGGGGAATAAACCCTACAACATATTTTTTTTACATTTTAAGTATTACTATCCCTTTAACATTAATTACTTTCAATGAGGTGATAGGTTCAAATTGAATGGCCCTCTCTGTTGGGATCCTGCTTATGGAGAAAAAACTAAATACAAACTATTAGGGCAGTTGTTGTTAGTGAATGCATTTTGAAGTGGTGGAAGTGTACATAAACAACCCATTGAATTCCAAAGGGGTACCATCACATTACAAAGCAACTCATTTGCACACCCGTCTTGCACTCAGTTCCAGTTATGCTAAATGCTACAGTACCTTCTCACTGAGAGGTACACAGTCTTCGAAATAAAAATATTATAAAAGAACAAAAAAAAAAAATCCCAAAACTAGAACAAAATGAAAACACTAAGTTCTAGATAACATCATTCCTTCTGATCACCCACTGTATGGCCTCGTCCACATGGAGACAGATGGGTCATCCTATTTCTTCTGGTTAATGACAGTGCTAGGTGATGCCCAAATGCCCATTTTCATGTAGGACTGTTCCACGTGGTGATTTAGATTTTGAAAATGTTTAGTAAATCCACTGTTGGATTTTTGTGAAAGTTCTGGATAATGTTACGCATGTGGCACCGAGTCCTTTATAGAGGATGCACATTGCATCCTCATCCATGCCAGTCCTATGGAGGGCATTAGCCCTACCAATTGGTATTTGCAGTAAGCCTATCAACATTATAATATATTTATCTTTCATCCAGTGTGGAACCCAGGAACCATAGGGTAAAGTTCCATCTTCTGGAGGGCAGGGCACTTCTACTGAGACAGAGACTCCCCTCTTCCTTTCACTTTACCCCCACCTACTTCCAGTTTCAAATTACCTGCCTAGATAGAGGGTATATGGGCACTGTTCTCCTAGTTATACTTCTGGGACTGTGCAATCCCCCATTAGGTGGGTCCCGTTAACTGCCTTTCTTGTTCATAGATTGCCCAGTTCATAGGTTCATCCCAGGACTTTTTTTTTTTTAAAGAAAATCTGTTTTGTAGTTCATGAGAACCAGTGTCCGTTACCCTGATCTAGGATGTATTACGGTGCTCTTGTGGCACATTGAATGGCAGATTTAATGCTGCTAACCCATGCAGGTTGATTAATTGGCTGTTTGGAAAGTAGTTCCTGGCATGATCATAGAAAGAACCAGAAAGGGGACTATATGAAGTGTTATGGAATTGCTCGGTTCATTAATCATTTGCTACAGTTTAGCATTTCCTGTGGATTCTTTGGGATTTGGCAGACACTAATACTAATTTTAAACATTTTATTTCAACGTAGAAACTCTGAGAGTCAGCAGTGAGTTTTTACCATCAAATGACAATTGTTCGGTTCCTGTGAAAACATCTGAATCAATACTATCAAGTATTATATGGATGGAAATTCCTTGGACCTCTGTGTTTTCTCCTAAATGAAAAATGGGCAGATTTTAGCTCTCAAGCATTTGGTGAATATAGGCAAGCTGAGGATGATGGGTGTTGTAGTCATAGAGCATCTGGAGATCACCATTTTGTCCACCCCTTCCAACGTCTAGATCATTTGACTGCTAGCAATGGTCCTTGGCATGGGCATCTGGAGGGGGGGCAAGGGGGGCCCTTGCCCCTCCTACAATTACCCCCCTCCATATAAAGGGGCTAGATGGGCTGGCTGGGGGTCATATTATGGCTTTGCCCCCCCCCCCCCCCCCCGGAAAAATGTCTACGGACACCACTGGTCCTTGGAATCCTTTTAGAAATGTTCTTTGTTCTGCTGCATTTTTGCTTGCTTTAATCCTTTGAGTTCCAGAGGGGTAAGCAGCGCATGGCTTTGCAATGCTTTGCGTACCCCTTTGGCACTCAAAGGGTTAAACAGAAATGCTGATGCTTCATTCACATCCATTTTTTTCCCCCTAATTCTCTTACTGTCCCTCATTAGCATGCTTTGTTGTTGTACTTATTGCTTGTTCCTCCTATACATTATTGTTTTTGTTTTCCATTCATTGCTCTCAAGTAAGGAATCATCTTTCATGTTTTTTGTTGCCAAATTCATTCTTTTTTAATGTCTGGTTTATGTTTCCAATCCAATACTGAAAATTCAATGAAACTCAAGGGAAACTAAAAATTTTACACTGATGTGGGCCTATGACAAAATAAAATAGTCACTTGTTTCAAGGTCATTAGGAGGTGACAAAGAATTCCATATAGTGTACTACTTCAGTTCTACGGCTCCATCTCTATGCTGTCTGAACTGATTTGCAAGCCTGCCAAGCAATGTTACCACAGTGATATAAAAAGGCAGTGGTGATGCACGATTGTGTTACAGGCTTGCCAAGTGATGAAAGTTTGATGGGAGGAAGATTGATGACTAATGGCCAGTGATGTGATTGAATTAGTTATCCATGGAGCATCTTAAAATGTATACTGTTACTGTGCTCTACTATCCTTAACCCTTTGAGTGCCAGAGGGTTATGCATTGCAATGCGTTGCTTACCACTCTGGCACTCAAAGGGTTAGGCCTCTGAGTACCAGAGAGATTTACAGTGCCACATATTACACACCCCTCTGGCACTCAATGGGATAATTATTCCTTAATGCTGCTATGTGAGCTGATTCATTCACTTTATGGTTTTATTTTTTTTCATTGTTAAAGCTCTCTCAGTACTGCCAGTTATATTGGCTAGTAAAAGCTGCGAGAACCCATTTATTGTATACCAAAGAATTCACTGATAGGATTACGGGTTAATAGTGACAAAGATTTTTTAAAGGAAACTCCAATCTGCTCATTTATTTTTTAGTAATTCTATTTCATATTAAAGCAGAGTTGGGCAAAGTGAGGCCTTTCAGCTCTTGCCAAAATACAAGTGCCATCATTACATGCACGGTGGTAATATAAGGTTTTAGCATGAAAAAAAGATTGTCCCCACCATATTTCCAGTTGCCGATCAAACTGGAAGAAGAGAAAGCCTTATTCTGACCTTGCAGGGCTCAGTGTGGGATTGCATGAGGGATTCAGTAAGTACTATGTTATGAACAACTAGAGTAGACTATCATATATGTACTCAGGGCAACATGCTTTTCAGCTTAAATATTTATATATTACATGTCATTGTGACTGCAATACTGCTGGAAAAACGGCTATCTTGAAAGCGTGTACAGTTTCATCTCTAAGAATAGAGTTTGAGACCAATACTTTAACCGTTAATGGAGAAGAGGGGTGCATTGCACACACCTCTGGCCCTTACTAGTATGCAGATACATCTGTATAGTTTTTTCTGCATGTAGAGTGTTATTTCAAAAGTATCCAACTTGTAGTTCAGGAGTATTTGAATGATAAAGTATCCCCTCCCACCCCTTTTACCCAGTCTAAGCCGTTTCCCCATAGATGTGGAATCCGGTCTTAGGTCTGCAGTTTGCTCTGCAATGCATTGCATACCCACACTCAAAGGCTTAAGATTTAATTGCTAAAACTCCCTTTATTTTTGATACAAATAGAGAGTTTCTTTATAAATACGCTGCGGCTCAGTTCTTATTTGGACAAGCCCTTTTCTACTTTTTTCAAGAAAGTCGACTGACTGTGGTTAGTACTTAGCAAAATTGTCCCCAAACATTTATACATATCTTTGTTGTTTTGGGGTAATTTTACAGGCACTTTGTTTATTACTCCAGTGTAATACATCTCCCCCATTGTGCCTTTTTGTATAAACAAACTAGAGTATATATTGGGGCAAACAAAGTACACCACAGGAGACAAATGAAATTCCCATCATTTTAACCCTTTGATGAGTTCCACATCCACTGGTTTTCAGGGCATTAACCATTTGAGTGCCAGAGGGGTATGGAATGCATTGCTTTGCAATGCGTTCTGTACCCCTCTGGCACTCAAAGGGTTAAGTGGGGCTTTTAACATCTTGAATACTAGGAAAAACAACGTAGAAAGAAAACAAAACAAGAGGCGTTCAGTGGTGTGTGTGGTGGGGGGATTCACTAAGAGGTGATAAAGTGGAGATAACTCCTCCATTGATATCACTTCTCCAGTCCCTATGTTATTCTATAAAGCCTATTCACTAAAATCTCCAAAGTTGAAGAAATCCTAATGCATAGGCTCTATAGAATAACATAGGAACTGGAGAAGTGATATCACTGGAGAAGTTATCTCTACTTTATCACCTCTTTATCACAGCTAGTGAATCTACCCTCTGGTGTATTATCCTCAGATACAAATAAATCTTCTATTGTTGTCGACTTGCAATAGGACATATACTCGCAATATTGTTGTCCAGAAAAACACGTGTGTTATCTGGAAATCGCGCTGAAGGGTTATTTATACTGTCCCCACCACACTTATATTGGAACCTTGTCCGTACAAATGTTTATGCACCCAGGCTGCTCTTCAGTACATCCTCCAAGGAGAAACGCATGAAAGAAAAAACACACAAGAAGATTTGTTAAACCACAGTGAATAGTAAAGGGTACAATCTGGAGTGGATGTAAGTGGCTTATACCAACTGACAACTGATCAGGCAAGCAAGGGAATTGATCTGTTTCTGTTCAAGTGAACCCCCAGAATATCAGAAAAAGAAAAGGTGATGGTCACAATCTTCAGCTGTAGGCAAAACAATGTGTTAGAGAACTCACTAGCATTCAGAGGCTGAGAATTTGGAGACTTTTCATTAATCCCCTATGATACAGTCGATCCCTCCGAATTATTCCATTTTGTCATTACACTGAGGGCCAGAGGGGTGAGCAAAGCAATGCTTCACAATGCATTGTTCAGACTTCTGGCACTCAAAGGAATAATTTAGAATGTGACTGTTCGATACAAACAAGAGTATGAAGTCTTATCCATATCACTTTTCTGATTCATATTCATTCAGAATACTGTGTTGCTTAATAAATGCTCTCTGTATTCTAGAATGGCAAATGAAACAATACTTTTCTGCTAAATTCTGAGTAGCAGCTTCCTTTACATCTGTCAAATTACAGAAGATGTGTGCTGTATCCGTGTAATTTATTTTCACCTTGAAGATGTAATATTTATACAGCCTGAAAATTATGTTTGACCTAGAGACATCCTTTAGTTCCAGGCAGTGAGTCTCATAAAGATCTTACACTTACACCTTTTGGCATACATGGAATATATCTCTGTGTCTCTTACCGTATGTTGTGGATGATCCTAATCAATGGTAACAGCTTTTCATGGATGGCAAGATGAACGTCTTGCATTAAATTAAGGTCAGACAGAGAGGACCGTTTCTTCCACTGCAAATTACTCCCAAGATAAATGGCTAAATTCTGTCGTTACCTCTGCTGTTTGTGACAGCAGTGTACTGCTATGCCTCTTACACATGCACATATATAACACAGGATGATTGAATTGACCAGACCAATGGTTCTCCTCCAAGGTGCCCT
The DNA here is from genome assembly GCA_037306005.1 of Rhinophrynus dorsalis. NCBI lineage: Eukaryota > Metazoa > Chordata > Amphibia > Anura > Rhinophrynidae > Rhinophrynus > Rhinophrynus dorsalis. The sequence goes on from CM074723.1 coordinate 444,184,452, forward strand.
GGCACAGTGGTGTGCCACCAACATCCTTTTAGGTTGTCTCTTTTTTTTCTCTGAAGACTTTGCCATAAATGTGGCTGTTGTGTTTTAAATATATATTTATGGAAATTTATGAACAATATGTGTATTTTTGTTATTATGACTGTGAGACCTAAGAATAGGTGCATATTTATTGTATCCTTCATTATGCCCTTAATAAATGACAATGTCTTAGGGATGCCCCAAAAATTCCATATTGCACGTTAGGGGTACCATGAGCCTATGTATTGTGTAAGTCTGCAGTCAGGTTAATAACCAGACTTTTGTCAAATTACTTAATAGAGGTGTATTTCAGAATTCTGTGTGCCAGTGTAAAGTTCACCCTTTATAGGGATAGTGACGTTTTATAAACACATCAGCTTCGATTAATCTTAATAGTATGTGGGACATTTAGAGCTGTATTACAATAGCGTCTGTGTAGTAGTTCAAGACTAATTAAATTCTAAAGGATTCCGGTCCCTGGAATCCTGTCCAGGGACCGGACATCACGCAGTGAGGGACAATCTTCATACACAGAGGATAAGGAAAACACTTCCCCCCCCCCCATTGACGAAGAAGAGCCAGATTTTACTTATGCTCAGTGAAGATTGTCCCTCGCTGCACTCCATCTGACCAGTTTAGCGAGGCAGCATGATGTAGGTGTCACGGTATTTGAAGACTCTCAGACTTGAGGTTTGGTAAAAACGTAACTTTATTAAAAAGTTAAGGCAATCCCATAGGGAATCATACATATATAACAATACAACAATAAATGACAATATGAATAGGTTCTACCGGCCTTGCCAATACTACCGGGCAGGGCAACCAAGTGACAGTTGCAAATATAGCAGTAGGCTCTACCGACCTTGCCAATACCGGGTAAGGCAACCGTGAGGTGTAACGTACCGGTTCTACTGGCCTTACCAATACCGGGCAAGGCAGCCTGAAGGTGTACTGAGAGTAGGCTCTACCGGCCCTGCCTATACCGGGTAAGGCAACCTTAGAGATGTAACGTAAGTAGGTTCTACCAGCCTTAGCAATACCGGGCAGGGCAGCCCACAAGAGGAGACCAAGCTGTCAGATGACAATGACAATAGAGTGGAATGGGAATCAATGGTCTCGCTCAGCAGAAGTCTCCAGACAACTGCAATAATAAGTTGGACAGCAACCGGCCCTCAGTGTCAGAATAGTCAAGGAGCAAACCAGCGTCCTCACGCTGGGACTAACTGTAACATAACCCACCAGGTTAGTGGAGTAACCCAGCGTCCGCACGCAGGGACCAACAGTATATAATGCCATCAGGTTTAATGGAGTAAACCAGCGTCTGCACACTGGGACCAACAGTAATCAGAGTCACCAGGTGTAATGGAGAAAACCAGCGTCCGCACGCTGGGACCAACAGTAAAAAGAACCACCAGGTTACATGGAGTAGACCAGCGTCCGCACGCTGGGGCCAACAGTAACATGAGCCACTAGTTTAGATGGAGTAAACCAGCGTCCGCACGCTGGAACCAACAGTATCATGAGCTACTAGGTTAGAGGGAGTAAACCAGCATCCGCACGCTGGAACCAACAGTATCATGAGCTACTAGCTTAGGAGGAGTAAACCAGCGTCCGCACGCTGGGACCAGCAGGGATTGAGCCACCAGGTTAAATGGAGCAAACCAGCGCCCGCACGCTGGGACCAACAGTAATTGAGCTACCAGGTTAAATGGAGTAAACCAGCGTCCGCATGCTGGGACCAACTGTAATTGAGCCACCAGGTTAAATGGAGTAAACCAGCGTCCGCACGCTGGACCAACAGTGATTGCGCCACCAGGTTAAATGGAGTAAACCAGCGTCCGCACGCTGGACCAACAGTAATAGAGCCACCAGGTTAAATGGCGTAAACCAGAGTCCGCACGCTGGACCAACAGTAATTGCGCCACCAGGTTAAATGGAGAAAACCAGCATCCGCACGCTGGACCAACAGTAATTGAGCCACCAGATTAAGTGCAGTAAACCAGCGTCCGCACGCTGGACCAACAGTAATTGCGCCACCAGTTTAAATGGAGAAAACCAGCATCCGCACGCTGGACCAACAGTAAATGAGCCACCAGGTTAAATGGAGTAAACCAGCGTCCGCACGCTGGACCAACAGTAATATATCGCCGGAGCGAACAAGCACAATGTCGCCTGGCGACAGGGGAAGGAGCGAGAGCCCTGAGACCAAGTGGAGGCTAACCGGAACGAGCACCGTTACACTGACAGATGACCGGAACAGAAGGAGTCACGGAAAGCAGCCGGAACCGTCTAGAGAGACAAGCAGGCAGGAGACTCGGGAACGAATGAGGCTGGAACACTGGAACCACTGGAACACAGGAACACCAGAACACAGGAACACTGGAACACCGGAACGCAGGATCCTCAGGCCCAAGCGCCTGGCAAGCAGGTCAGAACAAGTAATGTCAGAGACACCACGAAAGGGCAACGTGGGAGTGCCCAGACTGGGTTTAAAAAGGCTGTGCGAGGTGGGCTAACAGCAGACAGCCAAAGAGGAACTTCCAGCAAGTGACAGACACAGGATAGCACGAATCACGGGCACCGTGATAGTAGGAGAAAGGAGAGGGAGGAGGATCCTCTAGAATTGAATTGCTGTTGAACTGCTACGTAGACATTATTGTAATACAATGCTAAATGTCCCACATACTATGAAGATTAATCGGACCTGATGTGTTAAAACATTACTGTTGCTTTAAACATAAAAGCATACTCTCAGAAATATGAAAAAGGCAAAGAAGATACTTCAGCATCATAAATGTGCCGAAGCAATGGCAATGTAGGATTGTTTTCAGTGTTATCACAGGTGTAAAAAAGCAAAGACCGATTAGTGCATACAGTGAGAGAGACCCAAATTCACTTCTATATCGCCAGACAGGGCCCTTGCCAAACCTTAGTGCATCTCCTCCCAGGTTTAGAGAGCATCATGGGAAGGTGTTAATTACCTGCACCACCAGTTCAGACGCAACTTAAACATTACTGCCGCTATAAGCAGAACAAAGTGAAACGGTGACTTGAGAAATAGGTGGTTTTGAAAGAACTTTCAAAATCACTGGTTTGTTAGCCTTTTTTAATTTCAAACAATAGTTAGATATATTTAATGTTGTCCATTTATGAAAATGTAAAGGAGTGGCATGTGGGAGGTAGAGTAGTGTGGAATGTTGGTATCTGGAAGGGGTGCCACCCAGTACCATATCATTTGTATAAACTGACAAATAAAGCTAAATAACTTATACTAATGTTTATGGCTCACATAATTGGATATAATTTTGAAAGGTCTTTCAAAATCACGTTTGTGACAGTACCACTTTAACTATTGGTACTTGCATTTTTATTTTATGACAGCCAGGAAAATAATGAATCATTGTACAATAAAATGTATATTTTCACTGACACATCTGTCTTATTGACACCTTGAATGGTAGAGAATTCTCCAATGCATTAGAGAACTCTACAGCATTTAGTAGGATAACGGACTTTTTCCTCACTGTCTTGTGAATGATGTATCTTTTTTACTAAGAGAAACATGTGACTCTCATATTTGTGTTCCGTGGAACCCCTTGATGCAAAGTGTTGGAGACATCTCTACATTCAAGGGGTTTAAAAACCTATTTGAAAAGACTGGATTTTTTTTATCTGTTGCTATGGTGCAATTGGTTTGCTCTGGAATTATTCCGCTTCCTTAGGACATTAGCCTGAGTGTATACCATGGGACATGTAGAAGATTATGGTAATGGTTACCTACAAATTTAGCCTAATAATTATGTTTTAAAGAGATAGTAGTATCTCAATTAAAGCTTAGCTCTGGGGGCCGTATGTTCAAACGGATAACGACAAAAAACTGTCAGATGAAAGACAAAAAATAAGTCGTATGCATGAACGACATATATTCTATAGAGTTTATGACAAAAAACTAGTAATGTCTGTTGTGTACGACACAACTCTAAAATTGACGGGCAAAGGGGCGGGGCTAAACTATCCTCCAGTGTCGTAAAGAGGGAAAGAAAATTTGTCGTTACTAACAACAAAAAAAAAGTCTTTCAAAAGACAAAATTTGTACGTTAAGAAAAAAGTGGAGGAAATGTGTTCTGAATGTGAGAATTTTTGTCTTTAATTAAGACATTTTTGTCGTTAGTTAAGACATTTTTAAAGACATTTTTGTCATTAGTTAAGACATTTTTTGTTGTTACATACAACAGTTTCAGTCAGGACAAATGACGTATTTCCAATCACAACCGACACTGTCTGAAAATATTAATGATCCCAACAACATTGTACTTTGAAAAGTCGTTATAAACGACAAAAGCTATTTCGCTACTTCTTTGAACATAGGCCCTCAGTATTATTTACAAATTTTTAACATGTTGCGTTATATATAGTTACTAACATTGTTGTGGTTCAAACGCTATTCAAGACAAAAGAATCCCCCACCCTCCCCTTTCCCTGCATCACTGATCCTCTCTGGTCTGGATAGACGGCGGCAAAGGACAATTTTCAGTAAGCAAAAGGAAAATCCTGTCCTCCTTCATCAAGGGGGGGGGGCAGACTTTTCCTTATATATGAATGAAGATTGTCCCTTGCTGCATCCATCTGGTCCCACGACCGGATTACATAACTAAGGGGAGGTGGCCAGAAAGGGGGGGGATTCTTTAATCTTGGATAGAGTTTGAACTACAGATCTCTAAGAAACTATATATAGTGCAACATGTTTAAAATAAATTGTAAATAACATTTAGAGCTAAACTTTAATTGAGGCATTACTATCCCATTAATTTAGCTCAAACTTAGATTCCAAAATATTTTGTATTGTTACTATATTAATTCCTTATATACTAAGAGAGATCTCTAGTGCATTGTGAATCAGTGCGTTGGTGACCTCTGTGTCATCCTAGGGTTTTAAGGGTTTGGTTGTTAGGTTTAACAATTTGTGTGAAACCAAAGGATTCCACCTCTGCAAACATTATACAAAGTTATGTCGTTCATATGAATCAAAGTGCTACAAAGCTATGTTGCTGGTAAACATTGTCTTTGCTAACAATTGTGCTTAATCATTAAATGTAATAACCCTAAAAGTTGAAACTAACAATCCATTTAATAATGTTTTTGCAAAAACTGGAATACCGACGCTTTGTAGACTATCTTTGGTTAGCAAAAATGTAGACACTTTGTGATTTTTGTAAAGGACAAATAATTAGTAACACACAAGGCTGTCACAGATAAAAAGCTCTAACAGTCCCAGCTGAATGTTTACGTAACGATGAGTTATTAGCTCTTTCATTTGCTGATATGTATGAATGTGTCACAATTGCTAATAAAAAGCTTTTAAGGAACAAACTGGCAAACTTTTAATGACAAGTTGATACATATGCTTCCTGTCTGACAGGTATTAGTGATTACTTTACTAAGTTAATTATTTGTTGATGGGTGTGTTTTGCTCTTACAGTAATAAGCGGTATTCTACTGGGCTGAAATAGACTATAATGTTAAGTAGTGATAGTGACCTCGCGGGTTGGGAGGGGGAAGTTGATGGGAGTGAACAAATGATCAGGATGGGTGCTGATTTTCTAACCAGGTGCCAAGTGGACCAGTATCTTATTATACATCAAACTATAAAGAAGTGTCATTTTGGAATACAGCAAATGCAACATATGGGTAAAATGAAGTGTCCACAAACTCCCATTGATTTAAACAGGGCGGTTAACCCCTTGAATGCTAGAGAAGCAATGTGTTGAAGACCTCACTAGCATTCATGGGGTTAAATGTACTTTTTTAAAACTTCCCTGGCTCTCAAATGGTTAAACTGGGCTTTTATCCCCCTTCAATACTACCATTCTCTCTCTCTCTCATGTTCTCTCGCTTTCTTTATTATTCATGGGGTTAAATTCCCATTTAAATCAGTGTAGAGTTTTATTTGTCCACTACGGTGGAGTTGGCTTGCTCCAAAATTGTTGCTGTTTTGTATCCTGCATAATGACCTGTATGTGCTTTAGTACATAGCCGAATCATCCATTATGGCAACCTAGGCTACTACCTAGGCAGTATGAGGGGCCCTGGCTGCAAGTAATAAGTCACAGACAGAGGTCCTGCTGTTGCTGCTTCTAACATCTTGTATCAGACACCCTTTTTGTTGAAAGAGGCATCATCTAGTTGCTCCCACATCCATTAACCGTTTGAGTGCCAGAGAGGGGTACGTAACACATTGCAGCGCAATGTGTTGCGTACACCTCTGGCACTCAAAGAGTTACAGCCACAGTGCCAGTGCCTCCTATCAGCACCGGATCAGTAGATGTGGGGCCCCAAATAGGTACCTTGGGCCCAATGGAGCCGTTATCCAGCTCTGCTTTAGTATTCAATATTCTTGTCCTTCGTGTAAAATGTCCCTTCTTAAAGGAATAGAATTTTTTATGTAACTTAAATATTATATGCCTTTCCTTTTGAGTAAAACAAGAGTACTCCAACTACTCGGAGATGCTTCATTCAGATGCTATTTTAGCTCAAACCAAGACCAAAAAATAATTTTTCTTTTTCTCTCTTTGGAAAAATTCTGGTCATAGACTGTAGTTCTTCATAGAAAGAATAGAAACAGTGCCATCTGGTGGTTGCGTTTCATAAATTGATACATTAAAAATAAAATCAGGGTTTGACGGAATTGTAACACTTTATGTTGAATGTACATGTTCTTAAAGTGTATAACATGTAAAGTCTAATTGCCTATATTACTTGTTTTGGGGGGGGGTTTGTTTGTGTTTTTCATCTTTATTTTATTTTTTACGCTTTTCCCAGATCTGTTTCCAGATAATTTTCTGCTTAGTTGGCCATCAGAGCAGGACAGTGATACAATGTAACACTATCCCTGCAGCACCAAGTGCTCTCTATGCTTTTTACATTTTATGACTATACCTTTTTTTCATAATTCCTGACAGAAAGCTCTCTGCAAACAGATCCACTGAGCTCCATGTCAGGGACATAAAAGTGTAAAAAATGTGTAAAGATGGAAAAAAAATAATAAAAGGGCAGGCAATCTGACTTTACATATACTACACTTGCAGAATTTATAAAGTCGAAGTAAATATTACTATTCCTTTGAGCTTTGATGGCTTTTAAAGGAAGCCGTGGGATTACCCTTGTTTTGCTCAGTAGGAAAATCATTGCAATATGTTATTTCGCTGTCGTCCAATATAGGTTACTGGTAACTTTGGGAAGGTGACCATCCCTTTAAATAGGCAGGAATAATTGGTACTTCCAGGTGCATTTTGATGACCTCATCTCAATACACCAGGAAGTGCTAGAAGATCTAGTGTAGAGCCAATGTCTCCACACTGAAGCTGAAAACAGAGGAGTGAGGCAGCAGCCTGCTATGCTGGGTTATACTTATGCCCACGAGTTGCTGGGTCAGCAGCCAGTCTCAGGCACACCTCCTGGGAGACTGAAACACACAGACCAAATATATGACTGGAGCTAGCCCACCCCTGCTGGTGGCCTGACATTCGGGGCTTCCCAATGATACACTCGGGGCTTCAGCCCCCCCTAGTGACGCCCCTGCAGCTGACTGTAGCTATGCGTCAGGGTGTTCCTGCTTCTGACTTGTTGCGGCTTCTGGCAAACATTTCTGAAGCTCAGCATTATGTATCTGCAGCTATCTTTGATGCCATCCAGTTGGTGGCTAGCTTTCTACTATGTCTGTGGTTGCCAGATACGCAAGATCTGGTCTGCAGACACTACCGCTAAGAAAGTGCTACTTTCGATGCCTTTCTTGGGAACATCCTTGTTTGGGCCAGAGCTTAAGGACCTTATCAGTGAGGCTACTGGGGGTAAGAGCACCCTCTTGCCATTGGTCTCTAAGAAGAAGCCTCAGGCCAGGAGAAATCTGCTTTTTCATCCCTTTCAGACTGAGGCGAGTGCCTAGAACCAGGAGGTTCCCCAGGCTCAGCGTTCCTTCTCCAAGCCCAAACAACAATTGAGGTCCAAGCAGTCCTCCACCAAGCCCAAGACCTCCAAACCTTCTTCAACGTGACTCTCTGAACCCCAGACCCCCACGCGCCAGTTGGTGGCCGATTGCACCATTTCCTCAGTGTCTGGACAGACACCGTGGTGGATCCATGGGTTTTGCAGGTAATTTCAGAGGGGTACAGGATCCCTTTCACCTCTCTTCCTCCGTTCAGGTTCTTTCCTTCTCACACTCCTCAGGAAGTAGAGAAGTGCTGTCTTTTCATTGGCACCATCCAGACCCTTTTAGAGAAGGAGGTCCTGGAACCGTTTCCCGAGCTAGAAATAGGTTTGGGTTTCTACTCCAACCTGTTTATAGTCTCCAAGAAGGACGGTGGCTGTCGTCCGATTTTGGATTTCAAGGATCTCAAATCCTTTGTGGTCAAGACTCATTATCACCAGGAGTCCTTATGGACTGTGATTGCAGCCATGTCTCCTGGGGAATTTCTTGCTTCTCTGGACCTTCAGGATGCCTACCTGCACTTAGCCATCCATCTGGAGAGCCGCCAGTACCTCAGGTTTGCCTGCGACCAAGGGCATTATCAGTTTTCTGCTCTCCCCTTTGGTCTGACTACAGCCCCACAGGTTTTTAATCATGTACTGGGTGCTTTAGTGTTTGTCCTACACAGGGACGCCATCAGGGTCACTCTATACATGGACAACTTGCTCTTGAAGGCCCCCTCTCTGGAACTCCTTCATCAACAGGTCAAAGACTGCATTCATGCAGTCACCCATCACGGGTGGATACTGAACATGGACAAGACACCCACAAGGTGTCTGTGTCACAGGAACCACTGGGCCTGGACTGGAAGCGGCCATTTGGCCATACAGAATCATGGGCCAAACTACAAAATGGAGAAGGGTATCAGCCAGACTCCAGGGTGGCACTAGGCCTGAGACCCTATTATGTATTGGGGGTGGGGCAGTGACTACCTGGGACAGTATCTGGAGACTGGGAGTCAAATGTCCTATTGCCTCACCCATTGTGTGCTGTGTTATTGTTTAAATGCAAAGTAGGTTTCCTGGGGTTATGTGGTTCCATTTGTTGGTTTGTGAAACTGATTGTATTATGTCAGTCACTGATGTAATTACCTGAGCAGACCTGATAGAGGGCTGTGTGTTTTGTATTCTATTGTGTGTTAATGTATTTAAGTCTCAGCAAGACTGGTGGTGTTGTGAATCTTATTTGCTATTGGTTGACTGTGATCACAAACCTGTATATAAACCTTGTTTGTGTCCAAATAAAGCAGTTCTTGTTTTAACCTACGCAAGTGTTGTCTGGTGAGGTTAAGCTGCTGGTATGCTGGGAGAGTTCTTGTTATCCTGACACTAGTCCTGCCTGGCGATTGGGATACCTTGGGAGAAGCGGGTGGAGTTTTCCTGTTCCAGAGCGAGGGAAGCGGCGACTAACGGAGTCACCCAAGGCTGGGTGGCAGCAGTATCCGTTACAGTCTGCTTTTCTGGCTTCTGATCCAGTCCCAGCCAAGAGGTTGACCTCTCTAGTGGGGAAGTTCATATCCACCATAGAGAACCGTTTGCCATGGTTCACACGAGGGAACTTCAGAGGTTCATGATCCAGGTTTGCAAGGGCAAGATTGATCTCCTAAAGATGTCAGTTTCTCTTCATGTGGAGCTGAGTCTGTCGTGGTGGCTCGACCTCTCGAATCTCCTAAAGGGTAGGGCCTTCCTGGTATCCTTCTGGATGACGGTGATGACGGATGTCAGCCTCTCAGGCTGGGGAGCGGTCCTGGGTCACATAAATGTCCAGGGTCAGTGGTCCTTGGAGGAGCCTCTCCTTCCCATCAGTGTGCTGGAGCTTCGAGCGATCTTTCATGTGTTCAGGTACTGGACATTCAAGCTGGAGGGCTGTCCCATTCAAGTCCAGTCCGGCAGTGCCACGGCCGTGGCTTACATCAACAAGGAAGGCAGAACAGGAAGTCTTGCAGCTTGGTTAGAAGTCAAAGCTATTTTGTCCTGGGAGGAAGAACATGTTCCTGCCATATCCGCCATTCACATTCCCGGCGTGGACAGTGTTCTAGCAGACTTCATAAGTTGACACACAGTGGACAGTGGAGAGTGGGAACTGCATCAGGACATATTCAACCTCATTGTCCAGGAATGGGGACTTCCTTGCATCGACCTGATGGCAACAAGGCCCATCAGGAAAGTTTTGTTGTTCTGCTCCCGATGGAGGGACCCTCTGGCTCTGGCAGTGGATGCCATGTTGATCCAATGGCGCTTTCCTCTGTCGTATATCTTTCCTCCCATTCCCTTGCTACACAGGGTTTTGAGGAAGCTGCGGCTTGAGGGTTCTCCAGTCATTCTGATTGCTACGTACTGGCCTCATTAGGCCTGGTTTTTGGAGCTTCTGGATCTCTCCGTGGCGGAGCCCTTTTGGTTTCCCCGCTGTCCAGATCTTCTTCTGCAGGGGTACCTGTTGAAGGAGGATGTAGACCGTTGGGTTTGACGGCATGGAAATTGAATTCTCCATATTGAAGAGGAAGGGTTTTCTTCAGGTGTGGTGGCCACTATGTTTAGTGCCTGGAAGCCTGTTTCCTCCAAAGTGTACCACAGAGTCTGGTCCACCTTTCTCTCTTGGTGTGCTGATAGGGATCTTTCCCATGACTTTGACCTTCTTACGGTCCTGTCTTTTTTGCAGGACGGGGTTGATAAGGGTCTCAGCGTGAGTTCCTTGAAGGTCCCAGCTTCTGCGCTCTTTGTTTTCTTTCAGAGATGTCTTGTAATCCTTCCAGGGTGTTGCTCATGCTCATCCTGCCTTTAAGAGCCCCGATCCTCAGTGGGATCTTAACTTGGTTTTGGGCTTCCCTCAGCGCTCCCCATTTGAGTCCTTGGCTACTATTCCTCTACGCCTGTTGACTTGGAAGATGGCTTTTCTCCTGGTGATAGTGTCTGTTCGCCGTGTCGCAGAGTTGCATGTCTTGTCTTGCAAACCACCCTTTTTGGTGTTTCACAAGGACAAGGCCGTTCTTTGCACTTCTCAGTAATTTCTCCCTAAGGTGGTTTCTGAATTCCACATTGATCATGAAATTGTGGTGCCCTCTTTCTGTCCTGACCCTACATCCGACAAGGAAACAGATCTTCACTTGTTGTATGTGGTACGATGCCTTAAGTTATTTGTGCACCGTACTGAGTCCATTCGTCAGTCTGACGCTCTCTTCAGAGGGCAGGTAGACTGGCGTCCAAGGTTACCATAGCTTCCTGGATTAAATCTACTATTCGTAAGGCCTACGAGTTGAGGAAGAAACCCGTGCCATTTCGTGTCACGGCTCATTCCACCAGGTCTATCAGAGCCTCTTGGGCTTACAAGAACCAGGCCTTGGCTGTTCATTTGTGCAAGGCGGATACCTGGTCGTCTGTTCACACCTTTTCTAAACACTACCGTGTTGTTGTTCTGTCATCGGCAGATACCAGCTTTGGTCAGAAGATCCTGGAGGCTGTCTTGCCTCTCTAGGGTCTTCTTCCGTACCGTTAGTACTCCTTAACTGCTGAGCTTGGTCGGCTCTAGTTCTGTGTGCTGTGTTACAGTTCCTGGTGTGTTATACTCCAGTTCGTGTCCATTGACACTTTGTTCCTTATAGGGCTGCTTTATGATCTGTTTAGCTCATATGGGCTCTGGTGACTTTGGGGACCTGCGCCTTGTCCTTGCCTTCATTCCCACCTCTGGGAAACTCAATGTTTGGATATCCCAAAGTTACCAGTAACCTATATTGGATGACAGAGAAAAGAGGATTTTAGTCTTACTTGTTATATCCTTTTCTCTTAGTCCATATAGGTTACTGGTCTCCCACCCTGTCAGAGGACCATGCTTAGTTCTCCTCTGACTGAACGTGGGAAGCCTTTTGGGTTCATGCTCCCAGGAGTCTTCTTTTCCCTTCTTGCTACCTAGTCAACAGTTAGTGTCTCAAATCTTACTGGAGGGGATTGGCTGGGGACCAGCTAGGAGAAGAGGAAGGCTCCACCCTGCACTTCTTTTCAAATATTGTTTCTGCCTATTTAAAGGGGCGGGTGCCTTCCCAAAGTTACCAGTAACCTATATGGACTAAGAGAAAAGGATTTAACAGGTAAGACTAAAATCCTCTTTTCATACTGTCCCTTTCATAGATTGTTGTAGATTGCATTGTTATATTTTTACTATGATGGAATGCTGCTTATTTGTCTCATTTCCTTTTCATTCCTCTTCCAGCATCCTCCAGGGCAACTACGGCGAAAGTACAGCTCTTGTTCCACCATTTACCTTGATGACAGCACAGTCAGCCAACCAAACCTCAAATATACAATTAAATGGTGGGTCCAGTAACACTTTCATCAGTATGTTGGTTTGTACAGCTATTCCTTTCCTACTGCTCATTGCAAGTAAAGACTGAAATTGTTTGAATGCATTGTTCTTGCCAAACTGGAAATAAAAAAGATTAATCTATTTAAAGGTTCAGTACATTTTTATTATGAATAGCATATATTGTAGGGCTTTTCCTACCCCCACTGCTATTAGTTGTTTCAGAAGTGATTACAGTGCAAACTGTCAGGAAGTGGAGGAGATGTTACTGTCACATTCTATGGTGAACTGTAGCCAGGGGTCAACTCTTTCATAGAATGCAGTAAAATAACTGTATGGACACCAGGGGGCACTGTTGCCAACAGTTTAATATAACAAATAACCATTTAAACTGAAATAATGTTGGAAAAATGCATTTCACAGTTGTGGGAGTACACTTATTTTACTCAGCAGGAAATGCACTACAATACAGAATATGTTATTGTTGTCCTAATAAAAGTTGTGTGCTCCTTTAAAGAGATAGTAATACTTCATTTTTGTAAGCTATAATATTGTAGGTATTAAATAAATAAACCAAAGCATCTGTCTTTTAGCAATAACTGTCATAGTTTTAAGAGTAATCTCAATCTAAAGTTTACCCCTCCTGCCCCTTTTAGCTATGTCAGCTCTCTAGCTGTCAGACTTGTATTCAGGTCTGCGGACAGGACGGCTCGTCTGGAGAGATGAAATAGCAGTGGATACAAAGGAAATCTTCAAGACAAAGGTCCACAAAGTGGCCATGATGGTTTGAGGCAGTAGACCGTTGTCATGAAGATTTCCTTTGTATCCCCTGCTATTTTGGCTCTCCAGACGCTTCGTTCGGTCCGCAGACCAGAAACATTACTATCCCTTTAGATATATTGCAAAATGTTAAATATTATAAAAAAAATAAATTTTACTAGTAATATATGAAATGTCAGTAATATAAATATTTTTTTCTTCTTGCTTTACAGCGTAGCACTTGCAATATATTATCACATCAAGAACAGGTAAGTTTACACTTATAGAGAATCTCAAACACAACTTGTAGTAATGGAATGCTCTCACGTGATCTCCTTGCGTCTCAGTGCAGGCCTCTAGAGCAACCATGTTGTTTATACAGCCCTGGAATAGGTAACCTTTGACTCTCCAGCTGGGAAGTCCTCAGGTCCTGTCCTGTTAACCCTTTCAGAGCCAGAGGTTGCATACACCTGTGGCTCTGAAGGGGTTAATAGGTCCTGTGAACAAGAATTGAAAACTCTTGACACAAATGTTTATGTAAAACAAATTATACATTTTGTTTAAATGTTATCAGACATTTCTGATTATATGTGTGCTTTTACCCAGAGTTATGCCAACCATGGCCCTCAAGTTCACCTAACATTACGGGTTTTAGGGTCTCCCTGTGTGACCACCAGTGAACTAATGAGATTGAAGGATTCGATACGTACACACACGTGCTCAACCAGGAAATCCAGAATTCGTGCCCTACTGGGGATACTCGAGGACCACGGTAGAGCAAATCTGCTTTAACCCCTTGATGGTAGCTAGAGGCCTCTATAACATTAAAGCAGAACTTTCAGCTATTATTAATTCGCCATGCATTCATTAAAGGGGAACTACCACCCCGCAATAACTTAACATGAAATCAGTCTTCATCTGGCGACTAGCTGCTTAGCAGCGCTAGTCGCCAGAAATATTACCCGGTTCCAAAGATTTTGGCGTTTTTCCGAGGCTCACAGGAGCAGGAAGCACGGACATCTCGTCACAGTGACGTCCGTGCGCCTGCGCTGTCAGTCTCTTTTGGAGCCAAGTGGCTCTGAAAGGGACTGACAGCGCAGGCGCACGGACGTCACTGTGACGAGATGTCCGTGCTTCCTGCTCCTGTGAGCCTCGGAAAAACGCCAAAATCTTTGGAACTGGGTAATATTTCTGCCGACTAGCGCTGCTAAGCAGCTAGTCGCCAGATGAAGACTGATTTCATGTTAAGTTATTGCGGGGTGGTAGTTCCCCTTTAAGCGCATGGTGACTACCTTGGAAATCCACGTCTTACCTTTAAAAAATCACAGATTATTAAGAAGTCCTTGCCGTTTGGAGACTGATGGGCAGGTTAGTGCGGTCTGCTCGTCTGCGTCGTGAGTCCTTTCCGGTTACCTTGCTACTCAGTGGAGACAGGACTGACAGCGCAGGCACGCAGACAAGATGTCTGCGCTGTAGCCTGGGTTCCGGTCTCCAAACGGCAGGATTTCTTTACAATCTGCGATTTTTTTTTTTTTTTTTTTTAAAGGTAAGACGTGGATTTCCAAGCTAGTCGCCATGGGTTTAATGAATGCATGGCGACTTAGTAAGATCTGAAAGTTCTGCTTTAAAGGGATTAAAATGAATATTTATATTTTCTTGGGATTAGCTGCATCTCTTTTTACCAGCAGATTGTTTTTATCTTTGAATACTGATTGCAGTAACATTACTTATTCAAATTAGTATTCTCACATTTCAGTTATAGGTAGATTGCAAATCATTTCATCGTTTTCTTAACCATTTGGGTGCCACAGAGGTGTCCAGCCCATTGAAAAACAATGCTTTGGTTACCCCTCTGGCAGTCAAAAGGTTAATAGGGACTCAAAAACTAAGATAGTTTAGTAGTAATTATTTGTATTGAACAAATTCATTGGATACATTTCTGGCACAGAAAGTGTTAATCCTTTTGATGCAAGAAAGGTCTCCATTGTATTGCTTTGTAAGGATTAACCCTTTGAGTGCCACAGAGGTATCAGCATTTCTTTGCAACACAATACGTTTGAGATCTCTCTCACAATCAAAGGGTTAAACCAGTTGTAAGCAACCTTTGGCTCTCCAGCTTTTGAAGACTATACCCCTCACTGTCTCTAGCCAGCTAATGTTTGGTTGGGGATGATGGGTATTGTAGTTCCCATTAGCTGGAGTGCTGAAAGGGATAGTAATACTCAATATGTAAAAAAATATATATTGTAGTGTTTATCCCCCTGAGTAAAAAAAAGGGTACTCTCACTGCTGAAAGGTGTTATATTCAAAAGTTATTGCAGCTCAAATTTGAATTTTTTTAGGTGCAATATCACAGTGGCCTGAAATTGTACAGTGGCGCTGTTGCTACACCATCCTATGGACAGCTCTGATCTGTAGACCATAAATCTCCATAGGATGGTGTAGCAACAGTGCCACTGTACAATTTCAGGCCACTGTGATATTGCACCTAAAGAATTCAACTTTGAGCTGTAATAACTATTGAATAAAACACCTTTCAACAGTGGGAGTTCCCTTGTTTTACTCAAGAGGGATAAACCCTACAACATATTTTATTTACTAGCCCTTGAAGGTTCCTTCCCCATGAGCTAAAAGCTAATTTCCTGTTTAACCCTTTGAGTGCTAGAAGGGTCCTGCGTTGGGTACCCACCTGGCACTTGAAGGGTTAATATAATATATTGATTGCCAGTTTATGAGCGGTGAGTGAGAATATCACACACGCGATGAATTGTACACTTTGAGCCTCCCTGGAAAGTCCTACCTATTGGGATGTTTGGGTTTATAGTCAGACATATCTCAGGAAAAGCAGTCAGGTTTAATTTGGATGAAATTGTGAATGTGTCACAGAGTGAGTTTTGGCGCAGAGGCCTGACAGGAATAAGCCACATGATTTATCACCGTGTTTGGGAAGTGGCAAAGATTCCCACTAATGACAGAAGAATTTCTGATGGCTTCACTGCCAGGATAATAAATTCACACTGAGTAACCTTGTTAGCAAAGCCCTACAGCGCCCAGATGAGCACACTATGATTGGGTTATTCATACCTTTTATTTTTAACTCTCCGAGTACCACAAGGGCATGTAACATATCTGAAAATAATGAGTTGCACCCATACCTGGGAACTCTCTGGATTTGCCCCGGAGTCTCTGGGTTTCACTCTGCATTACCGGGTCACCGGGGCAGGGGCTGATTCCTCCGGATGTGGGGAGTTTCTATTGAAACTCTGCTCACTTCCACTCCTTCCCCCAGCTTTATTTTACATCTGAGTCACACCTATAAGCCCTGCCCCCCCAACGCATATCAAGCCCTGCCCCCTTTTGACACAATTTGTGTCATTTTTTACACTCCCTATGGCACCAGAGGGCTCCCCTCTGGAGAGACAACAATTAAAAGTTCATAGGTATGGTTGCACCCCAATCCGGACTTCTAAGCGGTAACTGTTTAACTCTTTAAGGAGCAGAGGGGTGGGCAACGCATTGCGGAGCATTGCACAACCCTCTGGTCCTTAAAGGGTTAAGTGAAATATTGGTCACAAGGTATATGCTGTGTGATGTGCTAATCTATTGCAGCACAAAGATGAGGGCTCTATTAACTCTTAGGGCCATATGTTCAAAAGAAAATTGGAAATCATTTGCACTAGAGGGGAGAACTAAAAATTCTCATTTATATAAATGGTGATTTTTGAAATGTTTAGTTCTCCCCTCTAGTGCAAATGGTTTGCCTCAGGACCCCCTCCACTTTTCTTTTGTACATAGAGTTGGTCGAGTGGCAGTGGGGTCTGCAACTCATTGCTCTGCAATTCAGAGGGTTAATAGACTTATGCAGGGATAGAAATTTCCTCTAGTCTGTGACTAGTAACACAAATACAATAGAGGAGTAATACATTTTGCTGTTTCTATATTTAAAATTGGATAGACTAGTAACTTTTATCTCAGGAGTAGTAACTTTTATCTCTGGACTGGTAACTTTTATCTCTGGACTGGTAACTTTTATCTCAGGATTAGTAACTTTTATCTCGGGACTGGTAACTTTTATCTCTGGACTGGTAACTTTTATCTCTGGACTGGTAACTTTGTTTCCTGACTGGTGAGCCTAAATGACCTGGTATTTTTGCAGCCCTGGCCATATGCACGATTAAAACAGGAGCAAATCATGGGCAAACCATTTGCACTGCATGAGAAATATTTATTCTTATTGATTTAACCCTTTGAGTGACACAGCAGTGTGCTTTTGTGTACCCTCAGGCATTTGAAGGGCTAAATGGGACTTTTAACCCCTTTAATGTTAGAGATGTCTGCAATACATTGTTTCACAATACTTTTGAGGCTTTGCAAGCATTCAAGATCCTTTTAAATCAGTTGGAATTTAAATTTTCCCCAACAAGGTGCAGTTGGTTTGCCCCATACTTGCTGCTTCTCTGAGTTGTGCGTGTGGCTCTTAAGGGGCATTTTCAGGAAGATAAAGAGCAGTGATTCTGGAACAAAGCTACTGCACACTATGGGCAGGGGCAATATTCTACAGATTTCTAGTGGTTGAAATTATGATTTTTCCGGTCTCCAGTGTTTTGCCTCGCGATTTGTTGCAGACCAAGAGCATTCCAGGGGTTAAAAGTTATTTAAATCAGTTGAAGGTTTATATTTCTCTCCTAAATTGCAGTTTGTTTGCTCCCAGAATTGTTCCTCTTTGTCATGTGCGTTCAGCCTTTTGTCATTTAGTTTATCTTGTGCTAATGACTGGGCAATCAATGGTCCTTGACACACATGGAATCAATGGCCATTAGAGGAAAACTATTTTTAACCCCTTAATGACCAGCCGTGCAGCCTGCAGTCAAGGACCTTTTTTTTTTTTTTTTTTCTTTTGCAAAATGGATTCTACCAGTGTGTGGTAGACTGGTAGACAGCTGCGCGAGGACCCCTGAATTCCATTACATGCCAGGACTGTCATTGGTCCTTAATGCCAGTCCTGGCATGCCATGGGTCCTTAAGGGGTTAAACATGTCACATGTCCTAAAGAGGACAACCCCTGCCACAGGGACCACTAACGGGCCAAGATTTGAGGATTTCTCTGCTACAGCGCATGAGAGTCAGTCAGTGGCTTAGTCATTCTGAGTAACTCCTCTGTGCTCTCTAGCATTCAAGGGATTAAAAGCCCAATTTAACTTAACAAAGATGTTTATCTATCCCCTGTGGTGCAGTTGGTTTACTCCAGAATAACTCCATGGGCACTTGTTTACCTTGTGATGATAAATCTAGGTTTTGTTTAGGACTTTGGATTTCTGCAGTGTGACATTTGATGTCCATATTTTGGTCTTATAATTATGAAGTCGATCTCGAAACAACACTTTTCCAGAACTGAAAAGGGGTGTCCAATAACTTTTCATATTATAATCTTAAATATATAATGTCCTATATAATAATTCGCTAAAACTTTGTCACGACGCAGCCATGTGCACTAGAGACTGCTGGGCGTGCTGCAGTCATGCACAGTAGAGACTGCTGGGCGTGCTGCAGTCATGCACAGTAGAGACTGCCCGTGACACCACCGATACGGAGCGGGGCGCTCCGAATTCAGAACGTGGTCCTGCGCAGAGAGGACCACGGTATGAATTCGGAGCACTCCGCTCCGTATCAGCCTTGTCACAGGCAGTCTGTACTGTGCATGACTGCCCCGCGACCAGCCGGCACTGTTGCCCATGTACATGGGCTCTTCAACTAGTAATATATAATGTAGTAGTTGGTATACTGCTTCTTCGTAAAAGGAGGACTGGAAGATGCCTCATTAGAGAAGGTTATTACTTTTTTGTGTTGAGATGAGTGCAGCATTTTTGTTGAACTCTGTTATTGCAGTCTATGGAGAGTCTGGCCAGTGTTCCATACTCTAACCCTTTGAGTTCCAGAGTGGTATGCCATGCATGGCATACCCACTCTGGCAATCAAAGGGATAATGAGCCCACAATAAAATGGAAAAAATGAAACTGTTGCACCCGTTCTCTCATCTCTGCATTGCTCTGTAATACTTTTAGAATTAGATCTCTTTCAGCATTCAAGGGGTTAAAAGTCCAACTTATTTTAACAGGAGTTTTTATTTACCGCTATGGTGTGGTTGGTTTACTCCAGAAAAACTCCAGTTTACTTTTATAAATATTGACCGTTTATAAAAGCAGAGTTACGTGGAAATAGCCGGTAGAGTTGTTAAAATGATTTTTATTATTTATAAACAGGGTTACATCCGTTTTGTAATGTAACGCCAACTAGCTGAGTTTGTGTGAGAAATGGCAATAGGGAGAGTGAAAATGTTGGCATAGTGAAATTATAAAGATTTGTTACAATTTGCAATAGTTTTGTGACAATTTTTTCACCAGAATTGTAACGCCATGTATAGGTTTTTCTTAATGAAGTTATGGTATTAGGAAAGTACAAGAATCTAGATATTTCGCAAGACAATGTCACTCCTACAGCTTTTTTTAAATCGGACCCGTCACTAAAATGATGATGCGAATAATAAGAATAGATCAGATTTGAACAACAAGAATTTTTTTTCTTTCTTTTATAAATATGGGCCATTGTCTTTGGATGCCCTGAAGCACCCATGCAGTACGCCACAGTGTGTGAATTTCCACTGCTCTAGGTAGATGGGTTGATGTTTCTTCACCGGGGACACATATGAAAGATTAATATTGCAGGGCTGCTTTGATTTTGGTGCACTCCTGAAACATGCCTATTTCCTATGTATCCCCAGTTAAAGGGGAACATTCACTTCGGAACATTTTTGAGCACTTGTTTAATCAGCTAAGAAGCATTAGGAAAAGTGCTCTCACCTTTTTTTTTTACTTACTTTTTAAGATATTCAACTTCAAAGTTATCCACTTCCGCATAATGTAGCTGCGGCACGGCTCTCAGGACTTCCCAGCAGCATACCTCCCAAGTGTCCCTCTTTTAGACCTAAATCCCTCTTTTCCACCCTGATGTCCCTCTTTTTAGGAGATCAGATTGTGTGGTGTGTATATAAGTGTATCATATTGCTCTACATCAATAAAACTCGCCTTAATGTTTGTTTAAACTTCAGTGTGTGTGTTTATACATCAGTCTGTGTAAATAAAATACTTTGGTCTTGTTAGAAGTCATTTATTAGGTTACACAAGGAAGTGTTAATAGGTCATGAAATAGCCTAAAAATTCTCAGTAATGCCCGCCCACCAGCCATGCCCTCAGCAACACCCCTAAAACACGTGTCCCTCTTTGGCAATTTGAAATGTTGGGAGGTATGCAGCAGTCTGTCATCCTTCTACCTCCCTCCCAGCTGCCCCCACGAGCGCGTTCACTTCGGTGTGGTGTGAACGGCTTCTAGCGTTACAGGAAGCGGTGATTAGCATTTTACTGAGGTATGAACTCTGGCCATTTGTCTGGGAAAAGTACCCTGCTTCACCCTGTAAGGAGGTAGGGGGTTCAGTACATTGCTTTGCAATGCATTGTGTACCATTTTTGGCCCTTAAAGTGTTAGTAATGTCTAAAAAAAACTTTTTTTGCATTTAGAAGAGCTTAAAAAGCTGATCTAAATGCAAAAAAACGTATCTCTCAAACTGCTATGGTTTAAGAGATACGGGCGTTTAAAGTTTAATGTTTCCTACTGACAGCTGTAAAGCAGGAGATTCGTGTCGGTTGACACGGTGGCACTTGAGAAGTGCCGAGATCTCGTTACTTACACGGAATCCCTTCATTGGAATGGTCTAAAATGTGTGCCTGGTGTTCAGGCACACGTTTTAGACCATTCCAATGAAGTGATTACGTGAAAATAACGAGATCTCCGCACTTCTCAAGTGCCACCGTGTCAACCGACACGAATCTCCTGCTGACAGCTTTACAGCTGTCAGTAGGAAACATTAAATTTTAAACGCCCGTATCTCTTAAACCATAGCAGTTTGAGAGATACGGTTTTTTGCATTTAGATCAGCTTTTTTAAGCTCTTCTAAATGCAAAAAAAAGTTTTTTTTCAGACATTACTAACACTTTAAAGCGTTACTAGGCGGATGGGAGCACATTAGTGCAATAATCCCAGTCAGGAATATTTAACCCCTTGACTGCCAGATGGGTGTGCGGCTAACAACTTCTAATAATAAATTTCCATTTACATTAACCCCTTGAGGAGACAGAGGGGTGCACATCGATGTGTGCCCCTCTGGTCCTCAAGGAGTTAATCAGGACAGAAATACCTAATGAATCAGTTCAGTGTGGATTAGTTCCACAAGATGAATCATTAATTAGTACTGGATATCATGTCTGTCTCATCGAAGCCAAAAGCCTGGAACTGTTTAATACCTGAGAGGTGTACAGTAAATTGTTTTGCACCCCTCTCACGCCCAAAGGGTTAACTAAGGCCTAGCTAAATAGAGAGAGACTGGTGTCAGTACCATCCATTTCTTTCTGTGAAGACCGACAAGTATTCTTCATGGGTAGAGAGAAGACAAGACTCCTGAGAATTCATTGCATTTCAATAAATGTAAAACAAACCGGTATGAATATTGAAATATTAAAATGTGTGCAAATAAGTCAAATTGGTTGTCAGCCAACATCTTCACTGGTGCATTGTAGTCATTTTCATGGTTCATCATCATGTTTCTGTTCTTGGAAGCGTAAGGCTAGGTTCTTGTCCCCCAGAGACAATGGAGGTGTCACCAAACCATTTTGAAGCATCAAGGTGTTAACGTATCAATGACTCACATTCTATACACACTGAAAAGGGGAGATTTCAGTCACAAAAAAGTAGCTGCTTTGCAGAATTACTCCCTGAAATTATTGTGACTCAGTATATGCTCTGTGAGTGCCCCCTGCTGCTGGATAGTGGAATTGATAGAGCCATGGAAATGTTTGTGAATATACTGTACAAGGAATGCAAATATTTCTAAATACTGACCTTCGACTGTTTGAAATTCTCACAAGTCACTTTATTGTGTCACTGAGTTTTTAACCCTTTGCGCTCAGTGCATTGGATACATCTCAGGCACTTAGAGTTAAGTGTTAGCAGCCCTTTATATCAGCAGTGGGCAACACAAGGCCTCCAGCTTCTGCTTTTGGTAGGCTGGGAATGATGGGAGTTGTGGTCTTGCAGCAGCCGGAGGGACTCACTTTGCCCGTCCCTGCTTTACATTAACTATACATATTCTGTAAGTGCAAAATATGTAAAGTGAAATTGCTTCAAACATACTTATTTCTTTTTTTTTATCTTCACCTATATTTTTAATTTCCCTGACATTGAGCTTCCTGGATCTGGAGCTTTCTGTCAGGATTGTGAAAGAAGATATATTTATACAGTGCAGAAAAGATGAAGTGTAAAAAAAAGAACTCAGTGTTGCAGGGATAATGTTACTTTGTATCTCTCGACTGACCAGAAAACACTTTGGAAAAATACCTGTTATGTACTTACAGACTAGGTAAAGTCAAAATAAAGGGACAGTAAGGCTGATGTACATACCTGGGAACTTTCTCGATTTCCCCCGGAGACTCCGATAATAACAGTGCATTTGCCATACTGTTTAAGTTTCATTAAAAAGCTTTACTCATCCTTTAAAGGGTTAGTAATGTTGTACATAAATAAAAAGTAATATTTAGATAATCAAAAAATAACTCCATCGATGTCAGTCCTGTCTCTCAGACCTTTATGGTTTGAGAGATAGAACGTTTTAAAGTTCCCC
Source organism: Rhinophrynus dorsalis (assembly GCA_037306005.1). Taxonomy (NCBI): domain Eukaryota; kingdom Metazoa; phylum Chordata; class Amphibia; order Anura; family Rhinophrynidae; genus Rhinophrynus; species Rhinophrynus dorsalis. The sequence goes on from CM074723.1 coordinate 444,207,272, forward strand.
CCTCCCTCCCCTTTCCCTGATGTCAGCCTCTTTCTGACAGAAGAAGATCCTGGTCCCGGGACCGGCAGGCAGCTCTTCAGCAGAGCTGAAATAGCACGATTTAAAAAGAAATACTTCATTGGAACGGTCTACAAAGTGTGCTTACAAACCAGGCACACTGTGTAGACCGTTCCAATTAAGAATTTATTTTTAGATTTCGCTATTTTGGCTCTGCTGAAGAGCTGCCTCGAGTCTCATGACTCAAATCTCCTTCTGTCAGCTTTACAGCTCACACCAGTGAAGGGAGGACTTTAAAACGTTATGTTTGAGAGATTAGACTGGCATAGATTGATTTTTTTTAAAATTTGTTTTTGGATTATCTACAATATTACTTTTTATTTATGTACGACATTACTATCCCTTAACCCTTTGAGTGCCAGAGGGGTATCGCAATGCACTGGATACCCCTCTGGCACTCAAAGGGTTAATTTAACCATATAACGGGGTAATAATAGCACCACTTCATCACAGTTAATAACTATTAAATGAAGCATCATCTGACAGTGTAAGTTACCTTGTTTCGCTCAGCAGGAAAACCTTGCCATATAGTTCTGTAATAAAACTTCACTGATCCTTTAACCCATTGGTTACTAAATCAAAATGTCAGCGACATCTTTATCATCAAAGTGATTATTATCAATTTTTTGTGAATGTTTATGTTGGATATGTAGATCGATGTTCCCTGATTGTTGTAAATGCGAAGCAATGTGATGGAGACTTTTTCTAGCATTCAAGGCGGGTTACAAGACCCTATTAAAGCGGAACTACCACCACAAAACAACTGTAGCTTAAATAACTCCCCATCTGGTGACTAGCTGCTTAGTAGCGCTAGTTGCCAGAATTATTACCTTATTCAGCAGATTTATCCTTTCTTCCCCGGCTGACAGGCAGGACGGATCATGGACATCTTGCCATAATGACGTCCGCGCGCCTGCTCTATCAGTCCCAGCCTGGTCTAGGAGGCTTTGCTAGGAGCCGTTCAGCTCCGGAAGGGACTGACAGAGCGGGCGCGCGGACGTCATTATGGCAAGATGTCCGGACTCCGTCCTGCCTGTCTGCCGTGGAAGAAAGGAGAAATCAGTTTAATAAGGTAATAATTCTGGTGACTAGCGCTACTAAGCAGCTAGTCGACAGATGGGGAGTTATTTAAGCAAAAGTTGTTTTGCGGTGTAGTTTTGCTTTAAATTATGCAACATTTTTGGGAATTTGTATTTGTCCCCTGTGGTGCAGTTGGTTTGCATCAGAATCGCACCACTTTTATTTCTGCATAAGGCCCATAAAAGCAGGATTACCATGATGCACTGTGGTGTACTACATGTTTAACCCCTTAACGTCCGGCTTCCCGGATGGCAGTTAAGGACCATGGAGCTTTATTTTTATTTTTTTTGCAAAATGTATACAGGGGTCACTGAGCGGTGTGCAGCTGCGTAGGGAACCCTGAATTCCATGATGTGCCAGGACCCTCATTGGCGTTAATGCAAGTTTACCCATGACGTCCTGACACATCATGGGTCCTTATTGTAAAGCGCTGCGGAATAAGTTGGCACTATATAAATAAAGATTATTATTATTAAGAGGTTAACCTTATTTACAGTGTCTGTGTTTTCTTTCCATAGAGATGGAGATGGCAGATTGCTATTAGATATTTTTGATGAAAAGCTTCACCCTCTTTCTGTAAGTATTGGATATTTATAATTTTTGTGTAGCTCCACTGGTTGACGTAGAGATTGTCACTAGCCAAAGCTCTTCATAGACAGCAATATCATTATTGCTACCATAAAATGGAAAGACCACAAAAAACACTGCGTCCATACTTGAATATTAGATTTGGTTATGTGGTGTATACCAGCAGTGGAGGTTTCCTTATTGTATGTGACTCAAAAAATGTCATTTTTTGTCTGTCTAGATGTATTTTTATGTCTGTATGTATTGATCTGTGCATCTAGATTTATCTGTCAGTCTATATAAATATCTGGATGTGTACTTGCTGTATACACATTGGGCAGAAATAACGTGAAGTTGGTGAAAATGCATTCTGAGATTTTAGTCTTGAAGTGCTAAAACTACACATCCCAATTACAAGTGCTCTTAAACTTGGCTCTATGCCCAGAATATAGAAATACAATGTATCAACATCAAGAGTGTTATAGACTTAGTAGAACACCTGAAGTTTTAATTCAGTGATTCTCAAACATTTTTTTGCCCCAGAAACCCGTAACACATATGTAATAAAGGCACAAATACATAAATATAGATGTGTTGGCTTAACAATCAGAATAACAAAAACATTTAGTGCATAGTTATTTATACATTTTAAACTTATAGAGAAAATGGGCACCGTAGTGAATGCCTGGCTGAGCACCACTGCTTTAATTCCCTAGACTAAAACAGGAGTTACCAATATGTGACTCTCAAACTGTTGTGTTTCCAGAAACTCTGAGCAAATGTCCATTTTATATATGCCACTGATCTTGCACTTCTGTTTAAAGTAGGAATCACTACAGTCCTAATTTAGTATATATATATATTTTTTTCTCCTAAAACTTTACGATTGGTGGTTTTGAGGGATGTATTTTGACTTCCTGACTGCAAGAGGGGTGTCCAATGCATTGCTTCCCATTTTGTTGGACACCACTCTTTCATACAAAGGGTATAGTGATTGTTTTAGCTTTAACCCTTTGTGTGCCAGAGGGGTATCAGTGCATTGCAGAGCAATGCGTTGCGTACCCCTCTGGCACTCAAAGGGTTAAAGGTGAGCAGATTACATCATTAGCCATTGTTACCTGCTATTTCCTGTGCAGAATTCTGAATATGTGCTCCTTGCAGAATATGTACATTATTCTGATGTTATTCATGTTTATGAGAATTTACCTTCCTAGAAATTAGAAGTACCGTGTGATTATGAAAAGCACGACCCAGAACAGAAACACATTTACCGCTTTGTCCGAACGCTCTTCAGTGCTGCCCAGCTGACAGCAGAATGTGCCATAGTCACCTTGGTAAGTATACTTTTATGGAGTCATCATAAACTAGAGACATCAGGGGAATATATATAGATGAGGAGTAGGCAACCTTTGGCACTCCAGATCCATCATCCCCAACCAGCCAGTGACTCAAGCGGCAAATTCAGGAGACTAGTAGAGTAAAAATGATACTTTTATTGGCTAATCGAGTGACTCTAAGCCAGTGTTTCTCAACTCCTGTCCTCAGGACCCACTAACAGGCCAGGATTTAGGGATTTCCCTGATAGAGCACAGGTGTGGTGATCAGAGGTTCATTCTCATTGATTAACTCACCTGTGCTCTACCAAGGAAATCATCACATCCTGGCCTGTTAGTGGGTCCTGAGGACAGGAGTTGAGAAACACTACTCTAAGCAAATCGGTACCACGCTTTACTCAAGTGCAAAAGGATGCCTACTTCTGATCTAGACTTTCATAGACTCCCAAGTGCCAACAACAGCTCAGTTACTTATCTGTTTCATTCTGTGTGTGTGTGTGTGTGTGTGTGTGTGTGTGTGTGTGTGTGTGTGTGTGTGTGTGTGTGTGTGTGTGTGTGTTTGTACATAGGATGTAGAAAGCATTAAACCACTAGGACCCACTACATGTATGACCCTCTAAGACCCTCGGCTCTCAGGTAAGCTTAACAGTGCAAGGTTTCTTGATTTTCCTGGTTTGAGAAAAGGTGTGTAATTACTATGTCTGTCATTCTGATTAATTTACCTCTGCTCATGCAGGGGAATCCAGGAAACCTGCACTGTTAGGAACTTGAGGACCTCAGTTGAGAAACGTCGCTCTGTTAGATGCTTATTAACTTGCACACAGCTAGTTGTATTTGGGAACAAGAAGACTTAATTATATCATGTCAAGTAACGCAACCATCTGGTATCACAGTAAAATCTGTTTTCTCTGCTAATCTTCCATATTTAAAACAGTTGATTAAAAGCCATCAACTTTTCCTGCTGATGCAAAATAGATTTTTAAAAATGTGCACCATCATTTGTATATGTATTATGTTGGATACCCACCCTTTTGTCATTCCAAGTGTTAAATGAATGCCATAAATAAGGTACTTATTTACATATTAATGAGAGGACATGAAGATCTTCACCAGCTGGTTTTTTATTCTTTTTAATTAACAGTTTGTCTTCTCAAATGAGTATATTTGTGTTAAATTAATGATTTATAAGTATTAAAAAACTATATGTACATGAGAAGTAGTAACTACGGTTTTTATGAATTTTTAAAAATCAACAGACCTTTTTGGGGTTGTTTCAGTACTCTGTGATAAAATCTGGGTGCTGTTTTATGTTTCATTATTATGTAGTACAATATAGAGATTCCATTCCTGCAAGGTTGATTTCATGTGAAGTGACAGGTTGAGCAGATGAACTGTCACTTCAAATAAGATGTGAGAATAACTGCTTGTTCTCAGAGTATTTTTATTGTTGCTATGTAACTATGGTAAAAAATTATAATCAGGAGACGGGTAGAGCAAATGTGATACCTTTTTGGCTAACTGAGTAGCTTAGAATGCAGGCTTTCAAGACAACACAGGTCTCTAGATTAGGTATGTTTAGAAACATGCTAAAAGATTTAATTAGCTGATAAAATATACCTTGTGTGGGAGTGGGGGTGATATGAGTCTTGGATACCTCTGAAAACCCATGAGTGTGAGTTTTGGTGTTCCATACATGTGCAGAGAGATTAGGTATTTTATGACCATCAAAACCATCCAACTCTTGTGCCTGAGTTTGGGTATCAAATCAATGTTGCCTGTTGAAGCTGGGAACATTCAACTAAATGGACCTCCACCCCATACCATATTTTAAACAGGGGTTGACAATTATTGACTTTGTCCTTATATGAAATGTAAGAGAGGTAAGTAAGGGATGGAGCATAAAACATATCCAACATTACACAAAGCCCAGTACACACAGGGGTAATGTGACACTGAAGTGAATTGTATAATACTGGTGTAGATTCAGATTTCATCACTGTTATTAGCTAGAACTGAAAGCCCAGCCAATTATAGTAGACTTCCCCTGCTTGGGGTTAGGGCCATTTGTCTCATAAACCGCACTATGTTTGATTTCGCACACACACACACACGCGCACATACACACACATGTGTACATACACAAATAGACACGTACACGCACACAGATACACATACACACGGAGATACGCAGACACACACACATACACACACCCAGATATACATGTTCACACACGCAGATAGACATGTACACACACACACGCAGATGGACACGTATGCACATAGACACGTACATACATACGTATACAAATACACACTCGCACTGAAAACCTGTGGTAGGGGACAGGGTGTGTGAAGGCCCTCACACTATTACCCTGGCAGAGATGGTACCCCACCCGCAAAGAATTTGCTTTATGTGGTGCTTTAATATGAAAAATAAGAAAACAAAATTAAACTGTAGCCACATTAAAACAGCTATATAATAGTTTGGTGATTCCTTAGTAACAAAAAATAAAACACTTTCTAAAACTGTCCTGTTAGTAGACCTACATCAAAACAGCTTCAAAAGTATGCTTTAAAGTGGACCTGTCACCTTAATACAAGTTCAGTTTGCTTTAAAGAGAATTAAAGCTTTTTGTACGTTATACTGAATATTTTTCTGCATAATAGTTTTTCAGAAATTAACCTTTATGATTTGATGGCAAGGTGTGGCACTCAATGCTAATGCCATTCACAATGCCAGACTTAGAGCTCACCATGGTGTTAAAGAGATAGTAATACCTGTAACAAAGTGTACCTCCGATTCTTCTTTTTACTATTTGTCCCACATAACGCTGTATTTCAATACTATCAGGCTTGTAGCTCAACCGCAATTGAATGAGACCCAGTCCTGGGACCAGATGGATCGCAGAGAGGGAAAGTCTTCATGCAGTAAGTAAAAGGAAAACCCTGCCCCTTGATGAAGGAGGGCAGGATATTCTTTATACTTACTGAAGATTGTCCCTCACTGCGCTCCATCCGGACCGGCTTGAGAGGCAGAGTGACTCAGAGGAAAGGGGAAGAAGGCTGATCCTCTCTCATTCCTTTGCTGCTGAACTACAAGTCTGACAGTATTGTAACTCAGTGCTATGTGGGACAACTAGTATGAAGAGGAATTGGAGCTGCATTTTGTTAAAAGTATTACTTTCTCTTTAATGTCCCCTGTGTGAGGACCATGCCTAGATCCATTCATAGCACAGTTTGTGGTAATATTCGCCCAGCACATAAACTAATTTGCATAAAGTGCCACAAACAGATAAACATTTGTTTCTCAAAAACTGTTTATACTACAAACAAATGACTAACATCTAGGGAGGTTTTACGTGTCCTTAAAATGAACTGAATTTACCTTAAGGTGACAGGGCCACAATCTTGTGTGTAACTGCAAGTAAATAAACTTGAGTGCAGTGTGTGTTAATTCTGTGGATGCTAGAGCTGTCTCCAGTGCATTGCTTGCAATGTGTTGGATATATATCTGGTATCCAAGGGTCTAGTGGTAGGGTGACCACATGTCCCTGATTACACAGGATAGTCCCGGATTTACATTTTTGTCCCATGTCCCAGGCAGCCCCCTTCTGGGACAATACAAAGTCTTGGAATGAAGACAGACTACAGAGTTCTAAAAATTGCCCATTGTTTATTGTAATTGAAAGTGATGTCTCTGCTGGATTACAAAAATGTTTTCCAGACAGAGCGCTAAACGTTCGGGAGAGAAGTGAGCCTTGATTCTGATATTAAAAAGGGCTGCAGTGTAATGCAAGTCTAAGGCTTTGGGGAGTGATGTCCATTATCTTGTAGCCCACCACAGGCATTGCTTCCTGTCACAGCAGTCAATGGGCAGTTCTCCCTCTAGTGTTTAAAACTCTGTGGTGCACCGGAGAAAGAGCAGATTGCTCACTGATGTCCAGTGATGTATATTGACCCCTCCCACATAGCTCCATTGGAGCTGAGGACAAGAACTATACTGCTTTTGTCTGCACAGTGTCCCTGAATGGCAGAACAGAAACGTGGTCACCCTAGTTAGGGGTGATTAATAAAATGGACAGAGCAAACCATCGCTAAGTGAAGAGTTTCACCCATGTAGATCCCTTGAAGTGCTACTCACATTTCTCAGTGGCTCTGCTGGCCTATCATTATGACTGCAGGCTCTGAATTTACACCGCAGGCTGGCGGTGCACTTCCACATCTCTGGTCACTGTTCCCCCTCTTCTGGTTGGCTTTCTGGGATAATGTTAAAACGCTATGTGCTACACACTCCTCTTTTTGTGGCTACTTATAGGTACACCACTTCATCAGGAGTGAAAAAAAATATTCATGGGGAGTGTAGAAATTTGTGTAGAATATATTAACCCTTTGAGTGCAACATTTTAAATCCGTGGCAAATGTTATTTGTCACCAATGGCGCAGTTCGTTGGCCCCAGAGTTGCTCCAGTTCTCCTTAGTACATCAACCTTGGTCTCACTATTTCTTTTTTTATGCCCTGTTGTGCTGAAGAATACATCACACACACATTCACCGTGACACACATGCAGAGACACACCACACACACATTCACAGTGACACACATGCACAGACACACCACACACACACACATTCACAGTGACACACATGCACAGACGCACCACACACAATCACAGTGACACACAGACAAACCACACACACACATTCACAGTGACACATATGCACAGATACACCACACACACACATTCACAGTGACACACATGCACACACACATTCACAGTGACACACATGCAGAGACACACCACACACACACATTCACAGTGATGCACAGACACACCACACACACACACACATTCACAGTGACACACATGCACAGACACAGCACACACACACATTCACAGTGACACACATGCACAGACACACCACACACACATTCACAGTGACACACATGCACAGACACACCACACACACACACACACACACACACACACACACACATATTCATAGTGACACACATGCACAGACACACCACACACACACCACACACACATTCACAGTGACACACAGACACACCATACACACACACACATTCACAGTGACACACATGCACAGACACACCACACACACACACATTCACAGTGACGCACAGACACACCACACACACATACATACATTCACAGTGACACACATGCACAGACACACCGACACACACATTCACAGAGTCACACAAGCACAGACACACCACACACACATTAACAGTGACACACATGCAAAGACACACCGACACACACAAATGCAAAGAGAGACACACACACATGCATAGATACATTCGCAGAGCCATAGATGCACACGAGCATAGAGACATACACTCATGTGCAGACGTACGCTCAGACAAATGTACACTCAGAGATGTACGATGTACGCACAGAGATGTAAGCACAGAAACACAGGTAACTGCATAGAGGCTGACACAGACACAGGCTGGCACAGAGACTCAGGCTCACGCACACAGATATGTTATAATCCTGTGAAGATACAGTTGAGTTTCTCTCCATTTCTATAGATTACAGGAAGAGGGCACTCTTGTCACTGAAAGTAGAAGGGAGGGACAAAGTGAAATAGCTACTTCAAGGTGATTACAGAAAAAGAAAGTTATCAAATAAAATAGAAACCTGTGCAAGTTCAACATATAACATACTTCTAAGGTAAGGAGTTGCAGTGGTGATGGCGGAGGCCATTACATTAACAATAATAACACAGAAATACCATTAATTTAAATAGAGGTTTTAAATCCATGGATGCAAGAGATGTTTTAACCCTTTGAGTAACAGAGGGGTGCTTGCTTACACCTCTGGCATTCAAAGGGTTAAATTGTTTTGATTTTCAAAGCATTCAAGAGGTTAAAACACAAATTTTAAATGGTGGGCAGTTGTGGAAATGTTCCCTATGGAGCAGTCCCTCATTGACATGAGGGTTTCTATGCGTTGCATACCCCTCTGGCACTCAAAGGGTTAACATCTCTCAGACCTTGGCATGGGCTTTTACACTAGTACTTAAATAATATCCTACTCTCGGGTCCTTATTCAACAGAAATAACATACATAGTGTAGAAATGTTTACACCCAGATGGTTTACATACAAGTGGCTAATTACACAGTACAACATGTGAATGTCCCATTCATTGGTAGCTAAGCACAGTCCCACACCAGGTGCTTCTGTGGGTACATGATCGTACCGTGGTACTCCAGGACAAATCTCTCTTGTGACTATGGACCTCCAAATAGACATCCTATATAATATTTCACTAGGATGTTTGTCATGATGCAGTCATGTGCAGTAGACACTGCCCACATTCGGGCAGGCTCTACTGTGCATGATTGCATTGTGTGAGTGAGGCGACGCAAGACTACATTGCGTGGAGAAGTGCGGTAGCGGCCTCTTAACCCTTTGCGTGCCAGAGGGGTACACAACACATTGCAAGGCACTCAAAGGGTTAACATTACCCGGACCTTGGCCCGTGTATACGTGCTTTTACACTAGTAGAACAGTATTGCAGTATATCAGTGTCACTCTTTCCCCACTTTCCACATATGGACTCACCCTGCCGTTTTAGGAAACACATATTACAAGTTCTTTCTTTTGGACATCACTGTCACTTTTTTACCCTGTCCTCCATCTTCTCACATTATAGTTCACTCCAAATCCTATTATATAAAAGGCCAGATGTATGTTTGTCAGATGCAGTCATGTGCAGTAGAGACTGCCCGAATGGGCAAAACACGCCATCTTCCCAGCCGCTCTCCCAACCCTGTGTGCCTGGTGTCTGTCCCAGTGTGTGAGGGAGCCCTGGCCCCGGTCGAGTGGTGTCTAGCTGAGCCCGGAGGTGCGAGGCGTGTTCGTGAACCCCCTGCTCTGGGTAAAGGTGCGCTCCCGCAAGCACACCCGAGACTGACGAGGTAGAGGTGAGCGCCTCTCCTGGTACCTCACGTGCTGCTGTTATTGAGGTGGCAGGTGCAGGTACTGGCGGGTGCATGGCTATCTTAACCCATTCAGTGTCATTCACTTTGGCCCGTGTACACGGGCTTTTACACTAGTATATGTATAAAAGGGAACATAGGGTAATATTGTAAAATTCTGAGTGCTTTTTTTGTATTGTTATTAAAGCTAATTAAAAAAAGTACAGCTTATCACAGCTTTGCATCCAGATGACTGCCTGGAGCCTCTACCTCAGATGATCTGAGTACAGTAGAAAGATGGAGTTCCCTGCCACTTAGCTGGCATGCAGCAGTACATCCAACATTATAGTCCCAGAGCTCCTCCTCTGCAAAACATCCCCCTACTCATTTCTTAAAGTGATACTTAATCAGGGGCCTGGAGGCAAACATGACAGTTCCTATCTGCACCACGGGTACAGACTACTTTCACTGCAAATGGTCATCTTACCCCTTTAAGAAACAGAGGGGAGTTTAATGTAGGTACATGTATTCTGCCTGTTTCAGTTTAAAAAGCAAAAAAAACAACAACAAAAAACTGCCAGCAACGGTCATGTCTGCCTCCATGACATCAGGACTGATTTAAGAATATTGTCATGTGTACATCTTGAACAAAGGCAGAATTCATAGGATTTTCTGGCCATAGAAAGTGGTGAGTTATTATTAGTATCTGCGGAAGTTCGACTCTTTTCAAGGATCAGTGGTGATCTCAAGTCCAAAGGAATCAACATCGGAGAAAGAATTTCGCACTATCAAGGGTTAAATGTGTTGTAATTTACAGGTTGTGCAATGTACTGAAGACCCGTAGTGAACAGATTGTCATTCAGGGAGTTGTGTGGTCTAGTGGCTGACTACCAGAGTAAGTATTCTATTGCTTATTCCACTGATTATTAAAGAGAGATATTAGATCTAACGGTATATGAGAGAACAGGTGTGAAGACTGAACCAAGAAAAAAAGGGACTAATGCACAATCTAGATTGTAGAGGTGTGGATATGTGAAAAGTATAAGATAATAAGGTTATTCTTGCATAAATGGTCCCCTTACCCCCCAGAGGGGATGCAGAAAAGCAGGATTCGATGGGATTGGCAAACCCTCTCTTGTCAACATCAGGCACGATGGTAACGGGAGATCTCTTGCTCCCCTGACTCGCCTCTGTTTGAATCAGCTGGGAGATCAATAGCTGGGGGGCATCAGGAGAGGTCCCGATGCAGCTCCACGAGTTCTGAAGAGGAATGACAGGACAGAGGAAGACAATGGAAGTGTCAGGTGTGTGCTTAGCTGCAGAATGAGGAAGGAGATGCTTCCTCTGTGGTCAAAGACAGGTAGCTTTCCTCTTACTGAGGCAAATTACATTGTCCATTTGGCTGTGGCTTTGCCTTCTCCTCAGCCAACTGCAACCCTGCCCACACATGCCGTTGGCGGGCCACTGGCAATAAGACTGTGCCAGGGTGTGTCTGCCACTGATCCAGAAACCTTTTTCAAGGCACCAAAAACAGGACTAGCCTTTATATATGTGTATGTATATGTGTGTGTGAGTGTGTGTATGTATGTATTATGTATTACATACCTCCCAACATTTCAAATTGCCAAAGAGGGACACTTGTGTTTTAGGGGGTGTTGCTGGGGGCGTGTCTGGTGGGCGTGGCATTTCCAAGAATTTTTAGGCTATTTCATGATCTATTGACACCTACTTGTGAAACCTAATAAATGATTTAGAACAAGACCAAATTATTTTATTTACACAGACTAATTTATAAAAACATATACTGACATTTATACAAACAGTAATGTGAGTTTTATTGCTGAGGAGTAATAGGATACACTTATATACACACCACACAGTTTGATGTCCTAAAAAGAGGGACATCAGGGTGGGAAAGAGGGACAGAGGGATTTGGGTCTAAAAGAGGGACTGTCCCTCCTAAAGAGGGACACTTGGGAGGTATGGTATTATATATAATATATATATATATATATATATATATATAAAATAGGATGTTCGACTATTTGCTGCATTAATTATCATTATTATTTAGAAGTGTGTTGTCTGTTTGTTTTACACAGGTGTACCTAGAACGACTGTTAACTTACGCAGAGATAGATATTTGTCCAGCAAACTGGAAGAGGATTGTTCTGGGGGCTATTCTCCTGGCATCCAAGGTTTGGGATGACCAAGCAGTATGGAATGTGGACTATTGCCAGATCCTGAAGGATATCACAGTGGAGGACATGTAAGTGACATCACAACCAATCTGTACATTCCAGGCTGTGTGTATTGTCTGTAAGGCCTGTGTGCAAAGTAATTCCACCTTAGATGAAATAAAATTCCATAAATACACATTGATTTAAATGGGATTGTGACCCCCTTGAATGCACTGGAGGCCTCCAAGTGCTGAAGGGGTTAAAAGGTATTAAAACTGCCATTTATAAGGCATTTTCATTTGTCCCCTGTACTGCAGTTTTTTACCCTACTATCCCTTTGAAGGCATAGTATTGCTTTTATTTAACAAATAGTAATATTGTAGACATTCAGAATAGTAGTACAATGAGCTGTGTCCCACCTCTCGAACATTTATAGTTTGAGACATCGAAGCATGTAAAGTTCCCCCTCCCGCCCCTTTCATAAACGTCAGTGCCGTAGCTGACAGAAGCAGATCCTGGTCCCGGGATTGTCCTGTGGCTCTTCAGCAGAGCTGAAATAGCGAGATATAGAAATAAATACTTAATTGGAGTGGTCTACATAGTGGGCCTGGCTTGGAAGCACACTTTGTAGAACGCTCCCATGAAGTATTTTATTCTATATCACGCTATTTCTGCTCTGCTGAAGAGCCGCAGGATGGTCCCGAGAGCAGAATCTGCTTCTCTCAGCTAGAGGGCAGGCTTCTTTGATACAGCCGGGAGGGGGGAAGTTTACATGCTTCGATCTCTCAAACTATAAATGTATGAGAGATGGGACATAGTTCATTGTACTACTATTTTTAATGTCTACAATATTAACATTTGTTAAAAGCAAAACTATCCCTTGAAGGGATGGTAATTCTTAATATGGGACAAATATATATTGCAGAGTTTATTCTGCTGAGTAAAACATGGGTATTCCCAATACTGAGAGAGATTTTATTCAAAAGTTATTTTAGATCAAACTTTTATATGCAGTTCTTCCGTGTCCTTAACCCTTTGAATGCAATGCATTGCGTACCCCTCTGGCACTCAAAGGGTTACATTTTACAGTGTAGCTGCTGCTACACAGTCCATGGACAGCTCTGGGCACTTGACCATAAAACTCCATATGATGCTGTTTGCAACACTGCCAGTGTAACATTTCAGGTCACGGTGGTACTGCACCTAAACAATTTTTGCTCTACAGTAAGTTTTGAATATCACCTCTTTCAGCACTGGGAATGTTCTTGTTTTAGTCGGTAGAATAAACCCTAGAATACAAATTACTTTCAATATTAAGAGCTACTGTCCCTTTAAAACTCTTGAGAAATGTGTGTCGTTCATTTTGCTGTGCTGCTGAGTACTAGAAAACTCCACAAGCTGATTTTAACCCCTTAACTCCCAATGACTTGCCAGAAGAGTCATGGCTGTCCGGTCATTAAGGACTAGTGACGGTACTTTCACATCACGGAAGTTTGTGATTGCAGCGCGGCTGCATAGCACGCGGTGATCACAAAATCCTTCCGTGTTAAAAAAAAAAAAAAAAAAAAAAAGTGCCCCATCCCCAGACCACGTGTTCCTTAAAGGGTTAAGACTAGCCCATTTTTATGTTTAGATTGTGTTGTCTTCACAAGTACATGTACGAGATTTGGGTTAAAGGGATAGTAATACTTCATTTTATCTTTATTTTATTTTGTAGGCATTAAAAAAACACGAAGAATGATATAAGTCTTATCTCTCAAACCTTTATGGTTTAAGAGATATTCACAAGCAAAGTTTCCCCTCCAGCCCCTTTTACCTAGTATAAGCCATCTCTTCTCAGATGTAGAATGCAGTCTATAGACCAGACAGATAACAGAAGGGGACAATCTTCTTCCTATGAGAACAATGAAAGCCCTGCCCCCCTTGACAAGTTTTTCAGCTTTGTCCCATATCTTAATTGAAGATTGTCCCTCTCTGCAATCTACCTGGGCACCTTCCTTCTGATCTGGCTGAGCGGTGTTACATCAGTAAAAGGGCCGGGAGGGGGACACTTTGTCATTGAATTACTCTTGAACTACAACTCTGACAGAATTGAAATAACACTCTCCAAAGTTCAAATACTATGATGATTAATTAGAGCTGCTTTTATTATGAAACATTACTATCCCTTTAAAGTGATAGCAAACCTGTTTTATTAAAGAAAAACCTTATTGCTCACTGCAGTGTTTTCCTGCAGAATAAAACTAGTATCCTCTGCTGTGAGGCTATGATCCCAAATAACAGTGCTATCTTATTTATACATATAAATTCTTAATTTACCAATAGGATTGGTGTTTGATACAGATTTCGGGTTAGGGCGTGGGACATTATAGAGATGAATCAATCAATAGTTTTTACTACTTTATCCAAGCAATCCTAGATAATGCTCATAGTATCTGGATAACATGCAAATATAGCCAGTTTCTCATTTAGCCATAAATTATATTTCCATGAAACAGATTTACTGTGGCTTTAAGGACTTCTTTTTAATCCTTTGAATGTTAGAGGGATATCCAGTGCATTGCAAAGCAATGCATTGCATGCCACTCTGGCACTTAAAGGGTTAATTAAGACAATGTGCAAAAAAACGTTGAATTAATTGTAGGCCACATTTTTCATTTTGTAGGAACGAGCTAGAACGTCAGTTTTTGGAATTGCTGCAGTTCAACATTAATGTTCCATCCAGTGTCTATGCCAAGTATTATTTTGATCTGCGGTCACTGGCGGAAGGCAACAATCTGAGCTTTCCTCTGGAGCCTCTCAGCCGGGATCGCGCATGTAAACTGGAGGTGAACTCTTAATGCTCTTTTTTTCTATACATTTTGCTGAACGCAAGGATTCTTTCCGTTTCTGCATGTGTCGTGTGCTGTTATCATTTAATTATAGATTAAATAAATAGGATTACTCTACATTGGGTTTTTTGTAAAAAAAAAAAAAAAATGCTGTCATTTTATTGGATGCGTCCCAAGGTAATCCACAAACTGCATGGCTTGGGACTGCATTCAAAGGTAGTTGGCTGTAAAAGTATTGGCTGAAAGACTGAAGAAAGAGGGTCGTAGTCAGTGGAATTTCTTTTGAGGAAGGATGGGTTACTAGTGGAGTATCAAGGGAACATTGCTGGGGCCTGTTTTATTTAATACCTTTGTTAATTACATTACTGGTGGGCGTCAAGACAAGATATGCCCTTTTTTTGGATGACACTAAGGCTGTAACAGCATTAATATTCCTGGAAGGGTAAGTCAAATGAGAAGTGACTTAAAAAAAAGTAGAGAAATGGACAGTAGTTTGTGATTCAAATATATTAAGGGTTTTTATAAAATTCAGGAGGGATCACTTTTTCATAATAGCATAAATACATGCCCTGAAATTATAGTGTAGGAAAATAAGAGAAGATGTAGGAGAAAGCAGTTTGGTTAAAAGGGGAGATATACATGGAACAGCCTCCCAGCATCAGATGTTGAGGCTAAAAGATTAAATGAATGTAAGAACTCCTGAGATAGTTATATGGCTATTCTGGCAATAAACAAAGTCTGAGTTACTAGACTTACAGTGAATATATTTTACCCTTTGAGGTATCCTCTCAGTGCTCAAGTGGTTAAACTAATTGCAATAAAATATTTAATAGAAAGTTACTCCCCTTAAGCCAAGGGTTGTCAGTTGTTTGGGCCTTCAGCTGGTGGATACTGCAACCCCCATCATCTTCAACCAGCATTGGCTGCGCATGACTGGGGTTGTAGCCAACAAGAGCTGGAGGTCCAACAGTAGACTACAATGTCAGTGTATGTGTGGTTCTATGACTTTCAGTGAGTAGTGGATCAAGACTGGGATGTTACTGTGCATGTGTGGTTCTATGACTGTTAGTGAACAGAGGATAAAGGCTGGGATGTTATAATGTATGTGTGGTTCTGTGACTACCAGTGAACAATGGAACAAGGCTGGGATGTCAGTGTATGTTTGCCAGTGGACAGTGAAACAAGACTGGGATGTTACAGTGTATGCATGTTTTATAACTACCAGTGAACACTGGAACAATGCTGGGATATCACAGTGTGTGTGTTCCAATGGACAATGGAATCTGAGGTGTCAGACATTGTATGAGTGCCTCTATGACTACCAGTGCCAAGAACTACAGTGTATGTGTGATTCCGTGGGTAGCAGTGGACAGCTGTACAAGGTTAGCCTGGCCATCAGTGTATGTACAGTTCTGTGACTACTAGCAAATATGTGGAAAATTTAAATATGCAATTTTATTATTTCTACTATAGTGATTACCATGTGAATTTTCCTTTTAAGAAACTGGTTCCAACTAGGATCCTTATTCATATTAATATGCATTTAACTCCAGGACATACTTGAAAACGAGAGAAATCTCAATGTATTCTTCCTGGTAAAACATTTTCTAAATAAAAATAAATAAAAAGTTTGTATATTAGAGAGTAATCCAGTACATTGTGAAGCAATGAATTGGAGAACACAATAGCATTCAAGGTTAAATGGTTTAGCACAATAAAAACTGTTTTATATCCTTATCAGTGAAGATAACATTTGCTCATTTTTATTTCCCCAGGCCATCTCCCGTTTGTGTGAGGATAAATACAAGGACTTTCGAAAATTAGCCAAGAGACGTTCCGCGAGCGCCGATAACCTGACTGTCGTGCGATGGTCTCCTGCCATTATATCTTAACAGTGGCTCCTAACGAGGCTTCACTGTCATGTACTGGTTTTGTCCGGATATGGTTTTCTTTGGTCTTAGGGAAACAAAGACTTCTTTTTTTTTTGTTTTTTTTTCCTTTTTTATTCCTAAAATTTGACAAGCCTCCGTTACAGTGCCTCCCTGTCACCATGATGGGATACATCGCTCACTTTCTTGGAACATATTTAAGTCATTTCAGTTTAATTTTACCACTTCTTACCCTGAATGATCTGGAGAAAAAAAAAATCAAGGAATAAGGAAAAAGCTGTGATGAAAAAACAAACAAACAAAAACAACGGCATATTAACACCTTATGTACCAGATGAATGCTCAATGCTTTGCACACTCCTCTGGTACTTAAAAGGTTTAAAAAAAACAAGAACTGAGGAATCTCATATAAATAAGATGATGTTATTGTAAAAAAAACAAAAAAACGGGGATATTAATTTTGAATTTACTTTATGTACATGAGAAAAATCAAATGGCAGTGTGTAAAGTCATTATGTTTATGTTTACTAAGTTGTCTCGCTTCTGGTCGAAAGACAGTATTGCTTCATTTCTCTACATACCACAGACTTGTTGGCTGTCATAACTAGTACATAGAGATTGGGAAACGTGGACCAAAAAAGGTTGGGTTATCTTATAGGATTGTGTATGGTTTTATTCCATAACCACTTAACTTTTTTTTTTTGTTGTGCTATTTTGTCAATGAAGGTCTGGATTACACTGCAGTTGAAAACAGTATTGCTGGGTTTATCTCCAAACTTACCCATAGACTTCAGTAGGGACCTCTGAGATAAAATCAGTGATAACATTTACCACTTACAATGTAATCTAGACTGAATCTGGAAAATGAAGCAGCCAAAATTTTTTATTGGCTTACATGCAATCAAAATACCATTGTTTTTTTTTTAGGGTTTTTTTTTGACAATTTCTGACAAATATTATATAGTTCTTATTGCATTGCTTAGCAGAACATCTCTACTAGCATCCATGGCATTAAAGAAGCATTGAGTTTTTATTTTGAAAAGAAAAAAAAAACACATTGCAGGGCTTTCACGGCTGAGTACAACACTGCTGGGAGATGTTTCATAACAAGAGTTATTACAACTCAAACTGTTAGATGGTGGAATTGTTACAATCGCCTTCTATGGAAAGCTTTACTCTAAGGCTCAAGCTCTTCTTCAGTGAAAGATTAAAAAAAAAAAAAAAAAAAAAAAAAAAAGCATTTTCATCTGGAGTCCAGAGGTGAGATGCACTAAGGGCCGATGCTATGGTGATACATGGTGAGCGCATCTCCTTGGCCATAGAGATACACATCGCCATATGCACTAAGAATTCGTGAGGCAAGTAGATTGAGAGAGAGAGACTGTGAGCATTATCATATTATAATGGGGTAAAAGGTGTCAATGCTTTGAGGACAGGAGAGGAGAGCAGAAAGGATGCAGAGACACTTCAGCACCAAGAACAGCAGCCCTCACTCACCTTTGAGTGCCAGTGGGCTAAGCAACACATTGTAGAGCATGGCATTACTCATCCCTCTGGTACTCAAAGGGACAAGACTGCATGTTATTTCTAATAGCCACAATCAAACGAAGACCAGAGATTGAGGGAAGAAGGGACAATCATAGTCTAATTTAATTTCCCCAGAGCCATGCAGGATACTATTCCTGAGTTGGAAAGCATTAGTCACAATCAGGCCTTCAATTTTCTGTTCTTGAGCCCTCTCAGCATGTGCAGTATCTTTCCCATTGTGGTCCTCATGTGCCGATTACATCTTGTGATAATTACATCACATGTTTATGGGGCTGCAGTCAGGTTGGATGAAGTCAGCCAAGTTCTTCATGTCATTGGGAGGAGCCGACATCTGCCTGTGACCTGACTGCTGAAGATGCTTGCCTTCAGTGGAAGGACAGATGGTATTTTAATTACATTTAATGATAGCAGCTAGACAGTGGTGAAGAGTGTGGTCTTGGTTCAGCCTCATCCACCCTGGCGCTTCTCTGGCCAATGTAATAAAAAAAACAGGAGTATGGAGCAGCCACTCCCATTTATGGATCACAAATGATCCAAATCTATTGAACGCCTGACCCTCCCCTGATTTCCGTGTTGCAGCACGCCCCCTGTTCAATTATGAATCTTTTTGGCATGTACTTACTCTCTGTATTCAGCCATATAACCTGAATCATGGATCATGATGCAGACTGTGTGGATGGACACAGAAAATATATCAAATGATAGGACTTGGTGCTCATCAATTTAGGTCTTGCTTCCCTACTTCTATAGTGTGTGCACACACAAACATACACACACTTCACATCCAATCACATTGCCAGGGACACAAACAGCCTGGTGATGTAAGAAAATGTGACTTCGACAAGCAGCACCACTGGCGTTACAGAGTGTAGAGTTACATCTGCCTTGCACAGTGTGCCTGGCGATGTGAGCTCTGCAAGGTGTTGATTACCCCTGTGGCATTCAAAGAGTTAATGGTGGGTTCGTAACCATGGCTGTAGCTGCATAGAAAGCTAGGAGATCCCACCATTGGTGATGTAGGAAGTGTGAACTCCAACAGCACAGACAGCCATCTGAGGTTATTACATGTGGAGATGTGCCACACTGACATGTGAACACACCCACATGAATACGATAATGGCTTATTAAATATCATTTCAATATGCAAATGAGCCATTGTGAAAGTAGTCCCTGCAAAAATCGTAAACCTTTCGAAGGCATGGTATATTCATGGAGATGTCAGTGTATTGGCTGCGGATTCATAGGAATGTAATATCAAAGACATCATAGCGGATATGCTGATGTGTCATCAACACCAATACGACACAAGATCACCATACTCATAGAACCTTAGTGCATCTTGACCTGTGGGGGAGGGGGCTGTTATTAAGAGTAGTCTGGATTGTTTTTGAGCTGGATCTAAGAAAAATTCAACTAGAAAATGCTTTTTTGAGTTATTGAATTGAAGTTGTTCAATTTCTTTGGAAGCACACTTCAGGGGTTATCAGCTCCCAATTAAACAATCATAAAATATTATCAGGGTTTCTAATGTCACCTCCCTATCAGACCGTGTTTACTTTGACAACTTCAGGTTGGTGAAAAGGGTAGACTTACCCAACTGGTGGTAGGTTTTGCACTTTGCGTGATTGAAAGCAGGCATTCAGGGTTCATTACAGACACCTGCTTTGCTCATCTGCACGGTGGTTGTTAACCCTCTGAGTGCCAGGGGGTACGCAACTCATTGCTTGGCACTCAAAGGGTTAAAAAAGTAACACTTATATGAGAAAAAAACTATCTATACTGCAGGGTTTATCCTTCTGAGGTACTCCCACTGCTGAGAGGTATTTGATCAATTGTTAGAGATTTTATGCAGAAGTTATTGAAGCTCAAACTTGCATTTTTGGGTACAGTTCCCTCCATGGCCTGATATGTTTATGTGGAGCTGTTGCTACAGGTGCCTATGTACAGCTCTGGTCAGTTGGACATAAACTTCCATAGCAAAGTCATCACTGTAAAATTCTGGGCCATGGAGGTTATTACACCCAAAAAATACAGGTTTGAACTGCAATTACTTTTCTCTTATATCCAGTATGGAACACAGGTACCATGGTGTTGAGTCCCTCTGGAGGGCAAGATACGTCTCAAAAGACAGAGTCCTGTAGGTGGAGACTCCCAGCCACTCCTCCAGCTCAACCCTCACCCGCTTACTATACTGTGTGAATATGTCCTCTGAAGAGTATGGATGAAGCAGTGAACAAGAGCCAGCTTGGGTGGAAACACTAATGTCCTAAGTAGTCCAAATCCCTTTCTCCCTTCAGGGGATTCTCCAACCCTGGAAGCCCCCTACTACCTTTAAATATGTGACCCCTATATCGGAATATTCCTCAGTTGCTACCGGTTTCCTCTGAGGAGGAATTATTTGAAGAGGAGGGTGAGGAAGGGGAATACGAGGATATGGACTCTTCTTACTCCTATGGGGACTCTTATGGGAATTACCCCCTTCCCTCGGCTGAGGGTCTCATTAGAGCTGTTTTGGAGATGCTTCAGGTCTCTGACACCTCTGATGAGGGGTCTTCTTCTCAAGATGTCTTCCAGAGGTGTAAGAAATCTCAGTTTATTTCCCCCCTAATGCCACTCTTGACAAGATCCTTCTGGATGATGGAAGACCCCAGACAAAGGCTGTCTATTACCAAGAGATTCTCTAAACTATACCCCTTTCCAGAGACAGCTGTGGGGCAATGGGCCTCTCTTCCAACTGTGGATCCTCCTGTCTCTAGTTTGGCAAACACTACTGCCTTGCCTTTGGCAGATAAAGCTGGACTCAAGGATCCAGAAGATAAGAAACTGGATCATTAGTGATGCTACTGGGGGCATGAGCACCTTTTTTTCTCAGAGGTCCTCCAAAAGTACTACTATAGAAAGGATACTTCATCTTTTTTGTCCCTGTCAAATAGAGGAGCAAAGGCTGCAAGCTTTGGAGGCCTCCCACGAGCGCTTCTCCGCCAAGGCCAGGCAGCAGTGGCAGCCCAAGTGAGCAGCTCCAAGGGCTAAGCCTGTCAAGCAATGTTTGGCATGACTTGTGGAATCCTGGTCTGCATTTACCTGTAAGGGGTGTCTTCACCTGTTTTGAGACGCCTGGGAGTCCTCGGTAGCAGACCAGTGGTGCGGGTATCAGAAGGGTACTGTATAGATTTCGAGTGCCTTCCACCATTTTGGTTTTTTTTTGTCCAGGGTGCCAAAAGAGCCAAGCAAAAGGAGGCAGTGGACTCACTGCTGGCCAAAAAGGAAGGTTCTGATCTCAGTACATCTCCCAGAGAGCGGTTCAGATTTTTATTCCAACCTGTTTGTGGCTCCAAAGGACGGTGGCTGTCGTTCCAACTTGGACCTGATATGTCTCAACAAATATGTGGTGACTATGTACTTAAAGATGGAATCTTTGTGTTCAGTCATTGCAGCAATGTGTCCTGGGGAGTATCTGGCACCTCAGAATGTGTACCTACACATCCCCATCCTTCCGGACATACAACGCTATCTGCACATTGCATGTGTTTCGGATCACTACCAGTTTGCAGCTCTGCCATTTGGCCTGGCATCTGCTCCCCAAGTGTTCCCCAGAGTCATGAGGGCCTTAGCAGCCTTCATTCACACCAGGGGCATCTCTATGAACCCTATCTAGACGATATTTTGCTCAAAGCTCCCTCAGAGGCGGTCCTGGCCTTGCACGTCCAAGACTATGCCTAGCTTCTGGTCCACCACACGTGGATTCTGAATATGCTGAAGTCCTCTCTGGTGCCTTCCCAGGAGCTGGCGTTCCTGAGGATGAGAGACGATACCCATCAAGGTATCACTGGTGATGCAGGAGGTGTCTCTGGCCCTGGAGTGGTCAGGCAGTGGTGACTGCACCAGCTTAACCTGGAACAGGAGTAAAATGTGATACCAGAAACGGACACCAGCCTGGCAGCTGGGGTGCTGTTCTGGGTCACCTGGGAGTCCAGGGTAGGTGGACTGCAGAGGAGACTCTTCAGTCCATCCATGTTCTGGAACTTGTGTACTGGACCTCACAATTGTAGGGAAAACAGGTGAGGGTTCAGTCGGACAATGCCATAACCATGGCATACATGAAGCGTCAAGGAGGCACTCAAAGTGCCGCCACTTAGTTTGAGGTGTAGGGTACAGCCTTGGTTGGGCAGAAGCCCACATTCCGGCCATCTCCACCGTGCACATTCCAGGGGTAGAAAAGAGCTAGCGGATTCTCTAAGTTCTCAAAACATGGATTTCGGAGAGTAGGAATGCAATCCGGAGGTGTTCTACTTAATTGTGTTTCAGTGGCCTAATGGCCACCAGGGAAAAAAACAGGAATATTCCGACCTTTTGCATCCAGAGGGGAGATCCTCTGGCCTTTGCCACAGATGCCATATTGTTCTGTCTTTCCTACAGTTTCTCTCATACCCAGGGTACTCCAGAGGATCTGAATGGACAGCATGACTGCTGTTCTGGGTCACCTGGGAGTCCAGGGTAGGTGGACTGCAGAGGAGACTCTTCAGTTCATCCATGTTCTGGAACTTGTGTACTGGACCTCACAATTGTAGGGAAAACAGGTGAGGGTTCAGTCGGACAATGCCATAACCATGGCATACATGAAGCGTCAAGGAGGCACTCAAAGTGCCGCCACTTAGTTTGAGGTGTAGGGTACAGCCTTGGTTGGGCAGAAGCCCACATTCCGGCCATCTCCACCGTGCACATTCCAGGGGTAGAAAAGAGCTAGCGGATTCTCTAAGTTCTCAAAACATGGATTTCGGAGAGTAGGAATGCAATCCGGAGGTGTTCTACTTAATTGTGTTTCAGTGGCCTCATGGCCACCAGGGAAAAAAACAGGAATATTCCGACCTTTTGCATCCAGAGGGGAGATCCTCTGGCCTTTGCCACAGATGCCATATTGTTCTGTCTTTCCTACAGTTTCTCTCATACCCAGGGTACTCCAGAGGATCTGAATGGACAGCATGACTGTGGTTCTGGTCGCTCCTTACTGGACCAGGAGGTTGTGGTTTCCAGACCTGGTCAGTCTTTCCATTTAAGACCCGCTTCACCTCTCTCCCAGGCCAGACCTCCTTTTCCAGGGTTACATGTGGAACGAAGATGTGGAAAATATGACTTTGACTGGATGACTGTTGAAGCCCACATCTTGAGGAGAAAAGGGTTCTCCACTGAGGTCATTTCCACTATGATTCAGGGCAGCAAGCCTGTCTCTTTCAAGGCCTACCATAGGGTATGGTCTCTGTTTCATTCTTTGAGCATGTACAGGTCTGTGGCCTCGCCTAAGTTTGACTTTCCACGGCGTGAACAAGGGACTCAGCTTGAGCTTCTTGAAGGTTCAGACTTCAACACTTACTGTGTTCTTTCAGAGATTTATTGCCAGCATTCCTTTCTCCAGGATGGAGTGAAAAAGGCACTCTGCTTGAGTTCCTTGAAGGTTAAAATGTCAGCACTTTCTGCACTCTTTCAGAGATGTATTGCCAGCATTCCAGATGTCACGGTTTTTCTTCAAGGGTTGGTTCATGCCTTTCCTGCCTATAAGGCTCCTACTCCTCCGTGGGACCTTAATCTGATTTTGAGAGTGTTGTAGAAGCCTCCTTTTGAGCCCCTTTCTTCTATTTCTTTGCTTCAACCGATGATTAAGATGGCTTTTTTCCTGTTTTCTCATTTCACAGGGTTGCTGAACTGCAGAGTGTATCTTGCAAGTCACCCTGTTTTTTTCACAAGGATAAGGCAGTGCTTAGAACCTCTCAGGAATTTCTTCCTAAGGTGAGAGATTGAGATGCCTTCATATTGTCCTGAGCCAAGTTTGACAAGGAGAAGGATCTCTATTTGTTGGATGTGGTGTGTTGCCTTAAATTTTATGTGTACAGTACTGAGCCTTTTCACAAGGCTGACTCTCTCTTTGTCATCCCTGAGGGTCCTAGGGCAGGGCAAGCTGCTTCCAAGGTCACTGTGGCTTCTTGGATTAAGGATAATATATGCCAGGCGCATGAGGAAGAAACCTATTCCTTTCAAATTTATTGCACATTCCACTAGGTCTGTGGGGGCCTTCTGGGTCTTCAAGAATCAGGCCTTGGTTGAGCAGTTGCGCAAAGCTACGACTTGGTCCTCCCTGCTTACCTTTCCTAAACACTACAATGTAGATGTAGCCGAAGCCAGCTTTGGCCGAAATGTCCTACAGGCAGCTTTGCCTTTCTAAGGATCTGCACACTTGGTTACCATTCAGTTGTTTGAGACCCGCTGGCTCTTGTTATTGTGTGCTGTGACAGTTCAGTGTCTGTTGACACTTTTTTCTGTTTGGGCTGTTCCGATTCTGGATAGCCCTAGGGAACTCCGGTACCATGGGGACAGGCATGAGGTCCTTTCTTCCCACCCTGGGAGCTTAGCACTTGTATATCCCCATGGTACCTGTGTTCCATGTTGGACATAAGCGAAAATAGGAGTTTAGTGTTCTTACCTTTTAAATTCTTTTCTCTGTAGTCCATATGGAACACAGGTCTACCACCCAGAGAAAGGGACCTCTATTGGTCTTGCCTGTCTGGGATGCAAAGTTTGCTTAAGTTCTTTATTCTTACAGGAGGTTTCCTCCTCCTCCTTCTTCTTCTTCTCTTGCTTGCCTAATTAGCGTGGCTTTGGTCACATTCATACTGGCTACTAGGCGAGGCGAAAGTTGAGCTGGACTAGTGGTTGGGAGTCTCCACCTCCAAGACTCTGTATTTTGAGATGTGTCCTGCCCTTCAGAAGGAGGGAACCAACCCCTTGGTACCTGTGTTCCATATGGACTATAGAGAAAAGTATTTAACAGGTAACACTAAAATTATATTTTTCCATAAAACATCACAATGAAATTATCCTTGTTTTACTCGGTGATAAACCATTATATATTTTTTCAATGTTAAGCACACTGTCCCTTTAGAGGCCTTATGCAAAAAATAATAAGTTGATCAGATTTTGGGCTAATCAACTGCAACATAGAAAATAAATTGTAATCCCCAAAATCCCCATTCACTTAAGAGGGACTTTTAACCCCTTGAAGACTAGAGAGGTTGGATTGATTCACACAGCATTGTAGACCTTTCTAGCATTCTCCACTCAGAAGGGTAACCTATAAAAACTATTAATATCTCCTCCCGATGTGTCATTGGATCATACGGTTGTAGTTTCCTTATCTGCTTCCAGAATGAAACTTCAGCCCATGCAGTGATCTGTTATTGGGCTGTTAGGGAGTACTTTTAAGCTTTCATTGTGTTTATTACAGATATTCTGAACAAAAGGCATTAGAGTGAAAAGTTGCATTCTCAGCAGTGAAACGTCAGGTCTTTGCAGCAGTATAATCGATTAACATTGTATTTAGCAAAATCCATTGGAGCTGAAATACATTTTCCAAGTGAATGGAATGTTTGAGCTGTAATAATTTTTGAATGCAATGTCGCCCAGCAGTGCGTGTACTCTTTTACTTTTCATAATAAAACTGCACTACTCATTTAAATTTCTACCAAATCAAACCTGTCTTCAAGCAGGTTCACTTAAAAAGGGACTAAATTTGAGAAGGATGAAACTCAGTGCACTGAAATTGGTTTCGTCTTTAGTGAGTGCCTCTTCTAACGATATCTTTTCTTAATTTCCCATACAGTGATTGGACAACAGAAACAGATTCCCATCAGTTAATTTCCTCTCTTAACCACAGCGCTAAACCAAAATGCATTTGGAAATCCTTAATAATTCCTAACATTCTATTTTTTTTTATTTATAATGTAAATGTATTGTTTGAGTGAAAAAGTATGTAGTCTTTTTGTCATTCCTTTTGCCATTTCTTGCAAAGATGGTACCCTTAAGAGAGGCTTTTTAACATCCTCAAATCTGGAGTGAAAATGTATGGCACCAAACACCAAGATCAAGTGGCAAAGATGGCAGACATTGCAGTTTATTGCTGTACGGTTTTTAATATAAGATATAATGATATTTGTATTTGCCTAAATTTTTTACCTCCCATTGAGTTCATTCCTTTGAAACCAGGTCCGTTTTGCAAGCAATATTTTCAGACTTCTTATAAGAGGTGAGCATCCTATAGTTATCTAGCTGTACTGGCACTCCAATTCCCATCGTACTCATCCAGCTTTTTTTGCTGACTCAGGATGATGGTGATGATAGTCACAGCTAAAAATCTACAGGTAGCATACACCTGCTTTATATCTGTTTACCTTAACAAAGCAGAAATATGTTTGTATGTGTATATACAGTATATATATATATATATATAGAGACAAAATGAACCTAAAAAATTTATATTTTTCCAGCTCTACCCATTCACATCTCCCACGGCATTTGGGACTTTTGTGAAAACAAATGGATTCTCTGATTTATTCATTGGGAACAAGCAAAGATTTATTTGTGACTAGTAAAGTGAATTTACTAATAAGTGAGATTCAAGCTATAAATGCAGATAGGTTTGTAAATGACGGGCTCTGCCAAAACATATCATATGCTGAACTTGAATTTTTTAGAGAGCCTATTTTGCCTTTCAGGGGGGAACGGATTTTATGGACCCGCTGTTCATAGCATAGCAATGCGTTGGATATCTCTCTGGCACTCAAAGAGTTAGTGGGTCTTGCTTATAATCTGTTAGCTATTCATACATTATTAGGGGGATTCTAAGACCTAAAATGAAATTGGATTGTATACATTTGTATATTATATACTCCAAGGTGGCATCTGTATAAGTTACTTTATTTTTCATTCCTACAATCTAGTACTAAATTTGCTTTTTCTCATATTTGTATAGGATACTGGTAGAGTAAAAGTGATACCTTTATTGGCTGACTGAGTAGCTCTTGGATGCATCCTAGGTCTACTCAGTTAGCCAATAAAGGTATCACTTTTACTCTACCCAGTCTGCTACTTTTGTATTGCTAACATGGTACACCTCCCTTTACCCATGCTTTTGTAGGAAGCTTTTCTGTATAGTTGAGGATTTATTACGCCTGTTTATGGCCTGTTAATGAGTGACCAAGTGTTGACCATTTCTTTGAGGGATGTACAGATCTGTCCGCACAGTTTCTGTGCTTACACTTCAGAATATAATTTGCCCCTTATTACTGTATGGCCATAGACAAAGTGCAGTGGAACAGATACCCTGAAATGCCTATATATTGACACATTGCTCTCCTCCTGGAGAAAAGTGGTGTAAAGAGGATAATTCTCATCATAGACTGATTAATAAATAGGTGTTAAGCAAGTGTAGTATCAGTAAGAGCAGACTCTCTTTTTAGAGCAGAATCACATAAGCACATCTCTCCATCGTGTAAATAGTAGTACCCTGCCCACTTATATTCAGAAAGTTGGCTGTCTTTTCATAGCAGGTTACAGACATTACTGCAAATTTCCTGATTAAAATATATACAGACTCTTGCTTGGAGTACATGTTATTTAAATGTATGTAACCTAATTAAAATTTTAGTAGTTATTGTCCTATAGAAATGATCTAACAAAGCTGTTTTTGTAGTTGAAATGGCAAGGGCCAAAAGGTGACATCTTTGAAGCATCTTCAGGTATCTGGGACATGAAGCCAGAGTAATGCAGCTTCAGTACACAGCCGAACAGGAAGAGCTGCCTATAGTGTTGAGGGCAGTGACTCACAGTTCCCTGGTGTTAGAGGGGATATGTG
The DNA here is from genome assembly GCA_037306005.1 of Rhinophrynus dorsalis. NCBI lineage: Eukaryota > Metazoa > Chordata > Amphibia > Anura > Rhinophrynidae > Rhinophrynus > Rhinophrynus dorsalis. Next base: position 444,235,390 of record CM074723.1, read on the forward strand.
GTAGAGGAGCTTTTAACCTAAAGTCAACTAGTTCCCTAACGCCACGCTCATACAAAAACAACCTGGGAGGAGTTGGCCTCTCTGAGGTGTTGAAGGTATCTTGCAAGACTTTTCCAGTCTGTATGCTGTTGGCATACAAGATGACCAAATCTTCTGTTGTACCACAACTCCCATGATCCTCAGTGAACTGTAGGCCAGCTGAGGATAATAGGAGTTGTATGCCAGCAACAACTAGAGGGCTTAATTTGGCCTACCCTTGATAGTGACGTTCGTCTATGCCAGTCTGGGGTTGACCTCCTCAGTATTTTGTTTCAAATGCCTGTTGTTTTGCAATGTCTTTTTCAGAAACTACTTTTCTATTCTTCATTCTCCCCTGTATATTGCCAGTTTATAAATGAAGAGTGGGACACAGACGTGACCTAAATGTGAAATATCTGGGGAATTTTTTTTTCCATGAAACTTCAATTGCACAAGTGCTTCCTATTTGGATTTGTACTTCACGTCCAAAATAATTTTGATACTGAAAGCATTTTAATAAGAAACTGAAGCGTAAAACAAGTTGTTTTCGAATATATTTAACAAAATGAATGTAATCGTACTGGGATCACCTTAGAAATAAACATTTATGGAGTTCGGGATAAAATCATACGTCGTAATAATTTTAACTCATGTAAGTTGGACTTCTGTAGATGAGTCGTAATGTAAGATACTAGGATATAGACAGTTCTAATGTAAAGATGAATTCACATGGATATACAACTTTCTGCCATAGTACGTTTAGCCACTTGCCCATTTTCACTTATTTTGGTTGAAATCAAACCTATAGGCATGTACCATTAATTGGCCAGCATTAACCCTTTGAGTGCCAGAGGAGTACGCATCACATTGCAAAGCAATACGTTGTATACCCCTCTGGCACTCAAAGGTTAAAGGTTTTTCAGTTTGAGTACAGGTAAGTGGAAAAATGACCTCCTCTGATGAACTCGCCTGTGTCAAGCAGGAAAATACAGTATTTCCACTGTTGGGAGATTTTCTTGTTCAAAATTTGTTTCAGCTTAAACTTCAGTAATAAAGTGGAGCTGTTAATCTCACTTCCTAGGAATTTTAGTCTAAGGCTTTCTCCTAGATCACAGCACTAAAAATAATTGCCATTTGGACCCAAAGTATAACTGTTACTAATATTTTTACTTACAATTTAGATGTAATAACTTTAATCTGAAGCATCTCCAGCAGATGGAGTATACCCGTTTTAGTTCTCCATTTTATCCAAGTCTGTTACTGGCAGTTGAGGACAGGATTGGAAACTATTGATCCAATAGGCGCTTTCCATGAATATCAAAGAATATGGAGGTCTTGATGCATATTTACTACATGGTATCTTGTTATAGAGGGACTTATGACTGGATCATATTGTAAGTTACCATTCCATTGCCTGTAGAACACTATGCAGTAAAGATCAGTGAACACTGACTCTGTGTTTGTAGGTAATTAACACTCCAACAGTATTTAAAGGGGATGTATCACCCCTATACAAGTTAGCATTAATTGTTAGCTTATAGAGTGAATATAAGTAAACTAGTTGAAGAGCCCGTTACACGGGACACAGTGCCACTGCCAGCCGGTCGCCGGGCAGTCATGAGCATTAGAGACTGCCCACGCCACAGCAGATACAGTGCCAGCCGGTAGCGGTGCAGTCATGCTTCGGAGCGCCCCACTCTGTATCAGCCTCGTCATGGGCAGTCTCTACTTTGCATGACTGTGTCGTTACATACGTTTTAGCTAATTATTATATAGGATATGTATTAATTTAAAAAAAAAAAAAAAAAAAAAGCTCCTGTTCCTCTAAATTGAAGTAATATCTGCGCTGTAGCTACTTCTGGACAGACTGCAGTTACCTGCTCTGTACCACAGTCTGTCACACTGTCTCTGTTCCCCTTCCTCGATTCAGCCTCCTCTGATGATGGAAGCTGGAGCGATCTCATTGGCAGAGAGCAATATCTAGCCAATGAGATCGCTCCAGCTTCAGGCAGAAAGCATCCTTTGGAGGAGGCTGAATAGAAGGAGGGGAGCAGATGCAGATTGATGGACTGCGGTTACAAAGCAGGTAGCCTCAGTCTGTCTGGAAGTAGCTCCAGCGCAGATATTATAACTTCAATTTAGATGAACAGTAGCTTTTTCAAATAAAAATTAATACACATTTACTTATATTCGCTCCATAAGCTAACAATTAATGCTAACCTGTATAGGGGGGATACATCCCCTTTAAACAAATTTTGAACCAAATACTAAGATATTTTCAATATTCAAATGCCCTTGAAGAATGTTGCTTATGGGACTTAGTGTCTACTGGCAGTAGCTGACTGTGTTAGTCAGTCAGCTGGGATGCATGCTTCTTGCTATATCTTTACTTCAGGTAGGCTAACCCAGCACTGATTAGGCTCAAACAACATCTTGCATTCTGAGTATTATTAGTAAAAATGGGTTATGATCTGCGCTCAAAACAGGTTTATTGAACAAATAGTCCAAGTCTTTATAAAGATGAAAACAATAAATGGTACATTTATCTAAGTTCTTTACAGTTAAAATTTTGAATTAAGAGTATCAGAGAGGTTTCCAAAGCATTGTGTTGGATATCCCTCTGGCACTCAAAGGGTTAAATAGTTTGAACACTTTTTTACATATTATAAGGAGGTGTTCTGTTGAGCCATTGTTGGGCACTATAAGGCCCACCTGCTTTAAAGCAATATGTAGTAAAATTAAAATATAGTCAGGAATGCAACCACATAACTCTTATTTTTCTTCTTGTTTCATTTAGACTTTTGAATGTTTAAAAATGTTACTGATTTGGAAATGATTTAACTAGCAAGCATGACCGCATTTAGGGTCATAATATACAAAAATAAGTAGAGTTATTTTGGGGCAAACCAATTACAACATAGAAAAAAATCTCATTTCTTTTCAAAGCATTGGATACCTCCCTTGCAAAAATTAAAGGGATAGTAATACTTTGTTTTATCTTTATTTTATTTTGTAGGCATTAAAAAAACATGAACTATATAAGTCTTATCTCTCAACCCTTTATGGTTTGAGAGATATTCACAAGCAAAGTTCCCCCTACCGCCCCTTTTACCTAGTGTAAGCCATCTCTTCTCAGATGTGGAATGCAGTCCATAGACCAGACAGATAACAGCAGGGGACAATCTTCTTCCTATGAGAACAATGAAAGCCCTGCCCCCCTTGACAAGTTTTTCAGGTTTTTCCCTTATCTTAACTGAAGATTGTCCCTCTGTGCAATCTACCTGGGCACCTCCCTTCTGATCTGGCTGAGCAGTGTTACATCAGTAAAAGGGGCGGGAGGGGGATACTTTATCATTGAATTACTCTTGAACTACAACTCTGAAAGAATTGAAATAACAATCTCCCAAGTCCAAATAGTATGATGATTAATTAGAGCTGCTCTTATTATGAATCATTACTATCCCTTTAAAACAACATTTTAATATGTCTTCTATAGTGTAATCATTTTGCCTCAGAATTATCTGACTTTTATTCATGATTATGGCCCACAGTATGTAATATAAAATATGGCTAAAATTGAGAACCACTGAGGAAAAAGTGTATAATTAGCTGCATAGTCAGGAACTGCTCATGTTCTGCCCATTCTGAGAATACAGTTGTACCTGTCCACACAGCAGTTGGCAGAAGGCTGCATGAAAACTCTGGGTAGAAAAATGCAAAATAGCAATTTATTCACACTGGCAGAAATTCCTAGTGAGAATTTGGTTTTTAACCCTTATGAGTGCCAGAGATGTATGGAACTCATTGCTTTGCATACCCCTATGGCACTCAAAGGGTTAAAATATTTAATATATTTTTCAGTGTTGTTTTGTTGTTGTTTTTTTTGAAGGGGGTTACAATTTCGAACAAAAAAAATTCTGAAATTTGCACTTCATTCTCGTTATATATATATTTTTTTTGTGTATGTATTTGTTATTATCCTAGATATGTCAGACTGTAGTGTAGACAAATATTGCAAATGTTGTCTAAAATACTTCATAACTCGTGCAGATATAATTCTGATGTGGATAATGTTATATTTATCCAGTTTTGTCACCAACTGACAATACCAACTGTATTAATATCTTTCAGAATTTTTTGTACTGTTAATATTGATAGCAAATACCTGGGCTTAGGCTACATAAAAACAAATCTTAAAGTACATGAAGGTTTCCGGCGAACTTGCTACATTTTGTTCATCATATTAAATTGATTTTAAGTTTGTATAGCCTATTTATTGTTTGTGTATATACAGACTAAGATGCATTTGGGATGGATTCTTTAACCTGGGTTAGTCCTTTACAGACCTATGTATAATTAAAGACTTGCGCTGTGGATTCTACCTCTGTATGATTTCTCTCCCTTTTCTTTATTTAACTCAAAGGGTTAATTTTGTGTTCCACTTGGACACGGTGTGACACCTGTTGATTTCCAGTGGCTGTTAACTACCAAGCTTATCATCCTCTGTCGACCAGTGGTTGGCTGAGGATGATGGGAGTTGTAGTCAAACAACCAGTGGAGAGAGATAAAATGCTCACCCCAGGGCCTTGATATGTTTCTTGCACTAAACATTAAAAGGACATTTTCTGTGTTGACTTTTATTAATATTAAATTGAATCCCTTGGGGTTGCAGAGAGTACTCCAGCATATTGGTGAACAATGTTTATGTTCTTCTGATGATGAAACAAAGCCAATCACAGCTTTCGTTTTAGAGTTGTTCCAATTTTGCCAAAAAAGACAGTAACTTTGGGTTACTCTTAGTGACTGTAAATTGTTTTCAGGTTCCATACAGTGTCATTAAAGCTGGATTTGTACAAAAGTCAATATTTGTGTCAGTGTGCTTTATGTACTTTAAAAAATGGACCTGTCACCTTGATCCAAGTTTCATATTTGAAAATTTTATTAAAAACTGTCTATTTGTCATATTGGCCAAAAGAACAAAAAATGACAAGTTAAGGAGCTAATCGTACTTGGTACTGAATGCTAATTGCGGTAGTCGTGCGGTACCAAGCAGTGATGTTAAATACTGCATATTGAAAGTAATATGAGTATCAGAAATTGAAACTCTTCAAGTATGACTTTATTCTAGAGATGCAGCAATACCGATTTTTGAAGACCAAGTACGAGTACCGGTACTTTTTTCAAGTACTCACTGATACCAATTACCAATACTTTTTTGTGCAGTCATTTGCCAGTTTTCCAAGTACCTATATGCTTTAGGTACTTGGAAAACTGGCAAATGACCTCAAAAAAAAGTATTGGTAATTGGTATTTGAAATATATACACACACACACACACACACACACACACACACACACACACACACACACACACACACACACCACCTCTTGACTCTTGATTCTCCCCTTTTGACTCTTTCTCCCCCTCTTGATTCACACCTTTTGCTTCATTCTCCCCCTCTTGAGCCCCCTTCTTTTGCCTTGGCTTTTTCTCTCCCTTTTGATCCCCCTTTCTCCCACTCCTTCTCCTTGACTCTTGATCCCACCCTTTTGCCTCTCTCTCTCTCTCCTGATCCCCCCTCCTTTTGCCTCTTATTGGCCGCCTCCTTTTGTCTCCTGATCCTTCCTCCCTTTGCCTCTTTTTCTCCCTCTTCACCCATTCTCTGCCTCTTTCACCACCCGCTGCCCCATCTTGCCTCCCTTACCCTCCTCTGCCGGATGCTCGCTGTTCTCTCGCGAGCCCCGGCAGAGGTCAGCTTCGGAGCGTTGCCATGGTAACCCGCGGCAATGCTCCGACACTGCAGGAGGGAGAGAGGTGACCGGGGAGCATTGTGAGCAGCTCCCAGGGCTCCCTCTCTGCAGCACCGACCCTGGCACAGGGTATCGGTGCTGGCATCGGCCTCATTTGCGTGAGTACAAGTACTGGTATCAGCATCGGTGCAACCCTAATTTATTCAACCCAATTTTCCCTCTGATTCATTAGTGCACCCACTCAATTTATATACTCCTTAAAGGGATAGTAATACTTAAATATTACTAATCCCCATAGTGTAGCTATGGTAAAAAGATTTGATTTGTCCCCAGGTTCATCTCTCAAACCTTTATGGTTTGAGAGATAACCGAACGCAAAGTTCTTCCCTCCCTCCCCCTTCCCTGAAGTCAGCATTGTACTGACTGCAGGGATATCTGGTCTTACGTGCATCAGGTGGCTCTGCAGCTGAGCCGAGATCGCATTAATAAAAAGGAATGCTTTCACTGAAACTGTCTTCTACGTGTGCTTGCAAACCAAGAACAACCCAAGCACACACAGAACACCGTTTCAGTGAAATAATTATTTTTTACTAACGCGATCTCGGCTCAGCTGCAGAGCCGCAAGCCTGTCGTAGAACAGACTTCCCCTGCAGTCAGTACAACGCTGACTTCAGGGAAGGGGGAGGGAGGGAAGAACTTTGCGTTCGGTTATCTCTCAAACCATAAAGGTTTGAGAGATGAACCTAGGGACAAATCAAATCTGTTTACCATAGCTACAATATGAGGATTAGTAATATTTAAGTATTACTATCCCTTTAAGGACCCAGGACATGCCAGGACCGTCACGGCTGTCCGCCATTTAAGGACATGTGATGGTCCTGGCATGTCATGGAATTCAGGGAGTTGCAATGTGTTTGGAGACCTGTCTAGCATTCAAAGGAGTTAAAATTCCCATATAAATCAATGAGAATCTTTAGTTCTCCCTTACAGTGCAAATGGTTTGTACCAGAGCGCCTCCAATTTTCTTTTGAACATAAAGCCTCTTTAATCCACTCAGCCATTTCTAAGCTAGAATCTGGCTACATGCTTATCTTCAACTGTTGCTAGTCTGCAGTTCCCATCATCCTCAGCAGCTCGGGTGAACTAACCCTTATGAAAATAAACCCTAACATTACCCTGATTCAGTCACTCCGTAGCTTTACAGCAGCTGAGCTGTCTGTTATGTCACTTTACAATTCATTAATTAATGCATCATTATTTTTGTATATCATTTTCAGTCTACTTATGGTGGTTTAGGTGATAGATTATTATTCAATTATTAGCTTTTTTTCATTGTTATTTAGTGTCCTTTATGTGACACATATTATTTATTGCACAGTTTCTTGTATTTGAGGTTGTTTATAGATTGGATGAATATTATAACGTAATTTTTTGCGAATTGGCAGTATAATATATTGTCCGTATTTCTTGTGGGGCCCATTACAGTGTTAAGTTTTTCCCAGCGCATATACGTATGCAGTATTAATGCATCACAGGTTGTTTTAGGAATTACGTCTTATAACTGACATCTCCTTTGGGTGGGTCTTTTGAGTAAGTCCATGCAGAATGGTGAAATGTCTATGACCAAAAGACATGGGATGTGCTTTGAACCAGGGGTCAAGTCCTGGGGAAAAAAGTGTGGGAGCTCACCCAAGATCCCCTCCCCCCAAAATACATACGTATGGCTCATATCAAGTATTTCTCTCGCTACATGTGTGTGTGTATCATTGCATGTCTGAGTGTGTCTTTCTCACTCTGTCTGCCAGTGCATGTGTGTGGGAGTTTCTGTGTCTATATGTGTGTATGTCTGCTGCACATGTCTTTGTCTCTATCACTGTTGCATGCATGCACACACATTGCCCCCCCATCATCTCCACATTGCCCTCACATTTCCCCCATCAGCTCCAACTTGCCCCAATCCGCTCCACTTTGCCCCCACCAGCTCCAACTTTCCCCCATCCACTCCAACTTGCTTCCATCTGCTCCACTTTTGCCCCCCATCCGCTCCACTTTGTCCCTCAGCTCCACTTTGCCCCCCATCAGCTCCAACTTGCCCCACTGCGTTCATTTTCTACCTCCCTGGTGATCCAGTGGCCTGGCAGGAGAGGTCTGTGCCTCCTTTGGCACAGACCTGTAGCTGCTGGAGCTCCCACACGGTCTTCTCTTCAGTAATGCAGAACACGCTGGGAGATGATGTCATCTTTCAGCCCGCTCTGCATTACTAAAAAGGAGACAGCGACAAGGGAGTTCAGTAACTACAGGTTTGTGCATAGTGCAGACCTGACTGTGTTGCGGTGCCGGGCAGGGGAGTCCTGCTAGCGGGAACGGTGTTCCTGCACTGGAAAATGTACAGGAACGCCGTTCCCACGCGTTCCTACAGGACTCGAGCTCTGCTTTGCACAAATTAAATAAAAATACAACAGATTCTGTAAATACTGATCCCTTGTCAGGTAGCAGAAATTTTTAGTTTACTTATTTAGCTTGAGTGCAAATTACTGGCTTTGCTTTATGTAAAGAATAGCACTTACAGAGTTAACCCTTTGAGTGCAATGCGTTGTGTACCCCTCTACCACTCATAGGGTTAAATTTTAAACTAGGTGTAAAACAAAAGACCAAGGTCACTGTCCATGGAAATATATTAGCTGTGTTTAACCCTCTGAGTGCCAGAGAGGTTTACAACGAATTGCAGAGCAATACACCTCTGGTACTCAAAGGCTTAACCCTTTCAGTGCCAGAGGGGTCCGCAACACATTTCTTTGCAATGCGTTGCGGACCCCCTCTGATACTGAAAGGGTTAACAGAACACTGACGCCTTAAAATTAAATATATTTAAATATCCTGCTCTGTAATCTAAAAACTGCAAAAAAAAAATCTAGATACATTTATATTTTTAAGTTGCATTTCTCCTTTAACCATTCGGATGCTAAAAATGGCTCCAACACCATTGCTTTGTGGTTAACAGGCCACTGCTATTGGATCAAAGGCAGTTTCTTGTATGATAGGAATGTGAGGAATGGCATTGAACTCTCCAGGGAAGAAGATACAGGATTCCTAATGATGTCAAGCAATATGGCACAGAGCTGACTGTGGAAACAGCAGGTGTGTTTTTTGCAGTAATGTCAGTATTATACCAATGGGAAAAACAAAGGTTTCCAGAGAAAACAATGAAAGAATATGCAAGTTACAGTTAGACTGTTGCTTGTAAGTATTAATATGCTGAAAGATGGCTTTCAAAAGGTTTCATAAAGTCAAAGAAACGAATTGCTCTGGATTCAAAAAGTAATATAAATACAATTATTAAACATAATTTAGACAATACAGTGCTTTTTTCTTTTTGCATTTTAAACATCATGTCAGATTTCATGTTTTTTTCTATGTGTTTTTAAACTAGGTTTGAAAGGCTTAACATTAGTGAACCCATTCAAACACAAATGCAAACATAATTATATGCATAAGAGCATGTGTGTGTGTGCAAATTACCCTTGGGATTAGTCACCCCAAGGGTAATAGACCCCTTGCTCACAGTGCTTAGAGAGATCAGCTACACCTCACTGACGAGGCCCAACAAGGCTGAAATGTACATCTGGGGTTGGCTGCTTCTCTTGTTCAGAGAGGAATTGCCTGGCATTTCGTGGTTGGACTGCTGTGAGGGAAGGAGCAATATGATGTGCTTTAGGATATTTTCTCTCTGTGAAAGGCACTAGTGGGCTAAAAGAGATTGCACCCTGGGTAGGACACCATTCCTATAGAGCCTGCAAATTTGTGTTGCAGTTTAATTCCTAGTTGAGCATCTCTGACTTTTGATATAGATATATGATAAACATATAGTACTGAGCAAAAGTCTTAGGTGTTAAAAATGTTGTAAAGTAAGAATGCTTTCAAAAATAGGCATATTAATAGTTTATTTTTTATCAATTAACCAAATGCACAGTAAGTGAATAGAAGAAAAATCTAAATCAAATCAATATTTGGTGTGATCACCCTTTGCCTTCAAAACAGCATCAATTCTTCTAGGTAAAGTCAGAGATTTTGTTGGCAAATAGTCAGGTGTATGATTAAACAATTATACCAAACAGTTGCTAATGATAATAAATTTAATATGTAGGTTGAAACACAATCATTAACTGAAACAGAAACAGCTGTGTAAGAGGAATAAAACTGCGTGAGGAACAGCCAAACTCAACTAACAAGGTGAGGTTGCTGAATACTGTTTACTGTCAAAAGTCATACACCATGGCAAGACTGAGCAAACAACAAGACACAGAATAGTTATACTACATCAGCAAGGTCTCTCCTAAGCAGAAATTTCAAGGCAGTCAGGGGTTTCCAGATGTGCTGGCCAAGCTGTTTTGTAGAAGCACAAAGAAACCGGTAATGTTGAGGACAGTAGACCCAGTGGTCGGCCAAGGAAACTTAGTGCAGCAGATGAAAGACACATCATGCTTACTTCCTTTTGCAATCAGAAGATGTCCAGCAGTGCCCTCATCTCAGAATTGGCAGAAAACAGTGGGATCCTGGTACACCCATCTACTGTCCGGAGAAGTCTGGTCAGAAGTGGTATTCATGGAAGACTTACGGCCAAAAAGCCATACCGCCGACATGGAAACAAGGCCAAGTGACTCAACTATGCATGAAAACACAGGAACTGGGGTGCAGAAAAATGGCAGCAGGTGCTCTGGACTGATACGTCAAAGCATGGTGGAGGTTCATTGAAAGTTTGGGGCTGCACTTCTGCAAATGGAGTTTGGGATTTGGTTAGAATTAATAGTCTCAATGCAGAGAAGTACAGGCAGATAATTTTCCATCAAGCATTACTATCAGGGAGGCATCTGACTGGCCCCACATTTATTCTGCAGCATGGCAATGACCCCAAACATACAGTCAAAGTCATTAAGAACTGTCTTCAGTGTAAAGAAGAACAAGGAGTCTTGGAAGAGATGAATGGCCTCCACAGAGCCCTGATCTCAACATCATGGAGTCCGTCTGGGATTACATGAAAGAGATAAGCAAACGAGGCTGCCTAAATCCACACAAGAACTGTGGTTAGTTCTCCAAGATGTTTGGAACAACCTACCAATGGAATTCTTCAACAAATTGTGTGCAAGTGTACCTACAAGAATTGATGCTGTTTTGAAGGCAAAGGGTAGTCGCACCACATATTGCTTTGATTTTTTATTATTCTTCTGTTCACTCACTATGCATTTTGTTAATTGATACAAATACACTATTAAAATGTCTATGATTGAAAGCATTCTTACTTTACAGCATTTTTTCACACCTGCCTAAGACTTTTGCACAGTACCGTGTGTGTATGTATGTATGTATGTGTGTGTATGTATGTGTGTGTATGTATGTGTGTGTGTGTGTGTATATATATATATATATATATATATATATATATATATAATCACTAGGATCGCGTGAGTGAGGCGACACAAGACTGCGTCTCATGGAGCAGAGAGGTAGCGGCCGCTTAACATTACCTGGACCTTGGCCCATGTACACAGGCTTTTACACTAGTGTGTATGTATATGTATGTATGTGTATATATATATAAATTGTGTATGCAGGATGAACCCCCTTTAAGAAATCAAAATGACATGTTATTGTGATTCTGCCCTCACTGGGTTTAATGTAATATATCCTAAAATACATTCAGCTAGATCTCAGATTTACAGTAGCACCTTATGTGGTTACGTTTTCTGTGTATTTTCTAACTTTAAAAGTGCAAGATGTCACATGACATTTTTAAATAGCTGATATTTTTAGTATTGTTTATCACTTATTTTCTTTTAATACTATGGCTTTATTTTTGGGTGGGGGTGCAGGCTTTAATGGATAGATGACACATGTCTCTGAAAGTAGAAGGAAGAGAAGAAGAACTTTAGCCCTTTGAGTCCCGGAGGGGTACACAATGCATTATGTACATTTCTGGCAATCAGAGGGTTAAAGGATGATGTAAAATGTGATGTGCTGGGTATGTAGAATATATGGTATATCTCAGAAGACACTCTCGTGTTGTTAAAATATTGTATTGTCAATAATATGTTTAATCTGATAAAAGATTGTGGTGCATATGTATGTATGTATCTTTATTTATATAGTGCCATACATGTGCACAGCACTTTACAGAAGTTGAAATAGTACAATACAAAAATACAGAACTAGGTTAAGAGCATCATTGCATTTTATTTGTGGGGGAAAGTGCAGCAAAGGAATCATACACTGGGAAAGGGGCCCTGTCCCAAGGTGCTTACAATCTAATTAGAATTCATTACGACACACAGAGACAGTAGGAAAAGGATCATAAATGCAAGTACAAGGTGTAGTGAATGAAGTGCAGAAGGAGTCTGATGTGACTATAGGTGTGCAAATGGAGGATATTGTTACTGAGATGCCTCCTTGCGCAGGTGGGTTTGCAAAATATATTATAAAAGTTCTAAAACTAAAAAGGATTAAACACAGAAAGCCCAAAACATAACATGGTTGTGTATGTGTATACTGTGTGTGTGTGTATATATATATATATAATAATAATAATAATATATGGTCCAGCCTTTTGAAATGTGGGGTGAAAGTGACCATTTTCAGCACTGCTGTTGCCTGTCCTCTAGGGCCGGCGCCACCTATAGGTGCACATCTACAGGGGCGCAGCCTTGCACAGAAGAGCAGCATGCACCTCAGTGGCTATGAGGAGAGAGAGAGAGAGAGGCATCGCTCTGAAAAGAGCGAGCGCCTACAAAGCCTCCTTCTTCCACCTTCAAGGAGCATTGCAGGCATGCAGCGACATGCCATGGACCATCCTATTTTAGTGACTGAATGCCCATTGCCCGGGTAGGCAGAAGCGAGGGGCTGCTGTAATCCGTATACCCTGTAGGACTTGTACTACTGCAGAGCTGGCACCCTGGCTGAGGTGAGGCCTCCATTGGCATTGTCAAGGGCGGGTGGAGACTGGAAAGGTTTCTCAGATGGGGTTCCAATTCTGGAACCTAATGCGGTACATAAGGGGCAGGACACTAGAGGAGGGACTAGCCAAAGGGGGTGGCAAAAGGAGGTTTTGCCTAGGGTGGCAAAAATCCTTGCACCAGCCCTGCTGTCCTCCCTACATGAAAATGAAAGTGTTCCCTTAGCGTTAACTTATACAATAGCCAGTTCCTTCGGTAGGGGGTTGAGACCATCCCAATTGGTAATAAATGATAAAGCAGGGTGGAGCAACAGTAGATTTTGTGTCAGGGGAGTGACCACTGGCAATGGGGTCAATGTATGGTAGGTGTTTACTTGGGCTGTTACCTCCCCATAAAACAGTTTGTCCATCCAGTTGCACATGGCATATACAGTACCATAAATTGAAAGCCTAACAAAATAATGTTTGGAGTTAACTACCAGCTGGACAAAAAAGGACCTCCTTTTGGGACTTTCACATGACAATACCCTTGAACTATGTGGCTTTTCATTTGTTTAATAGACGTACTTGATTAGGAATCCGTCCTTCATACAGCAGTCAGGTATATCTATTTACTGTTCTTTTGCTTTTGAACTCTGCAACACTCTATAACTGAGACACATTACTACTTTAGTCCTTTAGAATAATTCCCACTGATAAAATCTATAGTCTATTGCAGTAGTTCTCAACCTGTGCTCTCAGTGGCTACTAACAGGCCAAGATTTTAGAATTTCCTTTTAAGAGCACAGGTGAGTTAATCAATACGACTGAGCCTCTGATCAACACACTGTTCTAGCAGGGCCTGTTAGTGGCCACTGAGGGCATGGGCTGAGAACCTCTGCTGTATAGTATACTGTCTGCATGTGTCTGTATATAAGGACTAGCACTATACAGTATAGGAGGGACAGCCCCTGTTTGACACCCAAATCCCTCTGTTCCTCTATTTAGGAGATCATACTGTGTGGTGTATATACAAGTGTATCCGATTGCTCCACATCAATAAAACCCACAGTAATGTGGGTATAAACGTCTGTATATATCTGTTAAATTAGTCTGTGTAAAAATACTTTCATCTTCTAAATCATTCACTTACAGAAAGAGTAATTTAACCATTTCAATGCCAGAGGGGATGCAATGCATTGCTTACCCCCTAGCACTCAAAGGGTTAAAAATTATCTACAATGATCTGGCACTGTATAGCAGTGGTTCTCAACCTGTGCTCTCATTGGCTACTAACAGGCCAGGATTTTAGAATTTCCTTTTAAGAGCACAGGTGAGTTAATCAATATGACTGAGCCTCTGATCAACACACATGTTCTAGCAGGGAAATTCCTACGTCCTGGCCTGTTAGTGGCCAATGAGGGCACGGGTTGAGAACCTCTGGTCTATTGTGTTGAGGTGAAAACTAAATATGGATCTCAAAATGTCATTGCAAATACAGACAAATGCACATACAATGCAAGAAATATGTAATTTGATATAATTGACTGCTGTATGAAGGACTCCTTTCTAGGTAAGTGTTTCAGTTAAGCATTGGATACTTCTATGGCACTCACAAGGTTAAAAATCATGTAATCCAATCTGGGCCTAGATTCTATTACAGGAGCTAATTTTATCACTGCTTTTATCTCCAGATCTCCCCATAGACTTCAATGGGAAAATGTTTGATAAAACTGGAGTTAACGTTTAGCACCTGTAATAGAGTCTGACCCCTGGTTTCTTCTCAGCTACTCCCAAATGTTGTTATCTTATATGAGTACTAGTTGAAGAGCCCGTTACACAGGCCACAGTGCCACTGCCAGCTGGTCATGGGGCAGTCATACGCAGTAGAGACTGCCCGCGCCGCGGCTGATACAGAGCTGGATGCTCCGAAGGCACGGGCAGTCTCTACTGTGCATGACTGCAGCACGCACAGCAGTCTCTACTGCGCATGACTGTGTCGTTACACACATTTTAGCAAATTATTATACAGGATTTGCTGCATCTGTACATAACAGTATTATGTAATGTGGCATGCACTTCTCTTTCTGAATTTATAGATGCCTTTTTTTTTTATATCAGTGGTACCCTTTTGTTTTTCACCAATCCTAGGTGCCTCACTCTTTTTTCTGTTGAAATAATTGTAACTGTTTGTAGTTTATTTATATATTATTCACTTACACTTATTTTGTAATTTATTTTGAAGAAGCCAGTTCATTATATGTCTTTTTGCTTGCCGCAGACATGGCTACAACTCCAAATATTTGATCTCTCTGCCAAATGTACACATGTCATAAGTACAAACACAGCAGAATGTGCTGTTCACAACCATTCCTAGAACCAGCCTTTCCCAAACTTCCAATCGTAATAATTTTTGACAATATTAAGCCACCCCCACGCACACATCCCCAAAAAAGCACCACCCCAGTGGGGAATGTCCAGCAGTGTGGAAATCAGTGGGTAATATGTTCTGAGCCAAATGCACCATAGGGGAGAGAGAAAAATACTCATTGATTTAAATGAGGTATTAACCCCTTAAATGATAGTGGTCACCAACACATTGCTTTGCAACATGTTAGAGACCTTTCTAGCATTCAAGTGGGAAGATGCACTAAGGAGTGATAAAGAGGTGATAAAGCGGAGATGACTTCTCCAGTGATATCACTTCTCTAGTTTCTATGTTCTTGTATGGAGACAGTGCACTAAGATGTCCAAAGCTGGATAAATATTAGTGCGTTGGCTCCATAGAATAACACATTAATTGATTTATAGGATTATGTTGATGCTGTGTTTATTGGTTGGTTGTTTTTTACCTTATAAACCATATTTTATGTGTAATGTTACAATGCCTCAGGTATATCAGAGTGCTAAACTTAGTGTATTGTTCTTTGCAGAACTCATTTAATAATTTATATTTTTTTTCAATAAAATTGCATTTTATAGCTATTTGTCACAATTTTAAAAAAACGCATTAGAGAACCACTGATTTTGAGTACATTATTTTGAATTCTTCCCAATTAAAGACGTGTGTTAGGCACACCGTATAGTAAACCTGTACATATTCAGTGTCCTATTCTCAGGAGGTAAGTGACATTCATATTTAGAATGTCCATTATCTATCTGATATAAAAATCCTGCACTAAACCAGTGTTATCATTTCTGGGGAATTCCTGAAAACCTCTCTTTTGGCTGTAGAAAAAAAAGTGTAGCTGGATGGTAGCGATCAATTAACTGTTTTATGTTCAAAGGAAAATTGTGGCATTCAAGGACAAGTCAATCTCACCATGTACCATGCACCATAGGCAAAAAGTAACAATTCAAAATAATTCCTTTTCACCTAAATTAGGATTTTAACCCATTGCAAAGCATTGTAGACCTCACTAGCATTTAAGGGGTTAATGACCATTTAAATCAATGGGCATTTTCATCTACCTCTATGGGGCACTTGGTTTGTCACAAAATTCTTATAGTTCTATTTTGGTCATACGGCTATTAGAGACATTGTTGGTTCTGGGTAAGTCATACAGTTAGCAGAGCCATAACCCTGGTGTTCTACTCATTTTCAGTGCCTATTTTATATTGTCTACTAGGCAGCCGTTGAGTGAAGATTATTTATATGTGCATTGCTCTAAACTGTTTACCCTTTTGTATTCCAATACTCCAGTCTTGAAAAACATTTGTTGTAGAGATGTAATCTGAGCCCCTAACTATGAATCTTTAAGTATATAGACAGACACTTGATCTGTTTGAAGCACATACCCCAGGAGCACGTAAGAATTTACTAGATGACATTGTATGCTTTGCATCATCTATAACATTAAATCTATTTGAAGGGCCTGTCTGCCTCTATAACTTTTCAGCTCCTGAAATACAAGGATTATGGTACAGTCTTCCTGGAAACCGTCTTATATATTTGTACCCATAAGACATAACTGAATTTATATTGGGTTGACATATAAAACCTATCAATATTTAAATGCTCTGCATACCACTTTATGTAAGATTTTGTGACTTGCCAGATACAGGTTGAGTATCGCTACTTTGAAACTCCAAAATCCGAAATGCTCCAAAGTCCAAAACTTTTTGATTGCTGATATGGCCTTTGCTTTCTGATGGTTCATGCACAAAATTATTAAAAACATGCTATCAAATTTCCTTCAGGCTATGTGTATAAGGTGTATATGAAACATAAATTAATTTTGTGTTTAGTCTTGGGTCCCATCCCCAAGATATCTCATTATTTATATGCAAATATTCCAAAATCTGAAAAAATGTGAAATCCAAAACAATTCTGGTCCCAAGCATCCTATATTGTAATTCGCTAAGGATGTTTGTCAGAAGCCATCATGTGCTGTACAGACAGCTACGTGCGCTGCAGTCATGCGCAGTGCAGACTGCCCCCGCCACTACTGATACAGAGCGGGGAGCTCCAAATTCTGACTGGAGACTGCTTGGTCCCAGGAAGGTGCGCAGAGAGAACTAAGGTCTGAATTCAGAGCGCCCACTCCGTATCAACCACGGTCAGTCAGTACTGCGCATGACTGCAGCGCCGCCAGTGTTGGCCCATGTAAACGGGCTTTAAAACTAGTTTCAGATGAAAGATACTCAACCTGTGAAGTGAAAGTATGATAATATGCCTATTAGTGCCTGCGATTAGCAGCAGTTGTTTGAGAGAAATACATTAAAGAAGCAATGAAGTTTCACTTGTGAAAAATATATATTGTAATGATTTTTCTGTTGAATAAAATAAGGGCAATCAGATTGTAGGCTGATGATCCATTCAAACATTGTTTGCTTAACCGTTTGAGCGACAGAGGGGTATGCAACACATTGCTTTGCAATGCGTTGTGTACCCCTCTGGCACTCAAAAGGTTAAACTTTTTTTTTTTTTTTTTTTAATTAAAATACTAGTAATAGTACCACTTGGTATCCAGCCATGGAATTATATTGAAGTCTAAGGAAGAACTGAGCTTTAGGCTTTTTCTCTATACAATCTGACACCACAGCTCCAACTCAGTATGACAACTGGAACTGTAATGACTCTTGATTGAAGCATTGCTGAGAAATGGGAGTACTCTTCTTTAGCTAACCAGGAAAAGCACAGGCAGTATACAGTGTAAAACGGCTGGATACAAATACAGCAAAAACTGACATACAAATGCATTGACATTTGGGAGTAGCTGGATATAAAGCTGTTTGGAATGTATGATATTTAACCTCTTGGATATCCGAGGGGTGTGCAATGCCTCAAGGGGTTAAATTGTGTCCAGCACAAAGACTGACGAAAAACATGTCTACGGATCCCTCGGATACTCATAGGGCAATAAAAAGTAAGAAATGTGGTGCAATTAAGGGGTGAATAAACCGCACCACAGGAAGCAAATATAACTTTACAAGTTTCTCATTGATATAAATAGGACATTCAGTGGGGCATTTGGGGTTTGATGGGAGTTGTAGTGCACAACAGCTGGAAAGCCATCAATTGACTAAACGTCAATGGAGAAGTACTCTTTTTGTAGTAAAAATATATGTTGTAGGGGGTTTACTATAGAGTAAAACAAAGGTGCTCCCGCCGCTGGGCTATTTTATTTTTAGGTATTTTTTAATTTTTTTTTTTTTTTTTTAGAAAAAAGTTTTACCAGAATACATTGAGATTTCTCTTGTTTTCAAGTATGTCCTGGAGTATTTATAGCAAACAGCTGTGTATTTACACAAATAGAGAAATATTATATACACACACACAAACTTGCACACTAAAAATGTATATCCAGTTATGTATTGTTTTTAGATATAAAGAAGCAGTTATTGTTAAGGATTTTAGACTGGGAGATCATCTTATTTTTTGGGGGTAGATTATTCCAGGCTTTTGGAACTCTGAAGGAAAAGGCAGGTAGATCGTCTTCTTTCTTGTAGTGTGGGATACTCAGTGAGTTGTTAACAGTGGAGCGGAGGTTATAGTTAGTATGGAGAGTTGTAGTGAGCATACTGCTCAGGTAGTGTGGTAGCTTTCTAGAGAAGTGGTTATAAACCAGGCAAGAGGCGAAAGGTATGTTTAGATATGAGTGTTAGCCATTTTAGTTCTTCATATATATCACAGTGATGGGTTGTTTAATTACATTGGAGGATAAAGTGGCATAATACGTTATACTGAGTGTTAGGTTTAGCAAGATGGATTTGTGGAGCATGAGCATTTTGCATTCAAAAGTTATAAAAGCTCAACTTTATAGAATTTTTTTTTAAATTCTTATTTTTTTTTCTCTTAAATCAAACTGTTAGCAACAGCACCAAGTTGTGTCCAAAGGCAATTCTATTATAACAAAGGCCATGATAGAGCTTGAGTTCTGCTACAGCTCCCCATAGTGAGTGATGGAAACAGTACCACCTGGGGCTTGAATCTACTAGGTCTGTCAAACTGCTCAGAAATGGGGGGGGGGGGATATTTGTAATTTGTTTTTGTGTGTGTGTGTATACTAGATGGAATACAAACCATATTCTCAAGGATAATGTATTACTTGACCTGCAGGATGAGCTACGCTTGAAGACAGCACAAATCCACAATACTTTGAAGCTATTTCTTCTGTACCACTCACAAAATAATGTGAGAACATACAGATCAAAGGAACATAACTAAATTGAATCCACAGCCTTGTTCCACTATCCCAATGGTATCAATAGAATCATACATAGACACCCAGGTTTCATTCCACTGTCCCACTGGTAGCCAAATAATTTATTCATAGAGACCCCAGCCTTGCTGCACTATTCCATCGGTAGCCAATCACACAGACACTCCAGTTCCAGTAGTAGCCACAGGATCACACATTGACTCCCAAGCCTTGTTCCAGTAAGTTAATATATAAATTAATATGGGGACCAGAGCACACATATGAATTAAAAAAATAAAAAAATAAGGGTAGCGGTCTGTCACCTGTTTTACCCCTCCCCCATGTATGCATATTTAATGTCTGATATTGTTGGTTCACCTTTATCCACTAGGCTCTGGTTTGGGGAGTCATTGTGATTCCGTTGTTCCCAGTAGGACAGTGGATCAAGTCTGGGGTGTTTGCGTATTATTCTTTAGATACCATCAGGGCAGTAGAACTGAACTGGAGTGTCTGTGATTCTTTGGCTGACAGTGGAACAGGACAGGGGTGTCAGTGTATGTGTGATTCTGTGACTACCATTTGGACAAGGCTGAACTATCAATTTATGTTTGGTTTTGTGGCTTCCAGTGGGACAGTAGAACCAGGCTGGGGTGTCGGGCTGTATGTTGACGATGGTTGTTAACATGCATTTGTATTCTCTGCATGGGTTTTGTGGGTGCAGAAACCATGGTGCAAAATGTATCTTACATATTTTTAACACTCACCGCATTAATAAAATAACAGATGGATTAGGCTGTTCCATTGCTTTTTATGAGTGGAACTGTAGCAAATGTTGTCAAATATACTGAGATGATGGTTTACTGTGCAGATAACATAATTCCAAACTGTCACTGTAAAACCACCATCTCCATTTTTTACTCATTAGGGGCAATAGAATGATCATGAATCAAAAAACCCTTGTTTTACCCAACAGATAAAGCCCTATAACAAATGTTTATGTTTATATAGTTTTATAAACAAAAAGTTTAGTGCTTCTTTAAGGAAACTAATATGTATTGGAACTGTGAATAAAACTGTGAACCATATGTAATATTCCAATGTAATGTTTCAAGGTAAACAACTCAAACAGCAACATAATGCAGGCATTGAAAACTAGGACATTAAGTGTAAACAAGTGACAGATGGATACGTTTGATGCCAAAAAATAAAAATAAGCTAAGTACTACATGAACTTATGGTATGTGTTTATAAATACACCCAAATATAAATTAAGAAGAATATAGACATGGAAAATATTAGTATGGGAATAATGCCCTTGGAATACATGACTTAATTTGTTCAACAGTAGGACTTACCTTGACAGCTGTAAGTGATTTGTTTTGCATTTAAACTCTGCTATAGTCTATAAAAGCACATTATATGTAGGTACGGACAGACAGGGAGTTTCAATTGCCAGAACTGCTCAGCTGTATCACATTAGAGATTAGATTACAGAGACACAGAGAAAAAAAATCATTATTATGATTAGGAGCAAGGAGTAGACTGAATGCCGGATTAAGAGCATGGAGTTTGATGGACCCATGATTAGGAGAAAGGAGTATGCTGAATCACTGATTAGGAGCAAGTAGTAGACTGGATGCCTAATTAGGAGCAAGGAGTTTGATGGACCCATGATTAGGAGCAAAGAGCTTGATGGGCCCCTGATTAGGATAAAGAAGTATGCTGGATCCCTGATTATGAGACAGGAGTACTATGGACCACTGATTAGGAGCAAGGAGTATGCTGGATCACTAATCAGGAGCAAGGAGTAAGCTGGACTTCTGATTAGGAGCAAAGTGTACAAAAGGCATGTGATTAGGAAGACAGAGTATGATGTACCTCTAATTAGAAGTATAGAGTGCAATGCAACCCTTGTCAAACATACAAAAGTACACTGGGCACTTGATTAGAAGAATGAAGTACAGTGGAAGTCAGAGTTGGTGCAATACATGCTTCATGTTCGGTGCACAATAACAGAATTAATTTGTCTTGCCATTTCTCATGATTTTGTGCCATGCAGGTCATGAGGAATTTTACAACAAAAGTACAATCATACTGCCTTTATTTGTATATATGTAAATCACTTGTGCAAAACAGAAAAAAAAATCAGCCCTTAATTAATAACCCCTCTCTCTTTCATAAGTCTAGAAATGTGTAATCCTCTTCTTCCCAAAATGTACACTGAATAGGATTTAAGTTTATAGTCTGGCTCTTATATTACAGTTGAGCAAGTGTTCTGCTTCAAGGTTAATTATATCTCTGTTCTGAACAGCATGGAATCCCCCAACTTACAGTTCTCTAATCTTCAGGTTTAGATTTCACCAGGGAATGAAGACGCTCACAGTGCTAAAACACTGGAATATACTCCTGCAGAAAAGTGACCTGCATGCACTGTGTATCATTACAGCCGAATATGAAGAGGGAAATCTCATTACAATAATGTCAGATACTGCACTTTTAAAAACCTATCCTGCAGATACCAGCAGATGTGAATATTTTAATATTTCAGTACATGACACCAATATTGCGCACCTAAGCTATCCATAGAACACAAGGAGAAATGCATACGTCAGTAGCTCTGATGAGAACATACTTTGGGAGTTACACAGCAGACTAAATAAGTGTCATTCTGGAGCCAATCAACTGACCATAGGAATAAAAATGAAATCCCAGTTGATTTAAACTGGACTTTTTAACCCCTTGAATACTGTCAATGGAGACCTCTTTAGCATTCAAGGGGTTTAAAATCCCCTTTAAAATCAATGGGGATTTGGAAATTGTTATTTGTCTTCTTTGGTGCAGTTCATTAGCCTTAGGATTTAATTTAATTTAAATGAGGCTACTTTTGACAAGCGGTCTCCAATGCCTTGTGAATCAATGTGTTGGAGACCTCTCCAGCATTCTACAGGGGAGATGCACTAAGGTGTGATAAAGAGGGGATAAAGTGGAGATGACTTTTCCAGATTATCACTTCTCCAGTTCCTATGTTATTGTATGGAACTAATGCCCAACTTTGGAAATCTTAGTACATAGGCTGTATAGAATAACATAGGGACTGGAGAAGTGATAAACTGGAGAAGTCATCTCCACTTTATCACCTCTTTATCACACTTTAGTGCATAACCCCCAATGAGTTGAAAGCCCCATTTAAATCAAAAGGGATTTTTATTTCTTCTGCTTGTCATAGTTTGTCTGAGAATCACTCCATTTTTAGCCTTGTGCATAGTGTGCTATGTGTGTCTGTCCCTTCATGTATGTCATTTTGTGAATGACTCCCTTTGTCTTGTTCCCTTTTGGTTTTCCTCCACCTATGACTCTTCATTCTTCTGCATGACCAGCCAGATATACACACGCACACGCCAGCTAGAAGTATTCATCTCATATTACTCCAGTAACTGAAAACAGAAGCAACCCCTGACCCCCAGGGGTAAGTGTAAGAAAGGAGCACTTACAGTTGGTGTCTGGTAGTTGTTCATATGCTGCTGACAAGGGAAGGATGTGACCTTGGGCTACATGACGACTCAATGATTGTTGTTCAGTTCCTTTTAATGGGGAACTATCACTTGATAGAAGAAGAAACAAGTGACAGTACAACCACCAAAGATTTAAAGAGCTTGAACTATTGTATCACAAAGGTGTTAATACTCACCTGTCACACCTGTGATCTGACAATACACCGGTGTGTTCAAATGGCTCAAATGGGATATTTATATACTGCTTGTCCCTGCTCAAGTGCTGCTCACTTGATGGATCCACTTTGGCAGGTCTTCTCCTGTGGGATAAGACCTGCTGACCTACCCGGAGTTGAGATGTGCAGACAATTCTGGAGTCAGAATACTAAGACCTGCAGCTGTCTATGCAATCCTGTGGTGGACATGTACTCTTTTATCATAGACCGCAAGCCGAGACTGTTGATTCCTGACAGTAGCTGCTTATGAGAATGGCATTGCCTCAACTGACGTTTGTCTCATAACCCTTAGAGTTCCAAAGAGGGGTCCAACAGGTTGCATTGCAATGTGGTGATTACATCTCTGGCACTCGGAGGGTTAAAACAGCAGTAAAGTTTTATTATGAAAAAACATTTATTTTAGGGATTATCCTAAAGGTTTAAATCATAAAAATGTTACCTGCTGCCAAACATAATGATCCTTACCTGATCTTTAGCAATGAGACAGCCATGTAATCCTGAGTATATCAATTTAAAGGATAGGTACAATTTTATTATGAAAACAAAAACAGATATTGGGTGGATTTTCTGTCTATTCCCAATGCTGAGTGTTGCTTTATTCAAACTTTATCCCAGATGAAACTGTCAAGAAATGGGGAAACTATTTCTATCCCAATTGATGTAGAGCGGCTCCTCTATCCATAAAATACAATATAGTAATTGTGTGGATCTGTTGCTTAAAGTTTAACCTTTTGCGTGCTAGAGATGTATCCAATGCATTGCAAGGCAATTTGCTGGATACCCCTCTAGCACTCAATGAGTAAATATAAAAAAGTCACCTGTTACAACCTTTGAATAAAATAGAATATAACTTTTTTCTTAACAGAAAAAAGCACAACGATACATGATTTTTCATAATAAACATGTTCTGCTTATTTAAAGGGCAACTATCACTTGGATAGTGCCCCATCGGCAGATCTGCTCCTCTGGGAACAGGGCTGCCGATGAAGCCGGATGGCGTTGTGCGCCTCAGCGGAGGCATGAGGAAGCAGAGCGTGAGTCTGAAATGAGATCTGCCATGATCCCCAGGAAGATAATGAGCTGCATTGTGCAGACTGTTTCCTCTCCTGCTAGATGGCGGTCTCCATGGACTCTCTGTATCGCACTTGAAAGCCTGATGCAGTGTCTGTGGGGATTGAGAACGTGAAGATTGTAACTGAGAGCTGCAGACTTCTGGGTTGTGTTCCAGATGAGGGTGTCAGTAGTCTGACCTCCAGAATGACTGATAGGTGGTATGTTGGGGCTGCACAGTGCTGTCTGGGGAATTTTACTAACTTTGCTCCCACTGAAGCAGATTTACTAAACCATGATAATTGCCCTTTAAAGGGATAGTAATGTCACCTAAAAAGTAATTGCTATATCCTAGATACAATAAAAAAAGATTACTTGGGCTTATTCTTATCTCATAAACCTTTATGGTTTGAGAGATATACGAAAATTAAGTTCTCAGCTCCCTCCCTTTTCTCATACGTCAGCTGTGTAGCTGACGGCATGAGAACCTGGTTCCAGGACCAGACGGCGGCTCTTCAGGAGCGCCAACATATCAATATCTAAAAATAAATACTTCATCGGAATGGTCTACAACGTGTGTCTGGTTTGCAAGCACACATTGTAGACCATTCCAATGAAGTATTTATCTTTAGAGAATATCATGTCGGCACTGCTGAAGAGCTGCGTCTGGTCAAGCAACCAGAATCTGCTTCTGACAGCTTTACAGCTCGTCAAGCAGAAAGGGGAGGGCAGAGAACTTTATTTTCGAATAAGCGCAAGTAATCTTTTTCTATTGTACCTAGGATATAGAAATTACTTTTTAGGTAACATCACTATCCCTTTAAGCCAGAGACTTACGCCTTTGGCACTCAAAGTGTGAACAGAAAGACCTGTATGAGGTCTGTATGCATGTGTGTGTTGTGAGGCTGATGTACTAAGGACAAGTGATACTGTTGTATTACTGGACCAAACCAACTGCGCCACAACGGACAAACTAAAAATCTCCAAATTCGTATTGATTTAAATGGGGCTTTTAGCCACTTGAATGTGAGAGAGAGAGTTCCAGTGCAATGCTTTGCAATGCATTGGAGATTTAATTAATTAATAGCAACATGTAAATCAATTCAAATGTGTATTTGTTTCCTACTGCGCTGATGGTTTACTCCAGAATTGCACCACTTTTCATTAATATATCAGCCTTACTAAGTGGTATATTCAAGAATCTACGGTGGAGCAAGGTTGGAGTGATAGATACCTCTGTAATTAAAGGGATGTTAATGCTTAATACGGAAATATATATATATATATCTGAGTAAAATATAGGTATGCTCACTGCTGAGAAAACTTATTACAGCCCAAACTTGAATTTTAGCAGGACCGCTGTGGCCTGAAATGTTATGTTGTCACTGTTGCTACAGAAGTATATAGACAGCTATTGTCAGTTAACCATAAATCTCCATAGACTGCTTTGGTGCAGGTGGTTTGCACCAGAATGGCTCCTCTTTAACCCTTTGAGTGCCAGAGGATACTCAAAAGTTCCTGCGTACAAAGGGCCATATTTTCAAGAGAAAAGAGGAGGAGTTCTGGGGCAAACCATTTGCACTATAGGGGAAAACTAAAAATATCACAAATTCCCAAAGCAATGCGCTGCAGACCTCTGCAGGGAATTTTTAGTTCTTCCCTATAGTGAGAATGGTTTGCCCCAGAACTCCTCCACTTTTCTTTGTACATACGGCCCTATAGTTCACAGTTAGTCCCTGGCCTTACTGAGCAGAAAACTCTTTATGAAAATATGCATTTATTGTAGGACTTTAAATGGTTGGTTTGGGGATTTTTTTTCTTTTTAATTATTGCAAAACTAGTAGCAAATTCAAATGTACTGCAGAGTGAAACATTTACATAGAGATATGTCATTGAAGTATACACCAAAAAAGTATCCAGTGAACAATGGAAATGGATCACACAGTACACTCACCGGTAAAGACATGGATTCCAGTGCAAATGAAACATTGCTGAACTGTTTTTCTTTTTCCTAGCTGATCTTTCCAGGTGCTCAGTTCAGCAATCACATTCTGATTGATGGTCAGAATTGGATTGCTGAATTACATTTTTCTTGTAAATTGAATGCCTCACTGGAGGCAAGGCTAAGAAGCCTAAGGAAAATCTGAATTTTGAACACTTTCCAGGGGCTGTATTCTCAAGATCCCCTATGTACAATGGCATCCTCCACACATTCTTGCCTCACATTGCTAACCCCTCCATTACCAGACCACAACAATATCCATCACTGACAACACAGGGGATGAATGCTAAGAAAAAAAAAAAAAAAAAACATATACACAACCCAACCAGGGCTGGTACAATAATTTTTGCCACTCTAGGCAAAGCTAATTTTGCCACCCCCTAGTCTCTGTCCCTTGTGCGCTGCCCCTTTATGCCTCACCCCTTGTGTCCCAATCCTTTATGCTCCTTTATGTGTATAAGTGTTACTGTGTTTGTTCCCTATATGTATAAGTGTCAGTGTGTGTGTTCCCTATACATGTATAACTGTCAATCAATGTGTGTTCCCTGTATGTGTATAAGTGTCAGTGTGTGTGTGTGTTCCCTATACATGTATAAGTGTCAATTTGTGTGCTCCCTATATGTGTATGTGTCAATGTGTGTGTTCCCAGTATGTGTAGTGTGTGTTGGGGTCCAAAGCAGTTAGCAGAAAAGGGGGGCAATACTGTTGGCATAGAGCACTATGCCAGAGAGGGTAGGGGTTTTAACACTGCTGTAACAATGTGGAGCAGTCAATGTACTGGAAAAGGAGCCTGGTTGGCATGGATTCTCAACCCCGGCTCAGAGCACACAACAGATCAGGTTTTCAGGATAAGTCTGATTGAGTACAGATGTCTCAATCACAATGACTGAGCTACTGTATAACCAGTGGTGATCAAGCAGGGAGATCCTGAAAATTTGGTGTGTTGGTGAGCCTTGAGGACCAGCATTGTGAAACACTGAGTTAAGGAGTGGAGCTCCACAGCGGTGCCAGGTTTTGTAAACTGAAGCCATGGGCGGACAGTGTTGACAGAAAAGGGGGGGCAGCACTTCTGGTGTGTTTGCAATTCTGATTGCAAAGAGGAGGGGATGGCAACATTGCTGAAATATTGAAGTGTTGACTGAGTAGAGGCTCCAGCTCTGCTGGCAAAGAGAGGGTGAGTTTGAATAATGCTTGCAGAAGGGAGCCTCAAATGTCAGAAAACTGGTGGGTACAGCACTTCTGGCAAAGAGAGGGAGCACCAGCACTGTTGGCATAGAGAAAGGGTCCAACACTGGCATAATAGTGTGGGGTAATGTAATTGGGGTCCAGGGAAAATGAAGGCTGTTTGCCAGAGGCAACAAACTAAGGCCATGGTGTCTCGGAATAGAAGCTAATGGCATCAGAATCGTATTATTGTATTTTAAGCTGGTTGCATTCATCTGCAACATGCTGAATATTGATTCATTGGTTACATTGCAAAGTATTGTGCAGCATTTGTGCCTGTTATGTACTAAGGATTCATATCTAGCCCTTTGAGGGCCAGAGAGGTATCCAACGCATTACAATGCAATGCGTTGGATACCTCTCTGGCCCTCAGAGGGTTAAACAAAGTGATGAGCTAAACTTACATTAAATACTGGTGCCCCTCTGTTCCTTAACTTCTTTCCTCAGAAGTGCTGCTGCCAGAGTCCCATTCTGCCCTGGTATGTGCAGAATCTAGGCAGCCTGCGCAAGCTACATGGAGACTAGTGTAGCGTGCGGCTGCTTGTCATGGTGTTATCCCGCCTCCAGACCTAGGCTACAATTACATAAGATTTTACTCCAGCACAGAGGATCACAAGGTAAGGGCTTTCTAAAGGGAAAGCAATGAGCCTTGGAGCTGCAATTTGCTGTCTGGGTCCCATGGACCCATCGGGACACACATGTAAGTGACAGATCATTTGGTTCCGAATTCACCCCCAGTAGATGTGCTCCCTAGGCCGGCGCCTACCTTGCCTATAGGTGGCGCCGGCCCTGAACCCAACCTCTCCACCACTTCAGAAACACAAGAAAAGTGACCCCGCTCTGTCTTCCTGATTGTGATCTTGCTGCTCCAGAGTTAATCATTATTTGTAAAAAAAAAAACAAAAAACCAAAAAACAAAAAAAACCACCGTAACAACCCCCCCAGCCAAACCCACCATCCCATGTAATAATAATAACATGATTAACCCCTCCGTTGAATGACTGATACAATTAGCTGCACTGATAATGGAGGGGTTGATGAGTGTATAAATTAAAGAAAAATAGTGGGGTACAATATGGCCCTTGTAAAGAAATAGGGGTAACACAATCCACTGAAGGTGCCATAGTCACACCATATTATTTTCTTCAGTACAAGAATGTGACAAAAAAAAAAAAAATAATATGGGGTCCAGAGTCCCCACAGTAATTAAAAAAAAAAAGAAAAAGTGAAATTCATGTAATGCACCACATAAATTATATGCCATTTTTTGATTTATAAGTAGGGCTTTCTTCTGATGCCATATTTATATTTGTAACCCATTAGTTTGATTATAATAGAAAAAAAGAGGAAAGAATTAGGAAAAATACAACCACAATATTTTTCATAGGTTTTCCTGTCATGATTTGTACATAATTAGTGTATCTGAAATATACCCCCAAAAATATTAACCCTATGAGTGCCAGAGGGGTATCCAGTGCATTGCTTCTGGCTCTCAAATGGTTAATTTACTTGTCCTGAATATGGGCATACCCCGTTTGCCTAGTATTTGAATCTCTTTTTAACATTTACATGATACATATTACAAAGCGAGCATCATTTCCAAGCTGTATGTTTTCAGAATTTGGTACATGAGGATCATAGCTTAGTTAATGGTTTCAGAACCCCAAAAGTATATGTTTCTGAAAAGTAGACAATATATGGTAATTCATCAGTATAATTTAGGAGCTTTCCATGCAGCTATTTGTCCACAAATCTTTACCAAATTTGTAGTAATATTTTGTTTTTTTGCACATTACAAGGTTGCTGTGGATTTTAAGCACAGGATATTTACAGATGTAAGAAAAAAGCCTTGATTAGTGTTCAGCTACTTCTTCTGAGTACAGCAATGCCCCACATGCATAGGTTTACTGTGTTTTGGGGGAGCTCTTGGGCCAGATTTGGAACATGCTTGTTTCCATTTTCAGATGTGGAATTTTTACAGGCTGCTTTACAAGTACTATATGTTATTTGGGGTAGTTTAACAGTCTGCAGATTCAAATAATCCCACAAAAGTACGTGTTTTTGAAAAGTAGACAACCCAGGGTTTTATTCTATAGGTGCATTGACACTTTTTATGCAGCCACTTTACCACCAATCCCCCTCATCCTCCAGTAAGAAAAAAAAAAATCAGAGTTTCCTATACTTATATTAAAATGTTCCATGGATTTAAAAACAAAACAAAGAGGGAGCATGCGCCTCCAAGTGCAGTCGTCTTCTGTATATTTTTGTAAGTAGTGAAAAATAATAAACTATTTCACTATTTACAAGATATATACCAGGTATAACATATACCAATTGTATAGGTATATGTTATACCTATATACCTAGATCCATAGGTTTTTTCCCAAGAAACCTCCAACTTGTGGAGCTATAGTCCTCAGATAGGGGGACGATGCTGACAGGATACTCTTTAGGGGAGATTCATCTTGGAGGAGTTTGGTGGGAGCCTACGAGCGGATCTGGAGAAACCCTGAACTGGGGGGGAAACAGTGAATGTGTACAGACTAAGAGGCGGATAGTAGCCTCTAGAGATCGTGAGTAACATTCCTTTAGATCTGTCTAGTGCACAAAGGTGGTGGTCCTATACAAATTACTTCTGCACTTAGAGGTGCATGCTCCCTCTTTGTTTTGTTTTTACATGTGTGGAGGATCCCATGCCAGGGATACATTCAGGAGGTAGCAGCAGCGACCAAGTGAAGTGATGATCAACAGTTTATGGACTGCAACTATCCTATACATATGGACTCTCAGTTGAAGTTGGAAGTATTATTGTATACTGTTCACTGTATGTAGTAGTGTATCAAATATAATTGCTTTTCTTTCTTTTTCCACTGTCACAGCACCCTGTCAGTAGCACTAGGAGGAGTGTGTGTGTCTGTTCCATGGATTTCAATCACATGTAAAAAGTACAGGTTACTCCAAACCTGGCTGTTGTTATTTAAATGCATGAAGTGCAGGAGCATTTTATATCTCTTCTCCTGATCATTTTTGTGAGAAAAGTGGTACCACAGGTAGGATTTGCGCTTCAGGATTGCTACCTTGCTGCCAACCCCTCAGTCTACATTGAAAGATATTGGTCTGCATACTCATTCATTTGTGAGACAATATACCCCAAAATACCCCCCCCCAACAAAAATTAAAACAGTGGACAGGGATAAAACCTGAGGCATCCACTTTAATTCCTGGATTGGTTGTGAGTGCAAGAACTTCAGGAAAAATGCCTACTGGTGAAACCCATGCCATAGGGTCAGAATCATTGTTAGTACTTGGGGTAGTCTCAGGGCAGTATGGATATTTTTAAGACTGATCACTAGACGTATCTTTTCAAAATCTGATGCAGAATCAATTGCTTCAGAATCGGAAGTCAAAATGGCATATGCCTCTTCAGCATTACACGTCCTCTGTATTATTACCTACCTAGCTACCTACCCTAAACTACTTAATGCCTAATTTCTACTTTATAACTACCCACCCACACTTACTAACCTTCTTAACGTACCTATGTAAACTACTATTTTTGTAATTAGTTTTTTTTCATTGATAACCAGACTAAAGCCTAATTTTACCTAATGGCCCACTAAATAACTACCTAACCAAGCTATAGGACTAACCAAACAAATTCAATAGCAGCAAAAGAAAATTACATCCCAAATGGTTAATAATCCTATATAAATATTGTTGTTTTTTTATTTTTATTTTAGTATGTAAGCCTAGACTCAACCCTAACACTAAGACTTACCTTTTCCTAATCCTACCTAATTTAACACTACTTACTGACCCTAAATAATTATTTAAGTAACTATAAATTTTATTTAAAAAAGCATTAAAAAAGGGGTGTGTGGGACAAAATAGGGATACAGATTAGCAAATTGTAATTTGCTACACATGCTCACTGCGAATTACAGTGATCAGAGGGGGGAAATGTAATTTTTTATGGATTTAAGTGATTTGTAGCACTGTAGCACATGCTTCTCTGTTTCTTTCTTCCTAACAATATGAACCGGAATTTGCTGTAACTAACAAAACTAGTCCCGGCGAATTTAACAACAGCCTTCCCACTGTGTTGACAGTGCGCCTGGAACCACGCTGTGAATTTTATTGCTTGATGTGCCAGTTGTGTCATCCATTCTTAATGTGTGACATACCCCACTGGTTGTCAAACGGTTAAGCCCTTTGTCCAGAGATAATTCTTAGCCCTGTGCACAATAAAAATTTGGGGTAAAATTCGACTTTGGATTAAATTTTTTTTTCATTCCTTGACTCCGCAATGCGGATCAGACCTGTTCAACTTTTAAATACCTTTAAAAATACAATAAAAATGAAATTTAAATAAATGGAACCATTTCCAGGGTCTAAATGAAGATGGTGGAACAGGGTAAGGTGGGCATTTAGCCTTATGGTACTATGGATGAAGTCTCTAAAGTATGGATGTAGCAATAAGGCACCCTGCCTGCCTACACAATAAACATAACTGTGAGACTGGCTAATGTGTCACTCTGAAAATTATTCAAACAAATTCCTCATGTTAATTTAAATGTTTAACACAGAAACAAAGGTGACTCTCCCTTGCGGACGCAACACGGTACTAGGCCTGCCTATAGAACTGTGAGACTGGCTGAAGTGTCACTCTGAAAATTGTTCAAACAAATCTATACTATTATTTTTAATATTTTACACAGGAACAAAGGTGACTCTCCCTTGCGGTGGTAATAAGGTAGTAGGCCTGCCTACAGAACTGTGAGACTGGCTGAAGTGTCAATCTGAAAATTATTCAGACAAATCCCTACTATTATTTTTAATATTTTACACTAGAACAAAGGTGACTTTCCCTTGCAGTGGCAATAAGGCACTAGGGCTGGCTGCCTGCCTATGCCTAATGCTACCTGCCTGCCTACACAACAACTGGACACTCAAATATCTCCTGCTTCTTCTCTCTCTCTCTATAAGGAAGTGCAAGCTGTCTGGGTGTCTGTGTCATTAGTCCAACCCCCATCATGAATCGAAGAAGCTAATTGGAATAGAGACAAAGGGGGAAAGTAGCATATGAAATGGAGAAGCTAATTGGACTAGAGACATGTAGGGAAAGTAATCGTGAGCGGGTAGTAGTCGCCGAATTTCCAAAATTTTTGCCGACATTCAGAGCAGGGCTGGTCGGATTCTGATTTATTTTGGCAAACGACATTTGCCTTTCGGATGGCCTGAATGTTGCCGAATGACCCCTTTTTCGTTGAATTACGAATGTCGACGAACCAAATCGCACAAGCCTAATAATTATGCTGCATACTTTATTGACTGATCTATGTTTATGGTACTGTATAATTTTTGCAGTGCTTTGCAGCTAATTTTGCCGTCATACCTCTGTTTGTAGTGTTCTTTCTTTCATCCGGTTTTCTTGGTTATGCTGTTTATCGGGGCACTGCTAGATGATCTCTGAGGAGGATTAAGATTCATTTTTGGGAACCCTTTAGCATAGAGGTTATACATAGTGGCCACTAATATTTTCTGCCCATATTAAAGTGGACCTATAACCCTAAAACAAGTTTAGTCTGTGTTCAGACAATTAACCCTTTGAGTGTCAGAGAGGTACGCAACGCATTGCTTTGCAATGCGTTGCGTACCCCTCTAACACTCAAAGGGTTAAAATTTGCCTTTATGTTGTGCTAGCCATTATTCTGTTAAACAAGTAGTTTCTAAGAAATTAACCTTTATGTTTTGGTGGCACAGTGTGGCACTGCATGTTAATTTCCTGCCCGCTGTGCTAGTTACTTCTGTTTGAGGCCAAGCTTGTCATTCTTTGCACTACTATAAATGACCTGTGTGTGGGCTCTGCCTAGATTCATTGTGAGAACGGTATGTGGTAATATTGACCCAGCACATAACCTAATTGGCATAAAGGGCCACCAACAGATAAAGCTGACCAATTTACCATATTGTTAAAATGAGCTTGGTGTTAATTTACAAAGCACCAGAGATGGATTAAATTAAGTTATGTAAAAATACTTATTAACATGACTCTTATTAAGAAAACAGGTGACCTAGTCTTCAAGGTACCAGTTAACACATTAGAGTTACATGTTCGGGTTGATCCTAATTGGGACCTTTGTTTGTCAGGTTTTGCCTGTCTGTCATTCTACATTTCACCCTGGATATAGACAGGATCTGCCCATGTGAGTCGTGGAATGGAAAGCCTTCCGATCTAGTAAAGGAGCAGATGCTACACATACTGCTAGGATTAGCAAAGCAAACAGAGTAGCTTTTCTAATCAGGATGAACCAGTGCCTTGATTTAGCAATGACTGTCCATCCAGCTGATGTGCCTCCCGAGTCTCAAAAAGGCAAGGGAGGAATCGGGAAGGGGTGGGGGTGTAATAGTGCAGGGACAACAGAATCATAACAGAGATAGAGGGGAAAGCAAAGGAAAGAGACCAAAGGCCAAGGAGAGATAAACAGATAGGGGTGACGAGAAACAGCTTCATGGATGAGACAGAAATAGAGGACAAGCTGGGAGGCTTTTAGAGAAACAAGGCAGATGTAACAGGATGACATTCATGTGTCTTCAAACAAAACAAAACTAAAAGGGTGAAGAACAATTATCATTTATCCATTACCTCATAACAAATATGCAATTCTTTTTCATATTATTTTTGTTAACCCTTTGGATGCTTGAGACTTCTCTAACGCATTGCCAAGCATTGCATTGGAGACATCTCTAGCATCCAAAGGGTTAAAAAAAGTACCTCCGATTACTCTTCATAGTATTTGGGCCATGGAGAGTGTTATTTTAATTCTGTCAGAGTTGTAGTTCAAGAGTAATTGAATGATGAAGTATCCCCCTCCCTCCCCTTTTACTGATGTAACACTGCTCACCTCAGAGCAGCAAGACTGTCTGGATGGATCACAGAGAGGGACAATCTTCAGAGAGCATAAGGAAAAACCTGTCAAAGGGGGTAGGGTTTTCCTTGTGCTCACAGTAAGAAGATTGTCCCTTGCTGTGATATGTCCAGTCAAGAGACCAGATTCCACATCTGAGGGCGGCTTACACTAGGTAAAAGGCGCAGGAGGGGGATACTTTATCATTCAAAAGGGGGAGGGAGAGAGTGTTTTATTTGTTTGATCTATGCTCATATTAGTTTGATAAAGTAGCGGTTAAACACTACGAAACGCGTTACAAGTGTATGAGCTAAGTGTATTTGTGGCTCAAATGTTTTTAAACACATTTGTTTTAGGGGTTGAATATTTTTAAATATATTCCTTTTTATGAGATATTGAGCATGCTTTAACGTTCTTAAACCACTCTGTGAGATATAACATCATGACCAACGGTATGGATACTGGGAGCTGTCAGCAAAAAGCCTGAGAGTCTGCTGCTTGAGAAGGGACAAGCCAATCTTCCCTGAACGTGATGCTGGTGTATTGGAGACAGCGGTTGAACCAGCTCCATGAGTACTGATACCAATCATCTATTAATTATTGTTTATAGCGCATGAAACACTGTTGGTTGGGGGATGGCTGGCTGGCACACTGGGCAAGACCATAGGACATCAACCAGACATGACTGGCTGGTTCCTACATGCAGCAATAAGCATCACAAATGATCCAGTCTCTTGTGTGAACATCTGCAATGTGATCTATTAGGCTGCTGTTCATATATTCAGTGTTGCAACTTCCCAGTGCTGGAAAGCTTCAACATGCTGCTTCCTGGGTGACTGTTGGTCAACAGAGTAAGTCGCTTGGGCCTGCAATCACCCATGCGAGCAAGCCTAAAGAGTAAGTTGTAATTTAACCCTTCAAGTGCCACAGGGGTATCCAATACATTGCTTTGCCATGCATTGGATACCCCTCTGGGATTCAAAGTGTTAATGTTAGTCCTTTATTAACTTCTGGATGGTAGATAAATATCCTCTGCCTTAACAAACAATGCATTTAATACCTCTCAGAAGTCCAAGGAGTTTTCATTACAATATATCCAAATATAATTTCTTTATGAAGTGCCAGTCTATTAATGGAAAGACACAGTACACAAACATTGATGGCAATTCAAACTGAATCACAATAAGAGAGATTTTCTAGCCTGTGAATAAAATGCAAGGCTATTTTCACTGCTTTCATGTCTCTCCTAAATGGAGGCAGAGCAGGGGCATTTTAATGAGGAACTATACCTACAGAAATAAGTGTCTCTTAAAGGAGGACTGACCTCCTAATGGGGGGACTCACATTACACATCCCACTAGTATAGAGCGCAGTGGGACAAGGCTTAGTGGTCAGTATGTATAAGTCCATGACTACCATGGGACAAGGCTGGGGGGTGTCAGTATGTGTGGTTTTATGGCTCCTGTGAGACAAGACTGCTTAGTCAGTATGTGTGGTTTTATTGCTACCAGTGCAATGAGACAAGGCTGCTGGTCAGTTTGTGTGGTTCTATGACTATCATGGGACAAGGATTGGGGTCAGAATGTGTGGTTCTATCAGTGTAATGCTACAAGACTGGGGGTTCTGGCATCATTAAAGCAGAAAAAAACAGTACTTTTCTTGGAATTGCCGCAGTAAGCGAAAACTGCTTTTTCTCACCTCTCTGGATGATTGTTTTCACCCATTCCTACCTGGCACCCATTACAGTATGTCAAGTCAACTTTCCAACGTTACATGCCCAGCATACCTTCCCTTTATAGTTCTAAGAGTTATGAACATTTAATGCAGGCATCAAAAAACAGATCGGTGTAGTTTTATTAATAAATGGGGTGCCATTTTCCTCAGAAGAGCAATAGCTAATGAATGCAGTAGGAAACTCCATATTTTCAAAGCTGTTCATACATATTATGCAGTGGGTTATTTTCTTTTCAAAATGTAATGCTTTGTCTACCTTTTCTTCATTTATGTATTTGTTACAACAATTTAATAAATGCAAGTCACATTTGAAACAATGTAAGTAAAATGAGAGAATGTTTTGGCATAGTTTTGTACTGTTGGCACCCTCTACAGTATGTCAGCTTATACCAATGGGATGCTAGATTTCTCTGAAGAGCCCCTTTGAAGGGGTGGAAATGTAAAAAAAAAAATCACATTTTTTTCTTTAATGTCAACTTCTGGATAGAAAGTGAAAGGCAAGTTACCCCTCATTTGATATAGTGGGATGTCTACTTTCAGGAAATGTATGCATTTAGGGGATTATTTATATGTTATGGGGTTATTATGCCTCCAAACTATGTATAGTACATTATGGTTATTTTCCTTAAAATGTCAATTGAAATGTCTATGTTCCCAGAATATAGTCTTGTATTTAGCTATTGTGTTTTAGTATAGTTAAACTATGTAAGCAATGGAATGTGAAGTTTTAGTTCATAAAGTTGAAAATACCCTTTTGTGCTCCTGTTAATTATGGTTCTGTGAAGTCCATGTATGTAGGTAAAACTATACATATTTGGATTTTAAAAAATAATAACAACTTTTAAAATCAACATAAATGTTTTTGCTATATAGTATGACATCAGCAATATAAGTAAATTTTTAAATTTGCTTTTATTTATGACATCATAGCTTGTTTCAGGACGCAACATTTACTTCACATTAGAAGCCATAAAAATGCTGAATCTGTTCTGGGAAAAAAAAATAGTTTTATATACATAAGTTGAAAGTTACCTGCAGAATCTTACCTAGACAAATGGATATAAAATGTTGAAATGTGCCTGATGTAGCTGGAGGAAAAAAATTCCTAAAATCTCTGGCACTCAAAGGGGTAACCCTTCGAATGCCTGAGAGTGACTAAACTGTGCAAGGCAATAAATTCAGAGCAGGATGTTTGTTCTCTGCAGAAAGATTTCCATAAAATGGCAGATTGGGCAAATAAATGGAATATAAGATTGAATGTAGGAAAGTGTAACATTATGCATTTGGGAAGAGCAAATAAGCATGACATTTATGAACATACCACTTTGAGTGCCAGAGGGGTACAAAAAGCATTGCTTTGCAATGCATTGCGTACCCCTCTGGCACTCAAAGGCTTAATGGAAGCATTCTAGGAGCAGTGGTGGCACTATCATACAATCAGAATAAGCAGCTGCTTAGGACCCCCACTTGGGCAGAGGGCCCTACAACACATATACAGCACCGCTGCCACCACATGTAAACAAAATCAGATGTCTTATTAGAAATACCGACAAGGGAGTAAAGAGGGCACCAGGTGAATTTTTTCGATTAGGGCCCCAAAAACCTAAAGACTCCCCTGTCTAGGAGACTCAGTGCTAGAGAATGATCTTTCAGTACTTATTAATTAAACTTGGCAATAGTAATCAGTGTCAAGCAGCAGTAATGAAAATAAAATGAAATACTAACACAAAAGGGGTATTGAAGCAAGAGTGGATAACTTACTTTTGCGACTGTACACATTTTTGGTAAGACCTCCCCTGCAATATGCAGCGTAGTTACTGGCACACATTCTTAAACAGAATATTCTAAAAATGGAAATAATACAGATCAGATCAACAAAATAAATGAAGGGAATCTGGGAAATGAAGTTTGTCTAGAAAAGAAAAACGAAGAGAAAAAGGAAGCCCTTTAGTTGCACTCCAAAAGAAATATCCCTAAAATATATATGATCAGACAATGTCCCCTATATGGGACGCATAGTAGCCCTTCTCTTAATAATCTTATGACCTCTGTACTCTACTTACCTAACATCAAGATACATTGCTAACAAACAAAGCTACCTCTTTATCCAGCATTGTCTGATCATATATATTTTAGGGATATTTCTTTTGGAGTGCAACTAAAGGGCTTCCTTTTTCTCTTCATTTTTTGTTTTCTAGCTGATGCTATTGCCCTTGCACCCAATTACAGCTAATATTCAGATCTGTAGCTCATATCCCCCTTAAATAGATAGTGCAACCTAGATTTTTTTCTTTTATTTATTTTTATTTATTTAGAAAATGTTTTACCAGGAATAATACATTGAGATTTCTCTCATTTTCAAGTATGTCCTGGACAGTTTTCAGTAGAGGGTTGCATATTTACACAAATTGAGAAACATTATATATTACATGTTATTAAATATACATACGAATATACATACAAATGGAGATTTTAAAATTATAAATAGTTACACTCTGTTTTTAGATATAGAGAAGCATTTACTGTTAAGGATTTTAGACTGGGAGCAGATTTGATTATTTCAGGCAGATTGTTCCAGGCCTTTGGCGCTCTGAAGGAGAAGGCAGATCTTCCTGCTTCTTTCTTGTATTGTGGTATATGTAGTGAGTTGTTTGTGGTGGAGCGGAGGTTATACTTAGTATGGAGAGCAGGAGTGAGCAAAATGACAAAATGAAGTTTGTCTAGCCAGACTTCTTTTATTTACTGTAGAGAAGATGACTAAGAGGGGATCTTGTTATACTGTACACGTTTTTACTAAGTAAATACAAGGATCTCTCTCATGAGCTTTTTCATTCCAAGGCCTGATCAGATAACTAAGGGCCATCTCTTAAGGTTAGAGTAAAAGAGGTTTCAACTTCAGTAAAGGAAGGGGTTCTTTACAGTAAGGTCTGTTAAATTGTGGAATTCTTTGCCCAGGTACGTGGTAATGGCAGATCCAATGGGTACATTTAAGAGAAGATTAGATAAATTTATAGCAGAAGTAACACAGAGTCAAAACATGAAGTAATGGTTAAAGGATTACGTTACAATAACAAACTTGAGGTATAATAGAGAATATACAAGTACAAAAAAAAAAAGAAAAACAAAAAGTGACAAAGAGCATAGATAATCATAGGCATTTAGGTAACAGGGAAATTCAAAAAGTCAGTGGTTCAAATTTTGTAGGCCAAGAAAGATATAAAAAAAACCAAACAAAAAAAACTCCTTAGTGCATGGAACATGACCCATAGTTTGCTTTTAAAGTTAGTAAGAAGAATAGAAAAGGTAGAAGAAAAAGAGGAAAGAGACAAGCTGAGAGAGAAAGGAGAGAGAGAGAAAAGGAGAGGAAGAGAAAACAGACCACGGACGAGGATTATATAATTTTTATTTTCTGGTTTATACTGTGGCAGAGGTTGAACTTGATGGACTTCTGTTTTTTTCCAACCCAATTGATTACATAACTATGTAACTAAATATATGAAACACATTCCTTTACAAAGCATTGGACACCCTTCTGGCACTCAGAGGGTTAACTGGAAAGTAGTATATGGTCCAAATATCATGTTGATCTGGTCCTGGGACTTGCAGGGATCCCGGGGTAACATTGAGGGAATTCATGTCCGTGGAGCTACTAGGACGATAACTGGCAGCTGG
The DNA here is from genome assembly GCA_037306005.1 of Rhinophrynus dorsalis. NCBI lineage: Eukaryota > Metazoa > Chordata > Amphibia > Anura > Rhinophrynidae > Rhinophrynus > Rhinophrynus dorsalis. Next base: position 444,275,042 of record CM074723.1, read on the forward strand.
AGCAGGTCAATGCCTCATACACACTAAGGTGTGATTAAGAGGTGATAAAATGGAGATAACTTTTCCAGTGATATCACTTCTCCAGTTCCTATGTTATTCTATCGACTCTCCAAAGTTTAAGAAATCTAAGCGCATAGGCTCCATAGAATAACATAGGACTTGGAGAAGTGATATCACTGGAGAAGTTATTTCAGTTTTATCACCTCTTTATCACTCCTTAGTGCATCTTCCCAAATGTCTCTCTTCCTTGGCAAGATGCTCTATTGCTCAAAGTGCTTTGGACAATAATGAAGTGGTGGGTGATCAGTTTTCAGACAGCTAACTAGGAATAAACCCCCTTCTTTGGTGTTAACTGAAGAGAGACCCTCTCTTGGTGGCCAGCAAAAATGTTCTTCGGGTGTTGAAGATTGTATGTATGTTATTTGTCCCGATGCCCTGCAGATGGCATTAGGCCTTATTCCCCACCACTCCTTCAGAGGGAACACCACTGCTTCTAGAGCTTGAACATGTGTACATGCCGGTGCTCCATGACGTAAAGACATGCTGTCCCCTCAAGAGGATGAGAGCACAGACTCACTGACTGAGCACTGAAGGACATAGTTATATGTAAGTGTACGTGTGCATTAACCCTATGAGTACCCTGGGTTGGAGGGAAACAACTCTAAGTTTCCTTTTGCATTACAGGGGTAGTGGTACTGTTGTACCCTTATCCCTGTGTTGCTGACCACATAAAGTCAGAGCAGGGCTCTGAAGTCATTTAAAAGTGTAATAAAAAATGGGTACAAATAAAAAAGAAATGTAATAAAAAGTGCAGGTCATTTGACTTTATATATTATCCACTTGCAGAATAAGTAAAGTCAAAACGGTGTACTGCCACTTTAACCCCTGAGTGATACATGACGTACCAGGACCACCAAGACCATTTCGGACGTCAAAGACCGGTGACGGTTCTGGCACGTCATGGAATTCTGGGATGGGGACGCAGCCACTTTGCCTTCCCAGTATTCATTGCACAAAAATAAAAAGTGCCGTGGTCCTTTAGAGCCTCCCACCCCAAAAACACGTGGACGTTAAGGGGTTGGAATAAAAAAAATTTAGCTTTTACATACACATTAAAATATGAATCCCCTTCAATGCTAGAGGTATTGGAAACAGCAAACACTCATGGGGTTAATAGAGATTGAAAAATTCCTCTTCCTCCTAAAGAAAAGTCTTCCTGGTCCCAAACAAATGATTTAAAGGGTCAGTGTGACTTTTTAGGAGGCATGTGACTTTCTGTGTGCATCAGCAACAAATGCAGCTGTCACTAAATGTGTGAATAAAGTAAATGCGTTAACCCTTTGAGTGCCAGAGGTGTATCGCAGTGCGTTGCATACCCATCTGGCACTCAAAAGGGTTAAACATTGTTTCTACTGTTATTAACATCTCCCTGTTGGCTCAAGAAGGCTTTGCAATGCATTCCGTTCCCCTCTGGCACTCAAAGGTTTAAAGGGACAGTACTGTCAAAATATTAAACAAGTGAATGAATATTGTAGCTATTAAAAATGAAACTAAAAGCCCAAAGTCCCATCTCTCAAACCTTAACCCTTTGAGTGCCAGAGGGGTATGCAATGCATTGCAAAGCAATGCGTTGCGTACCGCTCTGGCACTCACAGGGTTAATGCTTTGAGAGATATCCGCAGTGAAAGTTTGATTCCCCTGCAGTCAGCTAGAGCACTGACATCAGGGAAAAAGGAGGGTTGAGAGTTGGGACTTTTAGTTTCATTTTTTAATAGCTACAATATTCGCTTGTTTAATATTTTGTCAATACTGTCCCTTTAAAAGGGATACTAACCCTTAGTTTGAACTTACATATTCTGAAAATAAACAAAACTTAAAGACAAATTGTCTATGTTTTTTAGTATTTTCACCCCATCTCTTTACAATTCCACGTTACTGACCGCGATCTCCCAGGTTTTGTTTCCAGACAGTTTTCTTATCAGCTAACCATCAGAGAAGGAATGTGATACAATGTAACACTATCCCTGCAGCATTGTGTCTTTTCTGCAATATATCAATATACCTGCTATTACAGTCCCTTACAGAAAGCTCCCTGCAACAGATCCAGCGAGTTCATTATTAGGGAAATATTGTAAAAATTAGGGGAAGATAAAAAAAAGAAAGAAAAATCATAGGAATTTACATGTTACATAGTATGCACATATTATAAACTGTAGACTATGGGAAGCCAAAATAAAGCATTAGTATCCCTTTATCGTATTTCACTGCATTTCACGGGATAGCTTTCTGGCAGTGAAGCCGTTATTAGCTAGCAGAGTGTAAGTAACACGTTCTAGACAGATTATGTGCAAAACAGGTGCTTGATTTTAAACCATAGAGAAGGTTTAAGTGCATTCTTTTCTATTACTGGCATCTAACCACAGCTAAAAATGTCAGCAGGATATAGATTGTGTATGTATCTGATCTGACACTATTTGCTGCAAAATATAAAACACACAATGTAGCAGACGTTATCAAATAGAATATATATTTTCTTGTTAAATCTTTTTGGCGCCACATAGCCATTGAAACCAGATTTAAAGGAGTACAAAATTATTATTAATCACAAATTGACCTTTATATACATATAATCAGAGCTGCCATCAGGAAGTTACAGGCAGTAGCATAGTATGGGGCCTGACCGAGCTCCCCCATCAGACTTGGAGGTGCCTGCAGCCTCTGCAATGTGATGTGGGGCTTGTACCAAAAGGGGCCCCCAGATAACCAGACTGGCCCATGGGGATTCTGGAGGATTTCTTGGTGGGCCCCCTTCCTGTAGGTAGGTGTAGCAGAGAACTGGGGCATTCCCAGTTCATTCCCTCCTCAGTTTCATATCATACATAGTGGAGCAGTTCCCTGGAATCCATCTACACATATACTTCCAGGTTACAGTGTAAAATGCATGTGAAGTGGGTGAGGGCCCTGGCTTTTTGTTTGTACTTAGGGTGACCACATTTCCCTTCTGCCATTCCGGGACGTGGTCACCCTATTGCCTTACCTTGAGTCCCTGGTGGTCTAGCGGCGTGGAAAGTGCTCTGTGCCTCCTCCGGCACAGAGCTGAAGCTCCAGCGCGCTGTGCTCAGTAATGCAGAGCGCTGGGAGATGATGTCATCTCCCAGCGCTCTGTATTACTAGAGCGCTTGCCTCCAGGAGATCAGGTAAGCTGCATTGCCGCCGTGGATGTCAGCCTGCAAGCGGCGTCCATGATGTGACACACCGCTTGCAGGCTGACATCCAGGGCAGCTTGGCTTCATTCCGGGACACTTCATTGTCCCGGTTGAAGGGGACCCGGGACGCTGGACATAGCCCTGAAATAAGGGACAGTCCCGGACGTTCCGGGACCCGTGGTCACCCTATTTGTACTTGGGCCCCAATATTTCTGATGGCAGCCCTACATATATTGAGGCTCATGTGGAGTAGTTCTGGACAAATCTAATTCACCATAGGGTATGATGACATTCATGATGATATACATACATACATACATACATGACCAGACCTCACCTTTAAATGGGGACACATGGGAACTATGCATATTTCAGGGCTGTACAGAAATCAAAGCAGCTCCGCAGCATGTATATTTCATTAAAGGTGAGGTCTGGTCAGTATACCATAGGGGACAAATAAACATTGCCATTGATTTAACCCTTTGAGTGCCAGAGGAGTACACGCTTACCTCCCTGGCAAACAATGGGTTAACCCCTTGTATGCTAGCGATGTCTCCATCTAATCTCCAACCTGATTATAGACCTGTCCTGACAGGTATAAAAATCAGCTCTGTATTTATTAGTAAAACAAATTAAAGTGTTTTGAAATGTTTGTTAACCCTTTGAGCGCCAAAGGGGTACGCAAGGGAATACTTTTGCACCACTTCTGGTGCTCAAAGGGTTAAATTTATTTCCCTTAACCTTTTGAGTGCCAGAGGGTGAGCAACATATTGCGAAGCAATGCGTTTCTCACTCCCCTCAAAGTGTTAAAATGCGTTGCAAATGTACTGACTCTTTCCTGTATTTAGTGCAAACATTGTTATTTTGTTAGTTGTGATTTTTTGTAACTAAGGATGGTTTTGTTTTTATCTTCACTGCTTTAACCCCTTAAGGACCAGTGGTCCCGGGGCGTGCCGTCCCTTAAGGACCACATAGGAAACTTTGACGTGCCATCCCATGTGACTGATCACGTGGGGCGGCACGTCAAACGGGGCATTGGAAGAGATCGCTCTGGTCTTGGAGCGATCAACTTCAGTGCCCGGTATTACTCACCACGCTCCTACAGGAGCGTGGTGAGTAAAAGTATGTGACGTGCCAGGGCCGTCACTGGTCCTTAAGTGCTGGACCAGCGTGACGGTCCTGCCACGTCAATGGTCCTTAAGGGGTTAAACATAAATATTATATTTACTAAACATCCTATATAATAATTTGCTAGGATGTTTGTCAGAAGCCGTCATGAGCAGTAGAGACTGCGTTTGTTCAGGCAGTCTCTACTGAGCATGACTGCATCGCGTTGGTGAGGCGACGCAAGACTGCATTGTGTGGAGCAGTGAGGTAGCGGCCACTTAACCCTTCCCTCTGAGTGTCAGAGGGGTACGCAACGCATTGCAAAGCAATGCGTTCCGTACCCCTCTGGCACTCAGAGGGTTAACATTACCTGGACCTTGGCCCATGTACATGGGCTTTTACACTAGTTATCTAATAAAATTGATAGGTCTGGTAGCCCAAGGACATTACAGACATAGCAAGGATTCCATAACACAATGGACCTCGGTGGGGGTGCTATGGCACTTTGGTGTGCCATAGGCACCAGCTTTGGTTGTCACTTTTTTCAGTGAAGAATTTGGCAAATGTGTACTTGTGGATATTGTTATGCAAAATATACTTGTTTTTGGCATTCTGTTTATGAGACATAAGAATATCTATATATTACACTGACATATGATATATAAAATGTTGATCATAAGTTTCAATTTTCCACTTTGAGAAAGTGGCGTTTATAGCTGTGAAACGCGTTAGAATACTTCTGTGGTATTTCATATTTTGGTTTTATACACTAGTATATTGTTTAATTTTATAATAAATTTGATACATTTTTTGATTGGAGCCGTGTGAAGTATCCTGTTTTCCAGCTGTTTTGAGCACTCCACTACATGTATCCTGAACGGAGACGGGCCTAACATCTCCGGATGCGCATTTATCAGTTAATATCTTAGCTGACTTCTACAATTGTGAGTACATATTGGTCTTTTATTGTGCCTTACAACTTTTTGATACAATATTGCACTATTGGGCGCCCTTCTCTTTTTCTTCTGTTTAGCAAAATGTTAGACATGTTCTGAAAAATTTGAGACTGAATGTTGCAGGTGCCTTAGAGGAGCAGTAAACCTTTGTTATGAAACAATATATATTGTAGGCTTTTCCTTTTGGGTAAAATAAGAGTACTTCCACTGCTAAGAGATACATATTTCCAGAGTTATTACAGTTTAAACTGTTGGTTTTTACATTAACCCCTTAAGGACCCATGTTGTGCCAGGACCATCAAGTCGGTTCGGCACTTAAGGACAACTAACGGTCTTGGCACGTCATGGAATTCAGGGGTCCCCACGTAGCTGAATGACACTCGTGGGCCCCTGAATCCATTGGGCAAATTAAAAAAAAATGCCCTGTGGTGGTCGTTAAGGGGTTAACACTGCCATCTAATGGTAAGATTCCAGTTACATATTCTGTTGCATTCCCTAGGAGAGGTGACTCACTGACAAACTTCTCCATAGAATGTGATAGAAACTGCCTGGTCATGCTATCATTTAGAACTTTCAGGAAGTAATCTCACTGTAATTCGTTTCTTGACAAGTTGAACTGCTGTAACATTTGAATAATAAAGAAAAAAAAAACAGCAGTGTGAGTACACTTGTTTTACTTCACAGGAAAAGCTCTGTAACATAGGTTGTCATAAATAAAAAAAGTTTACTCTTCCTTTAAATGGAGCAATTAACTGTTTTTATTATGAAAACCTATATGATATAGGCCTTTTCCTGCAGAGTAAAATAAGGGTACTAACACTGCTGGCAATTCAGTTAGCCAAACATTATAACCATTCCGACTTAGAGTGACCACATATCCAGTCTGCCATTCAGGGACACTTTGGGGACAAGAGCAGCAAAGTACTCGCCCTCAACTCTAGGACAGGACAATCAATCTGTGTGTAATTAGCTCTTTCTCCGGCACACCACAGTTCTATACATAGAGGGAGAACTGACCACTGTGATAAAAAGTGATGCCTGTGATGGGTTACAATAAAATGCACATAACAACGAAAGCCTTAAACTAGCATTAGACCACAAGAAAAATCGCACTGCAGGCTGCAGCTCCTGTTTGATGTCAAGATTAACTGTCAGTTCACTTGCTAGTGTTTAGAGCTGTCTGGAAGCCATTTTCCTGTAGCCCAGCAGAGGCATCACTTTCTGTCACAGTAGACAATGGGCAGTTCTCCTTCTAGTGTTTAGACCTCTGCATTCTGGAATATTCATTCTGGGACTTTGTAATGTTCCTGAAGGGGGCTGCCCAGTGCATGGAACACACATTTAACCCTTTGAGTGCCAGAGTGGTATCCAACCCAATGATTTATTGGGTTGTATACCCCTCTGGCACTCAAAGGGTTAAAATACGGTCTGTCCTGTGAAATCCGGGTCATGTCGTCACCCCAGTTAGTGTACTTGGTTGTCTCAAGAGTTAATTTCTTTTTAGTATCTCCATCTTAGTGCAATGATGATGGGTTGTTATTTCAGGTTACATTATGTGGCAAAGATGGAAAAAGATATGACAGACCACAAGGAGAACTAGTTCTCTACATCCCAGCTTCTATCAAGCACATAAAATGCACTAAGAAATGTTGGTCAGGTTTGGCTTGTCTGTAAGAAATAAGTGAATATTTCAGTCATTCCCCCATCGATAAACTGTACATTACAGAAATAAATAAATGGGTTAATAAACCAGGAGTGTCTTGTGCAGGGGCATTGGGATTTCTGAACACAATGTGTGGGACCAGGGTGGTGGAGAAGCCTTTGTTATTCTGTGTAGTTGCCTGATGTTTAGCTATAACATAACCACCTACTGAAGAGTTAATTCACTAGGTGCATGCACAGTACGCACCCCAATATTTAAGAGACATGGCTCCCACATTATCTCCTACTAACTTGTCACATGCATTCACATGCTTTTGTTACATGACCTCCAAATGTACTATTATCAGCACATTTCTTTCTAGATGTCTGATATTACAACCAGGGCTCCCTACTAACCTGATACTGTCATAGTTGACTTATTATAAGCTGTGTGTGTATTAGTGAGTCAGATTTTTTTCTTCTGAATGCAACACTTACTCAGTTATCTCAGAATGGGACTCGCACCGGTGGGACTCAGTTATAGAGTCGCACTGTCTCACTGGAGTTTGTGTTCCTTCCGTGACAGCTTCCTGTGACACTCACTCACGATATATCTAACCTATGTGCTGGAGTACTGCCGTTGTCCAGCTGCTCTCACTCGCGCCAGCCAGCCAATGAGGACCATTGTGCAAATCCTCTTTCATTGGCTGGTGGTGCATGACGCTGTAGCTAGTAGGCTGTGAGTGTCACTGATGTCTTTGAGCGAGCAACCAGGCAGAGCCGCGCAGGAGCTGGGTAACATTAATTGCTAGCGGTAGAGACTGCCTGTGGGCGGATTTGCTTAGTTCCGGGACTCCTTATTGTCCCGGATGGGGCTAACCCGGGACGCGGGACACAGACCTCAAATGAGGGACAGTCCCGGGTGTTCCGGGACACGTGGTCACCCTATTCTGACTGCAAGGAATCATTCATTCCATTACTTCCAGGAAATTCAAACGGACAGGAAGTGATAAGGTTGTTACAATTATATTTTATGGACAAATGTCACCTCCCCCTAGAATGCCACAAATCACAGTTTGAAATCTGTCTTCTAATCTAAAGGGCACTGTTAATGTTAAAAAAACAACCGTTTCAACTGTAATTAATATGAAAAGACACATTTCCCAACAATGGGAGTAACCTTGTTTAGCTCAGGAAAGGATTGACAATATATGTTTTTGTTTATCAAAAAAAAGTTTACTACTCTTTTAAGCAAAAAAAAAAAAAAAAAACACAACAAAAAACTGCTGTACAAGAAGTTAAACCATTGAGCATGTGCACTACTTAATTTGTCCACAATAACCTCTATGTATAAAACCAAACTGGTAAAATTCTGGGGAGAACCAACTGCACTATAGGATACAAATAAACATTCCTCAAATTCCATAGTATTTAAATGGAACTTTCTAAACTCTTCAGTGATCGAGAGGTCACAACACATTGCTTCTTAATGCATTGGAGAACTATATAGCATTACAGGGCTTTAAAAAAATCCCATTTAAATCAACAGTAAGTTTTAGTTCTCCCCTATGGGATAGTTGGTGTGTCTCAGAATTAAACCAGTTTGTTTTTATACATTAGGCCCAATGAGCGATTTGGGACCATGGGCAGGCTGCAAGAAACATACGCAATTGCTGTTTACAGTGCACGTTTGATGGAAAAAGATTAGCACCAAAATGTTACTGAACTGTACCTGTTTTTGATGAATTAGCGAGCGTTTGCTCTTTTTTAGCAAATGCATTTCAAGATGTGTGAGTGGCTAAAATGTCCACCATTTTGGTCAGAGGCATAACTAGAAGTCACCGGGCCCTGGTGCAAAAGTTGACATGGCCCCCCTCGCCCCTCCCGACAACATTACCCACATTGGCTATCTCCACATTGCCCCCAGTGTCCACCTATTCACATTGCCCCCAACTCTCCACATTGTCCCCAATATCCACCTCTCTACAATGCCCCCAACTCTTCACATTGTCCCCAATATCCACCTCTCCACATTGCCCCCAAGGTCCATCTCCTACCTCCCTGGTGGTCCAACGGTGTGACAGGAGAGGTTGTGCCTCCTTCGGCATAGACCGCTATACAGCTGAAGCTTCCGTGTGGTCCTCTCTTCAGTAATGCAGAACGCTGGGAGATGATGTCATCTCCCAGCGCTCTGCATTACTAGAGTGCCGAGGAGGGGGAGCTCAGCTGCTAGAGGTCCGTGTTGCCGGGTGTGTGTGTGTGTGTGGGGGGGGGGGTCGCAGGGGGCGGCTGAGCCCCTGGAGTGACGGGCCCGGTCGCAGGTGCAAACCCTGCAACCCTATTGTTACACCACTGATTTTGGTAAAGTGTTAGCGATTGCGACTAATTCAGAGAAGCAGATAGCACACATTTTCATTCATCTGGCTGGCTGATGGTGTTGTTAATTTGGGAGTATGTTCTAAATTTACCCTTAATTTATGAGAATATGCTAACTGTGCCATTAATTTAGGAACATGTGCCATTAACCCTTTCAGTGCAGAGGGGTACGCAATGCATTGCTCAAGACTTCAGTATGATTATTGAAACAAAATGTGAGTAATCACTAACAGCACACAAATCTATGGGTTTCTAAGAATAGCTGATGCTCCCCCTCATGTATTCTGCCCCATGTGACCAAAAACAAATGAAGCAGTTCCGGTCCACAGGTGACTGCAAAATAACTCTTATGGATTTAGATGGGATCATTAATACCTTGAAGTCATACTACATTCCCAGTACATAATCTGTGAGGCTGACTATGAATAGCTGGTGTGATTCTAGAGCAAACCAACTGCACTACAAAGTACAAATAAACATTCCCCAAATTCCATTTGATTTAAAGGTATAGTAACACCTAATGTGTAGAAAAATGTATATTGTGGGATTTATCCTCCTGAGTAAAGCAAGGGTACTCCCACTGCTGAGAAGTGTTTTAATCAAAAGTTATTGCAGCTCTACCATGAATTGTTTTAGGTGCAGTATCTCAATGGCCTGCAATTGTACAGTGGCGCTGTTGCTACACCAGCCTATGGAAGTTTATGGTGAACCGACCAGAGCTGTCCATAGGATGGTGTAGCAACAGCGCCACTGAACAGTTTCAGGCTGCTGAGATACTGCACCTAAATAATTCAAGTTTGAGTTGTAATAACTTTTGAATAAAACACCTTTCGGCAGTGGTAGTACCCTTGTTTTATTCAGGGGGATAAATACTACATTATATATTTTTTAAAAATATTTTGCATTATTATCCCTTTAACCCATTGGATACCTCGTTGATACTCAAAGGGTTAAACTGTGTTTTTAAGATATTTTAACGCCTTGAATACTTCTCATTGCAGTTCAGTAGCATTCATTGGCTTAAATATGAAGATTTTTCATTTGGCCCATATGGTAATCTGGAGACCGTTTTAGCATTTAAGGCATTAAAAGCCCAATGTAATCAATTGGAAGTTGTATGAATCCCCTGTTGTACAGATGGTTTGCCCCAGAATCTGTTCCGTTTCATCTTGATACATCAGCCTCTGTATCTACTTCGCCGAATTAGAAAACTGTAACAATTAGGAAATGTCGCCTCCATGATACTTGAATTCTATGTAGTGTCTTATTTCCATCGCTGGCAGAATTTATAGATGTGTCATTCCAAATTGTGATCACTTTTTCAAACAAATATTCCAGCAATTTGGGAGATGCTGGAATGCTCTTGGGTGGTAAGAATAGACCATAATGACTGAGATGACTTGTTGTCTTTTGTCTTGTTGCAGTTGTCTGCATGGTAAAGCCACAGTGGTAAGAAAAGCAAGACAGAGCCAACAATCTATCTCACAGTGACACTGATGTCCCTAGTATTCATGTCATGTATAAGCCAAAACTGATTTCGCTCAACATCTTCTCATAAAACTTTATTTACAATGGACAGGTATTAAATTTATAGCAAGCAGAATATTGGCATTTGTCCTTAATTGTTTTCTCTTTGATCTATTCTAAAACAACTGAAAGCAGAAGAGAATTTTTTATGAATATGGAGTATTTGGACTCAGTGGGATTTTTGATTATTACCTTCAACTACAATGTAACTGCAATTGGTAAGTCGATATTTTCCTGGTTTACATATATGAATTGTAATGATTATCAATAACTAGATAGTAAATATATGCATGCTACATAACTAACTCCATTGCAGTTGATTACAATCAAATGATTTTAGCTAAAAATTCCCCATAGACTTCAATGGGAAAATGTGAGATAAAATCAATGATAACATTTAGCACCTGCAATTTAACCCTTTGAGCGACAGAGAGGTAGCCAACAAATTGATTTGCAATGCATTGGCTATCTCCTCTGGCACTCAAAGGGTTGATTCAGTCCTAGGCCAGAAATAGTATTGGGGGTCATTTTGTTACTATAAAGATGTAGATAACGAAAACATTTTTTGCATATCATAACTGTTTATTTTAGTGGGTATCATATTTTTGTGGAACCCTTTAGTTACAAATTAATCCTTTAATTTGCACTCAAAGGGTTAACATCTTTGATCCTAGAGAGGTCTGCAGTATATTCTTTGCAATATGCTGGAGATCGTTCTAGCACCCAAACTGTTAACAATGTAATAACAATTCTATTTGAGTCAGTTAGTTATAGTGATAGTTTATCATAAAACAAAACTGTGCTATTTGAAATGTATCACTCATCCTTCCACACATACACTGGTAGTCTCAGAACCCCATAACCACTATGTGACACCCCAGCTTTGTTCCACTGTCCACTGGTAGACAGAGACCAACACAAAACATTGTCTGTCAACTTAGACTTGCACCACTGTCCACTGGTAGTTACTGAACCCCATATACACTGTCACCTCATCCTTTTCCACTGTCCACTGGTAGTCACATACCCACACACACACTGCATGTCACCCCAACCACGTTCCACTGTTCACTGGTAGTTACAGAAACACACATACACTGTCTAACACCCCAGTCTTGTTCCAGTGTTTACTGGTAATCACAAACCCATCACCCACACATATACTGTGACACCCCAGCCTTATACCATTGGTAGTCACAGACCCACACACAACACTGTCTGACACCCCTGCATTGTTCTATCATCCAACATTACTCATTTGTGTTTCATAGATATTTATACTTCTTCAGGATTCTGGGGTTTTGCAGATCATCATTAGAGAATCACTGGATTAAAATTTCATATTAAACCATTTTAAACCTCCAAACACTGTTAGATAGCACTACCTACAACAGATATTAGCTGCCCATTTACTTTCCTAATACTGAATTTGTTAAAAAAATATATATTAATAAAAATCTACCTTTTCAAAAGAATGACCATGACCATTCATGGGAAATGCACAGTATAAATGTAAATGATGTAAAAAAAAATAAAAAAATAGCAACACTTCTTAATCCCTTAACGACCTGCCGATCAGTGCGTTGCGGTCACTTAAGGACCGCAGAGCATTTTTTTTTTAAATTCCAGTTCCAGACTCCCCGGTCATAGCACGTCATGGGTTGTTAACTCAGATCTACCCATGATGTACTATGACCGTCAAGGGTCGTTAAGGGGTTAAAATATATTGTAGATTGTATTACCATAGCTAACATCTTTGCTAAACTGTATATCCCCTCTTCTCATGTTTACCCTCTTTCTACTGTACTTACTACAAAAACAAATACAAGTAGAAAACAATTTGTATAATAAAATCTACATATTTATTTCACCCTTCAGCAATGAACCCATTGAGGGTTGTGTGAAGCTTTTACTTCACAATGAGCTGCATACTCCTCTGGTACCCAAGGGTGTAAGGATATTTAAAATATCATCACATAAAAATGTGATATTAACCCTTTGAGTGCCAGAGGGGTAGTTACCTTCCCCTCTGGCACTCAAAGGGTCAAGGGATTACATAATTATATGTGTTTCATGCGACAAGAAAAAGAGGTAAAATGTGGATAAAGTAGGAGACAATTAGAGTAAAAGTACCTTTATTGGCTAACTGAGCAGCTTTAGAGTGCAAGCTTTAGAGACCACTCAGATGTATTCATCAGGCACGTTACAGATCTATAACATACCTGAAAAAGAGACTTAAATGAAAGCTTGTATGTGAAAGCTACTTGGTTAGCCATTACATGTATAACGTAAAAAAAGAAATTCATCTATGCCATTCCTATCTCTTAAACCTTTATGGTCTGAGAGATAGAACGTTTTAAAGTTTCCCCCTCCCTTCCCTTTTCCTGATGTCAGCTATAAGCTGGCAGCAGGAGACCGTGGTCCCAGGACCAGCAGGTGGCTCTTTGGCAGTAATGTCTTAGACATATAAAAGGTAATATTGTAGAGAATAAAAGAAGAAATCCATCGATGTCATTCTTATCTCTCAAACCTTTATGGTTTGAGAGATAGAACATTTTAAAGTTCTCCTGTGTCAGAGATCTGTGTCAGCTAACTCAAGGAGGCTCTTCAGCAGAGCTGAAATAGTGATATTTAAAAAGAACTACTTCACTGGAACGGTCTACAAAGTGTGTTTGGTTTGCAAGCACACTTTTTAGACTGTTCCAAAGTAATTCTTTTTTAAATCGCGCTATTTTGGCTCTGCTGAAGAGCCTCCTCGAGTCGGCTGACACGGATCTCCTTCTGTCAGATTTAAAGCTAACATCAGACACAGGAGAACTTTAAAACATTCTATCTCTCAGACCATAAAGGTTTGAGAGATAGGAATGGCATCGATGGATTTCTTCTTTCTCTACAATATTGCATTTTATATATCTAAGACGATACTATCCCTTTAAATATAGGCAACTGCAGATCACATTCTACACACACACTCTCTCTCGATATATATATATATAGTCACAAAGGTGAAAGCACTCGCTCCTAACTTTATTGCTGGCCCAGGTGCACTTCCCAAAAAGAAGATATACAAATACAAAAAAGAAGGGCAGCACCCGTGGGACATCTTAAAAATCTAATGTTTATTAGTAAATTGGCAAGAACAACTGGATCGACGTTTCGGTCCCAAAGCGGGACCTTTATCAAGTCTTGATAAAGGTCCCGCTTTGGGACCGAAACGTTGATCCAGTTGTTCTTGCCAATTTACTAATAAACATTAGATTTTTAAGAAGTCCCACGGGTGCTGCCCTTCTTTTTTGTATTTGTATATATATATATATATATATATATATATATATATATATATATATCTTCTACAAAACAACAATGTGTGATCACAGCGCCCAATGTATCCACTGGTCAGCTTAAAATAATAATATCAAAAAATATACATAATATTGTAACAGTAACTAGTAACGCTTCTATCCAAGGACTCTTCAGTGGATTGAGTCCAATATATCCCCAAACCATACAAACTATAAGGAGAGCATGACCTGTTATCGTCAAATATACAAATTTATGTAAAATCACACTAAAAATATATACCTTATTACACTAATACATAAAATGTCTTAATCAAATATAAGCGCTTGTCTTAAACTTAATATTAAATGCTCCGGAGCAATAATATCGTACACAATAATTCACTGAGCGTTCCTTTTATGATGTTATTTAGTATATATTTTAATGACTTAATAATGCTCTGTGTTGTGATATGAAGATGATGCTGTTCTCTTGTTCAGAGTCATTCTCTTAAGGGCTAATAGATTAACCCTATTAAGTCAATATACTGGGTAATCTTAAAGGTAATGTTAACTGATTATATCTTCGTGCTTTTGCACGCAGATCTATAACTGTGGTGATTTTGGAAATTTTGGACGATATCTTATGTCCTCTGTGGTGTGTATTATTGACAAATGATAAATATTACCTCGGGTCCTTAGCGTTTTGCATCCTCTTAATGTCACTGCGGTGGTCCCGACCCCTTCTTGTTTCTTTTTCACAGAGGGTATCTCTTTTGTACTGATGATTTTGTTAGTATATATACCACAGCACCTTTTTGTTCACCTTATCCACTTGGACCTCCCGTCTTCTTAAAGCACCTCCTCATTCACCTTCCCAGTATCCAACCTGGTGCACCTACACCGTGCCCTCCTGGCGTCTCCTTGTAACAACGCATTCTTTCAACACCTTCTCTTTATCAGCTGTTGACACTTTGTAGAATCAAGATTCTCCTCTCTAGATACTCTCAGAAACTAATATATCAAGCATTGACAATCGTGAAGGATCTCCAGGAGCTTATATTTGATTAAGACATTTTATGTATTAGTGTAATAAGGTATATATTTTTATTGTGATTTTGAATAAATTTGTATATTTGACGATAACAGGTCACGCTCTCCTTATAGTTTGTATGGTTTTGATATATATCTATATATAGATATATATATATATAGATATTAGTATAGAGGAATGCACTCACTGTTTAAGTGTAGTCCAAATGCCTGGACGCTCCTTTTGACAAACCATATCCATATACAGATGTGTACAGCACTCACAGGAAACTTCCTAGCAGTGAACAAACTATTTATTAGAATCAAATAAACTGTTCACTGCAAAGAGTTTCCCGTGTTCCTGTAAGTGCTTTCCACATCTGTATATATATATATATATATATATATATATATATATATATATATATTAAACTGCTATATGAAGAATTACCTAGGCAAGTCATTCTGTAAAACACAGTGGTCCAATGGTATAAATGTGGTGCAGTTATGGGAAAAACCAACATCACCACAGGAAACAAATACAAATTCCATTTGATTTAAATGAAACTTTTATCCCCTATAATGCAATAGAGGTACCCTATGCATTGCCTTGTATTGCACCGGTTACCTCTCTATAATTCAAAGGGTTAAAAAGCCCCATTTAAATGAGTGGGACTTTAATGTGTCCCCTGAGGTGCAGCTGGTTTACCCCAGAATTGCACCACCCCTCTTTCAGTAATACAGCCCAGTAAGAGGCACTTCATCTAGGTATAGATCCCCTTTAAAGGAGAAGTAACACCTCTTAACAATAATCCCGTCACGTCCATAGAGGCAGACACAGGACACGAACTCTGCCCAGCGCACATGGAAGTCTTAAAGGAACAGTAAACTTTTTTTATATGAAAATCTACAACAACAAGGATACTCACACCGCTGTCAGTTGTTTTATTAAAAATGTATAACAGTTCAAATAATCAGGAAGTGAATTTACCATGTGTTACTCCCTGATAGTTCTAACTGATAGGAAGTGACAGGCAGTTTCTATCATATTCTATGGAGAACTGTATGTCTCTGACTTTCCTCTCCATTAGAATGTAACAGAAAAACTAATTGGAATTTGATCATTAGAGGGCACTGCTAATGTAAAAAAACATGGGTTTAAACTGTATTACCTCTGGAAATATGTATCTTTGGGCAGTGGGAGTACTCTTATATTACTCAACAGGAAAAGTCCTACAATATATGATTTTTCATAAAGAAATTTTACTGCTCCTTTAAGTAGGATCATGCACATGCTTCAATTTGGAAAAAAAAAAAAAAAAGCCGGCAACTGTAATGTCTGCCTCCATGGGCATGATATCCAGGATGGACTGTAAAGGTCATCTGTTGAACAAATGCAAAATTCATAGGAGCTACTGGGAGTTACTGACCATAGAATGTAAATGGGGGTTATTATTTGTAAGTGTTATTCTCCTTTAATTTGTAGTCGTAGCCAGGGACAGTCACATTGTAATATTATTGTGGTAATGGAATGTGCAGTTAGCATTGTACTGTCTTTCTTGTCTTCTAGGAAAGATCTGGCTCACATTAATGATTCTACTTAGGATGGCTATGGTGGTTTTAGCTGGGTACCCTCTTTATCAAGATGAGCAGGAGAGATTTATCTGCAACACATTACAGCCTGGATGCGCGAACGTCTGCTACGACATCTTCTCTCCTGTATCCCACATGAGATATTGGTTGATTCAGACTCTGCTGGTCTTTCTCCCTTATGTTGTGTTCTCTGTACATGTTTTGCATAAAGTGGTTAAATATATGGCAACCACGAATGACCACTACAGAAAAAATAATTCCTCCACTTACGGTGCAGGTTTACATATGGAAATACCAGATTTCTCTTTGGCATATTTGATCCATCTTTTTCTGAGAGCCTTAATAGAGGCCAGTTTTAGTGTAGGGCAGTATTTTCTCTTTGGGATTTTCGTTCCAAAGAGGTTCAGCTGTTTCCAGGCACCTTGCACCAGCAGTGTTGATTGCTATATCTCTAGACCCACTGAAAAATCCATCATGATGATCTTTATTTGGGCAACTGGAATAATTTCTCTGTTAATCAGTGTGGTGGATTTATTTTATGTCATCCATAGAAGAAGGAGGATGGAGAGCCTTAAAAGAGAACTATTATTGCTTGAAAATGATTCCCTGAAAGGCGATTGCTGTTCAGACACACCTCCAAATACAAACATACAAGACGTTCCAGAACAGATAACCATGTTCTCTGATTGTCCTTCCAATGACCTTGAGAAAATAAATGAGACAATGAAAGGGGATTCCCATTCTCTGCCCTCATATGAAGGGGAAACAGCTTCTTTCCAAACAGAAAGTTCCCATCAAGACATGGGAAAGTCTAATGTCAATGCAAACAGTAATAAGTCCTGTTCTTGGCAGGTTAGCGTCTCACAGACTAGTGGATCGACCTCCACAAAAGAACATCATGTAGTCACCCACAGGCAGCCAAAATCTAAGAAAGAACATTGCAGTAATCCTGATCTGGCAGCTTCAACTACATCTGAAATAAAGCCAGCTTCTAAAGCCAATAAATCAGAGTGGGTTTAATACACATTCATATTTTAGAACCAATTGTTTTGTGCTGGTATGCTACCTTTGATCGTTTTTTGTTAACCCCTTACACGTTAGAGAGGTCCACAACACATTGGTAGGCAATGTGTTGGAGACCTCCGAAACATACAAGGGACTCATTTAGTTGCTAGCTTGATTGTGATTTGTTTGATGGTAACAACTAGTTGATCAAAAATGGAAATAAAAAGGTTAGAAAAATGTTTCTTAAAAAAAATTGTATTTTTAAATCATGTAATATGAGAAGATACAAAGCAATGTGTTGTACACATCTTTGGCACTCAGAGGATTAATGAAATAACTAATTGTATGTTACTCTTAGAGCTCTCAATTATTGTGTAGAATGGGATGAAAAAAACTCTTTGTTGTTATTATTAGATTGTATAATGGATCTCTCATCTTGATTTTATAATTCAGAATCTTCTAAATGTGCTGGAATTTGTAAAACAAATAAAATATTATCAATATGCTTTGTAAGTCTTCTTACCGTGTGATTAATCCAAAATAACAGTAATTATTATACATTATTTCTATGCTGTGAGAAATTTGCTTAACCCCTTAATGACCAGCCGCACATGCACGCGGCGGTCACTAAAGGACCATGGAGCATCCGACTCCGATCCGACTCAGGGCTCCCTGAACGGCGTGCAGCCGCGCGGGGAGCCCTGAAATCCATGACAGTCCTGGTACGTCATGGGTTGTCCGGTTACTTTTACCCATGACGTACCAGGACCGTCAAGGGTCGTTAAGGGGTTAAGAACATGATAATGTTTTCACTTTTTATTTGCAATTTTATTGACAGGAGAGAGAGAGAGAGAATGGGGGATATGCACTAAGGCGTGATAAATAGGTGATAACGCAGAGATGACTTCTCCAGGAATATCATTTTTCTAGTTCCTATGTTATTCTATAGAGCCGATGTCCTAAGATTTCCAAAGTTGGACATAGGACATAGGAAGTGATATCACTGGAGAAGTTATATCCACTTTATCACGTCTTTATCACACCTTAGTGCATAACCTCCTGTCTTTTCACGGTGATTAAAACAAAGGTACTCTTATTGTTAAGCCAAAAAACACAAAAGAAAGAGGGGAGAGTCTTATAGTGTAGAAATCTTGCCCAACAGTTATAAACATAAGAAATTTACTCACATTAAAGGGATAGTAATACTTAAATGTAAAAAAAAAAATGTTGTAAGGTTTATCCCTCACGCTGCTGAAAGGTGTTTTATTCAAAAGTTAATACAGCTCAAAGTTGAATTTTTTTAGGAGCAATATCACAGCGGCCTGAAATTGTACAGTGGTGCTGTTGCTACACCATCATATGGAGATTTATGGTCTACGGACCAGAGCTGTCCATAGGATGGTGTAACAACAGCGCCACTGTACAATTTCAGGCCACTGTGATATTGCACCTAAAAAATTCAAATTTGAGCTATAATAACTTTTGAATAAAACACCTTTCAGCAGTGAGAGTACCCTTGTTTTACTCAGGGGGATAAACACTACAATATATATATTTTTTTACATACTATCCCTTTAATTTTTTTGTGGCGGATATTAAATCACAATGACAAAAAACAACTAGTGGAGGATATTAAACTGCCTTCACACAGCTATCCAGATCCTTTGTGCTCAATCCTTTTCGGATCCACCATTCCCAGCAGAGCTTGAAGAAAACACAAAAATGAAATGCAAGGAGAGCTATTCTGTTTCACTTTAACAGTACACGGATCAAAGGAGAATAAGAGTAGGTACTCATATGCAAGGTTTGACTGCACAAACTCGTATCAAATCTCCGGATCAATGTATATAATGTAGTTTCAGCATATGGATCATCCAAAAGAACAGCAGACCAGATAAACAAAATATAAAATGTATTTAAAAATACTAAAAAATATTCTTCAACATGCTTCGTGCGTAACATGCCACGTCATTAGAAGGAGTACAATGTTACAAATTACAAAATATAAACTGCTACGTTAAATCCATTGATCTGGAGATTTGATGTGAGCTTGTGCAGTTTTGTTGCGGGGAGAACTAGCATCAGAAATCCCCGCTTGCTTTTAAACTGGTTGTGGGATATTGCAGCCAGTCAGACATTGCATGTGAGTACTTAGTGTTAAAGTGAAATAGGATAGCTCTTCTTGCATTTTGTTTTTGTCTTATTGTTAAAAGATACTTCGCGTTGATGGCCAGTATACACTGATATATATTCACCATCATATCCCTGTAAATCCACCATCAATGGGCCACAGTCCACTGATATCACCATGGATCCATTGGTAGTAGCACCCATCTACTACAGTTCTGTTGCCCATGTTCTGTACTCAGCTTTCTCCTGTGCCCACCCACCAAGCCTGTTGCAAGGGGCTTGGCTGATGGGCATACCATGGATTATTCTTCTTTTGAGCTCCCGGAGAGGGCTCATGGGCTGTGCCTGGGCATGTCTAAATTATGCAAATTGCACCATAAAAGGAGAAGGGCTTAATTAGGTAAGCTGGGCTTAAACATGATTGAACGGGGGGAAGTGGGCAGAACAGAGTGGGAAGTGGGCTGACTGGAAGAGAAGTAGGCAGAGTTACCCAGGAAACTCACCAAAGCTGGAGAGTCAGCCTCTCTCCCCGGAGACCCAATAATTAACTTAAAAAGCGGAGTCTCCTAAATGGATCCGGAAAGTTCCCAGGTATGCTGATGGGTTGCCCATGTGTGCTCCAGGCAAACATTACTGACTGACACTCATGTAAGTTGGCATTCATTGAAGGTTGTTATGAGCATCTCAGTCTCCAGCATCCCTTGTGTGAAAGTTCTGCTGGTGTCCCCATAGGTCTCCTTACAGATCTTCGCTGATTCATCTTTACTGCATTCCTATGCGAACACATTAAGGATGCAGTGTGCTGGAATTTGGTGCACACATACAAGGAATTAGTAGCCAGTGTGAAAGGTACCATAGTCCACCAAATTACTTTTCACTATAGGTGAAGTTACCACTGAATCATTGCTGTGTTTGTGTCATCTATGTAAATTGAACCAAATGGTTATACTGAAGGGCAGCTATTTAACTATTGTTTCAGATACAACTGAAACAAAAATAAAATCTGACCTAGGTGCCATGTGCTAATGGTATGGGCCAAGTGGAAAGGTTAAGAGAGACATAGTGGCAAAAGTAGTAAATGCATGGGGGAGAGGGCTGAGATGAAGTGCTTTCAAGTGGATGTGTGCAGTCGCCTTTTAGTGACTAAGGTTGGCAGGGTTGGTTATCTGAGAACAGTTCTTAGTCACGCGTGAATGATAACCAGTTTACTGTCATTTAGGTGGACACCCCCCAAACAAAACACAGATTTGTAAACTATAAGGGGAATGTGTGAACCTAACAGGACAATGCAACAGCTACATATATCTAGTCCAGGTTTTGGTAAGCACACCCAAAGGAAAAAAAAAAACATTGAAAATTGCTGGAGAGCAATTGCTAAAAGAAAAACACTAATTATTGGTGCACATCCATATTTAATAATTATTAACCTTTTACTCTGTGGCATATTGCCTGTTTATCACAACTATATTAAAGATGAGATTTTAGTCACATAATATGGCTAAAGTATCCTACTATCCTAAGTTTACCAAGTGGGTTCCTGAAGAATTTTCATTCTTGTGTGTATATTCTTTTTGTATATTCATTAGTAAAATAAAAAAATAGCCTTGCACCAACAAAATAAAGGTCCAGCTAACCACTAAAATAATGGGGTGCACACATAGGTTTTAAATAACAATGAAAACACAAACTGTGGAGAAAACCTGCCCCAGAATGAACTGTGCGAAGACCACATAACAAGAAAACGTATAAACAGAGGCACTCTAGTAGACACAGATCATAACATTATATAAAAGGCCATATGTATGTTTGCCGATGCAGTCATGCACAGTAGAGACTGTCTGAACACACAGAATTTCACTATCACATATCACATCCCGAGGCTCATCAGGAGGACTCTCTGACCGGAGAGAAGGAAGATGTGCAAGTAGTGCGGTATTCTATATTTCGGGCCTGGTGAGGTGAGGTAAGTCTTGCCGCCATCTTCTCTTGTGTAATAGTCAGCGTGAAGTAGGACTGTAGTTTTGTCTTCCGTTTACCGTTTTTACGTCAGCCCATTAAATGTTACCCAAACCTTCTGGAATAAGTGTAGATATCTTACACAGCTTAAAACTGGAAATCACAATGATTCTATAGCAGATAGGCATTACACGCCACTGAGCTCAAAAGTTAAGCTGTCACCAGCTCCAAAGTCCAGGTCACTCCCCCGCACTGACTGTTATATAGGAAAAAGGCATGTGCCTGTTTGGTAGGGCTGTTACTGTATTTTTATGTATTTCAGCTTTTTTACTGAAAGAAATACTAGCAAGACCTTCCAGTACTAGAATGGCATGCAACAAAAGGCCATATTCCAGAAACTGAAGAAGAAGTGGAATTCTGGGGGTATCCAGCTGCCCCAGAGAGGACAAAAAAATTCTCAAAAATTGGGTTTTCACCTCCTAAGCTCTAGAGAGTTCTCCAAGACATTGTTCCAAAATGTCTAGGAGCTTTCTCTATCATTCAAGGGGTTAAATGCCCATTTAAGTCAGCGCCAATTTTCATGTGTTCCCAATGTTGCAGTTAGGTTGCTCCAGAATTGGCTCTGTTAGCTTCCTGGATGCGCGTTTCAGTGTGTTGTACGGTCCACTCAAAGGCATTTACTAAGGGAAGTCAAACTTTGGTTCTCCATCTGAGGCAGCCTACAACTCCCATCATCCCTGACCAACCATTACCTGACTGGGGATGATGGGCATTGTAGTCCCCAAAAGTTACCTACCTCTGGCATAAATGTTACGTGTTATGCTATTGGCCAAGTGTGCTAGCATCTGAAGGAAAATAAGAGCCCATTTTTATTAAAGAGATCAAAGAATGGTATTTTCAGATTTTTCAGAATCCTTATTGGGTGCATTGTTCCAAGAGTCCATGCCCACCCTTATGATTACCAATGTGGAAGTGCTCTCCAGTACTGTTGCATGATCTACCTTTATATTGGAGGAACTACTTGAACCATCTGAATCTTTAAGTGGGATAATGAGTCCAGGGCCAGATTTTCACCTCAGGAGCCCATGGTCACATTAAAACTCATCACTTGACCCCAACAACCCCTCTTTATTAATGATTTATTCACACAAAAAAAACACCTTAAACTATGATTTACAAAGTTAAAAATGCCCTTAAACTAACTGTCCAGTCTAGTTCAGCCCCTAAACTAACTGTCCACTATATGAATTGGCCACATCGTCATCACAATCACAAAATAGGCTGCTCTCTCCCTTGGCATTTGGAGTCACGGTTTCACTTTCACGTGTGATTTCATTTTTACCACAACATTGTTTCAAACAGGGGAAGAAGAGTCTGAGGCAAACAGGCAAAGGGGATGGAGAGTGTATGGTGAGGAGGTGTGTACTGTGATGGAGGGTGAAGTCCTTGCACACACCACAATTTATGTCACTTCATGTCAGTGGGCCCCCCAACACAACATTTATTTTCACAGCTGCACAGCTAGAACCTATTGTACTCTGGGACAGACGCGCATACCTGGGATCTTTATCTTCTTGCTCCCCCGGAGGGGGCTCAAGACGTTCGCCTGGGGGACATATATGATGTAATTTTCAATACAAAGGGGTGGGGCTTAATCACAGCTGGAGGTGGAACTTGTCATAAAGTGGGCAGGAAGTGAGTGGGAAATAGGCAGAACAGGGTGGCGACGTGGGAGGAACAGGATGAGAGAAGGAGGAGAAGTGGCAGAGTTTCATAAGAAACTCCCCACCACCGGAGAATAAGCCACTGCCCCAGGAGATCCAGTAAATACCTGCATAGATGTATTCATTTATCTGTCCCCAGTGCTATATGCAGATTCATCCTCTGATTCCCAATCAGTAAAGTCTACAGGCTGCTAGGCATGAGCAGGAGATTCCAATTAGGAGGGTCAACAAGCCAGTCCTCTGAATCAGATAAATCTGTGTTAGAGTCAAGAGAACAGGATGTAACATCTATGGTGTGAAAATCTGCAGTTTGGGGTGCTGTGGAGTAGTTTTATTTCCAACAGTACTCAGGGCTGAAACAGTAGACTCTGAAACGGAACAGAGCTTAGAATGAGCCACAGAAGGGTTAACAGGTACACTGGTGTGATTCAGTAAGTCAGAGTGTACTACAGAATATGCAGCATGTAGATCTACTGAAGCAAGAGATGCAGGTTTTTGACAAAGGGCTACAATAGAATCAATAAGTTTAATCCTATCCTGCAACATATCAACCAAACCAGGTAAGACCAATATTATACAATTGCAGTTGGCTTGCATAGTTTTCAGCTGAGTTTTAATGTGAGACACTGAATGTTTAGCTAAGATGTCACTTAAAGGAACAGAAACAATATAATTCACCTGAAGCAAAGCAAAGGGTCTACCTAAAAAGCATTCAATGGTAGAAAAAGCAAAGACCAAGTACTACACATATTCTTATAGTTCTCATGCAATTCAGAAACTACATTAAAGATTAAAGGCTTAGGGGCTTTGCAAAGCAACTCCAGAGTGGAGCAGCATATGTTTGGCATACTAGATACAACTTCTTGTAATTTACATACTTGACTATAGCAGGCATTAAGTGTAACACGCTCATGTTGTAAATTAGATTCATTATTATCAAAAGAACAGGACATTGTGTATATAGGAGTTTTCTTTGTGGGTTCTATAAGGAATGGACAGATTATTCTGTCATGGGGTGCTGGTCAGGAAAACGTAAATAAATAAATTGGAACCCAGAGAGCAAGAAAACCAGCACAAACATAATTAACCCTTTGAGTGCTAGAGGGGTACGGAATGCATTGCTTTGCAATGCATTCCGTACCCCTCTGGCACTCAAAGGGTTAAAGGGAACATAACTGTATTAAATATATATGCATACAAGGAACATGCAATAGTAATGCACAACAAAACATTAAATGAAACACAAAAGAGCAGGGCCTCTGGGCATGGGGAACTGGGCCTCTAGGAACTGGCATGGAGAACTGGGCCTCTGGGCATGGGGAACTGGGCCTCTGGGCACGAGGACAAAGCTAGCTCAGAAACACAGAAGGATGGCATATGCAAGGGGCGGAGCCAACTCAGGAACACAGGGGCAGCCGACTCAGGAACTCAGGGGTGCAGCTGACTCATGGAACTCAGGGGTGCAGCCGGCTCATGGAACTCAGGGGTGCAGCCGGCTCATGGAGCTCAGTGTGGCAGAAAACTCAATAAACTGATAAGTATAATCTGGCCCAGAGCAAGGGGAAAGACTGAACTAAATAGGGAGGAGGTGATTGCAAGGAAGGGACAGCTGGAAACAGAAACAGGCCAGCTGGGTGCAGCAACCTACAACAGCTCCACAGAGAGGTAGTGGCAGTGTGAGGTACTGCACCAGGCTGAGGAGAGGACAGAATCCTGGCACATTGACACATACTGCAGTGGAAACCCTCAGCTGTCCTCCAGCAAGCATTGAGTCTGAGAGGGTTTTCAGTGCAGCTGGTTACATTGTCAATGGCAGCAGGACATGGTTATCAAGCAACAATGTTGGGAGGCTAACATTCTTAAAAAAGAACCAACATCTCATACCATCTGAGTATCAGGTAGCAAAAACCACATGTGACAGACAAAGCCAGGACAAATCTATTAACAGCAGCACAGATGAGGAGGTGGAGGAGGGATGTGAAGAAGGGTTGCCACTATCTACACCACTTGAGACCACTGCTATGACTGAAAAGTAACGTGTGTCAATAATCTGAGAAGGAGGAGAGGGATTTGATGCAAACATGACAATGGTAAAAACTATATACATATACAATTCACACCATACCAGCCAGTCCCCCACCACAATACACATCTGCCACATTGTAGGATGTATTTTTTTTCTTTTATCTATTGACATCATCATGAATATGTGCCAGTGTCACTTAAATGGTTAGTAATGTCAAAAAAAAGTTTTTTGCATGTAGAAGAGCTTAAAAAGTTGAGCTGAATGCAAAAAAATTTATCTCTCAAACCACTATGGTTTGAGAGATACAGGCATTTAAAGTTTAATGTCTCCTGCTAACAGCTGTAAAGCTGTCAGCAGGAGATCCGTGTCGATCGACATGGAGGCTCTGCAGGAGAGCCGCAATCGCATTATTGACAACAAATCCCTTCATTGGAATGGTCTAAAACGTGTGCCTGGTTTGAAAGCACACATTTTAGACCATTCCAATGAAGGGATTCGTTGTCAATAACGCGATTGAGGCTCTGCTGCAGAGCCTCCGTGTCGACCGACATGGATCTCCTGCTGACAGCTTTATAGCTGTCATCAGGAGACATCAAACTTTAAATGCCTGTATCTCTCAAACCATAGAGGTTTGAGAGATACTTTTTTTTTGCATTCAGCACCACTTTTCTCCCACCACTATGAAGAACTAGCCAAAGTTAATAGGCAAAGGGTAAATTAAGAAGCAGGGAAAGTGAATGATTAGGAGGGAAATTTGCAAAGAGGAGGTCATGAAAGAGAAAGATAATGTTAAGTAGGGTACAAATGTTTGGGGAAGTTGTACACAACCGTCATACAAGGATAAATAAATACGGATTCCCTCAATTGCTGATTCTGCCCCGTTTCACATGCTTAATGCTGATCGCACCCCCGCCACCATCAACATCATCACTTTTTTTGCTCTTGCACTCTCATCCTGACCACAACATCGGTACACAACAACAACTGTACACCTTTCACCCCCTAGAGCCCTCATACTCATAAACACAATAATCCCAAAAGTACAAGTAAACTCAGCAATATTCAGCACAAATAATACAAAAACCCATATCTATTCAACTTTCGCCTCCCTGCGCCCTTCACCCTCATTTCAATCTCATCATAGCATCATTCCAGGAAGTACAACAAAACCACACACTGTTCACCTTTCACCACCACCCTCTGTACTCACCTTCATCTTCACACCACTGCACAAAGTACAACACAACTCACCACATTATTCCAACAACTACACCACAAATACAAGTTTATTATGCTACAAAAACAAAAAATAAAATCCCATGGGCAACACCATGCTACATTTGCTAGTATCTCCTAAAGAGGGACACTTGGGAGGAATGGAGCCCCAATATATCTTAAAGAGGAACACATGGGAGGTATGGAGCCCTAATATCTACTAAAGAAGGATACGTGGGAGGTATGGAGCCCTAATATTGCCTGAAGAGGAACACATGGGGTGTATGGAGCCCTAATATCTCCTAAAGAGAGACACTTTGGAAGTATGGGGCTGTACTATCTCTTAAAGAGGGATACTTGGGAGGTATGGAGTCCTAATATATCCTAAAGAGGAACAACTGGGAGGTATGGCTTCCTAATAGATCTTACAGAGGAACACTTAGGAGGTATGGAGCCCTAATATATACTAAAGAGGGACACTTGGTAGGTATGGAGCCCCTAATATCTCATAAAGAGGAACACTTGGGGGGTATGGAGCCCTAATATCTCATAAAGAGGAACACTTGGGGGGTATGGAGCCCTAATATCTCCTAAAGAGGGGCACATGGGGGCTATGGAGCCCTAATATCTCCCAAAGAGCAACACTTCGGAGGAATGCGTTTTGTATGATATGCACCAATGAACTACTTGCATAGTATCAAATTTGGTGCCATTTTTACTAGATGTCTTGTTTGTTCAGTGATGTCACTAAATTGTTTCATGTTGCAGTTTCTTAAAGGTGGATTGAAGCACCACTGGGTTAAAGAAAACAAGGACATTTTGCCTAATATATATGTTATGGGAGATTTGAAGAGTTAATATATCAAAGTTCTCAGGGTCAGATCATTTTGAAAGTTCCTAGGCATACCTATAAAGGACCATGAAAGCCGTTTAAGAATAACCTCTCATTTACCTTAATCTGAGCAGGAAATCCTAATTACAACTATGAAATAATTCTGTGTGGATTAGTTCTCCAAAACTAGTATTTAATAAGACCTACATCTGTCCATAGACTCAACACCCACTAAAGACTTCTTAAAATGTCTCCCTTTAGCCCTACAATAAAGAATAATGTCTTCCTCTATGTAGATGATATACAGAACCAAATAAAAATTAACCTTTTGAGTGCCAAAGGCACGAGCGATGCATTGCAATGTGATGCACACCGCTCTGGCACTCAAAGAGTTGATTATGGAGACCCAATCCAAACAGAATTGATTCATAGTGGCCATTAGGATTTTCTGCCAACATTAATCCACGAGGGTCAGAGGAGTGTGCAACATATTACTTTGTAATGCACTGTGCACCTCTCTGGCACTCATAGAGTTCAGGGAAGTGGGGATTATTATTTGAAAGTGTTAGTGTTCCTTTAAGTATATGAAAAATTGGAAAAGAGAAAACTACATGCCCTTTATTAAATTCACTCCAGAATTCACATCAACAATTCAAAAGGCATAACGTTGTCTTTGTTATATTCATTTCACTGACCAGGATTATGATTTACACACTTCAAGTGTATTTCAAACACTCTGTCTATTTTTATGTCCTTTGGCAGCCATTGCTCAGTTTTCCTGTTGTGTGCTGCCATCTAGTGCTTAAAATGCTAATGCAGTGAATGCAACTTCTCAAAGCAGGAGACAATAGTTTCCTGCTTTTCCTATGGTTAATATGGTACCACACTTTACTCAACTCAACTCCTCTCTAACAACTAACTCTGGGTAGAAAATCCTAATGATCCATGTTAATTCTGTGTGGGTATGTTCTCTAAAATGTAATTAGGCCTGGATCCACAGAGGCAAATATAATTCTTTATTATAGGACTCATAGAAGCCAAACTCCTACTGAAGATTTCCAAAGAAACATTCTGTGGGAGAAGTAGAGCCTTGGAGACCTGTATAAGCAATCATGTTTGCTTCCATTGACATGAGTTCCAGTACCAAGTACAGATTCATTTTGGAGAACCAGTCCATGAAGAATTGTTTCATAGTCAGAATAACGAATTTCTGTGAAGGTTATGGTAAGTTTAATATTATTAGGAGTTTGTGTTCATTTAAAACAGAAAGTGAATAGAGGTTGGAAAAGGGAGATACAAAGGAAAAAATGACAGAAGAATCATCCACCAACAACACAAAATCCAACAGCACCCAGATCAGTCGTTTATACGAATTATGGAGTGGGGGGGGAGCATGTTGGCTTATAAAATATTTTTATGACAGAATAGCACAGGCAACATTATTACTTGGTCAGAGCGGTCTAGGGGTGGGCTAAGAGAGGTGAAGGCAAGGCAAAGACTGCAGTACCAGTAAGCCTACTATTGTTCTTATGGACAGAAATTGAACCTGTAGTTATCTGCCTACTATTCCTATAATGGACAGAACTCAATTCTGTCTGGGGGGAGCATGTGCACGGTCTCTGCAAATGCAGCATGGGACATCAGCAGTGGCAGCTCTACCACAGGGGATCGCAGGGTCCATCCTCAATTTCTGTTCCTTCCTACCACTTCCATCCTCCCTGTTTAAAAGTAAAACCCATCGCTCCCCTCTGGAGGCTCAGGTACAGAGGGAACAAGTCTAACTCTCCTAGCCGGTGAATGGAATCCATCCCCAGCTGAAATTTTTTTTCACTGCTCACATGAAGTAGCCAATCAGAGCACAGAACTCAGACATGCTCAGTAGCCCTTAATGGTGATCAGGGGCATAACTACAGGGGTTGGGGAGAATGCAGTTGCACTGGTCCTAGCATCCAAGGAGGTCCATCTGCCTCAGGGTCCAATAGGTTCTAGTTATGATTCCGAAAATACATTTGCAATAGGGTCCCCAAACATGTTTTCACTGGGGTCCACCAATTACTTGTTATGCCACTGGTGGCGATATTCTTCACTGTACCCAGACAGACATATGGATGCTCACTTAGTACCTTCCAGGGCCTTAGGGTAAATAGAAACGGCTGGGAAATAATGAAAACTATCTCAACTGAGGGCCACTGAGCATGTCAGTTTATGTAACATACTGTCCTCTGATTGGCTACTTAATGCCAGTAAAGAAAAAAAGTTTACCTTGGGATGAATGTTAGTTATCCCCTGTCTCCACCTTTGGCAGTGCAGGAGACAAGCCACACCCACCAAGGACTGGAAGAGTATGCAGACAGAGTGCTGGTGGGAACAGCTTCCTGCCTCACATGATACCTAACCTTCCAGTTGGAGAAAACAGGGCAGTGGCGTATCTATGATGGGCTGCTTTTGCAGTGACTGGGCTTCCAAGCAACCCCCACACCAGTACCTTCTTCTGCTCCCATAAATACAAGGACAAGGGTAGGGGTGGGTGAAAGATCCCGCCGTGTTTCTGCGAAAAAATCAGCGAAAACCACATTATTGTCTGCTTTTTCACAGGAAAATCCACTTTAAAAACAGCAATTAAAATCTTCGTATTTTTTTGCCCATTGGCCAAAATTTGTCACCATTTTTTCAATGGCTAGAAAGTTTCCAACCATTGATTTACTTGTTTTTTGCCTTTTCACTATAAAAGCGTGCTGTTTTTGAGGAAGTGAAACACAATAGAATCAGCTGCAGAGCGAGGTAGACATGCTCTGCTGTGATCTTTTAGCAAAACTGAGGCAAGAGAGGCTCATAGAGACTGCTATCACTATGAGAAAGTGTAAAAGTAATAAAAGGAGGAACTGTAAGGACCCTTATGTGTTCACTGAGTCTGAGGAGAAAGTCATCACTACAGAAGCAATGCTTGCAAGTCCCCCTAAATCACTCCTGGGGTTCTTGGGGAAATTAATGTCAAGGGAGGAACAAAAGGGTAGTAGTGAGAGCAGGACAGGTCAGCTGCCTTTGACGTGCTGTGCCTGCTGGTGTTGTCTCGTCACAATACCGGTGTATTTGGTATTGTGACGAGACAACTCCAGTGGTTTTATGTTTTAATTTGTATCTGTATATCTTAAAGGAGCAGTAAACTTTTTTTATAAAAAAATATATATTGTAGGGATTTTCCTATTGAGTAAAATAAGGGTACTCCCACTGCGGAGATATTTATATTTCCAGAGTTATTACAGTTTAAACCCATGTTTTTTTTTACATTAGCAGTTCCCTCTAGTGGTCAATTTCTAATTAGATTTCCTGTTAGATTCTAATGGAGAGGAAAGTCAGAGACATAACAGTTCTCCATAGAATGTGATAGAAGCTGCCTGTCACTTCCTGTCAGTTAGAACTATCAGGAAGTAAACACAGTAAATTCACTTCCTGGTTATTTAAACTGCTATAATTTTAGAATAAAACAACTAACAGCAGTGGGAGTGACCTTGTTTTATTCAGCAGGAAATGCTCTATAAAATATGTGTTTTCATAAAAAAAGTTTACTGCTCCTTTAAGAGATACATACATACTTATATGTTTATTTTAAAGAATAAAAATGTTTTATATACCGAATTAACCCAGTGCTTAACAGTATAATATATCTATTATACATTTATCTGAGGATGAGATAAAAGAGAGATACGGTGATATTGGGGATCTTATTCCTGAGAAACCACGCTGGAGAAAGATAACTTATGAAGTAGATTTATTGCACTTTTATTATAATCTGTGACATTCTACTGAATATCTCTGTTTTTGTATACCTCTTTAAATCTTTGGGAGAGAAGCGGACCAGTGGGGAGAATACAGAGGAGGTTGATTAGGAAAGTGGATGCATTTAAGGTGATCAATGTTTGGGAATACGTCTTAACAAGTTTGTTGGAAGGAGGTTATAGGAGGAGAGACAGAGGACGGTGACTGTAATCCACTGGAACCCGATGAGAGCATCGTAATAGTGGATGTCATCTTTGTATTTACTGGTTACTATAAGGGAGTCTGAACTTTCTCCTCTTCCATTTCCATGTGTGGTGTGGAGTGTTGATAATTCTGGAATCTCTTCAAGCAACTGAAAAAACGATATTATTTATGAACATTTATTATATCTTGTTTACTGTATACCAATAGTGATTACTGAGGGATTGCCTGATTGTATACGCATGTAAATGTTTTTCTGATTTGCCACCATTACTGTGCCTGCTGCCGGTGTGTCTTGTAATACTCAGGAGGGGTGAAGGAGAGGATGATGCCAAGGGTGACAACAGGGGACCCTAAGTCACACTTGTCATCCCCAAGCAGCCTTAGCAGTGAACGCGTGGGTAATCATCATATTAATAGTGACTGTGAGGAAGAAGACTCAGGGACTGAAACTGATGTGGTTGGTGTTAGTAGTAGTAGTAGTAACAGTGATGGTGAAGCAGCCAGTGGGACTAGTGTTAGGAGAATGGTAGGGGAAGCAAATGAGAGTGTCCAGACTTGTGGTCAAGGGAGCCCACACCATTCCCCTGACCCTGGGAACATGATCCTGAAGAAGGCAGAATTGTCACCACCGCAATAATACCACCACCACCAGGAGAACACCACCACCAGGAGCACAGATCAGCTGCCTGTGCCTGCTGCTACTGCTGCCAGTCTGCCTTCTTCATGTCACCAAGAAATGGCATGTGTGACATTAGGGGACCCTCTGTCACATATTCTGTCACCTCTTCCAACCAGCAGTGAGCATTTGGAATTTGCAGCTGTTATAACTCCTGCAACTGCTGAGTTGCAAGGGCAGCAGGATGCTGAGGAGCAGGCTAGTGTGCCGTGAACACAGTGGGAATGGGGTCAACAAGTGATCTGGGACTAGGAAAGGTTCCACTTACCAGCAGCAGCAATACTCCTGGTCCTAGCTGCAGTGCTGATTTTGAGGAAGAAGCAGCAACAGCAGCATCATACACTGCCACAGACAATGGGGAATGTGGAGGACAAGAAGAAAGAGGCCATTCTTCTCCACTTTTTCCCTCCCCCCTGAAGTCATGGTTCTGGGTAGAGATGGGCGAAACTTTCTGCCTCAAACTGAAATCGGTGAAAAATGGCACTTTCCTCTTGGCAAAAAAATTCCCACGAAAAGTGCAGCTTTTCCGCTTTTTTCGCTCATTGAAATCAATGGGAACATAAAAGTTACACACAACACATTACAAATAATATTTTATTTCCCAAAGGCATTGTATAAAAGGGGCATGAGGGTGTCTGTGTTGGTGTGTTGTGGGGAAAAAAATCAGTTGAACAGGGAATGTTTTTTGGGGGGTTGTTTACTGGATTGGGGGGCAGTTAATAAAAAATAAATCCTAAATAAAATAAAAGAAAATAAAAACCATAAGACATGGTATAAAGGGGTCTGAGGAGGGTGCCTGTGTTGGTGAATGAATGAATCATTGAACAGGGAATTTGTTTTGGGGGGCTTTCGTGACTGCTATTGGGGGGGACAGTTAATAAAAAATAAATACAAGTTTGTATTTAAAGTGATAGAGACAGGAACCCCCTGACATTAGCTGCCACTGGGGTAGACTGATACTTGACTTGATAGAGTATTTTGTAGAGGATGATTTCTTTGATTTGTTGTTAGAGGCCTTTGTAGGACTTAGACTTATTAGAGGCCCAAGCCCTGAAGAAACATTGATTTTAGGACTTAAGCTAGTTTGGCACAAGCCCTAAGGAAACATTGATTTGTAAGACTTAGGCTTCTTAGAAACAAATCCCCTAAAAATTGTTTATTTTTTTGTAGGACTAGTTTTTTTTATTTTTTTATTTATTTATTTTTTTCAAATAAAAAGCCCCGAGAAAAAAATAAAAATGCCCTACTGGCCTAATGCCAGCAGGTCATGTTGGCCAGTGGCCACTGTCAAATGTCCTCCTGAGTCCTGAGTTGCAACTGTTGTTTGTACTGCTGCTGCTGAGTTGTTTAAGCAGCAGGATGATTAGGCAGCTGAAAAGGAATGGGATCATCAACAATAGCAGTAACATGGGTGATGATGGATGATGAAAGTTCCACTTGCCAAGACTAGCTCCAGTGATGCGCATGAGGCAGTATCAACACAATAAGTAGCCCCCAGTCTATGTGGAGAAAAGAAGAAGTTGGCCAATAATTCTTCTCCACTTGCCCTTCCTCCAAAATCATGGGTGTGATGTTATTAGATTATTCATTTTTCCCTTGAGAAAAATCAGCAACTAGAACGTGCACAGTGTGTGTGTGGTAAATAACATCTGGGGGCACAACGGTCTCCAAATGCCATGACACCCGAAACTACGTACTGCCACTGTCACTGTACCCCTTGTCCAGACCCCGCTAAGGACACATGACAACTTGCTGACAGTTTAATAGTAATTATGAACCCTGCCTGCCAGAATCCTAGCATATTCTGCGTGATGGAATCTCCTCAGATGCCTCCTGATGACCTGGTATCGATTCTGCTCCACCACACTGGCATGTGTGGTCAGTGCACCTCACAGTGTGCAATGGGTAGAGATGAACTGCCATATCCTAACATTAACAGAGTGGCTATCATTTGGCTGGGGAGGTAACGATGAATGAGGTGGATTGGCAGGAGATGTACTTGTTACCCTAGAAGAAGAAGGTGATGTTGATGGCGAGCTAGTTGTTTTGCACGTCATGGAATTTCTAGTGTCTGTCTGGATTTCTTTAGTCTTCCTACTCTTTGATCTTCTCCTTTCTGGAGAGTCAGGGGGTACGGTAACAGCGGTGCTAGATTTCTGTATTGGGTGTTTGGCTTTAACATGTTTGATTGACATAAATGGCATGGTGTCTGTGTTTCATGTGTGTTATCAGGGAGGTTGTGCCAAGGTGTGTTCCCTCCTTTCCCCTTTTTACTAACTTGTCACAAATTTTGCACTGTACAGTTGTTAATGATGACTGCACTGTGCCTGCCGGGAACAGAATAATAGTACCACACCCCTGACTACGGGGGGGGGGGGGGGGTCATAGGGAACTCGTGGAGAAGAATGGTCTCTTTCTACTTGTCCTCCACATTCACCTTCACTTTCTGTGGCAGTGGATAATGTTGCTTCTGTTGCTGCTACTGCCTCAGATTTAGCAGTGCAACTAGGATCAGGGGGTGTATTGCTACTGCTGGCAAGTGGAACCTGTCCTAGTGCTGCATTCCCACTGTGTCCACAGTGGTCTGTGGCACATTAGCCTGCTCCTCAGCACCCTGCTGCCCTTTCATCTCAGCAGCAGCAGATGTTAGAGCAGTTGCAGTTTCAGCAAATTCCAAAAGCTGATTGCTAGTGGTGGTGGTGATGCCCATCCTCAACCCTGTCTTCCATTCCTTCTTAGTTTCTGTTAAAAAGGCCATCAATGTCTGTTCCACCCCAGCTTCTCCACCACCACTGGTCCCCACATGATGCTGCTCTATTCCAGATATCTCACTGCTGCTTGGAGGAGGTGACGAGCAATGTGACAGAGGGTCCCCTGCTGTCACACATGGCATACTTTTCTCCTTTGTCCCCTGAGTACTACAAGAAACACTAGCAGCAGGCAAAGTATTGGTGGAAGCAGGTTCAGCAATAGCAGCAGGTTCAGCACTGGCAGCAGGTTTAGCACTGGCAGAAGATTCAGCACTGGCAGAAGGTTCAGCACTGGCAGCAAGTTCAACACTAGTGGCAGCACATCTGACAGCAGGTACAACACTAGTGGCTACAGGTACGGCAATGATGGCACTGGCAGCAGGGGCAGCACTTCTTGCAGCAGGCACAGGCAGCTGACCTGTCCTGCTCTCACAAGTACTACCCTTTTCTCCCTCCCTTCCCATTCCCTTTTCTCTCTTCCTTCCCATTCCCTTTTGTTTTTATAGCAGAAGTGCAAAAACAACATAAATCAATGGGTGGAAACTTTCTAGCTATTGAAAAAATGGCGAAAAATTTTGGCAAATGGGCAAAAATTGCTAAAATTTTAACTGCTAGTTTTAAAGCGGCTTTTCCCACGAAAAAGCGGATAACAATGTGGAAGGGTCAAGTGCGTAGGGGCACAGTACCCCCCTGGAGCCCATGTGTTAACTGTATGTGTGTGTACCTACAAACTGTCTTAATTTCCAGGTAGAGTCCATGCTTTTAAAATTACATTTCAAGCCCATATTCTATTTGCGTATCATTTCAAGGTTAATGGCTTCTGAGTTTCCCCATATGTTAATATCATATATCCCAATATTTCAAGTGACCAAAGAGGGACTATTTTGTTTGAGGTGGTGCTGCAGGGGGTGTGGCTGGTGGGCGGTGCATTTCTGAGAATTGTTAGGTTATTTCATGACCTATTGACTGAGTTTTATTGCTGTGGATACACTTGATGATACACTTACATATACACAACACAGTCGGATCTCCTAAACAGAGGGACACCAGGGTGGGAAAGAGGGACAGAGGGATTTGGGTTTGAAAGAGGGACTGTCCCTCGTAAAGAAGGATACTTAGGAGGTATGCAGAAATAAAGGTCAGAGATGCACAGCTAGACTCATGAGCTAGCAATACATGCAAGAAGCTCACTGGGACTGTGTCCACGCGCCCAGGGTGCAATCTCTTTTAGCTCACCAGTGCCATACACAGAGAGGAAATTTTCTGAAACATATACTGGTCCGGCCAAATGACAGTCCAGCCACCAAATGCCAGACAATTCCTCTCTGAACAAGGGAAACAGCTAATCCCAGACGTAAGTTTCGGCCTTATTGGGCCTCGTCGGTTAGGTGCAGCTGATCCCTCTATGCACTATGAGCAAGGGGTCCACGTCTGGATTCCACCCATTACTCTTAGGGTGACTAATCCCAAGAGCAATTTGCAATGCATTGCCCACCTCTCCTAGCACTGACTTCCTGTCTTATCCCTACATTACCACCCCAATCACTGACACTGCTCAGCAATGCATTGTTCACCTCCCCTAACATTGAATGGGTTAATCGTCAGTAAGTGAAAGAAGCAATGTGGGGACTAAGTAAGGTGACCACATATCCATTTAAATCATATTTATGAAAATATGAGTCTGCAGTCTTGTGCAGGAATCAATGCAACCCTGCAATGTGTGTATTTTAACCCTTTGATTGCCAGAGGGGTACACAACGCATTGCTCTGCAATGTGTCCCCCTCTTGCACTCAAAGGGTTAAGGGATATGTGGTCCCCTTAGGGCTAAGACAGGAACTGTTTGCATAGCATGCCCTAATAAACCTAATCCATAAATAATGTGACAAGATTGCTATTTTAGCGCTGATCTCTTATGAAATGCTTCCTGTGCAGTTCTGTGACATGAAAATGTAACACTCATCCTACATTAAAATGGCAATATGGGCACACTATCTTCCTATAAATATAAATAACTCAAAAAATAGTTTTCTAAATAAAATAGCAAATACAAGAGAGCTGATTTTGAAGCTCAAAATTATCAAAGCTGGTTTTAAATGAAAGGGTCCCTTTAAATCAACTTCCATTTGTTGAATTTTATTTTCAACACTATCTATGGTGCAATTAGTTTACTCCAGATATGCACATTTTAAGGCCTGCTTCATACTGATTACTTGTGGCAACAAAGTTGCAAGAAGGAACCAGACCTTGGCTTGATGACAAAGGTCTATAACATCTTTAGGTGACTGGTGTGCATATGATTGTTTCTGCTGCCCTCTGCTGGTATAAACTATGTTACTCAACACATTGGAACATATTATTAAAAAATTTAAATAATTTAAGATCCAAAACAGGTGAAGAAAATAAATGTAAAGTGTGGCATTCGATAATATGGTAGGCCATTTCCATCCCACAGATTACATCTCAGAATGGAAAGGTCATTTTGTAGTCAATGCACATTGTATGTACTGGCTGTTTTCTTTCAGTTGATTCTGCTAATGAGAACTCTCTCTTTGGGTTCTATTGCTGAATACTTGTTTGATCTACTGATTTGCACCCTGTTCACGTGTCTTGTGTGTACCGCTGCCCCAGATAAAGTGAGGATCTGATTCTTTAAAAGCTAGAGAACATAAAACTGCAACGTATACATTTGTAGCGTGATAAAAGTCTTTAGAGGTTGATTGACATACCCTGATATTAAAGCACTTCTCGGCTTGCACATGACCATTAATCATGGATGTACAAAGATTTCTTCAACTGAGGGTAGATTGTACAACCAGCAATATAGGAAAATAGTGAATAAATTAACCCCTTGAGTGCCAGAGGAGTTTACAATGCATTGCAATTACCCCATGGCAAGCAATGGGTTAACAAGGTTCTGGGGCAAACCAACTGCATAACAGGGGTCATAAAAGTGACTGCTATACTACGTAAGTCAACATCAAAGGAAAGTATTGAATGCCATAATCTAACCTTCTTGCCTTCCCAATGATTGTGGATCGCAGGCTGTGAATTAGCAACAGTGGAATGTTAATTGGCTGGACCCTGAAATAGTAAAGCAGGGGTACCAACCTTGGTCCTCAAGATCTATCAACAGTACATGTTTTCGGGATATCCCAGCCCACATGTGGGCTAATTAGTGACTCATTTACTTTAATTGGCCGGATGTGCTCATTCTGGTATAGTCTGAAAACATGGGCTGTTGGTAGCTCTTGAGGACCAGGTCTGGCTACACCTGTAGTAGAGGTTTTGTGGTATTCTCACAAAGTCAATCCCGAAGAATGATTTGGTCTATTTCAGGGTAGAATGCAGCCAGGAAAATAGCGAAGTTCTCTTGGTAGATGTAATCCAGATCTGCCAAGATTTTAACCACCAAATATTTAAGCTGATTTTTTGCCAACAAAAAGGCAAGGGCTGCTTAACGACCTCCTGGTCATGGCTGGCTAAATTTACATTAAAAGCTTCAGTTTTCATACTGTTGAACTGAATGCTGGAGTTTGTGTGAAGCAGGTTCAGAAGAGACAGTGTAGGCTTTGATAAAGTGAGCATGATATAGTTGGCAAGGTGGGAGATCTTATCCTGCATGTCAAACTGTTTAATGTCCTGGACTACCATGTTGTTTCTTATCATCAGGACTACCAGTGCTTCCAATGCCCAGATAAACAACGGTGGACAAAATGTGAAGCCCGCCCTCTTTCAATGTTAAATTGTACTAATAATTTGTCCATCAAGTATAATGACAAGGCTGGAGAGTGGTAAAGCCTTAAACAAGCTGACTAAACTGCAACAAAGGCATAGCAGTTTAATGTAACAAACACATACTTTCAGGATAGCATATCAAATGATTTTTTTATGTCAAGCTTTAGCTACCTTCAAGACTGTGTGCTGTGTTTGGAGAACAAACAAATATCAACAAGGACTTTGTGTACTTTGTATGAGGTGTATCTAGATGGAATAAATCTTGTCTGGTCTACATGGACTAGATGGATAAAGTTGTCCACTCGGCTAGCCATTATTTGGCTAATTATTTTGATGTCCACATTTATGAAGCTGATGGATCTGTAATTTTAGTGATACTCTGGATCAGCCTCTGTTTAGGAAAAACTGTCATAAGAGTAACTATAAACTCCTGTGGTATATGTGGACCCTATTGGAATATGTGTGATACCAATTGAAGGAGGCCGGGGCTTAGTTCGGGAAGTAATTTTTGATAGTAGAGAGACAGTAACCTGTCCAGGCCTGGAGAATTCCCAGGAAACAAAAATTTGACTACAGCCACCAATTCCACCTTTCTTACCGCTGAGTAAAAAAAAACAAAAAAAAACAGTCTGTCTTTGAAAACTGAGGCAAATGTATCTTGGCTAGGAATTTTCTCATGGAATCCATGGATGGCTCCTCTCCCTGATGATATAGTTGAGTGTAGTAGGTACGAAGCTTGTCCAGGATATCCTTGCATTTGAGTAGCTGTTGACCTTACTTATTCCTGGACCTAGAATCCTTGGTTATTTGGAAAGTTCCAGCATGTTGGTTGAGAAGGAAAAGGGCACTCAGCTTGTTGCTGCACATCTAGAACCATGTGTGCAGCCAAAGTTGTGAGATTCTTTATCTGCTGGGTAATTTTCACAATCTGTTTGACACAATTTCTCCTTGAAATAACTTATTTTAATAGGATCACAAACTGCTTGTAGATATTTTAGGTAGATCTTTATTCTGGCTCACAGTGGGGTAACATAAGTCACTGTTCCCAAATGGATAGATGGAGAACCAGAGGTTTTGTAACAGCTCTGCCATTGGCAAGTACTGGTACCAAGAGTTTTATTCCCCTTACAACATCAGTTGCAGGATACACACCCTCATTCAATTTTTCGTATTTTGGCCATATGCAATACTCAGCTTTGTGATGCTCTAAAGATGATTACCTCTTTATGTGTTCACTCCTTCTTACCAGTGTTACATTGAACTTGTTTTAATACTTACCAATCTATTCCCAGAAATGGATGAAGGTGTTCTGGGACAATATCCAGTTATTATGTTTATTTACTATGTTCCCAAGCTATTAACTCTCCTGGTACCAGAAGCTTATGTATTATAATGAATATATGAAAAGATATGTGAGTAAAATATCTAATGTAAAATATGGATAATTATATAGAAGATTGGGTAGATATAGATATATATGTTGGCAAATAAATAATTCTTATACGACCAAAACAATTCTTAAGTAAATTTGAATATATATGTTTGTATACTAGGCCTTATATTAAACTTTAGTTCTAACAATCTTCCTCACCAAGGTTCTGCTTGGTTGTAGGCAGTTATCTGAATGGAGTTGTTCTAGTATAGCCTGTAAGTTCTCATAGTGGCATTCTTGTGTCTCCTCCATTTGGCCACCACTGATAATAGCTGGCGCTTATAAAGGACTTGTGAGCGAGCCAGTTAATAGCCACATCAGTATCATCAGGCTGGTTAAGTTCAGTGCAGTGAAGATATGTGGCAAGGCTGTTCAGCAGAGAACATACAACCAATGAGACTATCCCTCCACTTGATGCCAGGACCATATTGGATATTCTGTGTATCAATCACTTCTTACTACCCTCGTATATACAGTCCTTTCCCACTTTCTCCACTGAAATTGCCCAAAATGAGCAATGAAATACTAGAACTGAATTGTGCAAAATCCCGGAATGTGACATTCATTGTTCTGATACTTTGTGCACTGTCCCATTAGTATGTTGTTATCACCTGAATCTCTTGAAAAGTAAATTTTCTGTAAATACTGAATGCACATATCTACTAATGATAGTATACTGCTATAATGCATTATAACATATACATAACAATACATAGAAAGACTTTGCCCAGAGTTCCAGACCCAGATGATAAATCCCAGATATGTTATACTGGCAATTTCACTATGTCCAGCAATGACCCAGTATCTAACTGCAGACTTCCCATTCAGTCGCTCCAGTCTTCTTCACTGGGTTATTTGGCGGGATCCACCACAATATAACCACATACATCTTCTTTAATTTAATTTAGCAAATTAGTTGTATCCCATCTATGAACTAATATTGATAAGCCAGGAGCATAGGCTCCATCCCCAAAAAGGCCATTTCACAACAGATGATGACCGGGGGCCATAGGAGGAGAATGATGGCTAACGGAGGCTTAGTCTTACCAAAATGGATCCCCAGAGTAGCAGATTTATCTGAAGGCAGGCTTCCTCTATATAAAATATTATTGTGAGTCTGCTTAAAGGGATAGTAATACTTCGTTTTAACTTTCTTTTATTTTGTAGGCATTAAAAAAACATGAAGAATGATATAAGTCTTATCTCTCAAACCTTTATGGTTTATGAGATATTCACAAGCAAAGTTTCCCCCTCCCGCCCCTTTTACCTATTGTAAACAATCTCTTCTCAGATGTGGAATGCAGTCTATAGACCAGACAGATAACAGAAGGGGACACTCTTATTTCTATGAGAACAATGAAATCCCTGCCCCCCTTGACAAGATTTTCAGGTTTTTCCCTTATCTTAATTGAAGATTGTCCCTCTCTGTAGTCTACCTGGGCAGCTCCCTTCTGCCCTGGCTGAAAAGTGTTACATCAGTAAAAGGGGCGGGAGGGGGACAGTTTACTTGTGAATATCTCTTAAACCATAAAGGTTTGAGAGATAAGACTTATATCATTCTTCATGTTTTTTTTTAATGACTACAAAATAAAATAAAGTTAAAACGAAGTATTACTATCCCTTTAAATTCAGAATTACTGTATTCCCATGTTGGGGATGGAAGTCGCCTCTGAGCAGTCTGGACCCTTAGTAGCTCCAATGACAATGGTGGGGCTTCCTTCTAATCCTTCTTAGGACCTTGATACCTGACGGTAGCCATAATTGCTGATCAGCTATATTTGTTCCTGTATTTGGTAATTTTTGGGAATGGTGTTTGGGTATTGCTGGATAATTTGCTGTGCAAGCTTTCCAGTGTGCAGAACCTACAAAGAACAGTCTCTCTACAGCACTGCCTTGACTCTTAACCCTTCTGGCACTCAAAAGGTTAAAATGCAATGTAAGCTAGAATGGGAGACCTGTCTAGTATTTATTGAGTTGTAAGCCCAATTTAAATCAATGATAGCTTTTATGTGCCCCCTTCAGTTCTGTTGGTTTGCCCAATAATGCTTCACTTTTTGTAAGATGACAAGCTATCCCTTTTAATACAGACCATATTAAAAAACATAGACTTCAGGGTTGCACTGAGTCCTGTGCAGTTCTGCAGAAATGACATTCTCATAACTGCCTTTCACTAGGGGTTGTCAGTTGCTTGACCCACAGCTGTTGGGGACTATAGCTCCTAGGGAGTTGTAATCCTCAACGGCTGGACATTCAACAATTGATTACCCCTGCCTTACACTTATGTCTTTGTGCAAGAAAGTCAAAACTGGAGCAATTCTGGAGCAAAACAAGTGCACTTTCTTTATTCAAGTAACCCTTTGGAAGCAATGCATTGGTGACATCTCTGGCGTTCAAGGAGTTAAATGACCCATTGAGTATACTGGAAATGTACATAGTTCACCTGGGGTTTAGTTAGTTTGCCACCTTACTGAG
The DNA here is from genome assembly GCA_037306005.1 of Rhinophrynus dorsalis. Taxonomy (NCBI): domain Eukaryota; kingdom Metazoa; phylum Chordata; class Amphibia; order Anura; family Rhinophrynidae; genus Rhinophrynus; species Rhinophrynus dorsalis. The sequence goes on from CM074723.1 coordinate 444,317,693, forward strand.
TATGGCCCATCATGGGGGCATATACCTATGGTAGGTAGCGTTACTTAGCTATAAGCCATTATTTAATAAATTCACAGCAATATTTATAAAAGTTCTCACACAACGATAGAACTGACTGGATGATGAATATGTCTTCAACTCACAAAAAGGAATGGCCGTAGAAAAAAATATATTATATGTGCAGAAAATGCATAAAAGGACAACTTGAAATGAAGTTTCCTGCTGCCCATGCCCCTCACCTTGTATTCTTTTGTCCCTATGAGATCAAAGCTTAAGCACCACAATGAGACCTAGTTCACATATTGCACTGAACAGATATCACTGATCTCTTTGGAAATTATTCTTAGCTCCAGTCCTCGGAGCACACCAACAGGTCAGGTTTTCAGGATCACACTAAATAGGCACAGACAGCTCAGTCATAATGACTGATCCAGGATTACTACTCACCTGTGATTAAGCAGGGATATCTTGTAAAGCTGATTTGTTGGTGTTCCCAGAGAACTAAGGGGTACATCTCATGGGTAACTTTCACAGCTACATTAATTTTCAACTGGAACCTTGTGTTGTAACATTTTAGAACAAAGTCAGTCATGTAAGCTAGGTATAAAGAAAATGTCTGCCAATCTTTTATTTTGCATTTGAGTATTCCAGAGGTGGGCAACTGCATCCATTCAGCTGTTGTTAAAGGGATAGTAATACTTTATTATTACTATCCCCCATATTGTAGATATTTGTAAAATAATTTAACAGCCCCCAGGTTCATCTCTCAAACCTTTATGGTTTGAGAGATAACCGAAGGCAAAGTTCCCCCCTCCCCCCCTTCCCTGAAGTCAGCATTTTACTGACTGCAGGGGAAGTCTGTCATACGACAGGCTTGCGGCTCTGCAGCTGAGCCGAGATCCTGTTAGTGAAAAATAATTATTATTTGGTTTGCAAGCACATGTAGAAGACCATTTCAGTGAAATAATTATTTTTCACTAACGCGATCTCGCCTCTGCTGCAGAGCCGCATGATGAAAGTCAGACTGGATATCCCTGCAGTCAGTAAAACACTGACTTCAGGGAAGGGGGGAACTTTGCCTTCGATTATCTCTCAAGCCATAAAGGTTTGAGAGATGAACCTGGGGGCTATTAAATTATTTTGCAAATATCTACAACAGGGCTCAAAATTTCTACTCGCTTCCTCGCATTTGGCGAGGAGAAATTGAGTGCGGGCGAGTGGAAATTGAAGCCCTTTACAGGGGGCGGCATAAAAAGCTGCCCTCATCCGCATTGCTGCAAGTGGCTGTTCTTTTACATCCTTCATGTTAGCATTTTTCTGTGTGGACGGGTGCCTAAGATGAGCATTGCGCTCTGCATGCACATAAAAAGCTGCTCTCATCCACTTTGCTGTAAGCGGCGAGATGCCCAATTGTATACTGCGGATGAGCATCGGCTCCATATATGGCACGCATGGGGGGGGGGGGTGTATTGTAATGAAAAACTTGCATGCAGACTGACAGAGCAGAGCAGCGCTCATTACCGTTGTATCTATACTCCAGGGTTGAACTACAAGAAGCCGTCCAGAACGCAGAGAGAGAACCCAGAGCAGCGCTCATCACCGTTGTGTCTGTACTCCAGGGTTGGACAACAAGAAGCCCTCCAGCTTTGTGCAGCTTGCAGTATTTTGTTTGTTGCTCAGTGCTATGCAGTAGTAAACTGCAATGGATAATGGCCCCAAGACAGCAAGTTTTTCATTACAATACACCGCCCCCCCATGCGTGCCATATATGGAGCCGACGCTCATCCGCAGTACACAGAAGCAGAATGAGGCAACAAGACAATTAGCATTCAGGGGCTTAAAACAGTTGGAATTTTGAACAGTTTTTGTCCCTTATGCTGAATAAACATAGAACAGCAGTGTCATTTCATCAAAGAGAACGTGAGATGGGTGGAGTTAAAGGCGGGGATATGGGTGGGGCTAGGCATGGAAACTGGTGGCGAGTAACTTTTCAGGCCTGGCTAGTAGCTCAGGACTTGAAATTTTGAGCCCTGATCTACAATATGGGGGATAGTAATAATAAAGTATTACTATCCCTTTAAACTACAATTCCCAGCTTCCCATCATCCCCATTTGTCAGTTAATTGTTGAGGTTGATGGGAGTTGTAGTCCAACAACAGCTAGACAGATGCAGGTTGCCTGCCCCTGGCCTATGCACAGGCACCTGCAAGTGAGTTTTTTATACGGATTCCTAAATTTGAACATAATGAAACTGTAAAGCAAAGAGACTATAGACTTTGACAATCTTCTCCATCATACTCCTGTGAATACGCCGCAAGTATACAGAGATCACCATGCCTTGTTCTCTAGGTTTATGATATTGCAGTGTCTGCTTCAACAATAGCTAATTTACATACTGAAATGCAGGTTAATGAGCCACTATCATATTCCTATAGGTTTGTTTAGCTGTTAATATGGTTTTTCACCACAAGCACAAAGCTCTGATAGCTGACTATGCTGTTGCAATTCACCAACTCAGTTTTTTCAGCCTGAGATGGGGAAGCTGGTGTCTTCCCATAGATTTTTATGGATTCACAGATGACAGTTTGCTGTATCTAGTGAAGAGCAGAGATAACAGCTGCTCTCCCTAAAAACACAAACAATACCCTGCCCTGAATGGCAGATCATTAAAATACACACGTCACCAGCAGTACAGCTGTTACATGTAACACCTTCTATGGCAGGTTGGTCTTTACCTGAACCCGGCTGATCAGCTGTTTCAAGTTAACAACGAACTATCTGCAGATTAGTTGATTCATTTAAACAGAAGACTGCTACACTCCACAAAGCAGAAGGTGTGTGGAAGGAGAATGTTTATGTTATAATGGGCAATTCATTGCAGAGAAATGTGTTTCACACCCCTATGGCATTAAAAGGGTTAAAGAGGGCAGGTGGAGTTCTTGGTGCTGTAGTTTGAGCACATCCTCTCTGCTCCCCAATGGCCCTCACTAACACATCACCAGCAGTATGCCAACCTCATATGCTAATGATTAAAGTCTCTTCCCCTTCCATTGCATAGATAGTTCTTACTGCATATGACAAAGTGATCTCCAAACATTACCAGATACACACTTTGCCATTGCATCAACCCTTAGTGCATCTCCCCACAGGCGTATAATATTCCTTCACTTCATATCAAACCTTTCTTACATAATCCTGTTTACACAGGATGGAGTGTCCTTCTCTACTCTGCTTATCCATATATATATATGGCAACCCACAAATTAAATAATCCACACAGGAATATAACTAATAGCCACCTATTGACTGTTGGCTCTTTTACACGCTTTTACACCTCTGCATATATTTCACTTCAATGTGAGTGCTTCAAAGAAAGCATGCCAGGCTCAGTTTCTCATTTACCGCACTGGACAATACTGAATTCAGAAAACATATCCAGAATGCTTCCCTCTTTTCACCTCTTTTCAAATGGGGACCAGGTCTATTATAATGGACCTTATCAATGGAAGAGTGTGTTTCCTGTCAACACAATGTTGTGCCACTGGTTTCTCTGACTTTCCCAACTCTAGTGTCTTCCTTATAGACGAGCAATGGTTTGCCAAACTCTTTATAAAGGAGGTAATGTAATGTAAACCACATTGCCAGCAAAGAAAATACACTGCATATCTAGACGTACACGTCAATTGCTTCTAGACTGAAATTCTCAAAGTTGGGGTCTGAATATCCTTCTTATCTGTAAGGTGCTACAAGCGGTACTTTTCAGGCATCAAAAAAAGACATTTTTCTTGGCCATAACTCCTCCTTCCTGTAACAATGGCTAGAGTCCATGTCGACTAGTCTGTCCTTCAGGATTCTATCCCTATGATAACCCATTAAACGTGGCGAGGTTCCAAACAGTGGTAGATAGCAGTAGGTTTCTATCCATGATGATGACAGGTCAACACTTTTGTACTGTGTCATGCATTTTCTTGCTACTTGTTGCATAACAGATCATACAACATAATATTGCTTTATCGGTCTAGTTTCTCTGCTGAGTAATTGCTCGTGTTACTTCACCAGATTCTTTGAGACACTCATCCCGCATTTGTATGTGGTAACTTCTGTAAAATAATCTCTGTCTCATCTCCCTTAATTCCTTCTTGCTTTGTCCCTCATCTATGGAATTTGAATTACCTGCAGGAGTTGGCATTTACCAGTCCCTTAAACTTAGGAGGGAGGGAGATAGAAAGAAGTCAGCAGCAGTGAGTTTTGGTCCATGGCTTTTCTAATAAGAGAGGTCTGCAGTTGTCCATCTTCCTTGCAAACTGTCACATTAAAAAGTCATTTTGTGTAATGTGTGCGGATGCCTTGAATCTGATGGGAGATGGTAAGGAGTTGAGATCTCCCAGCCATTTCCAGAACTCCTCCTCATCCACATATTAACCTTGACTATGAGCCTCTATTCTGTGCTTCTAAAGCAGAGGTATTTCATTTGAATCACCATGCCTGTTTTCCATAATCCTACTGCTGCCACCAAACTGGGAATCATTTACATAATATGCCTGGTATCTTCCAGCATTAGAAAAGGAAATTTATCTGTACTTACTGATAAATCCTTTTCTCTTAGTCCATATCACAGGAACCATGGGGTACAGTATCTTCCCAAAGGAGGGCAGAGTACTTGCATAATAAGAGCTCTTTAGAGGTGAAGACTGCCACTCTGCTCCACTTTACCCCCATCAGATATGCTCAGATTTAACATATGGCAAAGACTGAAAAAAGAAGTAGGGCAGAAAGTTGATCACTTGATCAGAGAACTCAAAGCATGCCATGCTGGGAACTTAAATCTGGTCTTCTCCGGGAGCAACATTCTGTGTTCCACATGGACTAAGGGAAAATGATTTATTGGTAAGTATTCAAACTTCTGCTTTTCTCTTTTGTCCACTGTGGAACACAAGGACCATGTTAGTATGCGAAAGAAGGGGGATGAAGTTAAGGCTGATGGACACACCTGAGAACTCTCAGGGTTTGACTCTAAAAATATATAAATTTGCTTACAGTTATTTGGTTTTCTTCTGTGTATTATCCAGGCATTAAGTAGATGGGAACGCCTCCACCTATCTACTTAATGCCTGGATAATACACAGAAGAAATATATAAATTTGCTTACCGTTATTTGGTTTTCTTCTGTGTATTATCCAGGCATTAAGTAGATAGGTGGAGGCGTTCCCATCTACTTAATGCCTGGATAATACACAGAAGACACACAGGGTTTTGATTCTAGTCTCATGGTCTCAGTGAGAAGAGCCAGACTCTCAGAGTGAAAGAGTCCAATGTTACTACACCTGTGGTGGGCAAGGTGAAGCCCTCCAGCTTCTACCAGCTGCAGATAGCAAGGGATTATGGGAGTTGAAGTCTGTCAGCAGCTGGAGGGCCTCACCTTGCCCAGCAATGTACTACATAATCTGCACCTATTGACTGCTTCTTCATTTCTAAATTGGCGATATTCCTTCCAGTAAGATAAAGGAAATTGTTCTACTTTTATTATTTTATATCTATATTGTAGCATGTTAACCCCTTGAGTGCCAGAAAGGTATTCAATGCATTGGATACCTCTGTGACAATCAAAGGGTTAAAGCTTCTATAAGGACTAATTGGAGAAACTCTGGGTTAGAGCATGCAGTGACATTGCCTACAGTCTACATGCTGGGGAACTATAAGGGTTAATATTTCAAGGATCTCATGGTCAGCTTATTTAATAAATTACCAGGTATTGTGATGGGCAGCCCAAAAGTGATTGTGTAACAACCATGTGGCCATTCTTTGAAGTTTGAAATGGGTTCAGAACCTACAATGTTATTTGTTTAAAAGATCTGTGGACCTCAATGCTGTTCTCCATAACGGACCATAGGGCTCCTGTGTAGATCAGCCATGCTGAATCCTTAATACATTCCTGTGTGAACACATTGAAGATGCAGCATTCTGAACCCTGGTGTATTCACATAAAGTGATAGTCTCCCATGTCGAAGGCCCCATAGGACACAAGACATCCTTCCTGGATGGGAGAAACGGTACACTCTTTAACCCTTTGGGTGCCAGAGGGGTACGCAACGCATTGCAAAGCAATGCGTTGCGTACCCCTTTGGCACTCAAAGGGTTAAAGCTGTAATATTGCTGCCTGTGTGAAAGGGGTCCTAGGTGCACAGAAATATCAGTGGAGACCACAGAGAATGGGTATTTTAAATCTCTATACGACATATATATGGAATCTGCAGTAGGACAGAACACTTAGAGGACCTGTCATCATCCCGAATCCTTTCCTTGGTGGGAGCCTCCATCTTGAAAGGATATGTTTAATTATTCCTCACCATTCATTTATTCCACCCCTCTGTTGTTAAGGCAAGAAGATGGAGAGAGTGGTTTTTTTTTTGGACATGTCAGTAATTAATTATGTAGCTTTATCTGACCAGAGAGGCAGAGAACAAAGCTTTGCTGAGAAAAGATTCCCCAACTACAAAAGTCTCTAAAACTATAAAATGATTGAATAATAAAATAAACATAAATAGACACTTTGAATGACAGTAAAGTTATGCTAAAAGCTGTGTAGGTGAAAGAAAAACATGAAATCAGCCCAGACTATGGGTTGTAGTCAGGTAACTGAAAAAGAGATGGATCAAACCGATGGGGAACAAATACAAATGTCCCAATTTCCGGTTAATTTAAATGGGGCTTTTATACACTAGAGTTCTAGAGAGGTCTCCATCGTACTGTTTGTCACTTGTGACCCCAAAGGACCTCAGGCACCTCCACCAGGCTTCTTGCTTCATAATAATACTTCAGTGGGAGTAGGTTACAATCCATCAACAAGCATCATGCTCACCTCCTCGGACATGATATCCATTACTAATTAAAGAATAATTCTGAGTAAACAATCCAAACAAATTTGATTCACAATGGCCATGAGGATTTTTGCCCAGATTAAGGTAAATGGGAAGATATTATAACCAAGTATTGGTGTTCCTTTAAATATCTTTGGATTGCAAGCTCTTGTTCTTTTCTTTCAATGTGTTTAATACTCATTAACAACACCAGGTTTAGTCAATTGTTGGACCTCCAGCTGTTGGGGCTACAATTTCCATCATCCCATCATCATTTAATGGCTGGTTAAGGATGATGGTTGTAGTTCTCAAAAAGCTGGAAGTCCAGTGGCGTAACAATAGGGGTCGTAGCGGTCGCACCTGCGACCTGGCCCGTCACTCCAGGGGCCCGGCCACCGCCTGCGACCCCCTTGCCCGCGGCAGTCACTTACCTGATCTCCCAACTAGGCGCGCCGCTCTAGTAATACAGAGCGCTGGGAGATGACATCATCTCCCAGCCTCTGCATTACTACAGCGGCGCATGGGAGCTCCGGTTGCAGAGATCTGTGCCGAAGGAGGCACAGATCTGTAAAGACACTCCGCTACACCACCAGGGACTGGAGGTAGGGGAAATGTGAAGATGGGGGCATTGTGGAGATGAAGGGGGCATTGTGGAAGGGGCATTGTGGAGATGGAAGGGGGTATTGTGTAGATGAGATGAAGGGGGTATTGTGGAAGGGGCATTGTGGAGATGGAAGGGGCATTGTGGAGATGGAAGGGGGTATTGTGGAGATGAGATGAAGGGGGCATTGTGGAGATGAAGGGGGCATTGTAGAAAGGGCATTGTGGAGATGAAAGGGGCAATGTGGAGATGAAGGGGGCATTGTGGAAGGGGCAGTGTGGATGAGGGAGCCAATGTGGGCATGGGGGCCCCATAGCAATTCTTGCACCAGGGCCAGGTGGCTTCTAGTTATGCCTCTGTGGAAGTCCCACAGCTGTCTCCCACTGACTGACATCTTTGCATGCATTGTTCCTAATTATATTCCATTCCATGTCATCTACAGTGCTGTGGAATTTTCTGGTGCTTTATAAATAAATGAAATTGATGATAAAGGTTTTTGGGAGTTATGCAATGGTATGCAGTATCGTCACTTCTTCTTCTAAAAATGAAAAAGTATTTTTATGCTTAAATATTCAACAAATGCATTTCTGGAGCAAACAAACTACGGATTATGCCAAAGTTTGGGCACCTCTGGCCAAATTATACGTTTTGTTGATTTTCTAAGTGAAAAGAAGGTAACTCAACATCTGCAGCGAACAAACTTAACCTTGACATTCTTCTGCGAATTTTAATAATGCACAGTTACTATTTATTTGCTAAATTTAACAAATTTGAAAAAATAAAACAGAAGATGTAGCACGTGCACAAAGTTGGGCACCCTTCCAGCTGATCAACTAGTGTTATTTTTTGTAAGGTCTCAGAAAGTAATTGACTCAATAGACTTAACCCTTTGAGTACCAGAGGAGTATGCAACGCATTGCTTTGCAATGCATTGCGTACCCCTCTGGCACTCAAAGGGTTAATGTAAGATAGGTGATGACAATTCCAAACTTTAACGACCCATGACGTGCCAGGACCATCATGGGTAAACTTCCCTTAAGGACCCATGACGGTCCTTCACTTCATGGGTTAAATGATAGCAGCATACCTCCATGCATGCTGCTATCATTCATTGCAGGCTGAGACTGAGCGCTCCGGTACTGGATCGTTCAGTCTCAGTCCTTCTGTCGGTTCATGTGATCGCTTCAGGAGCGATCACATGTACCGGCATTTTGATTGAATAAGGCAGTGTGCTTGACACACTGCCTTTGTGTATGTGCCTCTCTCCTTCTTACGATCAAAGTAAGGGAGAGAGAAGCAGAGAGGAGACACCTAGTGGTAAAAAAAAAAACTGCTGCAGCTGGGAGTATTAACCCCTTCAATGCTGGTGCTGTGGGCTGGCTGGATGCAGGTCCATTTCTGACCTGCTAAAATCAACTTTTTTTTTTTAAATAAAATTAAAAAACAATAAATATGTAAAAAAAAAATTGTACTAGTAAAATAAATATTTTAAGTGTAAAAAAAATAAAAAAATAATGGCAATGTGACTGTTGTGGAGCCATGTAACAGAGTTATACACACCGCCAAATCATATATATGAAAAAGTGCGAAAATAGGGAGGGAAAGAGGGCCATGGGGATTTTCACCCAAGGGGACAGTGCCCATTTAAAACTGCCCATTTCGTAGGTATGACTGACCGGTCATACCTTGCATGCAGTCTTCATAAAAATGTAACCCATTGCACCCAAATAATGCGAGTTTTTACTTTTTTTTTACCGTTTTATTTCATTTTTATAAAGTAAATGGTGGGTTATCCATGTAAATGTTGTATCAAAAGAAAGCCCTATTTGTGCGTAAAAAACAGTATATAATGTATTCGGATGGAATAAAAGACTTAGAGGGAAAACACTGTTGAACAAAGACATAGTCAAAAAGGTCAGAATTGCTCCAGTCCTTAAGTGAAATCCACCTCAGATTTTCCAAGTCCTTAAGGGGTTAATAAATTCCTTGACTCTACGAACTTCTCAGTGTGTTGTGCTTACACTCATCAACTATGGAGGCCTCTAAGCAGCTGACTGAGGATCAGAAAATAAAGCTGACTCTTGCGAAGCAGAGGAAGGCTATAAAAACATATCTAAATATTTCCTGCTTGTAATGTGTACTGTCCAATATGTCATTAAGATATGGAAGTTAAAGGGTTAGTAATGTCCACTTTTTTCTATATTGTAGCTTTAAAAAAAAAAAAAAAAATATCAGGAACAAATCCCATCTCTCAAACCATAATGGTTTGAAAGTTACCCCCCTCCTTCCCCTTGCACTGACGTCAGACAGAAGGAGATCCCTGTCCCGGGACCAGCTGGCGGCGCTTCAGCAGGCCCAAAATAACGCAATGTAAAATGAAATACTTCATTGGAATGGTCTACAAAGTGTTCCTGGTTTGCAAGCACACTTTGTAGACCGTTTTAATTAAGTATTTATTTTTAGATTGCGTTATTTCGGCTCTGCTGAAGATCCGCCTCGAGTTGGCCCACACAAATCTCCTTCTGTCAGCTTTCCAGCTGACATCAGAGAATGGGGAGGGAGGGGGAAACTGTAAAACATTATATCTCTCAAACCAGAAAGGTCTGAGAGATGGGACTTGCTCCAAATAATTTTTTTTTTTTAATTTACAATACAGCATAAAATTACAAGTGGACATTACTAACCCTTTAAGGGGAACTTTTGAAGTCAAGACAAGAAATATCGCCAGTAAAATTACTCTTAGACTCGTCAGGAAGGCAAAGCAAAACCCCATATCACCTCAAAGGACCTGCAGGAAAGTTTAGCTGGCACGGGAGCAGTGGTGCACCACTCTACTGTGCAGTGTTACCTGCACAAATATGATCTGCATGGAAGAGTCATCAGAAATAAACCTTATTTGTGATCCCATCATAAAAGTCAGCATCTGAAGTATGCAGCTCAATACTTGGAAAAGCCAGAGGGGTGTGGAACCAAGTGCTGAGGTCTGGTGATGACCTTAAATTTTAACTGTATGGCTATAATCAGGAAAAAGGAACAAAAAATGAGAAGCATTTTAAGAACAGGAAACCTTGCCAACTGTTAAACATGGGGGTGGATCTATTTGTTTTTGAGGTTGCTGGCAGCTAGTGGCACAGGAAATATTGTGTGGGTACGGGGACAAATGGATTATATTAACTAGCAACAAATCCTGGAAGCTAATGTTCCCCAGTCAGAAAAAAAACTGAAAGAAGTTGAATATTACAAGACAATGATCTAAAAACCAACCATGAACTACCTCAAGAAATGAAAGCTTAACCCTTGAATTCCATACCCCTCTGACACTCAAAGGGCTAACGTTTTGGAATTCCATCATAGTCCCTGACTTGAATATTATAGAAAATCTGTGGGTATGTCTCAAACATGCAGCGCACGCAAGGTGACCTAAGAATATTTCTAAACTAGAAGCATTTTAATTTCTTTTCACTTAGTAAATCAACAAAATGTAATTTGCAAAGGGCTGCCTAAACCTTTGCATACAACTGTACACAATAGGGGACAAATAAAAATATTTGGACTGATTTAAATGATAAGCAATACATGGAGACCTTTCCAGCATTCAAGAGGATAAAAACCCTAATTATCCTTTTGCGCTCTAGAGGAGTGTCAAGCACATTGCTACGAAATGCATTGGCACCTGTCTGGCATTCAAAGGGTTAAACCAATCAGAAATTGGAGGGGGGATTTGTCTTGCTATGGAACAGCTGGTTATGTAGCAAAATGTAGCTTATTGAATACAACCCATAATACCAGCAATGTTTTTATCCAGTAAAAAGGCCTAATGAAATGATTAATAACAATACTCAAAATAAAAAGATTAACACCGAGTAACATTGCTCCAAATGTCTGTATGTGCAACTACTGTGCAGGTGGAAGGAGAAGTGCTAATTCCTGATGACAGATCAGCAGGTGCAATACCATTTTCTACCAGTGTGTGGCTGCTACTTGTTCATTAAATGTCATTATAATAATAATATAATAATAATAATAATAATCCTTTATTTATATAGCGCACACAGATTCCGCAGCGCCTTACACTCATATTGGTTCCTGTCCCCATTGGGGCTCACAATCTAAATTCACCTATCAGTATGTTTTTGGAGTGTGGGAGGAAACCGGAGTACCCGGAGGAAACCCATATACTGTATTGTACATGTATTTTATACATACATATAGATTATATGTATCTGCATATCTCTCTGTACATATATATGGCATTGTGTTTTTCCTTGGGCCATGGTGGACATTTACTCCCAAGTCCAGCACTAGTGCCAGATTCTGTCACAGTAGTCAATAGGCAGTTCCCTTTCTATTACAGTGAGAGTCAATTGCTGAACCTCCAGCAGTTGGACACTACAACTCTCAAAATCCCCAGATGTCAAAACCTACTATCCCTACTCTGGTATGTTGATCTCTGAGCTCTTGTGATAGTCATCAATTGTGTTCTAACTCTGCAGTTACCACTAGATGGCACTGTAGTATTATCAGTACTTGAGAGAGAAATGCAATATGTATGTACAGATGCGTGTGTCTGCAATGCATTTAACCTTTAAAGCACCAGATTGCAACCCATAAATACATCCAATATACAGCATCTAACATTCTGCAGCATTTATTCTGCAGTATTCTCTCCTTGAAAAAAATGGTTACATATATAAATATAGATTAAAAAAATCATAAAAATATCAATAATTTAGTCTACTATGCCAGACTTTGAATGGTTCAAACTGTTGCATAAACTAAGAATTTTAAGACTATCAACACCAGATGCATGTGCAAAGCCTTGTTTTGCAATATGCTGCACACCATGTGGCACTCAAAATTTTAATATAGCCCCTACCATTAAATGATCGTTATGATTCTACTGCAGGTCACCACTGTTGCATAAAAATAATTTTAGCCCTTTGAACCCCAGATGGGCATACAACGCTTTGATTTAAAAAGAATTGTAGACTCATCTGGAGCACAAAGGGTTAACATACTTTAAAATGACATTTTAACCCTTTAACCCCTTAGAGACGGCCGCGTCCAGACGCGGCCGTCACTTAACGCCCGTCTAACTTTTTTTTTTTTTTTTTTTAAAACAATCCGGAGTCCCCGAACGGCGCGCAGCCGCGCGGGGAGCCGGATTTCCGGGACGTACATGTACGTCCTCTGTCACTAAGTGACAGCCACACAGGACGTACATGTACGTCCTGTGTCACGAAGGGGTTAAAGGGATAGTAATGTTTCACAAAAACAGCAGCTCCAATTAATCTTCATAGTATTTGAGCCATAGAGAGTGTTATTTCAGTACTGTCAGAGTTGTAGTTCAAGACTAATTGAATGATAAAGTATCCCCCTCCTACCCCTTTTACCTAATGTAAGCCACCTCCCCTCAGATGTGGAATCTGGTTGCTTGACCAGACAGATCACAGCGAGGGGCAAACTTCTTACCGTAAGAACAATTGAAACCCTGACCCCCTTGACAGGTTTTTTTCTTATCTTAATTGAAGATTGTCCCTCTCTGCAATCTACCTGGACACCCCCTGCTGCTCTGTGCTGAGCAGTGTTATATCAGTAAAAGAGGTAGGAGGGAGATACTTTATCATTCATTTACTCTTGAACTACAACTCTGACAGAATTGAAATAACACTCTCCAAGGCCCAAACACTATGATGATTAATTAGAGCTGCTTTTATTGTGAAACATTACTATCCCTTTAAGGACCACTGGTTTTAGTGCAGTTTAAACCATAGCATACACTAAGAATTTTTATCTTTTGAATACCATTTGGGTGTGCAGCTGGTTGCTTCGCAATGTGCTTTATAGCACTATGGCCCTTAAAAGGTTAATAACCCCTACTGCTACAAAACTGGACCTTAAAAAGTATTGATTTTAGTGCAGTGTTTTGCAAAAGTCAAGGCCTTGGTGCTTGTGTAGTCGGTTATTGATAGTTTGGCTTTGGCTTGTTCTGCCTACAGCTACCCTAATCTGACTTCATTTGCTTTCCTAGTAAAATAAACAGAAAAGAAAGAAGAGGCCACACAGAAATGTCAGGTTTGATAATTGATGAAGTTGCTATCTAACTTTTCAGAAGTCGCCCTGACCTTTTGCAGAGCTCAACCTGTCTTAGTCTGTTTGCAAGTTGCTAAATGCCAAGAAATATTGAGTATATTGTAATTGTACAATTTATCCTGAGGGGTGTGCAAGCAGTCATGTGTCCAAACTGGAAAATGAATAGCATGATTAAAAGTTACTCTAATATAGGCTTAACCCTTTCAGTGCCAGTGAGCAGGGCCGGCGCCACCTATAGGCGAGGTAGGCGCGGCCTAGGGCGCACACGTACTGGGGGCGTGGGCATGTAGCACTGCGCTCCCTCATCGGGTTGGATCTTTAGTAATGCAGAGTGCGCTGGGAGTCATGATCTCCCGGTGCGCTCTGCGTTACTGAAGAGAAGACTGCGCGGGAGCTACAGGTATGTGATGGGAGACAAGTTGGAGCTGCTGAGGGCATAGTGGAGCTGCTGGGGGCAAGTTGGAGCGGATGGGGGGCAAAGTGGAGCTGATGGGGGCACTTGCCCCCTCAGCTCCAACTTGCCCCTATCAGTGATAGGGGCAAGTTGGAGCTGAGGGGGCATAGTGGAGCTGCTGGGGGCAAGTTGGAGCGGATGGGGGGCAAAGTGGAGCTGGTGGGGCAAGTTGGAGCTGGTGGGGGGGAAGTGGAGCTGATAGGGGCAAGTTGGAGCTGGTGGTGCAAAGTGGAGCTGGTGGGGGGCATCTCTTACAGGCATCTCCAGACCAGGGGCAGACTGGCCCAGGGGGCAGAGAGAGGACAATTATGAAAAGAGGTGGGGTATAAGTAGGTGGGGTATAAAGGGGTGGGACACAAGAGGCGAAGCCAAATGGGCTGCAAAATTAGGTTTTGCCTAGGGTGGCAAAAATCCTTGCACCAGCCCTGCCAGTAAGATATGCAATGCATTGCTTTGCAATGTGTTGCGTACCCCCTGGCACTAAAAGGGTTAAATCACATTGCTGTTGAAACGTGTTATGACTTTTTTTTTTTTTTTTTTTTTTTTTTTTGAAAACAGATTCCCAGAGAAGTCTATGGATACATCTGTAGTTAAATCTATTGCTAAAATAATCCATTGCAATGTAATCCAGGCCATAAATTTGCCATAATTAAATATAAAGGAATACATGTAATGAAATTGTTCTTGAAAAATGTAACTCAAAAACAATTTATGGTGATATTGATTGTGTTATAAACAAAGAAAAATTGGACATTATTTAACCCTTTTAGTGCCAGTTGCATTGCTTCTACAAAAAATATAACTTATTTTGTCTAAATTTTAATTTACTCCAGTTTGTGAATTTTTGAACGCAAGCCAATAGGTTAATCATTAACCCTTTGAGTGCCAATGGGGTGCCCTACACATTGCAAAACAAAGGTGCTGACCAACTCTCTGGCACTCAAAGGTTAAGGCATTATTGAACGCAACAAGGTTGATGTACTAAAGACCTGGAGCCAGGGATGTATCTATAGAGAGCTATCTGCAGAGGTTGCAGTGGTGTTGAGGGCCCAGTGTCCATCAACTCCAGAGTCCAGTACTTTCTGTTTAAGCCCATCCTATATAATAATTCGCTAGAATGTTTGTCAGAAGCCGTCATGCGCAGTAGAGATTGCCCGAACGCACGGAATGCTGAGAGTTCTGTGCTGGGAGCATTCTGTGCTTTCGGGCAGTCTCTACAGCGCATGACTGCGTCGGCGGCAGGACGCAGAGAAGGACCGGCCTCTTAACCCTTTGAGTGCCAGGAAGGTACACAACACACTCAAAGGGTTAACATCACCTGGACCCTGGCCTGTGTACACAGGATTTTACACTAGTGGGAGAATATTTTGGCATTGGGGATTCTCCAGTGACTAGTCACGCTATTAACTAAAGTAATTCTGGAGGAAAGCAACTGCACCACAGGGGACAAATGAAAATACTCCATATTTCCATAGGTTTAAAGGGGAACTTTCACCCCCAGACACTGTATCTTATTTGATTCATCTACTGAAATGGTGTATAGATCGGTGATTTAAAAAAAAACAAACAAACAAAAAAAATTACATACCTTAGATATTAGCTATAAAATTTCCCTGTGACGTAACCAGTTCCGCTTTCTGCGGCCCAAAATCTGTGTGGAACAGCTCTGCTGGACGTCCTATGTCCTCAAATTCTCTTCCCAACTTCCTCCCAGCTCTCCCTGGGAGCTTGTTCATGCTTTCCTTCATTCATCCTGATGTGCAGCACATATAATACAACAGCAAGCTCCCGAGCAATGAAATGTTAGTCTCGATAATGAAATAATTGTTGAAGTGGATAGTGTGATAAGTGTCACTATCCACTTCACTAATATGTATTTCGCCTCGATCATTAAGGTTTGCAGTGTGATGGAGTGACTCTATTAGTGTCACTCCATCACATTGCAACACTCAATACATTATTCATACCTGCACACTTGGCACTAGAGCTTTAAATACATTTTGTTTTCATTATGGGAAGCATGAACGCACTCCTAGGGAGAGCTGGGAGGGGGGTGGGAGGAGAATTTGAGGACATGGGACGTCCAGCAGAGCTGTGCCACAGAACTGGTTATGTCACAGGGAAACTTTATCGCTAATATAATAAGATATGTACTTAAAAAAAAATAAATAAATAAATTGCCAATCTATAGACCATTTTAGTAGCTGAATCAAATAAGATACAGTGTCTTGGGGTTAAAGTTCCCCTTTAAATAGGGAATTTAACCCTTTGAGTACTAGAGAGGTCTACATGGCCTCTCTAGAATCCAAGGGATTAAAAGATCTGTTTAACTCATTTCCATTATTAATTTGTCCCCTATATTGCTGTTGGTTTGGACCATAATTTCTCCAGTTCATCTTAGGGCCGTATGTTCGAAGAAGTAGTGAAATAGCACTTGTCGTTTGTAAAGACATTTCAAAGTATGGTGTCGTTGGGCTCAGTGTCAGCTCTGATCAGAAATATGACGTTTTGTACGATTCCTGACTGAAATTGTCGTATATAACGACAAAAATGTGGTGAGACTGCTATAGTGTGCTGTTTCAGAGAAGTGTCCAGAATATTGGTATGGTAATTGTGCTTGTGTTGGTGATAGCAATAAAGAATTTTAGCATTTCCTTCAATTATTATAGGTTTCTTACATTCAGAACTTCACATTTCCTCCACTTTTCCTTAGCGTACAAATTGTGTCATTTGCTCGACTTTTTTTGCCGTTGCTCTAGACACATTTTCTTTATTTCTATACGACGCTGGTGAATAGTTTAGCCACGCCCTTACCCCACACCTTTGTCCTGCAATTCTGGAGTTGTGTCGTACACGACAAACATTACTATTTTTTGTTGTATATTCTATAGAAAATATGACGTTCATGAATACAGTTACTTATTTTTCTCAATCATACGACTTTTTTTGTCAGCATTACTTTGACCGTGTAGCCCTTAATGAGCGAGACTCATTAAATGCCAGAATTATCACCTGGTTATTGAGAATTATACACTGTTCCCGGACTGACAGCCAAGAAACAGAGCAGACATCTTTCCATAGTGACAGACGTCACTATGCAAAGATGTCTGCACTGTTTCCTGCCTGTCGGTCTGGGAACAGTGTAGAATTCTCAATAACCAGGTGATAATTCTGGCGACTAGCAGTATTGGACATCTAGTCGTCAGATGGGTATTTGTTTGGACCAAATTTTATCAGGGGTGGTAGTTCCATTTTAAAGATTATAGTAAAAGAAATGTTTTAACCCCTTAACGACCGCCTGATCTGGCAGGGGCGGCAATTAAGGACCCTGGCACATATTTTTTTTCATTGCAATGAATTCTGGGATGGCAGTGCAGCATCTAGACCTGTCCAAACCAGCCTGATGGCCCTGGCATGTCACAAACTGCTTAAGTGTTAACACGAAAAAATATAGTGTGGGGCTTTTTCAGTGGTACAAAACAAGGGTACTCCCACAGCAAGGGTACTCCCACCATCAGGAGATAATGTATTGAAAAGTTTTAACAGGTCAAACGTTCTTGATTTCTTTTTTCCAACTTTACCAACAACAAAAATGTTGTATAAAATGTGACCACTAGATGGTGATGTTTCTATAGTCCCTATGGAAATTCTCTGTGGATGGACTGTAAAGCTCCCCAAACAATGAAATTTAGTAGATACATTAAATAGAGATATTATACATTTTGAATAACAAATCTCTCAGTCGTGGGAGCAACCTTTTAAAAATCTGTACAATATTATATATATCTTACACATATGTTTTTTAACTCGTTGAGTGCCAAGGTTATGCAAAGGGTTAAATTAAAACCATTCATTTCCTTTAACCCTTGAAGGATTAGAATGGGTACAATGTAGTGCTCCCCTCTTGTCCTCAAGGTGTTAATATGACGAATATCTTAACACATTGAAAACAAAAAATCACCCCAATGACTTTAAAATTCTTATACGATTAGTCTGTATTTATGAAGCATATTATTTCTGGTACTACTGATTTACTGGCTTGAAATTCCTTGATAGGAACGTAATGTACAACATACAAAATAAAATAAGTAACTCTTGTGTGTGTTGTTAGAATTCCACTGGAACTAATTCCAAGAAAGCTCATTCATTATGCCTCTCCAAATCAAGATAAGAGAGCCTAGATGAATTTAGTATACAAATCTGTCTTATCTACAGCTTAAACATTGACTCTGTGTAGACAGAGTAATATTTACCAAAGTCTATCCTTCTTCCTAGGGAATGGCTTGAGGCTACAGATGGGAACAGTTGCTTATTTTTAACTTTATTTCTAGCTGAATGACAACTCTCCAAACAACTTACCAGACCAGTGTCTCTCTATTGTAAAACCCACCTAAAACCAGTAAATTGTCTTGGTGGCTGAGAGATAAGATTAAGCACTGTCTGCCAGTCAGAATTACTGGGAGCTGAGAATAACAAGACATGCTTAGCCAATGCATAAATAGCTCTAATTTAGTGGTGACCAACCTGAGGCACCCCAGCTATGGTTGGGCTTTATTACCATTATTCTCAGCCAGCTATCAGTTTACCAGTGTCTGCCCTATGAGTTTGTTGAGATGAGTAAATCCACAGCTGCCTGTGAAGATACTAGGTCAAGATGTTGCACCTGCATCTGTCTTTATGTACAGAAATGTAATACATACCTGCTCTCACATTGTCAACATTAAAGGAGCAGTAAACTGTTTTTTATGAAAACACATATTTTACAGAGCATTTCCTGCTGAATAAAACAAGGTCACTCCCATCGCTCTCAGATGTTTTATTCAAATATTATAGCAGTTCAAATAACCAGGAAGTGAAGTTACTGTGTTTACTTCCTGATAATACTAACTGACAGGAAGTGACAGGCAGTTTCTATCACATTCTATGGAGAACTGCATGTCTCTGACTTTTCTGACTTTCCTCTCCATTAGAATCTAACAGGAAAACAAATTGAATTTGACCACTAGAGGACACTGCTAATGTAAAAAAACATGGGTTTAAACTGTAATAACTCTGGAAATATAAAGCTCTTGGCAGTGGGAGTACCATTATTTTACTCAATAGAAAAATCCCTACAATATATATATTTTCATAAAAAAAAAAGTTTACTGCTCCTTTAAAGGAATGATAATGCTTAATACTGGAAAAAATATATATTGGATAATGTGCCTGCTGGGTATAACAAGGGACCTCCCACTGGTGAGATGTGTCATTTATAAGTGATTATAGCTCAGACTTTTGGGTGCAGTACCTCCATGACCTGTTGGTACACCATTCTATGGAGGTTTATTGATGATTGACCAGAACAGCACCACCATATATTTTATGGTAATAGAGGTACTGCCCCCCCAAAAAATGCACGATTGAGCTGCAATAATTTTTGAATAAAATATCTTCCAGTAGTGGGAGTACACGATAAATTCTCCAATATATATATATATATATTTTTTTTTCAATAATAAGCATTAATATCCTTAAACATCCAGAAAAATCCTGTGCTGTGCCGCCATTAGTGAGAGTGGGGAATGGTCTGTGTAAGTAGCTCAGCTAGTAGAGGAGAGGCAGACACAGCACAAATAATGTTAGAGCTGAATCTTTACACTTTCTGTGAATGTTATATAACATGTTTTCTCTTTAATATGATGTTTTGAATGTGTCCAATTTCCTCTCTATACACACATTACAAAACAATATATTAACACAATGACATTGCCAGGCTTTTTGCCTTTCTTGTACAAAATATAAACACATTTTCACTGTTTCCACAAAATATGAGCATTGTTTTTACACTGGATATGATTGTGTAAATGCACAAAAATAACATGTAAATCATATTCTAGTAAATATGACAATACATATCTATGTGAATCATCTGGCCGTATAATGCACATTTTTCACAAGTGCCAGAATTCAGTGTAGAAGTCTTGATTACAGCCATAACTATAGTGTAGAATATGTATATAATGCCAGTGTGTGTGTGTGTGTATACAGAACTGCAGACAATGTTGGCACTTTATAGAAAACATTGGTTTGGATTTACATCCAAGGAGCCAAAACCACCATAATATTTAACAGAATAATTGCAGCTGTTGAGACCAGAACAATATTTTCCAAAAATTTTTTTGTTACTCACTCCCCCCCCCAGAAACATTATAGAAACATTATTTAACATGAAAGCTGCCTACTTTTCAAGCATAGCAGTGTGATTCCCATTGCATTACACACTCAACTGGCTCTCATAGGGTTAAAAGGACAGTATTCACATAAAAAGGTGTTCTATACATTGAGATATCGTGTTCTCCCAGATAGCGTTTGTAAAAATGTTTTCTTTAGTACCATTGGTCTACAGTCTGTCATAAATGAATGCGTATGGTGGCTAGTTGCTGCATTTGTTATTGAGCTGTTAAAATATCTTGACAAAAGATAAGACGATTGTGCCGAGAATAGAGCTCGTCATTTCACAAGGACTTGTCTCAAATTTGTTACTTTATCTCAGTTGTGGCACACACTGACTTTATTACATATCAGTTGCCTGCATAAACAAGCCGGGGTCAGATGGCCATGTACAGCTACCTACACATCCATAGAAAGAGTACTCATGTCATACATTTTAGGGTTTATATGACTATGAATTAATGTTTACAAGTCTGACTATGACAAAGTGAAAGATATTTGTATTATATATTTATTTGAAGATGATACTCCCTCTTAACCCTTTGGGTGCCAGAGGGGAAGGCAACGCATTGCAAAGCAATGAGCTGCGTACCCCTCTGTCACTCAAAGGGTTAACACATACACAGTAAACACACACTGCATATTACATTAATATAACTGAGAAGTGCCAAGAGATGATGCAATCGTGAGGTAAACCAGTTGCACCTTAGTGTACTAATAAAAACAATTGTTAATGATTTAAATGTGGCTTTTAACCCATTTAACCCTTTGAGTGCCAGAGGGGCTATGCAATGCATTGCTTAGCAATGCCCTGAAAAACTAACATTCAGGAGGTTAACCCTTAGAGTGCCAGAGGGGTATGCAGTGCATTGCAGAGTCATGCATTACATACCCATCTGGCACTCAAAGGGCTAAAGGCCACAGTTAAAGGGATAGTAATACTTAAAATGTAAAAAAAATATATGGTGTAGGGTTTATCCCCCTGAGTAAACAAGGGTATTCCAACTGCTGAGAGATATTTTATAAAAAAAAATTATAACAGCTCAAACATGAATTTTTAGGTGCAATATCACAGTGGCCTGAAAATGTACAGTGGCTCTGTTACTACACCATCCTATGGACAGCTCTGGTCTGTAGACCATAAATCTCCATAGAATGGTGTAGCAACAGCGCCATGGAACATTTTCAGGCCACTGTGATATTGCACCTTAAACATTCAAGTTTGAGCTGTTATAATTTTCAATAAAATATCTCTCAGCAATGGGAGTACCTTTGTTTTATTCAGGGACATTTCCCTACAACATATGTTTTTACATCTTTAGTATTACTATCCCTTTAAAGGAATGCTAAGACCTAAAAATGATCTGGGCATTATATCAACTTAACCCTTTGAGTTGCCACAGGGGTGTCAGACTCTTTTGTAAAGCTATGTGTCAGACACCCCTCTGGCAATCACAGTGTTAAATACCACGTACTTCATACTAGCCTCTGTAAATCCTATATTATAATTTGCTAAGGATGTTTGTCAGAAGCCTTCATGCTCAGTAGAGATGGCTGCGTGCGCTGCAGTCATGCGCAATACAGACTGCCTGTGCCGCGGCTTATACGGACTGGGGCGCTCCGCAGAGAGGACTACAGTCTGAATTCGGAGCGCCCTGCTCCATAACAGCCGCGGTGCGGGCAGTCAGTACTGCGCATGATTGCAGTGCCGCCAGTGTTGGCCTGTGTACACTGGCTTTAAAACTAGTGTTCTGTATTTGTTTGTAAGTTAACACAACACTCCTTTTTGAGCCCTTTGAGTGGCAGAAGGGTACTCAACACATTGCTTTAATGCATTGCATACCCCTCTGGCACACAAAGGGTTAATCGTAGTGCTGTGTGTACTAATTTGAATTAATTAACTCTATGAGTGCCAGAGTGGTACCTAACGCATTGCCCTCTGGCACTCAAAGGGTTAACAGCATTAGTTCTGCACAAACAATTAAGCAAATGTTTTCTGTATAAGATAATCTACACCATACATTAAAAAAAAAAGCAAGTTTAGCATTAAATTTGAGGGAACTAACATTAAAGTAACTACATTTTACAGATGCTAGCTGGATGTACATGCAAATTAAAATTATAATCCAATTGAATTCTTGTTTTTGCTCTTTAAAATTACTGAGAACTTGTGGAATTTTTAATTGCCCCCTGTGGCACCGTGGTTTTTTCCCCAGAATTGCTTTTATTCTTCTTTGAAAAATCAGCCTATAACTGCACCCCTTACGTACAAAAATTATTTTCTTATATATATATATATATATGATAAAAACACCAGTATTAAAAATAGAATATGCTGTCACATGAAATGTCCTGTTGTAACATTTAGAGATACAGTCTAGAAGTACGTTTCCAAACGTTAACAACTGTTAAGTTAAATGGCAATGCAAATGGAGGTTATTCCAGGAAGATGGGGTACATTTTTTCCTTTGCAGTGTCCACTTCCTGGTCAGTTATCTGTACTTTGTTATAAGGCACAGCAGGAAGTAAGCAGTGCAAAGGTAAATTGCTTCCCCCAGGCTACTGAGATATTTTTTAATCAAAGTCGTTTAACTAGGAATGATACATTTAGATGTTCTCCTATTTTCAGATATGTCCTGGGTACTCAGTCTCTCTATATCAGAAGGATGAAAGGGCGGGTTGACCTTGCCAGGACTAGAACCTACAACCTTACAGTTTGAATATATTTTTCACATGAATATACCCCTCTGGCACTGAAAGGGTCAACCGACTGAGATATCTCACCATCAGATATAGTACATGTAATATAATATATTTCAAGTTTTATCAAGATACAGAAATGCTTCCATATGTATGTGGCAGTCAAAACATGAATATTTATGTAAAAATAACTTATATTTAATATTATTGTTCCTTCAACCCACTGGATGGCAGAGAGTACTCCAATGCATTGCTTTGCAGTTTATTGGAGCTCTCTTTGGCATCCAAGTGGTTCAATGAAAAGCGGAAGGCAATAGGTAGATGATTTTATGCAAGACAGCATAATCTTTGGAACGTTCAGTTCACCAAGTGATTGCAGCACTGTGGCTCGAAAGAAACATAGCTAAAGCAAACAAACTAGAATCCCAGTATTTAGGGGATGAAGATTCTATCACTCCCGATGACTGATGTCATTAGCATTGTATCTGCCATCTCTGATCCTGAATGACAGGCTAATAAGGGTCCTGGGGGCATATATGCACTCAGACCTATATCCTCCTATCCATTATTCTTAATTCATGACTAAACCAACTGGGGCTGAGCACCTGGAATGTAAATATATGCAATAAGAACACTGTTCAAATCTCCCCCATATCCTCAGCTATTTGTTTGGGTCCCCAGAACTTTTAGTAAAATCCTCTAAGGAACCTTCTGTTCACAATAGCTGTGCAATTGGTTCAATTAGGGAAAAAGGAGTGGAGAGCAGAATTTTTGTAATGAAATTGTCTTGCAAAAGAAAACTCTAAATTGGGGGATTATGTGAACAGACCACCTGTAGGGTACTCTTGTTTCCTTTCTTTAGACCTCAATCTCATGTCTTGCTGCCTGCAGACTGGCTAACAATGAAGGCAATGCTATTTAAAAGGCTGTGCTCTGTCCCTTTCTACCAGTGCTCACTAACTGTTACAAGTCCCCCCCACCAAAAAAAAAATTAAAAAGATGTAAAAGTCCAACATGTCTTTAATTGAAGAATCTTTAAGGCTCTGCGGTGGCCAATTGGACTTCAACAAGAGGGATAGGGATCTGGGAAAGAATATTCAGACTATACATCATGTTTAGTAGAGAAAAGATCAAAGTTTCCCAAACTCAAAAGACTGAGTTCCCTACAGATTAACCCTATTCATTTTGCCTCCCTTTAGGAAAACTCATGCACTGAACCGCTAGGAAAACAGGTAAAAAGTTCAGCCCCTCTCAAAGCATTTCACTCATTAATCAGCAGCCTTCCACTCAAATAAATGAGCTTAGTCTTGACAGAAACACAATACGTTCTCCCCTGACAAAGATTCACATTTGATATACACAAGTTAAGTATAAAAGGTTACTGTGATGTTAAATTAGTTCAGAAAAAAGAACCAATTTGGCGTGTTACCATATTTCCAGCCCCAGATTAAAAATTCTGACTATATTACAAAATATATATCTTACAATATTCTATACTGGGGCATTTTAAAGGTGCAGAGACCAAATAAAAATGTTTAAATTTCCCATTGATTTAAATGGGGATTTTAACCCCTTGAGTGATAGAGAAGTCAAAACCCCCTGGATCCACTTATTTGTACATAAATGCTAAAGTATTTTGCCGTCCTAGATGTGATTGCAAATTGCGAGTTTGTTTAGAAAGACAGGGGTATATGGAATAAAAATGTATGGGGGGGGGGATTTTAATCAGTGTTAACCTCTTGGATGCCAGAGAAATCTCATGATGCATTGCAGATTTCTCCAGAATCCACAGGGTTACAAATATTTTAACTCTTTGGATGCCAGAGTTAACCATCACAATGCAAAGGAACATATTGGAGACCTCGCTAGCATCTAAGGGGTTAAAGGGGCAGTAAGGAGTTATAGGAAATGTGCACAGTGCATTGCTTTGAAATGCATTACGTACTCATCTGGCACTCAAAGGGTTAAAGACCTGAGGGTTGTACCATACATTGCGAAGCAATGGGATGCACATCCTTCCGGTTCTTAAAGGGTTAAAAACACAGACAAAAAATAAATAAATAAGAGGTTGTAAATGTTACATGCCACCCTGCTTTAAATACTTTAACCCTGTCTTTGCCACATGCTTCAGAGAGACATTGTGGATCCTTCTTCACTGGCTTAGAAAGTGTTAAAGTCACTTGCCTATTACAGGGGGTTACCTCCAACAAACGTATTAAAAAGGAAAATAAAATAGGAGAAAAGAATGTTATTTATATTAAAAAAGTAATTTTATTGACAAAATAGAATACTCCAATATTTGCTCATAGGAAGAAGCCTCTAAACTTTATACAAAAAAATTTACAGGGCTTTTTATAACTTTGTATATGTACATATTTTACACAAATTACAAGAGTAATCAAATAATTATATAAATACATCCTTTATTGTAAGAAACCCGTATTTACTTAAGGGGTGTTGCTAATATTTATTTACTGCTTTTTAATCCCTTGGATGCTAAAGAGGTACCCGACATATTACGAAGCAATGCTCTGGGCACTTCGTTAACATCTAGGGGGTTAATTAAGATTTTTTTAAGGCATCTGTTTAGCTAGTGAATAGTTCCTGACAACTAGTTGTCACTTGAGCCCCAAAATGCTAGGAAGGCTGTTTTGCAAGGATGGGCCCTTCAGCTGTTGTGGACTACAATTCTCAACATCCTCAGCCAGCCAATGGCTCGGAATGACGGACATTATGGTCCACAACAGCTGGTGGAACTCGTGTTTCTCACCCCTGCTGTATTGCAAAGCCCACTTAGATCTTGGGGCTAAATGTTTAACCCTTTTAATGGACAGAGGTGTGGGCAGCACATTGTTTCACAAAGTGTTGCGCTCCCCTCTGGTCCTTAAATGGTTAACCCTTTGAGAGCCAGAGGGCTGTGTAAAGCAATGTTTCAGTCCCCTGGCACTCAAAGACTTATGGAGAGTTAACCTGTTGAGTGCCAGAGTGGTACGCAACACATTGCAAAGCAATGCGTTGCGTACCACTCTGGCACTCAAAGGGTTAAAGGAACACCAATTGTATAACAAACTTATGATGAGAAAGATCATGTTGTTAACATGTACATATGTATGTATATTAGTGTGCTGGGCATTCGCTGTAAATCAAATAACCTGCCTGGGTGCCAGTCACCAGTCTAAGTATCAATATAAAAATTAATAGAACCACACTTGAAGAACTTGATTGTAGATAAAAGTGTTAAAGTTCAATGATCGCATCGATCATTAAAATTGCACACTTTAATCTACAAATCAAGTCCTGTGAGTGTGGTTCTATTCATCAAATATATGTGTTTCTGATTCACTATCTGCCCTGCCCACTCCTTTGAGACTCTGGTGCAGCGGTCCAGCGAGTACCCTATGTGCACAATGTGATATATATTATATATAAAATAAACAGTGTGTATATACTTACACACATATATAGACACACACATATACACAAAATGAAATGTAAACATTTCCATAGCTTATATTTTTCACATGGCTGGGGGTAGCATTTTTGCTGTGCACTCCTCACTTCCTGGTCAGGAGACTGTACTGTTCTGTGTTTTCTACAGGAAGTAATGAGTACAGGGTAAAACAGCTTCCCCCAACCTGCTGAGAAATATCACATACAATGTTATATCTTAACCCCTTAAGCAAGAGGGGCATTCACAATGCATCACAAAGCAATGTTTTGCACACCAATCTTGTCCTTATGGGGTTAAATTATATTATGGAATAGAAATTTAGCCCAGAAGGGTACGTAAGAGTATAAAAAAAGGTTAAAAAGGTGTGTGTAAATATGTGTGTACATATATGTATATATATATATATATATATATATATATACTAGGG
Organism: Rhinophrynus dorsalis; assembly: GCA_037306005.1. Classification (NCBI taxonomy): domain Eukaryota; kingdom Metazoa; phylum Chordata; class Amphibia; order Anura; family Rhinophrynidae; genus Rhinophrynus; species Rhinophrynus dorsalis. Next base: position 444,344,489 of record CM074723.1, read on the forward strand.
TGACCAGAACTCACTTTTAACCAGGGACACATGAAAAATACATACTGCAGGGCTGCTTGATTTCAGTGCAGTCCTGAAATATGCCTATTTCCTATGTGTCCCCGGTTAAAGGTGAGCTCTGGTCAGCCTAATATATATATATATATATATATATATATACTCCATGATCTTTCACATAACATCAAGTGTATTATTACTGAATTCCTTTAACTCACTGGACACTAGACAAGCCCCCAACGCACTGTTTGATTGGAGGCCTCTAGCATCCAAGGTGTTAAGAAGAGAAATGTTTAAGGACACAAAGAAAAGCAAAATACATTAAAATAAAAAGAAAGCAACCACAATAACCCAAATGTGTCCACATGGCAGCAGCTCACAAGACAAGTTATTGCCTCTTCTCCTTGCAGCTCAGGAGGCAATCCCCAGCCTCTGGCCAGCTAAATTAATCGCCTTCAGAAATGCTCCTTGCATATAAATGGGAGAAATCAGGGAGTCTTAAATACCAGGTGTGCATTGTTCAGACCAGTCAATTCAAGCCCCTGCTAATGGATACCATTAAGAGTTCATTATCATGCTAATAGCAAGAATCTAAATAGAAAAAAGGGGTAATTGGCAGCTCTCAAGACAGGCTGATGTACTAACAAAAAGTGATGTGATTCTGGGGTAAACCAACACATGGAACAAATAAAAACTCCCACTATGATAAACTGTACTTTTAATTCTTTGAGTACCAGAGAGGTACGCAATACACTGCAAAGCAATGTGTTGCGTACCCCTCTGGCACTCAAAAGGGTTAACCCCTTGGATGTGTAAGAGGTCTAGCATCCAAGGAGTTAAAACGCAATCGAAATAATTTGGTATGTAGAGGTTAGTATTTGTGCTCTATGGTGCAGGTGGCCTGATGCAGAATTGCACCACTTTCTTAGTACATCAGCCTCAGTCAACTGTCTCAGTTCCCCCACCCTCTTGTACTTTAGACCTGGGACAGTGGCATCTGTTTGGGGTAAGACACTGAACTGGCAGTGCCAGACCTCCAGGTTAACCCAGTGCTCACATCACTGTACATGGAACCCCCAGTCGCTTTGCTGCCCCAACAGCACCGGGTGCAGAATGCTCTCCAGGACTCCAGAGTCTTTCCAGACCAGATCCATACCCCAGAGGTAATACCAACCACCAGGCACATGAAGTACTTGAGCATGAAGACGGCATAGTCCGGCTGCCTTTGCTGTGCCACCTCTGGCAGGCAGGAGTTGCAGTTATGTGCCACCTCCCAGCCCTGGCGGTTGTGCTGTTCATAGAAGAAGCATGCTACTACTATGGTGGCTGGCACGGTGTAGAGCACGCTGAAGATCCCTATCCGGATCATAAGTTTTTCCAGCTTGTCAGTCTTGGTGCCACCCTGCTTGATAACACTGCGGATCCTGAAGAGGGACACGAAGCCTGCCAACAGGAACATGCTGCCAATGAACAGGTAAATGACTAGGGGTGCCAGCACGAAGCCCCGCAGGTTGTCCAGGTTCTGGTTGCCCACAAAGCAGATGCCAGCCACCGGGTCCCCATCCACAGAGCTGAGAGCCAACACCGCGATAGACTTGATGCTGGGCACCAGCCAGGCCGCCAGGTGGAAGTACTGTGAGTAACCTGCGATGGCCTCGTTGCTCCACTTCATGCCAGCCGCCAGGAACCAGGTGAGGGAGAGGATGACCCACCAGATGGAGCTGGCCATGCTGAAGAAGTAGATGAGTAGGAAGACCAAGGTGCACAGAGCCGGTCCGGTGGTCTCGTAGTGAATAATGTGCTCCGTGTCCTGCTCCCCACGGCTGCATGCCACCTTCTCATGCCCGGCGATCAACCTGATCAGGTAACCGGAGGACACCAGCAGGTAGCAGGCGGACAGGAAGATGATGGGCCGCTCTGGGTACTTGAAGCGCTCCATGTCTATCAGGAAGGTGGACACAGTGGCGAAGGTGGAGGCGAAGCAGAGCACGGACCAGAGCCCGATCCAGAACTCAGTGAAGGTGCGCTCCTCCTGGCTGAAGTACGGGTTGTGGCACGGCATGGCACAATTGGGGATCTGGCCGGTCCTCACCCGGTTGTACAGGGGGTGTCTCTCATTTTTCACCTGCACCATGGGGGCCCTGCACTGGCAGCCCGGTTCACAGCCCCCTGGAGAGCGAGACCTGCCCCACGGAGACTCCGGGCGTGGACGCCCCATATGCGGGTTAGTGGGAACCCTGGGTAGATGGTTCGGGTGCTCCGGGTGGCTGGGCGCCGCAGTAGTCTGCTCCGTGCGGTTGGGGTAGTCCATACACAGGGTGTCCGGGTCCCCCTGTTCAGGCAGCCGGTCACAGCGCATCCGATCGGGCCAGGCGAAACCGTACTGGCGCATGAGGGGGGCACAGCCTGCCCGGGCCCGCTCGCACACACTGCGACAAGGGGGCAGCGGTTTCTTGTAGTTGTCCAGGCAGATCGGGGTGTACATGCTGCACAGGAAGAACTTCAGATCCGGGGAGCAGTGGATCATCACCAGCGGCCAGAATTGGTGCACTTCCATGCCAGCCTCGTCTTGTGTGTCGTGGTTGAACTGGTTGGGCATGTAGGTCTGGTTGTAGCCAACATCCTTGCACAGGGGCACGGTGATCTCCTGGCATGTCAGCTCCTTGGCAGCGGCACACTGAGATCCCTGGAGCCAGGACACGGCTAGAAGGAGCAGGTAGATCCACGGTCTTCTCTCCATTCTCCCCACTCTTAATTACTGCAAAAAGGCACTGCCACAAGCACTCCTGTAGGGGGTCACAGTCCGGGATGGCAGCTCATCTCCTTCTCACAACTCTTTCCCCAACTCCAGTAAAGTGAGTAGATCAGCAGTACAAGTTACAGTCCCGATAAGCTCACAGGCGATTTCCCAGTATAATAAATCCACAGTGACAGCTTCTCCTGGCACTCCCACCAGCTGTGGACCTTCTTGTGCCAACAGCCTTCTGCTGAAGCACCTGGACCTGAGCGTACTACTTCGTGCCTGCCGGCACAGCTTGACTTGCTCTCAGCGCTTCTCCTAATGAATATTTATACCGGGAGCAGCGCGGACCCCACCCCCCGACCAATCCACTAATTCCCCCCGGATAGAGGTGGGGCGGCCGCCTGCAGCAATCAACCTTTTTCTAAAGGTGGTCCCAGTGTGTTTATTAGCAGTGCATTGTTATGCATGCACAGGGGATGTACTTTATTATACAGAGCACACCTAATTAGCCTGATGTATTTACAAAATCTTGAGTAATCAACATCGTACAGACTGACTACTCATTTGCCTCCTGCAAATACACTCATCCCTTTATGAGATTGAATGTTATCAACATTGGAAGGGGGTATGTAAAACAGGCAGTCTTCTCTGGTTATTCAGTTTGATAACAAATTAACCCTTGAATGACCAGAGGGGCGTGCAACCTATTGCTTTTGTAAATAAAGAATGGATGATATCAATATTGTTTTTTTGTGTTGCCTTCAGTTTTTAGCTATAATTATACACTTTGTAAAATTAATAAAGCTGATGTACTAAGAAATAAAGCTGATGTACTAAGAAATTGGAGTAATCCAGTGGAAATTTTTGCCAAAAGGGGAGAGGCAACATTTCCCACCGATTGAAATGTGACTTTTAATCCTTTGAATGCTAGATAGGACTGTAATGCATTGAGGTCCACTGTGCACCATCTATGACAAGGTATACAAGTGTGTTAGCCTGGCGATGTCAATTTACTATCTGTAAGCATGAAAACAACAAAAACTGCCATTTTCTTTGCTTCATCTCCTGTGGTGGTGTAACTCAAGGTGCATATAGATAAGGGATAGACAACCTTATGGCTTGCCCCTCTGTTTGAGACTACAACACCCAATATCCCTAAACAGCCAAAGGCTGTTTGGAGATGTTTAGAATTGCAGTCCCTAGCAGCTGGAGAGCCAAACGTTGCTTACTAATTGGTGAAGCTGTTCTGCTGGCAACGTTGTCTATGTACTTATGGGCAGAAGCATAAAAACAGGGGGGTGCGTAGGATGCATTTGTTAATGGGGCCCCACATCTGAATTGCCTCATTGACCCCAGGTCCCAGAATGTTCTATTTATTCCCCAGAGACAATATTTGTGTGTTATGGAGCCCCAAAATGCTTGCATCAGCACTGTCCAGTGACTAGTTTCTCCACTTCTTAAGGGCGTTACTGTAAAGGCACAGCTGCTCCTACTGCGCCTCAAGCTATTCTCTAAGGCTAATGTACTAAGAAGGATTTGAGCAATTCTGAAGCAAACCAGCTACAACATGGAAAACAAGAAAATCCTCATAATTCATAATAGTTAACCACTTGAATATGGGAGTTCTCTAAAGCACTGTGAAGCAATTCATCAGAGACCTTGCTAGCATTTAATGGGTTAAAAACTCCATAAATCAACAAGACATTTTAATGTGTCCCCTATGGTGGAGATGGCCTGTCCTAGAATTGCACCAGTTCTTCTTAACCGTTTGAGTGCCAGAGGGATATGGCACACAAACGGTTCATACATAAGTTTCCTTATGCCATGTTCCTGCTTTAGGTACATCATGTGATTTGTATTTTTTTCCTTTGAAACTCTTTGGGTGCCAGAGAAATGAGCCAGCCCGTGACAAGGTAAACCCTTTGAATGCACAACGGCCTGGCATTTCAGAATTTGAACAAATTAAAGTCTCCAAAACAATCTGAATTGCAAACAATATTTGGCAATTTAACAAATATATACATGTTTACTTGTACTCATAATAAAAGTATGTTTTCAAATGCAATTTTTAGAATGTCTCTCTGGCTGTTCCCTCCTAAAGTATGTATAGCACAATATGTGTTTATTTATGGAAAATGGGAATGCATTACTGTAGACATCTAGTCTGGGACCTCAGGAAATTGATACTCTGTATGACATGTACAGAGGCTGCTCGTGATTGTGAGAAATAGAAGGGAGAAGAAAAGTGCAATAATCACTGATGCTCATGTACTTAGGACAGTGGTTCTTAAAGGGGATGTATCACCTTATTAAAAGTTTGCCTTAATCTGTTAGTCTTAGTTATACCAACAATGCTGTTTTTTTTTGTTTGTTTTTTTTTATTCGCTATAGAAATCCAGTTTTACAACTTACTTTCCCCCTTTGACGTCTTCTCCTCACTTCGATCAGCAATACGCTTGCCGAAGAGTATACAGGAGAAACCCTCCTCGTTGCTGGACTGATTGGCCAGGCATTCTTACAGCATTGCCTCTCACACAGGGCCGGATTTTCCATAAGGCAGAGTTGGCATCTGCCTACAGGCACACCCTACAGAGGGGCACCTGCCATAGAAATAATTTTTTTTTTTTTTTTTTTTTTTTTAGTGCCGCGCTGCTCTGCACCGCCCGCTGCATGTAAGGTCTGTGCCTTCTTCGGCACCAACCTTTAGCTGCTGAGCTCCCCCGCTCTTTAGTAATACAGAGCGCTGGGAGATGACATCATCTCCCAGCGCTCTGCATTACTAAAGAGTAGACCACGTGGGAGCTCCAGCAGCTACAGGTCTGTGCAGAAGCACAGATCTCTCCTGCCTCTGGACCACCAGGGAGGTAGGAAATGTGAGGCTTAATGTGGAGATGATAGGGGCATGTCAGGGCAATATGAGGATGATGGGGGGCAAGCAATGTGGAGCTGATGGGGGGCAATGTTGAGATGATGGGGCAATATGAGGGCAATGTGGAGCTGATGGGGCAATGTGGATGTGGAGCTGATGGGGGCAATGTGGAGTTAATGGGGCAATGTGTAGCTGATGGGGGGTAATGTGGAGATATGGATCATTGTGGAGATGGCCAATTGGGGGGGGAGGGTGCTTCAGATTTCTGTGCCTACAGGCTCCTGAGATGTAAATCCGGCCCTGATCTCACGCACGACGTAATAAAGATGGCAGCGCTCTACTCTTTGAAACAGTGTAACTTTAAAACCTCCGATAGTAAGTATACCGGGCTATCACAATGATATTACCATCTTCAGTTTGATAATTTATTTATGGTTAAAAACTATAAGCATGAAAGTCTGGATTATTATAGTTCCGCTTTAATTTTCTTTCTCGAGTCACCTCTAACAAGCAGTCTGGAATTTTCAGGGTACCCCTAACATTTTTCATGTCACTAGTCAATGGTGTAATGGAGGGTATGAATAAATATATAGTTATACCTAGATCTCACAAGTAGAATAACTAAAAAAACAAACATATTGTGCATAACAGTTCTCATAACCCTTTGAGTGCCAGAGAGGTATGCAACGCATTGCAAAGCAATGCGTTGCATACCCCTCTCACCCTCAAGGGGTTAACTGTACTGTTAAAATTCAGTATTAAAATTTTTGTCAGAGGCTTTATAGAATATCTCTGCACCCTAAGTGGATGTACAAGTCACCCCACAGTGCCACCGTATCCTGGTAAAGAAAAACTGACTTAGAAGAACTGAAACAGTCCTGGGGCAAACCAACTTTGTCTTAGGGTATATATAAACATTCCTTTAGATTTAAATGGGAGGTTTCACCCCTTGAATGCGAGTTAGCTTCACAATGCATTGGCGACCTCTCGAGCATTCACAGAGGTAGATGAACTAAGCTGTGATAAAGAGATGTTAAAGTGGAGATGACTTCTCCAGTTCCTATTTAATACTATGGAGCCAATGCACTAAGATTAGTCCAACTTGAGAGATCTTAGTGCATTGGCACCATAGACTAACATCGGAACTGGAGATGTTATATCACTGGAGAAGTCATCTCCACTTTATCACCTCTTTATCACACTTTAATGCATAACCCTCAAGGTCTTAGAAGTGTATAGCAAACTTTTATTATGAACAAAACTAGTTGAACAGCCCGTTACACGGGCCACAGTGCTACTGCCACCCGGTTGCGGGCCAGTCACGCGCAGTAGAGACTGCCTGCGCCACGACTGATACAGAGCTGGACACTCCTTCGGAGCACCCAGCTCTGTATCATCTGCGGCGCGGGCAGCCTCTACTGCGCATGACTGCCGCACGCGCAGCAGTGTCTACTGTGCATGTCGCGGCGTTACACACGATTTAACAAATTATTATATAGAATGTGCGTTATAGAACTTATGCTTGTACTCTCACTGCTGCAAGATGTTTCACTCACATGTTTTTATAGCTCAAATGTGTTTTAAAGGGATAGTAATACTTGCATTTTACTAAGCTCCATCTTGTAGCCCTTAAAAAAACAAATGAAATGCCTCCAGTGCCATCTCTCAAACACTTATGGTTTGAGAGATAATCTCTTTCAAAGTTCCCCCCTCCCTGACATCAGCGCTCTAGCTGACTGCAGGGGAATCCGGTCCCGGGACTGGCAGAGGCTCTTCAGCAGAGCCGAGATTGCATTATTGCAAAAGAAATCCTTCACTGGAACGGTCTTCTATGTGTGCTTGGTTTGTGCTTGGTTTGCAAGCACACGTAGGAGACCATTTCAGTGAAGGATTTCTTTTTCATTAACGTGATCTCGGCTCTGCTGCCGAGCCACCGGCTGGTCCCATGACCGGATTCCCCTGCAGTCAGCTACAGTGCTGACATCAAGGAGGGGGGAACTTTGAAAGTGATTATCTCTCAAACCATAAGGGTTTGAGAGATTTTTTTAAGGGCTACAAGATAGAGCTTAGTAAAATTTAAGTATTACTATCCCTTTAATCAACAGAGCCAACTAGTGTCCAAAAGGCAATATTTTTTAAAATAATATACTCTACGGAAGAACTTACGTTACTGCCTTTGGTTTCCATATAGTAAGTGATAGGGACAGCACTACCTGATGACCAGAAAATAACATTGCAGTTTAATCTTTAAACTATTTGAGCTGTTAAAATCCCTCATCTGTTCTACTAACCACTTATAGTGTTCGTATATAATGTGAGTACCGTGGGGCATTGCTGAAGGTCCATCTAATAGAGATTATTGCACTAGGCAATGCCCTTCTCTTTTCTTGTAGTCCAGAAAAACTCCAGTTTGGTATTATAAATTTGGACCTTAGGGCCTTAGGCACAAAAGAAAATGATAAAATTCTGGTGCAAACCAAACTGCACCACATAGGAGTAATAACAATGCCATCTATTTTATATCCATGAATGCTAGAGAAATCTACATTGCATTACTTATTAATGTGTTTGAGACCTCCACAGCATTCAAGTGATTAAAAGCCTCATTTTTTTCAATGGAAATTTGGGGAATTGTTTTGTTTGCTTGAGTGCAGTTGGTTTGCTCCAGAATTGCTCTTCTTTACTTTTGTGCATAAGGCCTCAAACCTAGGTTCATGTGAATGACACAGGTGCACCTGAAACATCCTAAATATTTTACATTTTCAGAATTCAGTGGTCCCCTAAAGCTAGTAGGGTCAGCTGCTTTACACCTGCTGAACCGATAGTTCAGCAACTGCCTTTGCCTTCTCCCAGTGAGAGGATCACAGTGACTGCTTGGGTAGATACATGTTGATGTCACTAAAGAAACAACATTCATATTGGTTGGTGTCTACTTGGGTACTAGGGGCCCATTGTGACTGGATGATTGCAACATTCCAATCGTATGTGAGAATCTCTGGACTACTTCTCCATAGGTCAAGATGCCTCCAACATGCAATAAGGAATTTTCAGGGTTCTCCTAACAAGTTATGCAATTTGTCAAGGATGAAATGAATGCATGAATATATAGTTATTCATGGTCTCACTCTCAGAATACCAAAAACAAACATATTGTGCATAACAATTTCCATAAATATGCAATGGAAAGTCAACATTCACATTTTTTCTCAAAGAAAACAAGGGGCAATTGAAGTGGAGGACTAAGGTGCAACAAAGTACCATGGCACCCTAGTCAAGAACCACTGTCAGAAAAAAATCCTCAAACATTCTCAGTGGTATCTTTAAGAAATGATGAAGTCTGCAATTCATAAGTGATTTGTATTAAGAAATTGTGCTACTTTCATAAAATATTTTGCAATAAGAATTTTTTTTCAGATGCATATTTCATAAACTCTATAACTTTAACATACTATATACTTTCATTAAGACAATTTCTTTACTATTCCAGTTTTATACAATCTGCCTACTGTATCGTATGAGGCTGTTCATATAGGGAACGTACTTGGTGTAGGTCACAGGGCAACGCAGCTTGCTGGAAGTTTAGTCCAACAGTGTGTTGACTGATCAGCACATTCCTAGTGTGTGTATCAATGGGGTCGCAATGGAATTGCACAAATATAGCAGGTAGTTGCATTTTCAGTAGGATTGTGTTCAGCTGTTTAAAAGGCATACAAGGATAAAAAAATGCTACAAAATCACATGTAATCTCATGAAAAATGCATAAAAAATGCATCAAATGTATTCTTTTTTTCCCCCAGACACAATTTCACTGCTACAAATGTTTCTTGTGTAATCATAGCCTTAGGCTAACCACTACAGCAACAATATCACTGATGTGTCACCCATGTGAACCTTACCGAATACAGTGGGAAAATGTCTGCATAAACGTAGACAAAGTTTGAGAAGGTATATGTATATATATATTAGGACTAGGAATAATTTTAAAATGGAAAGAATAATGGGCCAACTGGTTCTCCGCAGCTGTCAAAATTATTTTTTTATAATAATTTACATCTTGTTCAAACTTTTTTAATATATTGTTGGAAAAGACACTTAAAGAATATCAACACTTCTTAATATTAAACCATCATTTATCTTAATCTGGGCAAAAGATGCTAAATGCAATTATAAATCAGTCCTGCATCCACTGGTTCTCCAAATAAACTCTAGTTAGTCCTGATATCATGTCCAGTGAGACAGATATGATTCTTTGTTGCCACAAACTCATCCAACTGATATCATTGGAGGAAACCTTTAGGGTCCTGGAGTCTTGCAATAAAGTATCATGTCCACCTCCATGTATATGATAGCCAGTAGTAAATAATGAGGAGTTTTGGGGAACCAATCCATGCAGATTTCGTTCATAGTTGTGATCATGATTTTCTGCCTAGAATTAAGTTAAGTGGGGGAAGGGGGCTATTATTAAGAGATCTTCAACTATCATGGAATTATTTTCACACCTATAAACATGAACCCTTTCAGTGCCATAGGGTTATCCAATACATTGTGAAGACAAACACACTCATATATCATCACACAAGGATGCATAGAAATGCCCGGACCCAAATTCATTAAACCAATGGTGAATAACATGGAGCTGTCCAGTAGCTGACTTAGAATGATGGGGCTTGTAGTCCAACAACAGCTGACGTAATGGAGCTTGCCCAATGATGCAATATATTGTGGTAAAAACATGTGGCTCTCCAGCTGCTGGGTGGTTAAAAACACCCATCTCCACATTTGGGTATGATGGGTGTTGAGTTCCCAACTGCTGGAGAGCCATAGGTTGCCTACCTCAGCATTAGACAAGTAAATCTCAGTTCTGTCTTCAGGAAAAACACACAGGCCGTATGTTCATAAGAAAAGTGTAGGGGTTTGGGGACAATCATTTGCACTATAGAGGAGAACTAAAAATTCCAAAAAATTTTAATGGGAATTTTAACCTCTTGAATGTTAGAGAGGTCTCTATAGGGATCCTACAGTGCAAACAGTTACCCCAGAACGCCTCTGCTTTTCTTTAGAACACATGGCCCATTCATGTCTGCAGGATTTTATTGCTGGAGGACAGGTGAGTTAATCAAAGGCTCACTCATTTTAATTCACTCACTTATGCTCAATCAAGGAAATCCTAAAGATGTGGCCTGTTAATTATCCCCCAGGAGAGACACTCTACTAGATTTTCAAAAAAGTTCTACTTTTGGTTCTGAGGAAACTAAGGAATGTGATCAAATCACAATGTCCAAATCATGTGTTAATGAAGTGAAAACAAGGTGTTGTAACAATGTGGATTGGCTCTTGTCATGTCAGCAGGATTGCTCCCAATATACTGAGTCTAATGTACTAAAAGAACTGGAGCAATCCCGACACAACCCAATGGCACCATAAGGAATAAATTAAAATCCCTAAAATTCACATTGATTTAAAGAGCAACTGTCACTTTAAGAGAAGTTTAACCAATTTGAAAGATAACCAAAAACAGCCTAAATTCTGTGACATCCATTTGTTTGTTATTTATACGTTTTTAATAAATTAATCTTTATCTGTTGGTGGCACTGTATGGCACGTTATGCTAATTAGTATGTGTGCTGTGCCAATATTACCACACACTGTGCTATGAATTAAACCTTTGAGTGCCAGAGGGATATGCAGCACATTGCAAAGTGATGATTTGCATACATCTCTGGCACTAAAAGGGTTAATCTAGACAAAGCCTGAACACTCATTTCTATAGCATAGTGAACCAGATGTGCAGCTTTGCGCATAAATAATTAGCATAATATGCAGATGTGCCGCCAAAATATAAAAGATGAATTTATCAAAAACTATTTTTCTTTACAAAAAAAAACAAAAAAAACCCCCAAATAGGCAAATTTTAAATGTAACAGAAGCAAAACTAGTCTTAAAGGAACAGTAACGCCTAAATATGAACTGGAGTAATGCAAATTTAAATACTCTGTGTGTTATGTTAGCATCTGTAACACTTTATTTGTTTTCTGAGGCCTAAAATCTAGTCTTACATATGCTCTGAAGGAGCAGCCATTCCTTCCTTTTCAAGGGCTCACAACAATATTCAACCCATTGAGAGCAATGCGTCGGATATCTCTCTGGCACTCAAAGGGTTAAGCAATTTTTTTTTTTTGGATTGAATTAAGATAAGAGGCTTTCAAAACACAAGTGCAATGGGCATTCCTAAATATATTAGCTGGATAACGTTTATATCTCATTGCAAACAAAATTAAACAAATGCTGTCTGGATAAGGCAGTTTACACAAGTTAAACAGTTTAGGATTATATTTTAGGTATGTAACATATGAATAATTCATTCTTTCATATGCTAGCTGCATGCACACGATTTTTAAAGTTATATCAACCAATTTCAGTTTTGAGGTGTTAGTTCAGCCCTATGAGGACCAGGGAGGTGGGCTCTGGTCCTTAAATGGTTAATGTGACAGTTCCACTAAAAAGAGAACTTTTAATCCTCGGGGCACACCAACAGTGCAGGTTTTCAGGTTGTTCCTGCTTAATCACAGGTGAGTAATTAGTGGCTCAGTCATTGTGATTGAATCACCTGTGATTAATTATGGATATCTTGAAAACATGACCTGTTGGTGTGCCCCGAGGACTGGAGCTGAGAATCACTGGACTAGCCATTTAAATCAACGGGAATGATAATTTGATTTCTGGAGAGTTTTTCCAATTCTTCTCAGTGTAACAGTTTATGTGAGTATATATTCTGTGCAAAGAAAAGTTTCAACAGCCACCATTTAAGAGATGAAAAAAAGAAATCAGATATGTAATAGTAATAGTATATGTTTAGCCTTTTTTTTTTTTTTTACAGGAGTGAGTTTGAGAACTAGACAGTGCAAAAATGTATGTGGTTGCTGAAAACAGCTGGAATTGTAACCTAACCCTTGAGTTACTTGCAGTGCACCACAAGTCTTTCAAAGCTAGGCCTCTGAAAAATAACACCCTTCCAGGAAGTATACAATATGGCGAGTTAAAAAAAATCCTCTTCTTAGAGGTGAAAACTCTTTTGGCTAAACCTCTAGGGCACTGATACAGTAATGACTTAACACTTTGCTACCAGATAGGACTGAAACACAGTGCAGAGCAATGCAGTGCTGTCACTCCAGCAGTGTATTGATACTGAAGAGCTCAGGCAATTGCAGATGTTGGTATTTGGTTGAGGTTGAGGAGCAAGACTGCACTATAGCTCATGACATGCATTGCTTAACTGCGATTTCCTGTGTTCTTGCATCAGGAGAGGTGTGGTAGAGTATGATGGATCACTGGCCCACCTCGGCTTCAGCAATTCATGATAGGCTTATGCCCACATGGGTTTGCCAATCATTGGAGACAGTGATGGGCATCTCAAGCTCCATTATCGCTTATGTGAACAATCTCATAGGCTACCATGCAGGCCACGCCTTCTGCAATTTGGATGTTTTTAATGCAAACGCAGAATGCATCTTAAATTGTAGCATACTGAGTTCCAGTGTGTCACCCCAGGCAATGACTGGCCTGTGAGCAGTACCACTGTGGTCAATGTATTGAACTTTTTGGGCTGTTAGCAGACTGTTCAAAATTGTGAGTTAATATCACTTGTGATAACCGTACCTATGCAGGTATACAGGTCCCATTCATATAGGTGTCATCAAGGTGCAGATAGTAAATTTATGGTGTCACGCTTGCAGAAAGGTATTCTGGTAGCCTATGTTGCCATTCTCATGGGCAACTATTGCCTTGCATGAATATACCAAAGTAGCAAGATGCATCTTTAATGCATTCATGCAGGAACACAGTAATGTTGCAGCATGGCTGATCTACAAAGAAGATTATGGAATCACTGGCAGATCTTTCAAACAAACTACATTAGAGGTTGCATTGCTCAACACAGCTTTCAGTGAATTGCCAATTCACATGTGCATCAGCAAATAGTACCTGTCTCGCACTCACATGGGCCAGCCAGCAGAAAGTCCTGCTGCAATAATATCCTGGGGAAACTCATGAGAAAAAGTGTAATGGTAGTATTTATCGGACATTCACATGGGCCAGCCATCAGAAATTCCTGCTACAACAATATTCTGGGGAAGCTCATAAGAAGGTGCATAATGATATCTATTTCACATGTGAATTAGGTCTTAGATACATTGATTTGTTGTGGAATGATTTGGTTAGGCTTAATACTTAGGGACGACTTCGTTGCAACAATTTTTCACAGAGGTAGCACAGCACTATTCACAGAATAGTTTTTGTTTTCTATAGAGTAACTTGTAGTGAGACCTTTTACAGATGCAGTAATTTTCAGTGGCAACATTCTGTTGCAAAAACTTTTAACACATTTTCTGAACAAAATCTCCCATGAGAACTAGTTTTCTGCATGAATGAGCGGTTACATTTTAAACTTAAAATATATTCTGGGTGAGTCTTGGAGATATATAACAGTTATAGCACCAGAGAGCTGTGTAATGTATTGCTTCTGATTATGTTGCACATCTCTCAATCAAAGGCTTAATAATTCCCAGTAGCAATTTATTTTATGGGTGTAGTAAAAAAAAAAACAAGACCAAGATGTTTTTCGGTTGCTGGAGTTTTTCTGCATGTAAAACCTTGCCCAAGGCAGAAAATCTGCCTGACATTGCTTAATGACATTACTAAGCTAATCACCCACTTAATCATTAAACTAATCAATCAATCATTGACAGATAAGCTTGCAAATGGTGATAAATTAATCTTTCACACTCAAGGTCAGATTTGATATTCACCCAGGTTGTCAATATTTTGTAGCCAAACTGATCAGGGAATTTGAGTGACTTCTATGGAAGGTCTGAATATTGTTCTAATTGCTTGGTGCTAACCTTATTCATGAGAAAATTATCCTTTATTGTGAATCATGAGAGATATAATAGGATATTCAATGGGAGCCTTAGCCACTGAGGGGTAGTAAATCTTTTGCATTTGTTCTGTTGGAGACTAAAATCCACAGTATAGCTAACCACTCAATGGCAGGTTGGAAATATTAAGAGTTGTAGTCCATAACAGCTGGAGAGCCATATGTCACCTCCCTCTGAGAGTCACCATTGATTTACACTAAGGTGATCAGTTATCCCTTTAAATACAGGACATTTATGAATATTCCATTCTGCAGGATTGCACAGGAATCAGTACACAGTTGCAGTGTGTATTTATCATATGTATCATGCATGGATCTTAGTGCATAGGCTCCATAGAATAACATAGGAATTGGAGAAGTAATCGGACTGGAGAAGTCACCTCTGCTTTGTCACCTCTTTAGCACACCTTAAGTATCTTCCCTGAGTGATTCTGTACCTGTGATGGACAGGGCAATTTCATTGAGTGTATGGATAATGGTTCCATATTTTAAAGGTTTCATTTTTTGAAACATTTGTGCATCAGACAGGTGAGCCATCTTACATTTGGAGATTTTTTATTCAAAACTGACCCATAATTCTTTCTATTTTGTATAACCTCAATTATGACAGTAATGCATTATAAATATTTAAAGGGACAGTAATAAATAATTTTAACAAATATTCATCTTGTAGGTATTAAAAAAAATAAATTAAATGACCCCAGTCACATCTCTCAAACCTTTATGGTTTGAGAGATAATCGTACTGAAAGTTCCCCCCTTCCTCCCCTTTCCCTGACGTCAGCGCTCTAGCTGACTGCAGGGGAATCTGGTCCAGGGACCGGCGTAGGCTCTGCAGCAGAGCCGAGATTGCATTATTGAAAATTAAATCCTTCACTGGAACGGTCTTCTATGTGTGCTTGCAAACCAAGGACACTTTATAGACCGTTCTAGTGAAGGATTTCTTCTTCAGTAAAAAGACGTCGGCTCTGCTGAAGAGCCTGCACCAGTCTCGGGATCGGATTCCCCTGCAGTCAGCTAGAATGCTGACATCAGTGAAAGGGGAGGGAGGGGGGAACTTTCAGTACGATTATCTCTCAAACCTGGACTTTTTTTAATACCTACAAGATGAACATTTGTTAAAATTATGTATTACTATCCCTTTAAATTAATCCTGCCACTTTATAAGATTACCTATTGTATTCTGTACTAAATCTATGTCCATACATTCTTGTATATGATATATTTACTGGCTATTTCTAACTGGATTATAATAAAAACTAACCTGCATGCCTTTAGACTTAAACTGCCATTTGGTGTCTTCTGATTCCCAGTGTAATCCCAACTTCTTCTTGTTGTTTTTCTGCAGCCACACTTTACAGCTGTAATTTTGACAGTTGTAAGCCTTGAAAGCACTGGCCTGTATTATGCAACAAGCTTGTGTCAGAACCTGACCCATAGACTGTCATAGGAGGGAGACTTGTGTATTAAGAACTGGAACAATTCTGGGGCAAACCATATCACCATAACAATTTTCCAGTTGGTTGAAATGGAGATTTTAACTCCATGAGTGTTAGCTAAGTCTCTGTCGTATTGGAAAAAAAAATGCGCTTGAGCCCTTGTTAAGATTTAAAGGGTTAAAAGCCCTTTTTAAATGAATGGGGATTTTAATTTTTCCCGACTGTGAGCTGGTTAACTCCAACTCCTCTTAGTATATCGTTTTATGCTTTCTGGAAAATCAAGGGCTAAAACGGTAATGTAATAGGGGGTTAGGGATTATTTATGCAAATTGTACGTATGTATATCTTTATTTATATGGAGCCACACAGTGTACGCAGGACCTTACAATAGAAGTATGTTACAATAAATAAACAAAATGAGAAAGGTCCCTGTCCCAAGGAGCTTACAGTCTACATGGCTAATGGGATACAGACAACAGGGTATAAGGGTGTCAAGTGCTGTGATAACAAGTTCTGGTAATAAAATGACCTGTCACAATCTACTGTGCTTATTTATTTATCTATTTATTTAATGTTATACTTATTAAAGCTATCCAGCTGCAGTATGCAACATGTTGGTGATTATCTGGCATTCAAATGGTTAAATCATCCCTAGCATATTTGCTACTTCGTATAATAATAATATTACTAATAATAATAACATAAAAATGTAATTCATATTTATTGGGTAGTATCATACTTTTAGTTTGTGTTTCTTAACCCTTTCAGAGCCGTATGAAATATCCAAGATATTGATATCCCTCTGGCAGGCAAAAGGTTAAAAACCAACCCAGCGTATCTACTAATTTAATATTTAATTCTAAAGTAATAAGTGTTTATTGTGTTACTTCATACTTTTTCAAAAACCCAAAAACTTGCTCATTTTACTATTATTACTAGTATTATTAATAATAATAGTTAATAAAAGTTATGTGGGTGTTTTAACCCTTGGAGTGCCAGAGAGGTCTCAGTGACTTAGATGTCCCTCTAGCACTCAAAGAGGTAAGAATCTTAAAAAAAATGAAACTATGCAATAAATATTATCACTATATAACGGTATGTATTTATAATGAATTGTCATTACTGTTATTATACAATGGAAAGCACACAATCCCATGTATAGGTATTTTATGAGAGTACAAATCAAACAGGTCCACGGGTGGGATGTTTACTCTTTGATAAAAGTACCTGCAGTTCTGCCCGGGTGTCACAGCCTACAGACTGGACGGTACAAAGCCTCCAGATGTGTTTGATTCTTTTCTGACTTGATTAAAAAAAAAAAACTTGATCATTTTCTCTCCATTAATTGCTCACACCACCTTAAATGAGCCCAGGGTAAGGCAAAGGGAGCTTTGGCAGGTTAATTTGCGCTTGTTAGGCCATCCCAGGAGGGGGGCTGTCTTACAGTAAGAATAGACTGTTTACTTTATAATTGATGTGCCGATGTTTCGTTTAGCGCTTGGATGGGACCCATGCTGAGGATGTAATTACTGTAATCTCAGAAACAAGCATGCAGGAGGGGCTGGCTGTACTTTCCTCCTCCCTCCTTGTTAAAGAAAGTTTAACTGTTTGAATGACAGAGGGATATTCTCTCTTGCACTAGAAGAGTTAACCATTTGCGTTCCAATGAGGGTGCAACGCATTGCGTCTTTCCGCTGGCACTCGAAGGGTTAAAATGTAACTTCCCCACCATTCCTAATGCGTGACGTACACATTCGGCTCTCTAAAATGTACAAAGCCACCGGGAAGCCAAAAGAGTTAAAGAGCAACTTCAGTTAATTAGTTGGAAAGGACTTACTAGACTTCCCCCGCCCCCAACCACCATTTCTAATGCGTTGGCGCTTAAATTGTTGTTATAGAGTCATATAAGTAAATTAATGGGATGGTCCATATGAGGACCTATCACACTACTGACTTTGTGTTGCACACTCGTCTGGTGCTCAAATAGTTAAGGCGCTCGAAGGGTTAAAGAATCAGGGCCATGAAAGGCCCTTGCCCCCACCATTAGCAATTTGCTGCACCACCACTCTGGCACTGAAATGGTGTAAGAGCTTCCACTGTAAACTATTGGGAAGGGTCATTCAAAACCCCCACATGTCCATTACCACAAAGAGGAAAGAGATGTAAAATCTGTAGTGTGACCTGGTTGTATTTGTGGCGCTTTTGTCTCCTCATTTTATCAGTTTGCTTTCAAGCCCTGCTTTCAGTTGGCACACACATAATTGGAAGGAAAACAATCATTAGCCCTGCTAATTATGTGCTACAAGTAATCATTTTATGAGTGAAAAATAATCAGGAGTTACTTTTTTGCATTGTTTACATTATCACTTGGTGTTATTTGTTTTTCTTCCAGGGACTGTATGCAGGTGCATTCTGGGGCAAACCAACAGCACCATAGGGGACAAATAAAATTTGCCATTGACTGAAATAGGACTTTTAATGACCCTTTGAGTGCCAGGGTTGCACAAGGCATTGCTTTGCAATGTGTTGCATATCTCTCTGGCGTTCAAAGGGTTTTAACCGTTTGAGTGCCAGAGGGGTGTAAGCAATGTGTTGAACACCCCTCCCACACTCAAAGGGTTAAAAGGAAACACCCACTATTAACCCACCCACGTAAACTTGCCAACAACAGAAAATTTTAATGGCCACTAGGAAGTTTGTCCATGGAGGCAGACATGACAGTTGCGAGTAAGAGCACATGACCTTAAAGGGGAACTATCACCCTTATACCAGTTTGCACCAGTGTGATCTACATATAGCGATAATCTGTAATTGTTTTTTTTGTTATACAATGCATGCTATGTCGAAATTTACACTTTTAAAAATGAGCCCGGACAGACTGTGGGTAAAGCTCTGTACTGCAGCCTGTCGATCTTCATCTGTTCCCTCCACAAGTATTGTCGCGTTTCAGCCTCCTCCGATGACAGAGGATTTCTCCACGTAAGCTGGAGCTCTCTCTAGCCAATGAAGATCACACTGATGCAAACTTGTATAGGGGTGATAGTTCCCCTTTAACCCCTTACCGCCAGAGGATGTACATGTACGTCCCGAGCAGATGTCCCAGGTGGACAGAGGACGTAAATGTACGTCCCGGAAATCGTTTTACGAAATGGAAAAAAAAATGCCTTGTGGGCGTCAAGTGCCGGCCGCGTTTGCTCACACCGGTCACTAAGGGGTTAAACTCTTCTTCCTGCACATGGCCATCTTCCCAGCAGCTGACATGTCTGCCTCCATATACATAACATCAGTCCTAGATGTGATCTTTTGCACAAAATTACAAGGGCAAAAACCATAGGTAAGTGCGTGTGTGGGGGAATATTATTAGGAAATGTCATTTCTCCTTTAAACCCTTGAATTATAGGGTGGTCTCTGTGCTGGGAACATAGTGATCATTCAGTGGATTAAAAGCCCCATAAGGGTGTTATTTGTCCATTGTATTGCACTTTGCATAGAATTTCTCAGCTTTAATTTTTTTGCAGCACAATGAAATGGGGATTTTAAACCCAACAACTGAGTGACTGTGGTGTAAGTCCTGTGTCAAGGGCTGAGCAGTCTGTGGCTCTCCAGCTGTTGTCAGACTACAAATCCCATCATCCTATAAAAACAGATTTTGATAGCAAATAAGAACACATTGGCCCATCTATTCTGCCCATTTTCCTATCCAGGTTAAATGCAATTTTACATAGTTCTCAGAACAGAACTATGTCCGTCCCTGGATATTTTACATTCTATTACAGATTATCCCCTACCACTTCCGCTGGCAGACTGTTCCATTAATCATACATCCTTTCCATAAAACGATATACATACATGGAGGCTGTAAGATCGCCACCCTTTTACATATCCTAAAACCAGACTCAAATAAATAAATAAATAAAACACACACAACTTGAAAATGGTGGTAAGCCGCAGCATTTTATTCAAATAAATAGATAAATAATTACCAAAAACATTCTTACCAGCCATCCCAGCCTGATAAGTTTACCATAACCAAAAAAACATAGCTCCGCCCTATCAGCCAGGAGCTATCACCAATAACCATTCTTTAATTTCAAGAACCCTCTATGCTGCGACAATTCAATTAAAATACCTATATATATAACTACATATATTCATACACAGGTACTGCGTTGCTCAGAAATGGCCAACAGGTGAAAGTAATAGGAGAGTACCAGGGCTTTTATACCCCGTTTTCCCGCCTAGAACAAGTACCTGGCGCGAGGCTACCTACCTCTAGCCAATCATCATTCCAAGCGGGAAAAAGAATGGGAAAATTCCGGAAAGTTACCTCAACTTTTATTTATAGAATAAATTTAAAGGGAACCTAACCAAATTTACACCGCTAAACCACTGAATAAGTGATTTTCTAAAAAAGGGGAACAATTATAAAAAGGAGGTTGGGGCTCTCCCCAGCTCCATGGGTCCCTACCCTAAAGGTACGGTCCCTTACATTACTTCTGAATCTTCCATCCTTTAGTTCATGCCCCCCTGTTCTAGTCTTTCATGTTTTCTGAAAAATGCTTCCCCCAGACCTTTATTAAATAATTTAATATATTTGCAAGCTTCTATCATACCCCCACTTCCCTCCTCTCTTCCAAGCTACCGATATGAAGGTCTTTGGATAGATCCAGATAATGTTTGTCATAAACTCCTTGCAGAATTTTAGTGGTTCTTTGAACTACCTCCAATTTCCTAGTGTCTTTCTGGAAATGTCATCTCTAGTGATGAGCGAGCACCCCAATGCTCGGGTGTTCGGGTGCTCTAACCGAGCACCCCCTGAGGCTCGAGTGCTCGGCCGAGCACCCGAGCCCCATTGAAGTCAATGG
Source organism: Rhinophrynus dorsalis (assembly GCA_037306005.1). Lineage (NCBI taxonomy): Eukaryota > Metazoa > Chordata > Amphibia > Anura > Rhinophrynidae > Rhinophrynus > Rhinophrynus dorsalis. Next base: position 444,365,333 of record CM074723.1, read on the forward strand.
GAGGACTCGAGCATTACACCAGGCACCCCCTGCTCTGATGAGGGGAGGGTGCCTGGTCCATAGGAAAAGGGCAGAAAAGGATGGAAACACCACAGAAATGGTTCAGGGACAGCATAGGGAGGATGTCTGGATGCATCTTGGACTCCAACATCGCTGCTGGGAACGATCTTTCGCCCGTAGTACGCCATTTTTACAGACTGACCATAAAACACACAAAAAGGAAAATAAAAACGACTTTAGGCGAAAAATTGTTACCAAACAATATTTGCTGTATATTTACTTGTATATCATCTGCAAATTCTCCCAAAAATTTCCTTGGTTTTCGGAAGTGAGGCCATGATTAAGAGGGAAACGTGCGCAGAGGCAAATTCTCCCAAAAATTTCCTTGATTTTCAGAACTGAGGCCATGATTAAGAGGGAAACGTGCGCAGAGGCAAATTCTCCCAAAAATTTCCTTGATTTTCAGAACTGAGGCCATGATTAAGAGGGAAACGTGCACAGAGGCAAATTCTCCCAAAAATTTCCTTGATTTTCAGAACTGAGGCCATGATTAAGAGGGAAACGTGCACAGAGGCAAATTCTCCCAAAAATTTCCTTGATTTTATTGAACTGAGGCCATGATTAAGAGGGAAACGTGCGCTGAGCTGACCATCTAAAACATTATGGGTGAGGGTCTGCTGCAGAGCTGACCATCCTAAACATTATATGCGAAGGCCCGCTAGTGAGCTGACGCTATAAAACATTATATGCGAAGGCCCGCTAGTGAGCTGACGCTATAAAACATTATATGCGAAGGCCCGCTAGTGAGCTGACGCTATAAAACATTATATGAGAGGGCCCGCTAGAGAGCTGACCCAATAAAACATTATATGAGAAGGCCCGCTGGTGAGCTGACCTATATAAAAATTGTCAAACAGGGCCCGCTGGTGAGCTGGCCCTATATAAAAATTATATCACAGGGCCCTCTGGTGAGCTGGCCCTATATAAAAATTATAGCACAGGGCATATGGAAGAGGAGGAGGAGGATGAGAAGATTAAGAGTCAACCATATACCCGTTTTTTGGGTGGAAGGGGTGAATGGGATGCTTCAGATGCTACAGGTGCAGGGCGGGAGGTATGCGGGCCTGCGCCTTCGACAGGCGATTGGCCGGCACCGAAAACAGGGGAAGAGGAGGCAGTGGTGTGGCCTGCAGACACAGATGGGCGATCCAGGCGTTCCTCCCACTTACTACGGTGCTTGGATGCCATGTGTCGGATCATGCTGGTGGTGGTGAGGTTTCTAGTGTTCATGCCTCGGCTCATTCTGGTGTGGCACAGGTTGCAAACTACAATTCTTTTGTCGTCCGCACTTTCCTTAAAGAAACGCCATACCGCGGAACACCTACCCCTTGGCAAGGTAGATTTACGCAAGGGGGTGCTCCGTGGAACATTTGCGGGCCGGTTTGGTGCGGTCCGCCTTCTTTCTGTAGCCACACCACTGCCTCTTCCAGCCTGTTGCGGTGCTGCAGATGGCTCACCCTCAGGACTGCTGTCATCGCTCGGCTCTACACCTTCCCAGGTGGGGTCAGTCACCTCATCGTCCACCAAGTCCTCCTCCACTTCCTCACTCTGATCATCCTCCTCAAGTCTTGATCCCACCACATACTCAGTCATTGACAACTGTATAACATTCTCCTCAACAAGGTCTTGAGACGGAAATAGTGGTTGATTTAATGGCAACTGTGTCTCATCATCATCATCATCATCCACTACTTCCTTTGACCTTAAATGCCGTTCACATCTGTCATCTTCTTGAGATTGGGTAGCCTCTAGAGGTTGTGAATCAGGGCACAAGATGTCATGTTCCTCTGCAAGCGTGCTTGGAGAGAGGGTCAAATGAAGGATTGGTGATGAGACGAGCTCCTCACTATATCCCAGTGTGGGATCACTTCTTTGACCAGACCGTGTATGGTGGGAGGAAGGATGATCAGAGTGAGGATTATGTTGACCAGACTCTTGGCTACTGAGAGTGGACTTGGTGGAAGACAGGGTGGTGCTTAACCGACTGGAAGCAGTATCAGCTGTCATCCAACCGACCACCTGTTCGCAGTGGTCGGACCTCGAGAGTGATGTCCTGCGACGCCCTGTAAAATTACACATGAAGCTAGGTATGGTGGATGTCTTTCTTTCTTGTGCTCTGGCACCAGGCACAGTTTCTCCGCGTCCTGACCCGCGCCCTGAACTTTCAGGATCACGTCCACTTCCCCGTCCCTTTTTACCCGCCTTCTTCATCTTACACAGAATATGTGACTTTAATATTTGAGTTTGAAAACTTAACAGTATTTCTTATTATTCTGCAACTCTGCACAGTACACAGAATAGGCTGCTAAACGGCGGTGAAACACACTGAATGGAATATGTGACTTTGATATTTTAGTTTGAAGACTTAACAGTATTTCTTCCTATTCTGCAACTCTGCACAGTACACAGAATAGGCTGCTAAACTGCGGCGAAGCACACTGAATGGAATATGTGACTTTGATATTTTAGTTTGAAGACTTAACAGTATTTCTTCCTATTCTGCAACTCTGCACAGTACACAGAATAGGCTGCTAAACTGCGGTGAAACACACTGAATGGAATATGTGACTTTAATATTTGAGTTTGAAAACTTAACAGTATTTCTTATTATTCTGCAACTGTACAGAGTACACAGAATAGGCTGTTAAACGGCGGTGAAACACACTGAATGGAATATGTGACTTTAATATTTGAGTTTGAAAACTTAACAGTATTTCTTATTATTCTGCAACTGTACAGAGTACACAGAATAGGCTGTTAAACGGCGGTGAAACACACTGAATGGAATATGTGACTTTAATATTTGAGTTTGAAAACTTAACAGTATTTCTTATTATTCTGCAACTGTACAGAGTACACAGAATAGGCTGTTAAACGGCGGTGAAACACACTGAATGGAATATGTGACTTTAATATTTGAGTTTGAAAACTTAACAGTATTTCTTATTATTCTGCAACTGTACAGAGTACACAGAATAGGCTGTTAAACGGCGGTGAAACACACTGAATGGAATATGTGACTTTAATATTTGAGTTTGAAAACTTAACAGTATTTCTTATTATTCTGCAACTGTACAGAGTACACAGAATAGGCTGTTAAACGGCGGTGAAACACACTGAATGGAATATGTGACTTTAATATTTGAGTTTGAAAACTTAACAGTATTTCTTATTATTCTGCAACTGTACAGAGTACACAGAATAGGCTGCTAAACTGCGGTGAAACACACTGAATGGAATATGTGACTTTAATATTTGAGTTTGAAAACTTAACAGTATTTCTTATTATTCTGCAACTGTACAGAGTACACAGAATAGGCTGCTAAACGGCGGTGAAACACACTGAATGGAATATGTGACTTTAATATTTGAGTTTGAAAACTTAACAGTATTTCTTATTATTCTGCAACTCTGCAGAGTACACAGAAAAGGCTGCTAAACTGCGGTGAAACACACTGAATGGAATATGTGACTTTAATATTTGAGTTTGAAAACTTAACAGTATTTCTTATTATTCTGCAACTCTGCACAGTACACAGAATAGGCTGCTAAACGGCGGTGAAACACACTGAATGGAATATGTGACTTTGATATTTTAGTTTGAAGACTTAACAGTATTTCTTCCTATTCTGCAACTCTGCACAGTACACAGAATAGGCTGCTAAACTGCGGCGAAGCACACTGAATGGAATATGTGACTTTGATATTTTAGTTTGAAGACTTAACAGTATTTCTTCCTATTCTGCAACTCTGCACAGTACACAGAATAGGCTGCTAAACTGCGGCGAAGCACACTGAATGGAATATGTGACTTTGATATTTTAGTTTGAAGACTTAACAGTATTTCTTCCTATTCTGCAACTCTGCACAGTACACAGAATGTGCTGCTAAACTGCGGCGAAGCACACTGAATGGAATATGTGACTTTGATATTTTAGTTTGAAGACTTAACAGTATTTCTTCCTATTCTGCAACTCTGCACAGTACTCAGAATGTGCTGCTAAACTGCGGCGACGCACACTGAATGGAATACGTGACTTTGATATTTTAGTTTGAAGACTTAACAGAATGTGCTCTAATCTGCAACTTTGCACACTAAACAGAATGTGCTCTAATCTGCAACTTTGCACACTAAACAGAATGTGCTCTAATCTGCAACTTTGCACACTAAACAGAATGTGCTCTAATCTGCAACTGTGCACACTAAACAGAATGTGCTCTAATCTGCAACTTTTCACACTAAACAGAATATTTTTTTTTTTTTTTTTTTTGTTTTTTTCCCCCCACACACAATATAACCTGCTGCCCCCACACACAGTAGTCCTAAAAAGGACTTTTGGTTCTTTTTTGTCACAATTTTTGTTTTTTCCTCCCTACACTGCCTTTCCCTTCCTATCCTCAGCTCTCCCTGGCTCAGACTGAGCCGAACTCGATGGTCAGGTGCTATACAGCACCTGACCACGGGTTCTGGCCAGCCAATCAGTGTAATGCCAGCAGCCAACATGGCTGCTGGCATTACACCGATGTCAGAGCCTCCCTGCACGTTTATTGGCTGCGCAGCAGCCGCAAAACGTGCGGGGAGGAGACCCGAACATGGCGGGCGAGCACATGCGGTACTCGTACGAGTACCGCCATGTGCCGAGCAGAGCGATGCTCGAGCCGATCCGAGCATCGGCCGAGCATGCTCGCTCAACACTAGTCATCTCCATAACCGTATACATTACTTCAGGTCTATACCTGGGATGGACAGTTTGTATTTTCCTAGCTGCTGTTGAACTCACAACTCTCACCATCCTCAGCGGGGCTATGGCCAGCTGAGGATGATGGGAATTTAGTCAAACAGAAGCTAGAGAAGCAAAGTTTGTCAACCCACTGGCTATGTTTATTATAATTATATATTTATATCATATTTAGGAAAGCTGACAGACTTTTACCCGAGGGATAAGCGTCATTCTTACTGGCTCAGATTACCATTTGTCTTCCTACACCCCTAAGTATACAACCAAAAATATGGAACTAAAATATCTATGTCTTAACCCTTTGAGTGCCAGAGGGGTACGTAACACATTGCTTTTGCAATGTGTTGTGTACCCCTCTGGCTCTCAAAGGGTTAAATCAGTGGCTTAAATCTCAATTTATCAAGAAGTTCTACTGGCGACACATGCTGAAAGATAGGCTCCTATGGCGCCTTTCACAGGATGATTCTTCTTCACTTGAGCACACCAAAGCCCATCAAGATGCATCTGTACTGTGTGACACAGCTCATCGCAACCTCCAATTAATGGCTGACCCATTTGTGTGTCAGCTAATAATATAATAATATCTGGTTGGTTTTCATGTGGGCCAACCACCAGCCATGCCCTGCTTTGATGGGATCGGAAGGGGAATGCAGGAAAAAGGTGAGTTTTCCCTCTCTGTCTCTCTGTCTGTCTCTCCCTCTCTCTCTCATGGCGGCAAAAAGTGTCACAAACTTTAAAAATGCACATTTGCAGTGTAATTCCTTTTGAATTAAGCATCTTACAGCAGTGACGGAGCATTTGTTTTACTCATAGGAAAATACATTATGTATTTTTCAGAATAAATGCTACTAGGAGGGTGAATGTACAGTGGCGATTCCACTCCAAATTAGATGCTAGAATAGATATTTGGTCCTTATGTTAAGCTACATACCCCAAATGTCCTTAATTAATGCTGCTTGTGCCAAAGGGAGGGTAGTCTGGCAGTCCGTGGGCAATTCAGGGTGTCTTTTCCTCTATGCCTTGTTTAATGCTCTATATTATACCTTTGTGTGCCAGAAGGGTGTCCAGTGCATTGCTTTGCAATGCATTGGACACCCTTTTGGTACTCAAATGGTTAAACCAGGTTTAGATGACATGGCTTGAGTGTAAGCCATTTCTCTGTATGTGCTATGGGATGATGTACAGGGCATTCTGGTGTTGATGTTCTAATGAAGTCAGAGATTTCAGCTGGTATGTACACTGTAATGCATATCCCTGAGTGCAGGCCCTGCCCTCGTGCCCTTTTAACAAAAAAAAAAGTTGCCTCCCCGCCCGTCCTAACCCCCCCACCACCCAGTCAGGTCTGTGCCTCCTTCAGGACAGACCTGTAGATGCTGCTCTCCCTCATCAGCTCTTTAGTATTACAGAGTGCTGGGAGATGACATAATCTCCCAGAGCTCTGCATTAAGAGAAGACTGTGCGGGAGCTCCAGCAGCTACAGGTCTGTGCCAAAGGAGGCACATACAGACCTCTCCTGCCACTGGACCACCAGGGAAGAGGTAGGAAACGGACACTGGAGGGCAATGTGTAAATGATGGTGAAATATGGATCTGATTGGGTGCAAGATGGAGATGATGGCAATGTAGAGATGTTGGGGCAATGTATGTGAGGGTAAGTTGGAGCTGATGGCAATATGGAGCTGATGGGGGGCAATATGGAGATGAAGGGGGCAATGTGAGGGTAAGTTGGAGCTGATGGGGCAATATGGAGCTGATGGGGGCAATATGGAGATGATGGGGGAAATGTGAGGGTAAGTTGGAGCTGATGGGGCAATATGGAGCTGATGGGGGCAATGTGAGGGTAAGTTGGAGCTGATGGGGGCAATATGGAGCTGATGGGGGCAATATGGAGATGATGGGGGTAATGTGGAGCTGATGGGGGCAATATGGAGCTGACAGGGGATAATGTAAGGGTAATATGGAGCTGATGGGGGCAATATGGAGATTATGGGGGTAATGTGGAGCTGATGGGGGCAATATGGAGCTGACAGGGGATAATGTAAGGGCCATATGGAGATGATGGGGGCAATGTGGAGATTTGGAGCATTATGGAGGCATCCAGTGGAGATGGCCAATGGGGGGCTTCAGATTTACGTGCCTACAGGCTCCTGAGATGTAAATTATTTTCTTTTTTTAAAAATATATATTTTGAATAAATAATTATGAGAAGTGCCCTTTTTGTCATTTGGGCCCCTGTCCCCCAAAATGTCTGTGCAGTCCCTGATAAGGGGCAGGGGTGTCTGCACAAATTTTTCCATCGGGGGCCAGCCTGCCCAGCACCTATGTTTATATAGATGGGGCAAGTGCCTCGCCCTCCCCAGACGATCATGGTTAAGGGCTAACACCAGTGAAGCTGTGCGAATTTGTTCATTGGCCCAACTATATCCTCAAAATCTCCTGAAGCCTTGGGGTGACACTTCTCTCTCCCAATTGCTGCCAGCTACCTCTGTGCACAGATAACAGTGCCTGGTGTACAGTGGAAACCCAAGCTGATCATTACACAACAGTGTATTAGAGCAGGTGTGTGATCACTGTGTGTTTGTAAGTGTGCCAGTGTCAATATTTTTGTATTTGTCCTAGGACAATATGTACCAGCTGCTTTGATCTGTACTGTCTAGTCCTATCGGCATGCTAATGTGTATACAAATAGGGATTTTATGCCACACGGTAGAGACATTATCACCTTGAAACTAATTCAGTTAATACCTTTTAACTATCATGTACTCCTAGTCAAAACATGGAAAAATGATTTATTAGCCATTTAAGAGCCATTGAGGTATCAATGCAATGCACTCAAATGGTTAAGTGTATAAGACAGCGCTCCTTCCTCACCCACTGCTGTCTGGTTCAGAAACTATCTTCAGGGCCTTGTTCATCAAGCTATATACATAGGTGTCTGTGCAAACCAGCCTCTACATAGAGTTGAAATTTCCATACATTTTCATTGATTTTAAATGGAGTTTTGAACCCGTTGAAAGCCAAGGAATGTGCTGGAAGCATCTTGAGCATTTAAGGGGTTAAAAACCCCACTTTAGTCAATCATGATTTTATATTCTCCAGTGGTACAGTTGGTTTGAGCACAAATTGCACTTCTTTAGCTTGATGCATAAGGCCCTTATTCTATAAAATACTGACACAAAAAGCTTTTAAAGGGATAGTAATGTTTCATAATAAAAGCAGCTCTAATTAATCAGCATAGTATTTGGACTTTGAAGAGTGTTATTTCAATTCTATCAGAGTTGTAGTTCAAGAGTAATTAAATGACAAAGTATCCCCCTCCCACCCCTTTTACTGATGTAACATTGCTCAGCCAGAGCAGAAGGGAGGTGCCCAGGTAGACTGCAGAGAGGGACAATCTTCAATTAGGATAAGGAAAAAAGCTGAAAAGCTTGTCAATGGGGGCAGGGCTTTCATTGTTCTGATAGGAAGAATATTGTCCCTTGCTGTTATCTGTCTGGCCTATGGACTGGATTCCACATCTGAGAAGAGATGGCTTACACTAGGTAAAAGGGGTGGGAGAGGGAAACTTTGCTTGTGAATATTTCTCAAACCATAAAGGTTTGAGAGATAAGACTTATATCATTCTTCGTGTTTTTTTAATGCCTACAAAATAAAATAAAGATAAAATGAAGTATTACTATCCCTTTAATCTCATGGATACTAGAGAGGTATCCATTGCAAGGAGTTATAGAAAACTAGGAAGAAGCACATACATACACACAGAGCCATGAGAAGAGGGGCTAATGAGAGAGACTTATATAGTTACAGATGAATAAACACACACCTACAACATACATATACACACGCACACACACAAGAAGAGGGTGTCATGAGAGACACACACATGCATAGATAAAGAAATAAATAAAAAACAAATAGTCCTGACTTCACCACTGAGGCGTATGCAACTTGATGATAAAGTCAAATTAAACAAAAAGATCAAAAAAGCTCTTAATAGCCACAAACTGGCTGCTAAAATTCAGGGACCACTGGGTTTGTGCTGGCCACACCCGCAATATATATAATATCCACATACCCCCAAAGTGTCCCACTTTAGGAGGGACAGTCCCTCTTTTAGACCCAAATCCCTCTGTCCCTCTTTCCCACCCGGATGTCCCTCTTTTTTTGGAGATCAGAGTGTGTGGTGTGTATATAAGTGTATTACATTGCTTCAGAGTAATAATACTCACATTATAGTTTATTTAAAGGTCAGTAGATTTGTTTATAAACTAGTCTGTGTAAATAAAAGTATTTGGTCTTGTTATAAGTCAATTATTAGGTTGCACAAGAAGGTCTCAATAGGTCATGAAATAGCCCAAACATTCTCAGTAATGCCCTGCCCACCAGCCCCTCCCCCAGCAACACCACCTAAAACACAAGTGTCCCTCTTTGGCAATCTGAAATGTTGGGAGGTATGTATCCAGTAGTAATTGAAGATTACATTTGGAGATCCATTTCACAGAAAATTGACTCATAGTAGAAATTAGCATTTTCTGCCTAGTTTAATGCTATAAGAACCAGAGAAGAGTGCAATGCATCGTGCTCTTATCCTCAAAGAATTAGCCCTTTGAGTGACAGAGGGGTACACAGCTCACTGCATAGCACTCTGGCACTAAAAGGGTTAAAGTAAGGGGAGTTTTTCATTAGTAAGTCTTAGTGGGTTATGCTCTAAGGTGTGATAAAGAGGTGATAAAGTAGAAATAACTTCTCCAATGATATCACTTCTCCAGTTCCTATGTTATTCTATGGAGCCTATGCACTAAGATTTCTTCAGCTTTGGAGATCTTAGTGAATAGGCTCCATAGAATGACATAGGAATTGGAGAAGTGATATCAGTGGAGAAGTTATCTCCACTTTATCACCTCTTTATCACTCCTTAGTGAATAACCCTAAATGTGTCCTTTTCTTAACCCTTTGAGTGCCAGGGTTAAGCGTACCCCTCTGGCACTCAAAGGGTTAATGTTCAAAAGAATATTGGAAGCATTTTGGAGCAAATCAACTGCATTATAGGGAAAATAAATATTTAAAAATTCTAATTAATTTAACTGGTGATTTTAACCCCTTGAATGCTGCAGATGGAATTTTTCATTCTCCCCTATAGTGCAACTGGTTTGCCTCAGAACTCCTTCACTTTTAATTTTAATTTACAGTCTTTAGTTTTCCTTTATTAATTTTGCTGGACTGATTTTCCTGAAATATTTTTCCTGTGAGTATGTAGAATGAACCTGAAAGAAAACAGCAGAGAAAGCATTGTGTGAGTTTATTTTCCTAAGGCTAACAGGATGCCGTGTCACATACGTCACTTTCCTAAAGAGTCACCAAGAGTCAGATGAAGTAATGTCCTGTCCTCTTGTACAGCAGTGGAAAATTAACACAAATACTGGAGATGCTAATTCAGCCCCTCTTTCTTTCTCTCTCTCTCTCTCTCTCTCTCTCTCATTTCCCTGCAGCCGGTGAAGGAAGAGCAATGCTTTTTTTACCTAACGTGCTTCTTCTTGCTATCTCTTACAACAGTAGTTCTCAAACTCTGCTCTGTGGAACCTTAAAGGGATAGTAACACTTAAAAAATAAGAGAATATATAGTAGGTTTTATCCTTCAGAGTAAAACAAGGGTAGTTCCACTGCAGAGAAGTGTCTTATTAAAAAGTTATTGCCACTCATACTTAATTTTTATAGGTGTACTATCTCAATAGCCTGAAATTTTACATTGGCGCTGTTGCTACAACATCCTATGGAGTTTTTTGGTCAACTAACCAGAGCTGACCATAGGTGCAGCCACAGCGCCACAGTACCATTTTTGGCCATTGAGATACTGCACCTCCAAAATTTAAGTTTGAGCTGCAAAAACCTTTGAATCTCACTCTGTAAGCAGTGGGAGTACCTTTTTTTTACTCAGGAGGATAAAGCTTACAATATATATGTTTTACATATTAAGTGTTACTATTTCTTTAATTTTATAAAGTAGCTCACAGATTTCCATGGGGCAAATTTCAGTAATGGTTGACAGAGAACCAATACAATTATGTTGTAGCACTTCCATGATGACATTTTAGTTTCACAATTTCCTCTTAAAGGAGAAGCATCTTAACAATAACCCCATTTTTCTTACTATGACCAGATAACCCTTATGGCCCTTATTTGTTTTCCCTTGTGCCATTGTTTAAGAGAGAATCAGTCCTGAATGTCATGTCCAGGGAGGCAGACATGACAGTTGCTAGCAGGACCAGTCGGGCGAAACACGTGTCTGGCGTTTGTATCACAGGTAATGCCGGCATACTTATTGCCTTCTTTGGAGAGCATATTTTGGAGTTATTAAATTCCCTGCAATTCTTTTTTTAGTGGTCTCCTGCTCTCTATAAGTTATGTTTTAGCATTTATGAGTGCAAATTTTGATGCAATTTTAAAGGGATAGTAATACTTCGTTTTAACTTTATTTTATTTTGTAGGCATTAAAAAAACATGAAGAATGATATAAGTCTTATCTCTCAAACCTTTATGGTTTATGAGATATTCACAAGCAAAGTTCCCCTCCCCGCCCCTTTTACCTAGTGTAAGCCATCTCTTCTCAGATGTGAGTCTGGTTGTATGACAGTACAGATAACAGAAGGGGACAATTTTCTTTGTATGAAAACAGTGAAAGCCCTTCCCCCCTTGACAAGTTTTTCAGCTTTTTCCATTATCTTAATTGAAGATTGTCCCTCTCTGCAGTCTACCTGGGCACCTCCCTTCTGATCTGGTTGAACAGGGGGGGGATACTTTGTTTGTGAATATCTCTTAAACCATAAAGGTTTCAGAGATAAGACTTATATCATTCTTCATGTTTTTTTAATGCCTACAAAATAAAATAAAGTTAAAATGAAGTATTACTATCCCTTTAATTTCATCCCATCATGAGCAATGAGATCACAGTTTAGGGATTATACTACACACTATTCTATGATTTATGTGGTACCAGTTGTTATAGAACCCCTACTCCTGTGGCAGCAAATTAAGGGAACATATAGATAATTTACATATGTGACATTTTGACCTCATCTTAGCTTAGGAGCTCCCTGCTGTACAGGGGAGGGCTGGCAACTTTTGGACCGGGGGACAAGTACAATTAAGTGGCCAGTTTCTATTACCGCTCCAGCCCAATGTCCCAGCCCACCCCCATTTGTTAATGTTATAGCTGGCATTAATGTTAAGGATTAAGTCAAGTGATACCTCAGAGCTTATAACTGAAATGGTAGTGCACTATTGATATTACAGAGATGACAATTTAAATGGAGGTACACTAGTGATACCACAGACCTTATAACTGAGAAATGGAGCTACAATACTAGTGTAGCTCCTTAAATTCTATTTATTCTATTTACAGCAGCAAATGGGAAATTGAGTGAGGCAGTGGCCCACTGGCCCATATTCATGACCAGCCTGGGGGGCAATTGCCCCCTTGCCCCCCAGGCCAGCCTTCCCCTGCTGCTGTAGTAGTGTGGTATAGGCCTTCTTGGTAGTCTCATACAGATTTTTTGTTTTCTTTCTTGTTAGGTTTGACTCTCTATTACCTTAGCACAATATACAAATGTAGGTGTTTATTAGATAGCAATTGGGCATTGTTAGGTGGCACGTTGAGGTATCTGATAATGAATGCTCCCACATCAGCTCTGTTACCCTCTTTAAGAGACACTTAGTTTCTAGTACAAGTAAGGAGTACACACATCCTTTTTTTGCAGGAATTATATTTTTTTCTGTAGATTCATTCTTTGTAGATTACATATTCAGTGTATGCTCATTTATATTATCCCTAATTCTGAGTTTCATTATGATTTATACATAGTATGGGGTTTATATGTATTGTTAATATAAGATTTTCAACTTTTTTGTTTGTAAAAAATAAAAGATAAGTTTTAAAATACTTTGTCCCAATCTTAAAATACATGAAACTGTATTCACTGTTGTCATTATGTGCCCTTATTAATTTTTACTTTTATGCCTTCTTTTTTTAGTTAATTTCTCTAGCAGGAATGTATGGCCTCGAGCTCTGCTCAGTGGACCTAGTAATAGTAACCCTTTAAGGATTAAAGGGATGGACAACACATTGAAACCCTTTGGCCCTTAAAGGGTTGAGTAGGCTCATGTTCTCTGACTACTTCAGTTAAAAAAACAAAACAAAACCCAAAAAACTACCAACAACTATCATGCTTGCCTTCATAGATATGGAATCAGGACAGCATCTCATGAACATATGGACAAGGGCAATAGTCACAGGGATCATTTTCTGCCCATGGTAAGACAAGTGTGTGTGTGTTTGTGTATGTGTGTATGTAAATGTCTGTGGATATATGTGTATGCGTATGTGTGTGTGTGTGTATATATCTGTGTGTATGCATGTGTGTGTGTATGTATGTGTGTGTGTGTATATATGTGTATGAGTGTGTGTGTGTGTAGAGGGGATATATATAAGTATGTGTGTGTGTATGCATGTGTGTGTGTGTATATATGTGTGTGGAGGGGGTATATATAAGTATGTATGTGTGTGTATGCATGTGCACGCGTATATATATATGTGTGCGTATGTGTGTGTGGGTATATATGTGTATGTGTGCATGTGTGTGTATGTTTATATGTGTGTTTATATACACATATAAATATACATACATATTGAATATTACAATTATATACAATTACACACTATTTTTAGATATAAAGAAGAATTTACTTTTAAGGATTTTAGACTGGAAACAGATCTGATTATTTCCGGCAGATTGTTCCAGGCCTTTGGAGCTCTGAAGGAGAAGGCAGATCGTCTTGCTTCTTTCTTGTATTGTGGTATGTATGTGTGTGTGTAGGTGTGTGTATGTGTGTTTGTGTATGTGTGTTTGTGTATGTGTGTGTGTGTTTTTGCGTGTATGTGTGTGTATATGTGTGTATAGGTATGTGTATGTGTGTGTAGGTGTATCTGTGTGTATGTGTATGATTGTGTGTGTTTTTGTGTGTGTGTGTGTGTGTTTTGTGTGTATGTTTTGTGTGTATGTTTGCGTGTATGCATGTGTCTGCTACCATTCAGCATGATCACTAGTAATATGTGTGTGTATATATATAAACATATATATATGTTTAAAAGCTGTTGGGTGTATATGTTTATATTTTGGTAGTAGTATGAATAAAAATACTAGAGGGGTGGGCAATGTGAGGCCCTGTAGCTTCTTCCAGACTACACTCCCCCATCATCCCCAACCAGCAGGGAAAGATGGGAGTTTTAATCCAGCAGCAGCTGGAGGGCCTAGTGTTGCCCACCCTCATAAAGGAGATGTTTTGCTTCTCTAAGGGGAAATGGGTTAGAAAAGAGTTAGGAAGAGGGAATTATTTTCATGAAGAGTGAGCTTGGTTATGAAAGGGATGCCATAACGCTTCGATTGCCAGAGAGAGATACGCAACACGTTGCAAAGAATTGCATACCCCACTGGCACTCAAAGGGTTACATTTATAAAAAGCAAACAAAACAAAAAAAACCCAAAGACAAACCAACAGACCCCAAAATAACATTATAAAGATGATCGTACCCTACTTGTCACTTGTTCTTGCACCGCACCAGTTAATCATTCAGAGACTGGCTTATTGTTTAACAGATTCATACTGGGCACACTCTCACTCACAGAGAGAAAGTAGTCTCACTGTGCCCCCAGTTCACCACTGCTGCTCGATGCTGCACTAATTTCACTGAGCCAGCCCCAAGCAGTTCCAGTAGTGGGGTGGGGGTTATTAACAAACTTCTGGCATCAAGTCTCATCCTATAACCTGTACAAATAAGGTTCCCTGATGTGTGCCCTCTATTCAGGCCCAACCAGTCTCCTTGCATCACTCACCCTCCAGGTGCCATGCTCAAACATGCTCTATGTATTTGGTCACAGGGTATGTTTAACCCACAGGAGCTTTTCAGGTCTCTTATTTCTCTTGAATAGAGAAGAAGGGCTTGGTTAAAGGGATAGTAACACTTCGTTTTAACTTTATTTTATTTTGTAGGCATTAAAAAAACATGAAGAATGATATAAGTCTTATCTCTCAAACCTTTATGGTTTATGAGATATTCACAAGCAAAGTTCCCCTCCCCGCCCCTTTTTCCTAGTGTAAGCCATCTCTTCTCAGATGTGGATCAGGTTGTATGACAGTACAGATAACAGAAGGGGACAATTTTCTTTGTATGAAAACAATGAAAGCCCTTCCCCCCTTGAAAAGTTTTTCAGCTTTTTCCATTATCTTAATGGAAGATTGTCCCTCTCTGCAGTCTACCTGGGCATCTCCCTTCTTATCTGGTTGAACAGGGGGGGGATACTTTGTTTGTGAATATCTCTTAAACCATAAAGGTTTCAGAGATAAGACTTATATCATTCTTCATGTTTTTTTAATGCCTACAAAATAAAATAAAGTTAAAATGAAGTATTACTATCCCTTTAAGAACTGCGATTCTCATAGTTCACTTTTCTATCTTACGTTTTGTTGAGAGGAGGTGAACCTTTCTATTCAAGAAACAATAAAAAGGCATATAGGAAAGTGGGTCAGAAGTAGCAAAGAACATGACAGAGCTTTCTTCTCTTCCCATGAACTACAATACTGATTGAACAGATTGAACAGCTCCTCTTCCTACCTCATAGGGCTGGAAGCCTTTAACTTGATGCTGATAACCAAGTTACAGCATAGGACAAGCCTTTGTGCTGAAGTCACCATTGGTACTTCCACCACAATTTGTAAACTGAAAACTGCATAAAAACGTATAAAATTTTGTTTGTGAGCACTGACAGAATCACTAGCTATCAGAATTTAGTGAATGTGGTGAACAGCCACATTAACTTATAAACATGTCCCGAGGAATAAGAAAATGGCTGATTAAGTCAGATGATCCATTGGAGAAGGAGAAACTTAAATATCATATAAACTGAGCTAAAATATAGAGCAGGCATTGCACTGTAGGTGTATTGGAGGAGTAATCACAGGGATAAGATGGTGAAGACAGCATAGTGCAAAACACAAGATGGATTCAGATCCAGTTTACCAAGCAGGACACTTATGGAGGTTTAGTTCATCTCCCCCTGAGTTCTTCATAGTACATCAGCCTCAATATGTATAAAAATATACCCATATGCTAAAATTAATATCTACCGTTTCTGGATTTAGACTCCCTTGCCATAATAAACAAGGATATTCAGACAGCAAGACGATTAAATATAGCAGAGACAGCTGGGAAAATAGATTCAGTGATTTGAAAGGATATATGTGTTAATATAGGAGAAGGAAAGCTCTATTATAGGTACAGCTCAAGTAATATTTTATTAAGGCAGCCAGGGTTGGATTTACAAAGCAGGCTCACCTGTGAAGGACAACTTAGGTGACCTTAAAGAGAACTAACACTTTTAATCATAACCCTTCACTTACCTTTCTATGGTCAGAGAATCCTAATGGCCCGTGTGAGTTTTTGCCTTGTGCCTTTGTGCAAGAGAAGACATCTTCAATGAGTCCTGGATGTTATGTTCATGGAGGATGTGTCACGGTTACAAGCAAAACAGGAGTCCGACAGTACTTTAATAACTTTTATTAGAAGTATAATCACAACAAAATCACAGCAAGTGCGAGGAAGGAACAGAGGGTGGTCAAAGAAGGGAGCCTCAATCAGAAATAGGAGGACGCCACTAGGTTTCTAAACTGTGGAGACTAGGCCAAACCCAACGGTAGTCTCCAATGCAAGATAGGCCTCAATGTACCCAAATTATCTCCCCAAGGACTCACACCTGCAGTCTGATAATGAAGGGCTGTCAAACAACGGAAGGCAGCGAGGGAGACTACTGACTCACACCTATAGTCAGTGATGGAAAGGCAGTCTCATGTAAAGGAAGGCAACCAGAGCAACTACTGACTCACGTCTGCAGTCAGTAATGCTAGAGTCTACCAGAGTCCCAGGTCCGCACCATAATGGATCTCTGACTACAAGGAGGGCCACACGGAGGGTAGTCAGAAAGAGCCACAGGTGAGCACCAGCTAGGATGGTTAGACAAACCAAGGGTCAAGGTACGCAACGGGTAGTCAGCCAGAGCCGCAGGTCTGCACCAGACTGGTTATTGGACAAGCCAGGATCATACACGGAACAGGTAGTCAGATAGAGCCACAGGTCAGCACCAGGATGGGTAGTCAGTCAAACCAGGTCATACACTGAGCACTTAAACAACAAATGAACTGCACTGGACACCAACGAAAGGGTGAATGAGCTCAGTGTCCATGCAGTTATAAATACCTGACCCAAAGGAAAAGGAGGAGCACCAAATTGGTGTGGCTCCTTTAAATAGTACGCACATCCAGCCCTTGGATGTGTGTCCAACATGACGTCACCCACTGCTGCCTGCTGGAACCTAGCCCAGAAGCGGCTGGAGCTGCGAGGAGGATAGAACGCGACCTGAGCCGCGAGCATTAGAGGTAAAGATGTGGTCGGATCGAGCAGCAGAAGCATGCTGATAGGATGACACCACATATGCTGACAATTTACTTTACTAAAAGAGATTGCACCCTGGGCACAGGACACAGTCCTAGTGAGCTCTTTGCATACCCTTTCAAGCTCATGAGCCTAGTTGGGCATCTCTGACTTCCTCTCTCTATATACAAATTGCTCTTAGGGTTAGTCACCCTAAGGGTAATGGGGGAATCCAGATGTGGACCCCTTGCTCACAAATGCCTAGAGGGATCAGCTGCACCTCACTGAAGAGGCCCAACAAGGCTGAAAAGTACGTCCATAGTTAGCTGTTTCCCTTGTTCAGAGAAGAATTGTCTGGCATTTCGTGGCTGGACTGTCATTTTGGCAGGACCTGTATGATATGCTTCAGAATATTTCTTCTCTGTGTATGGCATATGTGAGCTAAAAGATATTGCACCCTGGGCGTGAGGACGCAGTCCCAGTGAACTTTTGCATACCCTTGCAAGCTCATGAGTCTAGTTGAGCATCTCTGACTTCTTCTCTCTATAGGCAATTTACTTAACTTTGCATTGCATTGCATGCCACTCTGGTCCTTAAAGGGTTAAGTGAACAGAGTTTGAAATTGTGTTCTAGCAAATGTCATGTCAGCCTTCATGGATATGACATCCAGGACTGATTAAAGATGTGTCCTGAATAATGTCACATGGGAAAAATGTATGGGGCTATTAGTATTTTCTTGTCGTAGTATTGTAAGTCAGGGTTATTAGTTGGATCGGTTAGTTCTCTTTAAGTGCAGTGGTGTAGAAGTTCATCCCTAAAAGGCTGCAAACATTTTAGGATTTATGGATCTCCTTATTAAGTGCAGGTCATTTAATACCTTAACGACGAAGGACATACATGTACGTCATGGCTGAATGTCCCTAAATGACCCATGACGTACATGTATATCATGGATTCCAGGGCTCCATGTGTGGCTGCACGCCATTCGGGGAGCCCTGAATCGGATTCTGAAAAAAAGAAATGCTCCATAGTCCTTAAGTGCCGGCCGCGTGCGTGCACGACGGTTCTTAAGTGGTTATCATTAAGTTTTGACTGACTCAGCAGTGATTAGTCAGTGAAATCTCTGGTCCGTTTGCAGTCCTTGATGACTGAACATTGAAAATTGTACCTTGGCCCCACCCATAGTCACACTCATCTTATCATATGACTGCACCCCTAGACTGATCCATTATTGCTTAGATCATAAAATAGACTTGTCATTCAACACACAATGCCAATAAAGCTTTTAGTCACTGGACAGCTCTCCAAGACAGAGCATTGCTTTGCTAGAACAAAGGTGTTAATCTGGTAGAGTGGTATATAAACCATGTATCTGGTGAGGAACTGTCCTGACCACGCCCACAATTCAGCACATAGGTGTGGTAGTAAGATTGAGGATCTCCTCAAATTTAGGCTTACTAGACAGCTTCCTACTTTGTCTAATGGGAAATTGAGCACTGAAGGCAGGAATGTGTCAAAGACATCTCTGGAATCCAAAGGTTTAAAATAATGTCCATGTTGTGGATGAAACCAGATGAATAAAATGAGAAATGGAATAAAGATTAGGCACTAAAACATAACATTTCTTTACCAAATGGTTTTTAAGACCGGGATTGAGCTTCACATTTGAACTGGATAAATTCAGTTTTAAAGAGATAATAATTGTACAATATAATTATCCATTTATTCCTAAAACTTTTTATAATGCTCTGTACCATTCTAAATTTCCATATCAGTGTAGTCTTATCATAATTTTATTTTAAAGCTTCTTCCTACCGCCCCTTTTTCCCTATATCACTCTTCTTCCCTCAGATGTGAAATCCAGTAAAGACGGATTGCAATGAGGGACAATATTCTGTCAACATAAGGAATACCATTCTCCCCTTCATCAATAGGGCAGGGTTTTCCTTATAGTGACAGACACATTATTGTCCATCAGTGCGATCTGTCCAGTCAGACTGGATTTCAGATCTGAGGAGACTCTGCATGATGTAGGGAAAAGGGACGGGAGAGGGAATCTTTAAAGGGATAGTAATAATTATTACTAATCCCTACATTAAAGTCCTATTAAAAATAAATGTATTGCCCCCAGTGTCATCTCTTAAACCTGTATGGTTTGAGAGATTATCGCTCCTAAAGTTGCCCTCTCCCTCCAAGTTGGTTTGCTCCAGAATTGCTCACTTTTGTTTTCAGCATATAGCCCATACAGTTAGTGCACCTTAGTTTGAAGCAGAAAATACTTCTTAAATGTTTATGTGTTCTAAGCCTGAAAGTGAAAGGCAATATGTGTATTCCATTAGGACTAACATCTTGGAATACAATCCGTTCTGAATCCACTCCAAAACTAGCCATCCATCAGATTTGGGAGACAGACTCGGGAGCTGATCCATTGCCAATCCAGTGAATAGCACATGAACAGTCAGATAGACAGGATATGTATATGTGGTTGTCAGTGATGTGATGTAAATGACTATGTATGTGTGGGAGTGTGTGTGATGACAGCCTAATGTGTGTGAGAGATGACAGCTTGATGTGTGTGAGAGATGTGTGAGAGGGTTTGATAGAAAGTTAAAGAGAGAGAAGGGGAGTTAGTAAGAGAGAGAGAGAGAGAGAGAGAGAGAGAGTGAGAGACAGAATGTTAAAGAGAGAGAGATGACCAGTAGATGACTGGATTTCTTGTAAGTACAAAAAAGACTTGTTTAATATATGTATATAGGATAGTTTACATATTAATTGGGCCATTTTATTTATCAGAATACATGCTCCTATACTGGTCAGTTAATTTAACTCCTTGGATGGTAGAGAGCACTGAAGTCCAGACTTCTCTATCATACCAAGGGATTACACGATTTTTTTTCGGTCTTCTATATGTACATGTATCATATTGCTCATCAGCGCTAAAACTCACATCAGTGTTCATTTACATTCAGTATATGTGTTTATGAATTAAACTATGTAAATAAAGTACTTTGGTCTTGTTCTAAAGCATTTATTCCGTTACATAAAGATGTACCAATAGGTCATGAAGTCATTTAAAAAATCTTTCTAATGTCAGGACAACCAGTCATGTCACCAGCAGCATTACTTTAAGGGCCAATGAGGTGCCAGGACCGTCATGGAAGTCTTGCACTTAACCCCTTAAGGAGGGTTGGCGAGCCTTAAGGATCCATGACGTGCCAGGACCGTCATGGAATTCAGGGCACCTAGCGAAACTGCACTCCGTTTAGGGAGCCCTGAATCTGATTCACAAGAAAAATGGTCCGTGGTCCATAAGTGCCGGCCTCATGTGCGCGGGGCTGGTCCTTAAGGGGTTAACGACCAGTGACAGTTCTGGCACATCATGGAATTCAAGGGTCCCTGCGTGGCTGTATGCCTCTTGGGGACCCCTGAATCCAATGCCAGAAAAAAAAATTATCCCATGGAACTAGGGTTGCCACCCAGCCGGTATTTTACTGGCAGGCTGGTAAAAAATTGGCTTCTGTCCAATGTTAAGTCTATGGAGGGAATGCCATGGCCGGTATTTTTTTGAAGAAAAGGTGGCAACCCTACATGGAACTGTCCTTACGGGGTTAAAGCAAAAGTGTCTCTCTTTGTCCATTTGAAATGTTGGGAGATATGATGCCCCAAAATATTTTTGTTTGCTAAGCAACAGTGGATAGGAAGTGTTAACTAGAGTTACATTTCTACAGAAAAAATGTGTTCACAATTTCGAATAATATGAAAAAAAATCTATCTATCTATCTATCTATCTATATCACTATATATGTCTGTCTGTCTGTCTATATCAATATGTCTATCTATCTATCTATCTATCTATCTATCTATCTATCTATCTATCTATCTATCTATATCACTATATATGTCTGTCTGTCTATCTATATCAATATGTCTATCTATCTATCTATCTATCTATCTATCTATCTATCTATCTATCTATATCACTATATATGTCTGTCTGTCTATCTATATCAATATGTCTATCTATCTATCTATCTATCTATCTATCTATCTATCTATCTATCTATCTATCCGCACAAACATACAATTAGATATTCTTGTTTTATGGAGGACTCATATCTAAGTAAATCCCTCTGTTAAATTAATTTTTGTAATTAATTATTCTTAATTAATGCAACTTTAATTAAAGGTAGAATACAAATCTTAGTATCCTTTAAAAGTCTTGTTTTGTTGATTATGATTATGTAAATCAGAATGCTGCTTATTGAGGTTTTAATCCAGACTTCCCTTTTGGTTATGCAGCTGGTAGATCCTGCATGTGCCTGGAGTGTACAAGTTTGAGTCTGTCTAGAAATGTAGTTAATCTATAACTTTATAAAATGCACTTCACTACCCACTCGGAGAATTGCAGCCTACATGCCATTTAAAAGGAGAGGCAAACTTAATGATCCAAAGGATCCTGTCCATCATCAGGTTAATATTTTGCCTGGAGAACAGGGCTGATTTGCTTTTATAGAAAGTTAATTGTGGTGTTTTTTTTAAGTAAACTGTACCTGGGAACTCATGATATACAGAACATTTAAAGATCTTTATCGGGCTGTGAGGGGAATGTACGAATCTGCCAGAGCAGGTCCACTGGAGTTTGCCTCCGATACCAGTGACTGCACTTTGAGTAAGCATAAGAGTGTATGATTGTTTGAGAGCATACTGGTGCACACACTCTGTTGTTGTTAAGACTTTACCACCTTTAAGGTCCACGAAGTGTGAAACAAATTGCTCAGCAATGTGTTGCACACCCTGGTGGTCCTTAAAGGGTTAATGCTAGCAAGCCCTAAATCAGTGACGTAACTATTGGCGAGCTCCCATGCAAAACTTTTTTTGGGCCCACATCACAAAAATATTTTTGCAGAGACATAATTGGAACCTATTGGACCTTGGAACAGATGGGGCCACTGTGGATACTGGGCCCATGCAAAGTGCACCTTTTTGACTCCTTGTTTTTCTCCTCTGTCCCGAATGCCTCCCCTGTAACCTGATCTGGATAGTGGCACAGAGTTACACTAATTTCCTGTGCGCTTTGCTAGTCTTGTCAGTAAGTCACGGACAAATGACCTCCCCAAAATATCCATACACTGCCGGCCCCCTTATGCAAGCAGTGCTAAAGAGAGAATTTTAGGCATAAGTAACTTAGCAAACTGGTTGTTAGGTGTAGGTCAAGAAAAACTGACTCTAGTGCCTGTTTTAGAGCTTAATCATTTTGTACATCCCCACAGTTTTTCAGAACTGCACACATAGTTAATTTCCAGATACAGTGAGGCCTTGCCCTACAGAGTTTATACAAGGATGAGCAACATGTAGCTCTCCAGCTGTCACTGAGCTACAACACCTGTCATCCTTCGCCAACCAAGGAACAGCTGAAGATAATAGATGAGATGTAGTCCACCAACAGCTATACAGCTGCAGTTTACCTACTTTTTGCTTATATTTGTCATATATTCCCTCACCCGGAATTAAATCTATGTGCTGTGTTGCATACCTACCAACATTTCAAATGGTCAAAGAGGGACACTCTTAGGTTGGGTTTCTGGGAGCGTGACTGGTGGACGGGGCATCACTGAGAATTTTTAAGTTACTCTGTGACCTATTGACACTTCTTTATGTAACTGAATAAAGGATTTAGAGCAAGACAGAGTATTTTATTCACACAGGCTCATTTACAAACACATATACTGAAGATTAACTAAACATTAATGTGAGTTTTATTGCTGCGGAGCAATGTAATACACTTGCATACACACCATGCAATCAGATCTCCTAAAAAGAGGGACACCAGCATAGAAAAGAGGGACAGAGGGATTGGGGTCTCAAAGAGGGACTGTCCCTCCTAAAGAGGGACACTTGGGAGGTATGGTGTTGCACACACTGTCAGAGATCACTGGAAAAGTCATCTCCAGTTTATCACCTCTTTATCACGCTTAGTGCAGGTCCCTGCTTTTGTTTTTGGCTTCTTGTATATAATTTCCATCCACTTGTGACATGTTCATTCAGTTCTGCATCATGACATACATTGTGATTACTGCACCCCTAGATATTGAATTCAGTTCTATACAGTAAGATTCTGGATCTTGAATTGCATTCTAAAATGCTGGATTTTGTCTTGCAGTGTGGGTGGGTGGTGTAAATTTAGATATTGAATTGTATGGTTTATAAGTAAATACTGGATTTAAACCTATTTTGCGCTTCCCTGGCACATTTTCTGGTCCTGTTATAAACCAATAGCTATATTATCTTTATAAATAGTGTTACGTTGAGATGAAATTCTGTAAACTGAAGAGTAATTAGTAGACAGAAAATGATTGAAGTTTCCAGATTGCAACAGTCAAACTGACAAAGTACAGATGGAAACTGAAAAAAGAGTATTTCTCTAAATTAAAAAGTTAGAAGATTCCCCACAGAGACTTGGCAACAGATGTCTATAGTCATAGAATGGTAACCAATACAAAGGCGACATATGAGATAAAGTTTACTTTGCCATTTGGCTTCTTTCTTTCATGTATTAATTACATGACAGATAGGAACCTATAGCATCTCCAACTGTTAGATACTTTCTGGGTATCAACTGGTTCCATATGGAGGGGAAAGTGGATCAATTTTGCACTTCCTAGTAATACTATTAACCCTTTGAGTGCCAGAGGGGTACGCAACACAGACTTATTGGAAGCTGCTACCATACTAATACAAATGATCTTTGTCTTGCACTGCGGTGCCGTCTGGGGTAGAAAAATGAAGTGATTAGCATAATAAGGGATGGGGCTTAATCGTGAGTGGGGCAGGGATTAACATACGTGGCTAGAGTAAGAAGAATAGGCTGGGGAAGGAGGAGAAGTGGGTGGGGAATGGGAGGAACAGACTGGGAAGGCACAGAAGTGGGTAGAGTTTGATTACAAACTTCCTACATCCAGAGAATCTGCCTCTGCCCAGAGACCCGGTAATTAGCAGCAAAAAATGGAGTCTATGGGGCAAATCTGGGGAGAGTCCAGCTATGATGTAAAGGATGATACAGAGACTGATGTACTGATAAGTAATGGAGCAATTTCCTTTGACATTAAATGGAGCTTTTAATCTCTTCCATGTTGGAGAGGTCTCCTACGCATTGAGAAGCAGTGCATTGGCGACCTCTCTAAAATGCAAGAGGGTCATTTCAGTAAATGGGGATTTTGTCATATTTATGTGTTGCTGTGGAGCAGTTGGCTTGCTTTACTTTTCATAGTATACCAGCTTCATTGTTGAAAAACCAAAAGTGGGGGTGTCATTAAACTGGATGTGTCACCTCAATATAATGTAGCATAAATAGTTAGGCTATATAGCGAATATTACTAAAACTGTTGTAAATTTAATAAAGTCGGTCCTGTGGCTACTTCGGCATAGACTGTGGTTACCTGCTCTGTAACCACAGTCCATCTCTCTGTCTCTGTTCTCCTCCCTCTATCCAGCCTCCTCCAATGACAGAGGCTTTCTGTCTGTAAGATGGAGTGGTCTTATTGGCAGAGATCAAATCTAGCCAATGAGAGCGCTCCAGCTTACAGTCAGAAGCCTCCGTCATCAGAGGTGGTTGAATAGAGGAAGGGGAGCAGAGGAAGAGCGACGGACTGTAGTCTATGCGGAAGTGGCTGCAGGACCAACTTAATGACTTAAATTTAAAACAAATAAAGCTAAAAAAAATGAAGACAGTTTTAATAATATTCGCTATATAGCCTAACTATTTATGCTGCGTTATACTGAGGTGACACATCCACTTTAATATGTTTGGGAACCACTGTATTAGAGTGTGTAAGATCTCTTCTAACTAAAAGGGAGGCTCCACAGAATAGCAGGAAGTGGAGGCAGGACACCACTGAACTGAGATTTCTCACTATCATCCCCTCTTCATGCATCCCCCTAAAGGGTTAAACACGGGGTCACTGCTCTTATGTGAGCCTTCTCGCTTTCTCTCTCTCTCTCGCTTCCTTTTATTTCTCTCCGTAGCATAAGCCATGGTTGAAAAGATCTTTGTCCTCTTGTTCTACAGAGCTGGGTTCACCTGTATTCTATCAGAGAGCTAAGGTTGCCACCTGGCACCACATTAAAGGAGAACATTCAGTCAGTGGTTTTTATACTGGGAGAAATGATTGAAAAGTTTGAACTGCCTCAATTTGTCGTGATGGAAGCCTCTGGAAATTTAGATTCATATACCACAAAAAAGAAAAAAAAAAACTTTTATAGGCTGTAAATTCAATATGCTGTTTAAATCCAGGTGCATAAATTTGGAGCTGTTGTTTTATATCAAATTTCTCCTCTTTTGATTTCATATATAAATGACCCCTAGAGTGACACTTGTAAAGCTGAAAAGATAGTACCTACTCCAGAATACTAAATGAAATAATTTTTAAAGATAATACAAATCTGCTTATATATTGTGCTAAACCTTGGTTTGTAATATAATTTTTGAGAAATTAAAGTTTATCTGTTGGTGGCACAAAGTGGCACTTTATGCTATTTAGTTTCTGTACTGAGTCAATATTTCCACACGCTGTGCTACGAATTAATCCAGGCAGATCCCATACACACTGGGGTAATTTCTAACTGTGCAATGGGCAACACATTTGGCCTAAGGCAGATAATTATAACTTGCCACACCATGCCACCAAAATATAAAGGCTAATTTTTTAAACATGATTCATTTGATAGAAAAATGGCAAGCACAACATATATGCATATTTTAATTCACTATAAACAAGCTAAACTTGTCAGGACACGCTTAAAGGGATAGTAATACTTCGTTTTATCTTTATTTTATTTTGTAGGCATTAAAAAAACAAGAAGAACAATATAAGTCTTATCTCTCCAACCTTTATGGTTTGAGAGATATTCACAAGCAAAGTTTCCCCTCCCGCCCCTTTTACCTAGTGTAAGCCATCTCTTCTCAGTTGTGGAATGCAGTCCATGGACCAGACAGATAACAGAAGGGGACAATCTTCTTCATATGAGAATAATGAAAGCCCTGCCCGCCTTGACAAGTTTTTCAGGTTTTTCCCTTATCTTAATTGAAGATTGTCCCTCTCTGCAGCCTACATGGACACCTCCCTTCTGATCTGGCTGAACAGTGTTACATCAATAGAAGGGGCGGGAGGGGGACACTTTGTCATTGAATTTTCTTGAACTACAACTCTGACAGAATTGAAATAACACTCTCCAAAGTCCAAACACTATGATGATTAATTAGAGCTGCTTTTATTATGAAACATGACTGTCCTTTTAAAATATGTAACCCTTAGATTGCCAGAGAGGTATCCAACTCATTGCACTAAAATGTGGAGGATACCTCTTGAAAGGTTAAGGAAGATAAAAATCTTGACTTTCTTGAACAAACAACATTTCTCATGGATTTAAATGTGGCTTTTAACCCCTTCAGTGCTAGAGAGGACTTCAATGCATTGCTTCCCAGTGGGTTGGAGATGTCACTAGCATTCAGGGGGTTAACCCTTTGAGTGCCCCTACAGTGTAGTTGGTTTGCTCCAGAATGACTCCCTCTTTAGCTTCCAGGGTACAAAAAAAAATGTTACCATTGTACTAATAAAACAATGCAATGTGATTAATAGGAAAAAAGGAAGCTTTGTGCGTGCTTTGTTCTTTAATTGCAATTCTACGTGCCAATTAAAGGGACTAGATAATCTTAGCGCTCTTTATATAGAAAGCATTTCTGTAAACTCAGCAGATTAAACACAGAGCAAATCCGGTGAATGGCCGAGGTGAATCTATCCCATTTCACTGTGTGTACTATGTAGAAACTCTAAACCCTTTGCAGCTTTTCAGCAAACAGGCTTCCTTATTCTTTGTGGACATAACCAGAAAAATCCTAACAAGCTGATACTTAGTGCAAATGGAGCGCAGGGGCTTCCACTAAGTTGCAAATGGAAATTCAGCTGAGTGGCACACACACTGGAGGAAGTGCACCATTAACATATAGCAAACAAAGAACCTTTCACATTCATTGTGTGAGATTGAGTTACCCTGGGAAATGTCTAAACATCTATAAGGTGAAACATATGCACCCATATGGAGGCAAAGCCAGGAGCCCATACGCACAAAGAACATTTAAGCAGTGCTGGGGCAAACCAACTGCGCCATAAAAATTGCACAAATAAAAATTTCCCCAAATTACCACTGATTTAAATGGGGCCTTAAAGCGTAACTTTCATCCGCTATAATGTCGCCCTGCAATAATTAAGCAGGTAGCAACTAGCTTTATAATATATATATTACCTCTCAAATGTATACAATTATAAAGCAATCCTTTATTTTAGGAGACTGGAAGCCAGGCATCAGCGCAGACATTTTGTCTGGGCCCCTGCTTTGTCAGTCCTGGTCTCCATTGTGAAGCACTGCAATGTGTGACACATGGTAACCGGAAGGGACTGACGGTGCAGGCACGCAGACGGCAATAACCTGGCCGTCAGTCTCCTAAAATAAAGGATTTCTTTATAATCGTATACATTTGAGAGGTAATATATTATAATATAAAACGCTAACCTGCGAAGTTCCCTGTGTGCGTAACCGCACATGCACAGTAGAGACTGGACGAATGCGCTGTTTCGGAGCAGGGCGCTCCGAATGGCTCACCTCCTGTCTCTGCTCCTGGCTCCGGGGCAGCAGATGGGTCCCCTGGGTGGCACTTTAGCCCATGTACATGGGCTTTCATACTAGTCCTATATAATAAAACACCAGAATGTTTGTCCGATGCAGTCATGAGTAGAAGAGACTGCCCGAACGCACAGAATGCTGGGAGCAGGACTCTGCTGGGAGCATTCTGTACGCTCGGGCAGTCTCTACAGTGCATGACTGCATCGCGTGCGCCGCCAGCGAGATGGAGGCAGTACCAGAGTAGGACTGGCTTCTTAACCATTTGAGTGCCAGAGGGGTACGCAATGCATTGCAAAGCAATGTGTTGTGTACCCCTCTGACACTCAAAGGGTTAACATCACCTGGGCCTTGGCCCATGTACAGGGGTTTTTACGCTAGTATATTATAAAGCTAGTCGCTACCTGCTTAATTATTGCAGGGCGACTTTATAGCGGATGAAAGTTCCGCTTTAAACCCACGATTGCTAGAGAGGTCTTCACTGCATTGCTTCACAATTAGTTACAGACCTTTCTAGCATTCAAGAGGTTAAAAGCCTCATTTAAATTAATTCTGGAGATAGTTTGCTCTAGTTTTTATAAAATATCAGTCTCAGAATAAAGTTTAACTAAAGACATATATTTTAAATAACTAGAACAAATATATATATGAAAAAAATACTGTATATATTAATATATTGTGAATAAAACCAAGCTGAGAAAGGAGAGCACTTGATGTCTCTATACTTACATGAAAACACAATTTAATGTATACAATAATATATTATATCTATTGTGTATTCAATTAAATTGTGTTTTCATAGAATTAAATTAAATCGCCTTTGGTATAATTGTTTAATCATACACCTGACTATGGGCTAGATTCTATTGCAGGTGCTAATTTTATCACTGCTTTTATCTCCAGTTTTCCCCATATACTTCAATAGGAAAATGATTGATAAAACGGGTGTTAACATTTATCACCTGCAACAGAATCCAGCCATATATGCCTGCAAAATCCCTGATGTTCTGCAAGTGTACCAGGAAGAATTGCTGTTGTTTTGAAAGTAAAGTGTGGTCACACCCAATATTGACCTGATTTAGATTTTTCTTCTGTTTACTCACTATGCAATTTGTTAATTTATAAAAAATAAACTATTAACATCTATTTTTGAAAGCATTCTTACTTTACAGTATTTTTTTCCTCACATACCTAAAACTTTTTCACAGTACTATATATATATATATATATATATATATATATATATATATATAGGCCTCATTTTTACTCTCATGCTAGTAGCTATGGTATAATTTTATACGGTGTGTCCTAGCTTTTAGGGTTTTTTTTAATCAGTCTAGGTTTCATCTTTTTTATAGATAGTTCTACATATATTTATACAATCAAACATGTTTTGTATTAATAAATGAACTATACAGGAATACTTGTGCTCTGCTCTTTTTTCCTTTTCTTTTTTTATATGTCCAACTTTTTCACCCCACTTCAGTCTGGCTTTCATCCAAATCCCTCAACAGCCACTGTCTTCCTATACCAATGCAGTGATATCCAGAGTGGCATGGAACATGGTGAACTTACTGGAGAACTTTACTAGATTCTGCAAAGGCCTTTGATATTCTGATAAATAAGCAAAAAAAAAAAAAAAAATCTAATTTAGGTAGCCATTCTCTGAACTGGTTTTTGCTCGTACTTATCAGATAGAATGCAATATGCTTCCCATTCCAAGTTACATGTGGGTTCCCCAAGGATCCATTCTGTTTTCATTATTTATAAAGATCTTCCCACTGTTTGTAAAAGATCTTCTGTGCACATGTATACAGAAAACACTATAATCTACACTAAAAATCCAAACGTATCACAACTTGTGACTGTGTTATTGGAAGATTTCATAGGGGCCATTAAGATTTTTCTGTCCGTAGTAAATTAAGTGTGTTACTACTCCTTTCAAATGTGCACGTAGTGCAACTCTCTTTGACTTCTATGAGACTTGTGCTTGGTTGTGGACCATAATAAAAGGTAGTGTTGTATAGTGAGTGAAAGAAAATGTGGTCTTTACGTGTGTAAAGGAACAACTCACTTCTTGGTAAATGCCTCCCACAGTGACACACTGATACAAGGGAGTGTTCTTACAAGAAAACATCAGTGGTTATTAGCTCACCCATCTGTCATTCTAAATACCTCATTAACGTTATTAGATAATTATGTGTGTTTTTATTTTTATATGATATTAGTCTGACAGTTCATAAGTTATTTTAAGAATTTCAGGCTATGTAATTTGTAGATTTAACCAATTAACCAATATACATATTTTCTTCACCTTTATATTTGTATTGCTATTATCCTACAATCTCAGCTGACCTTTCAGTTGAATAATTGTGCTAAATGGTTTCTTTGCTCACAAAGTATGTTAACCCTTTTAAAGCTAGAGATGTCTCCAGCTCATTGCAAAGCAATCCAAAGAGCATCCAAAGAGTTAAAATGTATGTCTTTATCGCTCTGTTATTCTATAAAAAAAATCTGTATAGATAACATACTATTACTAAAGGTCCATAGTATTTCTGCAATTCACTGGGTTAAAAAGCCTTATTTAACCCTTTGAGTGCTTTGCTTGTCCCCTATAGTGCAGTTTGCTCCAAAATTGCTCCAATTTTCCTCATAATCTTTAAAAGGGGAATTATACCTTGTAATAATACCACCTGCCTTAAAGCGGAACTACCACCCAATACAATCTTTAGCTTCAATAAGTCCCCATCTGGCGACTAGCTGCTTAGTAGCGCTAGTCTCCAGAATAATTACCTTATTTAATAGATTTATGCTCTCTTCCCCGGCTGACATGCAGGACGGAGCACTGACATTTTGCCATTGAGATGTCTGTGCGCCTGCGCTGTCAGTCACCAGCCGGGTCTAGTAGGCATTGCTAGGAGCCATTTGGCTCCGGCTGGGACTGACAGGGCAGGTGTGCGGACATCTCAATGGCAAGATGTCCGCGCTCCGTCCTGCATGTCAGCCGGTGAAGAGAGCAGAAATCTATTAAATCTGTGTCTGTCAAAAGGTTAATCTAGAACTACTCCAGTTCAACACAGTGCATCAGCTTCCGTGTGTTAATACAATATTATACCTGATTATATCTGTGACTGTTACAGTTTTGTTATTCTCACTGACAGAAAGACTAATTAGGAAGTTAAACTACAAATGCACAATCAGATCTTTTCAAATTTCTATGGTCCTTTTATGCTGTCATCCAATATGACATGACCTGGATAAACATGACCCAATGCTTTCCTAAACAGGTGTATATTTACAAATTGTCACACGAATGGTTAAAGAGAGGTAACACCTATCATTACCATGTCATGTTACCTAACCTTTCATGCCTTGACTAATTTGTAATGCGTAATTACAACATCAGTCAGCTGAACAAATGCTGGCTTGCCCCTTCTTAACATGGAGCATGGATGTGTAGAATGTTCTCTTCTTGGAAAATTGTGTAATTGAATAATCTGCCTGTTACAAATTAGTGATTATATGGGGCTGCCCTTTCAAATTAGAGCTAATTTGTAGGGCAGCAATATTTATTAAATCTGGAAAGTTTCTGCTTAATATTATTCACATACACGGTATGGATGTGGATCATTTTTATTTAATTTAATCCTGCAGAAGTGGGAGCATATGATCCATTTGGGACGTATCACAGACACACCACTTAATCGAATAGTAATATACATTTAATCATTTGCTAGTAAAGCAATATCTTTTTTTCAACAGCTGGTGTTTTGTCTCCTTTTTCACTAAGAATATTAGTATATACAATGGGTGTATTTTGTTTCTATTCGCACTGGGTGAGAGTGGTTTTTTTTCCACATTTGGGTGCCTTTTATTTATTCGTTTCAATATATATATTTTGAGCACTGAATATATTTTCTCTCTTTTGAAGTCTGGAAAGTTGTCATTTTTTAGGGGGCCATGGAAAGTTGTCATGTGATGTACCTTCCCTTTTTAAAGGGATAGTAATACTTAAGTATTACTAATCCCTATATTAAAGTCCTATTAAAAATAAATGTATTGCCCCCAGTTTCATCTCTCAGACCTTTATGGTTTGAGAGATGATTGCTCCTAAAGTTCCCCTCTCCCTCCCCCTTCACCGTAGTCAGCGTTCTAGCTGACTGCAGGGAAGCCTGTCGTATGACTTTCAGGCGGCTCTCCAGCACAGCCACGATCGCGTTAATAAAAAAGAAAAGTTTCACTAAAATGGTCTTCTACATGTGCTTGGTTTGCAAGCACACGTAGAAGACCGCTTAAGTTGAAGATTTTTTTTAATTAACGCGATCGCGGCTCTGCTGTAGAGCCGCCTGATGATCTATGACCGGATTTCCCTTCAGTCAGCTACAACGCTGACTTCAGGGAAGGGGGAGGGAGAGGGCAAGTTTAAGAGCGATCATCTCTAAAACCATAAAGGTTTGAGAGATGACACTGGGGGCAATACATTTATTGGGTACCCCCTCTGGCCCTCAAAGGGTTAAGAAAACATATTGTGGCTGATGCACTAAGCAGAAATGGAGAAATTCTGGAGCGTACCACCTGCACTGAGGGGTGGATTCTAGAGGGAGGTTAAAATTTTGATTAAAATCAATGGAACTTTTCATTTGTCACCTATCGTGCCTCTGATTTGGCCCAGAAGTACTCCAATTTCTTAGTTCCTCACATTGTATGTAAATAAGCAAAGTGGAAACAATTCTGGGGCAAACCAACTCAATCAAAAGGGACACATGGAAATTCCAGATGATTTAATGTAGGCTTTCAACTCCTTGAATGCATAGCAGACCTCTCTAGCATTCAAAGTGTTAAAAAAGCCCCATGCCACACAATGGGAATTCTGGAAATATGTGTTTGTTCTTATATAGTGCAGTTGGTTTGCCTCAGAATTCCACCACTAAGCAGATCTGGAACAGATCTGGGGCAAACCATCTGCACTATGGGGGTCAAATGATTCCAATTGGTTTGAAATGGGCTTTTAATGCAGCTTACCATTACATAAGGTTGCTCCCACTGTCTAGACCAGTGGTTCTCTGTCCGTGCCCTCAGTGTCCACTAACAGGCCAGGATTTGATGATTTCCTTGTTAGAGCACAGGTGAGTTAATCAGTGTGAATGAGCTTCTGATCACATGATTTCCTTGTTAGAGCACAGGTGAGTTAATCAATGTGAATGAGCCTCTGATCACCACACCTGTGCTCTAGCAAAGAAATCCCTAAGTCCTGGCCTGATAATGAGTCCTGAGGACAGGAGTTGAGAACCTCTGGTCTAGACATGTTTTATTCAAACTTTATTGCAGCTCAAATTTGAGATTTTAGGTGCAGCGCCTCCATGACCTGACATGTTAAACTGGTGCGGTGTCTACACCAGAATATAGACAGATCTGATCAACCATAAACCTCGACAGAATGATGTAGCAACAGCTCCACTTGTAATATTTCAGGCCATGGAGTTACTGCACACTAAAGATGTACGTTTGAGTGGCAATAGCTTTTGAAAAAACAGCCTTTGGCAGTGGGAGTACCATTGTTTTACTAAGCAGAATAAACCCTACAGTATGTATTTTTTTAAGCATTAAAAGGATAGTAATACTTTGTTTATACAATGCTTAATATTGTACTTAAAAGATAAAAAAAGCAACCAGAAGGGGCGAAATTCACAATATAATCAGATAAAAATATAATAAAATTATACTCACAACATAAATTACACCATCTTATCTTACTAAAGCTGGTAGTAATAGCTTGTAGGGATAAACTATCTGCACTGCTCAGAGTTCCACCTCCAGTAAATCCAAATAGGTCCACTTGTTCAAAAATATATAAAATTTAATACCACATAATGTATAAAAACAGATTACAATGTAGTAAAAAAACCAGCCAGAAACGCTTAACGCGTTTCAAAGCTTATTGCTTCTATATCAGTAGCTCTCTGGCTACATGTAAATAGAACAAAGAACCTTCTTTGTTTGATTTACTTGCTATAACTTGTATAGTTTTATTGTAATACTGTTGAAAAGTTCCCCCTCCCGCCCCTTTTAGCCACATCAACACTCCAGCTGACAAACTTGGATTCTGGTTCTGGGACCGGACGGCTCGTCTGGAGATCCGAAATAGTACTGTATACAAAGAAAATCTTCATGAAGATTTTCTTTGTATACATTGCTATTCCGTCTCTCCAGACAAGCCGTCCAGGCCCGGGACCAGAGTCCAAGTTTGTCAGCTGGAGTGTTGATGTGCATAAAAGAGACTTGAGGGGGAACTTTACATCGATATTACACACAAGTTATAGGAACAGAACTTCGATCCTTTGCTTTATTTATTTAATAAGTACAATATTAAAGGGATAGTAATACTTCGTTTTAACTTTATTTTATTTTGTAGGCATTAAAAAAACATGAAGAACGATATGTCTTATCTCTCAAACCTTTATGGTTTATGAGATATTCACAAGCAAAGACAGCCACATCAGAAGGGAGGTGCCCAGGTAGACTGCAGAGAGGGACAATCTTCAATTAAGATAATGGAAAAAGCTGAAAAACTTGTCAAGGGGGGAAGGGCTTTCATTCTTTTCATACAAAGAAAATTGTCCCCTTCTGTTATCTGTCTGGTCTTACAACCAGATTCACATCTGAGACGAGATGGCTTACACTAGGTAAAAGGGGCGGGAGGGGAACTTTGCTTGTGAATATCTCTTAAACCATAAAGGTTTGAGAGATAAGACATATCATTCTTCATGTTTTTTTAATGCCTACAAAATAAAATAAAGTTAAAACGAAGTATTACTATCCCTTTAAGACTTGTATAAACAAAGTATTGCTATCCCTTTAATTGTTACAATGCCTTCAGTTGAGGCTTTTAATATTCAAGGAGTTCAAAGCCCAGTTTAACTCAGTGGGTATTTTAATTGTCCCCATTGGTGCAGTTGGCTGCCCCAGAATTGCACCACTTTTTGCTTCGTGTGGCTGGCCCATGTCTCTCCTCCCATTGTATCACTGATGAAGTGGGTGTGAGCCCTGAGCGTGCTTGGGCATGTTTTTGCTCAAACCTCCCCTCACTTCCTCTTTTGTTTTATTTCCTTGATTGCCTGGTAACCAGGAAACAAACCAAAAGCAGGAAGTGAGGGGGAAGATGTTCACACAAAGACAAGAGCACACTCATTGCTTACCATCAAGTTGGTAAAAATCAGACTTGGAGAACTCCCTCTAATTTAAAGTGCGCCTTCCAAATGTCCCTCTACAGGAGATATTAGGGGCACATACCTTCCAACTGTCCCTCTTTAGGTTCCTCTTTGAGGCCCAAATCCCTCTGTCCCTCTTTTCCTCCCTGATGTCCCTCTTTTTAGGAGATCAGGCTGTGTGGTGTGTGTATATAAGCGTATCACATTGCTCCACAGCAATAAGACTCCCATTAATATCTGTTTAAACTGCAGTATATGTGTTAATAAATGGGTCTGTAAATAAAATTCTTTGGGCGGAATGCAAGAAGCATTCGTAATTGCTATTTACAGTGTACTGTTTTTTCAGAATTAGAGAACGTTTGCGCTTTTTTTTTGTGAATGCATTTCAAAAAGTAGACGTGGCTAGAATGTCAGCCATTTTGTGAGCGGATGAGTGATTGTGCCTAATTTGGCACACATTTTCATACACCTGGTGAACTTTGCATTAATTTAAGAACATTCACTAACTTTGCCATTAATGTAGGGGCATTCTCTAACTTTACCGCTAATTTAGGCGCATTAACTAACTTTGCCATTAATTTAGGGGTATTTGCTAGCTTTGCCGTTAGTTTAGGAGCATGTGCTATTCAGCATCAAGGCGTTAGTATGTTTCTTGCATCAAAACGTGTGCCTTTGCAAATAGCACATACATTTATGACTTTCAAAAAAATAACAAATTCTCTTTCTTGTATTCCGCCTTTTGGTCTTGTTCTAAATCATTTATTCAGTCACATAAAATGGCATCAGTAGGTCATGAATCAACCTAAAATTTGGCTGCCCACCAGTCACGCTCCCAGCAATACCATCTAAAACAAAAGTGTTCCTTGTTGGCAGTTTGAAACGTTAGGAGGTGTGTTTGAAGTGGAACTAGCACTTTATAAAGGGTTTTCAATATAATCTTGGATTAATATTAGCTCTTCATTAAAATTATGGTTTGGATGATATCTAGCTTTATTTATTTGTTTATCACTTTATGTAAATTAGGTAGTACTGGCTGACAGGGTGGAATGTCAAACACTAATATTACACTCTTCCTCCCAGCTGCCATTTCCTACTGGTAAGGCCGCACAGCATTTATTAATATTAAAAATGAAAACAGCCATAAACGATAACATCTTAACCCAAGTCTAAGAGGAACGTAGATAAACCATACTTTATAATGACCCTCCCATGGAGACAACCATAAATAAAGCAAAAGCACTCATTAATAAATTCCATTTTCTCTTCACTCTTCTTCTTTTTCACTTTTTTTTTAAATGTTATTATTAATTAATATTTACAAGCAAATACACTCATACATTTAGCATAACCATATCTTGAAATAGCTTCAATTCATCTGTGGTGGGGGGTTAGGAGGGTGAGTAGTCACCAACTTACTAGACTGCCATACCCGGGAACTTTGTCTTCTGGTCTTCCCGGAGGGGAGTCCTGTGGTGCAGTTGGGGGAAAGAAATTATGCAATTTGTGGCAAAGGGGTGGGGCTTAATCACCAGTGGGGGTGGGGCTTGAGAAGCTAGTAAAAAAATAGGTAGACTAGGCTGGGGAAGGAGGAGAAGTGGGAGGGAAATGGGAGGAACTGGGTGGAAAGGAGCAGACATGGGCAGAGTTTCAAAAGAAACTTTCCACATCTGAAGAATCAGTCTCTGCCCCGAAGACCCGGTAATGCAGAGTGAAAACCGAAGTCTCCGTGTCAAATCTGGAGAGTTCCCCTCGAGACTAGAGTAATGGCGCTTTCGTCTAAAACAAAGTCAGGGATTCTTTACAGTAAGGGCGGTAAATCTGTGGAATTCTTTGCCTTGGAATGTTACATTTGCATATAATGTAACTGCTTTCAAAAAAGCAATGGATACCTATATAGCACAAAACAATATTGATAATTATGACAGATGGCTTCAAGGCAGACAGGTTCTGCACCTCTATAGGCAAGGTAGGCTCTGGCCTAGGGTGCACATCTACTGGAGGTGCCCCGCTCCGGGGGCACCCAGACAGTGTCCTTCATTGCCTCTGGGCTCATCTTCTGCCACTGGTTAAGTATTTCTAGTTGTCAGATGATTCGATGTTAGCACTAAGACAAAGTACTAACATCAGTAATGCAGGTAGTGTCCTTATTCTCTGGCAGAAAATGTGATTGGCTATAACAGCAACAGCCAATTTCAGCATGTGATGCAGATGGGAGGGTGGGAATAAGCTCTCCAGTGAGTTTGTGAAGAGTGTGCTTGGTGCGTGGAGTAGATGCATGGACTGCTCATCCTTTCCTCTTTGCATGGATAAAAAAAGTGAGCAACTTGCAGGCAGAGAAGAGGGAGAGTGGGGGACAACCGTGGTGTACAGGCTTATGTATGGCTTAAGGACATCGCTGCTTTATCCAATGGGCAAAGTGGGTATTTGCCCAGGGCCCAGCAACATTGGGCTAATTGATGGAGGCCCTCGTTACATTTAACCGTTTGAGTGCCAGATAGGCATCCAACATATTGCAATCTGTTGGATACCATTCTGGCACTCAAAGAGTTAATTTACCACTGTCGCTTTGCACATTGAATAAAGTGTCTCTGAATGTGGTCTACAGCCCAACCAGCGAATCAGAAGCAAATTCAGCGGAGGGTTGGTGGAATGGGGCAGAGGCAGAACTAAGTCAGGGTTGGATTATGTTCATAGTAATCAGGAGTGAAGATTACAGAAACGGTTTTCTGCCTTGTAAATTGTGGCACAGTATTTTTTTTATGAGTTCCGAGTTACATCCCCACTGTCAAAGCACAGATATTATTGCTGTGAGATGTTTTACAAATCACTGCAAGCAATTAAATAAACTTTACTGGCTGTACGAGCGCAGGCACTCTGTATCTGTGTCCCATTTCTATGGATGTGAGAGACAGCCTCATCAACTATGTTACTATGTGGTCCACATTAGCTGAGTGATGAACCCGGTGACCAGATACACCTATTTAATGCAGCTTTTCCCATCCTTGGTGCCGACCTGGCATGTAACCACCCTACAGGCCACCAGTCAGGCCTTTGCTCCAGATACTAAAGACCCAACATGCCTCATCAACAGTTGCTTAGCAGACCTCATAGAGTGGATGAATGCTAGTTGTCTTAAAGTGAACCCTGACAAAACAGAGTTACTCTTGGTGAGGGGACCCCGGTCAACAAGAATATCTCAGGATCACCCAACTGGCCTGGAACTTGGAGGCTCTGAACTCATTAGTTCAACAGAGGTACGAAGTCTCGGAGTGATGATTGACTCTGGACTGTCATTTAAACAGCAGATCTCTTCTGTAATAAAATCTGATTTCTTTCATCTGAGAAACATATCCAGGATTAGTGATGAGCGAGCACTCCAATGCTCGGGTGTTCGGGTGCTCTGACCGAGCACCCCCTGAGGCTCGAGTGCTCGGCCGAGCACCCGAGCCCCATTGAAGTCAATGGGAGGACTCGAGCATTACACCAGGCACCCCCTGCTCTGATGAGGGGAGGGTGCCTGGTCCATAGGAAAAGGGCAGAAAAGGATGGAAACACCACAGAAATGGTTCAGGGACAGCATAGGGAGGATGTCTGGATGCATCTTGGACTCCAACATCGCTGCTGGGAACGATCTTTCGCCCGTAGTACGCCATTTTTACAGACTGACCGTAAAACACACAAAAAGGAAAATAAAAACGACTCTAGGCGAAAAATTGTTACCAAACAATATTTGCTGTATATTTACTTGTATATCATCTGCAAATTCTCCCAAAAATTTCCTTGATTTTCTGAAGTGAGGCCATGATTAAGAGGGAAACGTGCGCAGAGGCAAATTCTCCCAAAAATTTCCTTGATTTTCTGAACTGAGGCCATGATTAAGAGGGAAACGTGCGCAGAGGCAAATTCTCCCAAAAATTTCCTTGATTTTCTGAACTGGGGCCATGATTAAGAGGGAAACGTGCGCAGAGGCAAATTCTCCCAAAAATTTCCTTGATTTTATTGAACTGAGGCCATGATTAAGAGGGAAACGTGCGCTGAGCTGACCATCTAAAACATTATGGGTGAGGGTCTGCTGCAGAGCTGACCATCCTAAACATTATATGCGAAGGCCCGCTAGTGAGCTGACGCTATAAAACATTATATGCGAAGGCCCGCTAGTGAGCTGACGCTATAAAACATTATATGAGAGGGCCCGCTAGAGAGCTGACCCAATAAAACATTATATGAGAAGGCCCGCTGGTGAGCTGACCTATATAAAAATTGTCAAACAGGGCCCGCTGGTGAGCTGGCCCTATATAAAAATTATATCACAGGGCCCGCTGGTGAGCTGGCCCTATATAAAAATTATAGCACAGGGCATATGGAAGAGGAGGAGGAGGATGAGAAGATTAAGAGTCAACCATATACCCGTTTTTTGGGTGGAAGGGGTGAATGGGAATACAGAGTATTCACATCATTGTAAATAACATATATAAAGTGAGTTTATGTTCCCCCGGGGCTTTCCTCCAGTGGAGTGGAGAAGTCAGGGGAAATCCAGGCCTTGTTCATTTTTATAAGTGTCAACCTATCAGCATTGTCGGTGGAAAGGCGGATACGCTTATCTGTTATGATGCCACCAGCAGCACTAAATACCCGCTCAGACAGAACGCTGGCGGCAGGGCAGGCCAGCACCTCCAAGGCGTAGAGTGCCAGTTCATACCACGTGTCCAGCTTGGACACCCAGTAGTTGTAAGGCACAGAGGGATCATTGAGGACGCTGACACGGTCTGCTACGTACTCCTTCACCATCTTCCAAAACTTTTCCCTCCTTGTGACACTAGGCTGCGCATCAGGGTGAGGGTGCTGGCGGGGTGTCATGAAGGTGTCCCACGCCTTGGAGAGTGTTGCCCTGCCTTTGTCGGAACTGCTGTGTGCTCCCCTTTTCTCCCCTTCTCGGTTGGCCAAGGTAGCACGTACTCTGCCGCCAGCGTTGTCAGATGGAAAATTTTGGAGCAATTTTTCAACAAGAACCTTCTGGTATTGCACCATTTTGCTTGTCCTCTCCACCGGAGGAATAAGAGATGAGAAATTCTCTTTGTAGCGGGGGTCCAGAAGGGTGAACACCCAGTAATCCGTGTTGTTTAAAATGCGTATAACGCGTGGGTCACGGGAAAGGCAGCCTAACATAAAGTCAGCCATGTGTGCCAGAGTACCAACAGGCAAGATTTCGCTGTCCTCACCAGAAGGATGACTCTCAATCTCCTCATCCTCTTCCTCCTCTTCTGCCCACCCACGCTGAAGAGATGGAACTAAAGTTCCATGGCTACCCTCTGTAGCGGAGGCAACCGTGTCTTCCTCCTCCTCCTCCTCCTCCTCCTCCGCCTCCTCCAATTGTCGCTGAGAAGACGAAGTGAGGGTGCTCTGGCTATCACCTTGTGTAAGCTCTTCCTCCCCCATTTCCACCTCTTCCACATGCAAAGCGTCGGTTTTAATTGTGAGCAGCGAGCGTTTCAGTAGACACAGAAGTGGGATGGTTACACTGATAATAGCGTTATCGCCGCTCACCATCTGTGTCGATTCCTCAAAATTGCGTAAAACCTCGCAGAGGTCTGACATCCATTCCCACTCCTCACTTCTGATTACAGGAAGTTGAACGGAGAGGCGACGACCGTGTAACAGCTGGTACTCCACTACTGCCCTCTGCTGCTCACAAAGCCGGGCCAACATGTGGAAGGTGGAGTTCCAGCGCGTGCTCACGTCACACAGCAGCCGGTGAGCTGGCAATTGTAAGCGCTGCTGCAGCTTCAACAGGCCGGCCGAAGCTGTAGATGACTTACGGAAATGTGCACACACGCGGCGCACCTTGGTCAAGAGATCATGCACATTGGGGTAGGTTTTTAGAAATCGCTGAACCACTAAATTAAA
Source organism: Rhinophrynus dorsalis (assembly GCA_037306005.1). Classification (NCBI taxonomy): domain Eukaryota; kingdom Metazoa; phylum Chordata; class Amphibia; order Anura; family Rhinophrynidae; genus Rhinophrynus; species Rhinophrynus dorsalis. The sequence goes on from CM074723.1 coordinate 444,406,395, forward strand.
TACATGCGCTAGGCATGGTACGTGTGTGAGCTTGCCGAGCTCCAAAGCCGCCACCAAGTTACGCCCATTATCACACACAACCATGCCTGGTTGCAGGTTGAGTGGCGAGAGCCACTGCTCGGTCTGGTGACTAATCCCCTGCAACAGCTCTGAGGCCGTGTGCTGTTTGTCCCCAAGGCAGATCAGCTTCAGCACGGCCTGTTGACGCTTCCCCACTGCAGTGCTACACTGCTTCCAGCTACTGGCTGATGGGGGAGTGGCGCTGCGTGTAGAGAATTCGGAGGTGGAAACGGAGGAGGAGGAGCCAATAACGTAGGTGCTGGCGGAAACCCTGATGGAGGTAGGGCCCGCAATCCTCGGCGTGGGTAGCACCCGTGCCATCCCAGGGTCCGAGTCGCTCCCAGCCTCCACGACATTCACCCAGTGTGCCGTCAGGGAAATGTAGCGTCCCTGGCCACAAGCACTTGTCCATGTGTCAGTCGTTAAGTGGACCTTCCCAGTAACTGCGTTGGTCAGGGCACGGGTGATGTTACGGGACACATGGTGGTGTAATGCGGGGATGGCACACCGGGAAAAGTAGTGGCGGCTGGGGACCGCGTACCGAGGGACAGCTGCTGCCATCAGGCTGCGGAAGGACTCAGTGTCCACAAGCCTAAATGGCAGCATTTCGATGGCCAGTAATTTGGAAAGGTGTGAGGTTAGTGCTATGGCCTGTGGGTGGGTGGCTGGGTACTTTCTCTTGCGCTCAAATGCCTGGGGTAAGGACATTTGGACGCTGTGCTGGGACAGGGAAGTGGATGTGGTCGCTGATGGTGCTTCAGATGCTACAGGTGCAGGGCGGGAGGTATGCGGGCCTGCGCCTTCGACAGGCGATTGGCCGGCACCGAAAACAGGGGAAGAGGAGGCAGTGGTGTGGCCTGCAGACACAGATGGGCGATCCAGGCGTTCCTCCCACTTACTATGGTGCTTGGATGCCATGTGTCGGATCATGCTGGTGGTGGTGAGGTTTCTAGTGTTCATGCCTCGGCTCATTCTGGTGTGGCACAGGTTGCAAACTACAATTCTTTTGTCGTCCGCACTTTCCTTAAAAAAACGCCATACCGCGGAACACCTACCCTTTGGCAAGGTAGATTTACGCAAGGGGGTGCTCCGTGGAACATTTGCGGGCCGGTTTGGTGCGGTCCGCCTTCTTTCTGTAGCCACACCACTGCCTCTTCCAGCCTGTTGCGGTGCTGCAGATGGCTCACCCTCAGGACTGCTGTCATCGCTCGGCTCTACACCTTCCCAGGTGGGGTCAGTCACCTCATCGTCCACCAAGTCCTCCTCCACTTCCTCACTCTGATCATCCTCCTCATGTCTTGATCCCACCACATACTCAGTCATTGACAACTGTATAACATTCTCCTCAACAAGGTCTTGAGACGGAAATAGTGGTTGATTTAATGGCAACTGTGTCTCATCATCATCATCATCATCCACTACTTCCTTTGACCTTAAATGCCGTTCACATCTGTCATCTTCTTGTGATTGGGTACCCTCTAGAGGTTGTGAATCAGGGCACAAGATGTCATGTTCCTCTGCAAGCGTGCTTGGAGAGAGGGTCAAATGAAGGATTGGTGATGAGACGAGCTCCTCACTATATCCCAGTGTGGGATCACTTCTTTGACCAGACCGTGTATGGTGGGAGGAAGGATGATCAGAGTGAGGATTATGTTGACCAGACTCTTGGCTACTGAGAGTGGACTTGGTGGAAGACAGGGTGGTGCTTAACCGACTGGAAGCAGTATCAGCTGTCATCCAACCGACCACCTGTTCGCAGTGGTCGGACCTCGAGAGTGATGTCCTGTGACGCCCTGTAAAATGAGACATGAAGCTAGGTATGGTGGATGTCTTTCTTTCTTGTGCTCTGGCACCAGGCACAGTTTCTCCGCGTCCTGACCCGCGCCCTGAACTATCAGGATCACGTCCACTTCCCCGTCCCTTTTTACCCGCCTTCTTCATCTTACACGGAATATGTGACTTTAATATTTGAGTTTGAAAACTTAACAGTATTTCTTCCTATTCTGCAACTGTGCAGAGTACACAGAATAGGCTGCTAAACTGCGGTGACACACACTGAATGGAATATGTGACTTTAATATTTGAGTTTGAAAACTTAACAGTATTTCTTCCTATTCTGCAACTGTGCAGAGTACACAGAATAGGCTGCTAAACTGCGGTGACACACACTGAATGGAATATGTGACTTTAATATTTGAGTTTGAAAACTTAACAGTATTTCTTCCTATTCTGCAACTGTGCAGAGTACACAGAATAGGCTGCTAAACTGCGGTGACACACACTGAATGGAATATGTGACTTTAATATTTGAGTTTGAAAACTTAACAGTATTTCTTCCTATTCTGCAACTGTGCAGAGTACACAGAATAGGCTGCTAAACTGCGGTGACACACACTGAATGGAATATGTGACTTTAATATTTGAGTTTGAAAACTTAACAATATTTCTTCCTATTCTGCAACTGTGCAGAGTACACAGAATAGGCTGCTAAACTGCGGTGACACACACTGAATGGAATATGTGACTTTGATATTTTAGTTTGAAGACTTAACAGTATTTCTTCCTATTCTGCAACTCTGCACAGTACACAGAATGTGCTGCTAAACTGCGGCGAAGCACACTGAATGGAATATGTGACTTTGATATTTTAGTTTGAAGACTTAACAGTATTTCTTCCTATTCTGCAACTCTGCACAGTACACAGAATGTGCTGCTACACTGCGGCGAAGCACACTGAATGGAATATGTGACTTTGATATTTTAGTTTGAAGACTTAACAGTATTTCTTCCTATTCTGCAACTCTGCACAGTACACAGAATGTGCTGCTACACTGCGGCGAAGCACACTGAATGGAATATGTGACTTTGATATTTTAGTTTGAAGACTTAACAGTATTTCTTCCTATTCTGCAACTCTGCACAGTACACAGAATGTGCTGCTACACTGCGGCGAAGCACACTGAATGGAATATGTGACTTTGATATTTTAGTTTGAAGACTTAACAGTATTTCTTCCTATTCTGCAACTCTGCACAGTACACAGAATGTGCTGCTACACTGCGGCGAAGCACACTGAATGGAATATGTGACTTTGATATTTTAGTTTGAAGACTTAACAGTATTTCTTCCTATTCTGCAACTCTGCACAGTACACAGAATGTGCTGCTACACTGCGGCGAAGCACACTGAATGGAATATGTGACTTTGATATTTTAGTTTGAAGACTTAACAGTATTTCTTCCTATTCTGCAACTCTGCACAGTACACAGAATGTGCTGCTACACTGCGGCGAAGCACACTGAATGGAATATGTGACTTTGATATTTTAGTTTGAAGACTTAACAGTATTTCTTCCTATTCTGCAACTCTGCACAGTACACAGAATGTGCTGCTAAACTGCGGCGAAGCACACTGAATGGAATATGTGACTTTGATATTTTAGTTTGAAGACTTAACAGTATTTCTTCCTATTCTGCAACTCTGCACAGTACACAGAATGTGCTGCTAAACTGCGGCGACGCACACTGAATGGAATATGTGACTTTGATATTTTAGTTTGAAGACTTAACAGAATGTGCTCTAATCTGCAACTTTGCACACTAAACAGAATGTGCTCTAATCTGCAACTTTGCACACTAAACAGAATGTGCTCTAATCTGCAACTGTGCACACTAAACAGAATGTGCTCTAATCTGCAACTTTGCACACTAAACAGAATATATTTTTTTTTATTTATTTATTTTTTTTTTTTTTCCCCCCACACAAAATAACCTGCTGCCCCCACACACAGTAGTCCTAAAAAGGACTTTTGGTTCTTTTTTTTCACAATTTTGCTTTTTTTCCTCCCTACACTGACTTTCCCTTCCTATCCTCAGCTCTCCCTGGCTAAGACTGAGCCGAACTCGCTGGTCAGGTGCTATACAGCACCCGACCACGGGTTCTGGCCAGCCAATCAGTGTAATGCCAGCAGCCAACATGGCTGCTGGCATTACACTGATGTCAGAGCCTCCCTGCACGTTTATTGGCTGCGCAGCAGCCGCAAAACGTGCGGGGAGGAGACCCGAACATGGCGGGCGAGCACATGCGGTACTCGTACGAGTACCGCCATGTGCCGAGCAGAGCGATGCTCGAGCCGATCCGAGCATCGGCCGAGCATGCTCGCTCAACACTATCCAGGATACAACACTTAATTCCACCGGATGGTATGCCAACATTAGTCCATGCATTTGTGTCTTCTGGTCTAGATCACTGTAATGCACTTTACAGAAATGCACTTACCAGAAAAAGAACTCTATCGCCTACAGACAGTACAAAATGCAGCAGCCAGACTACTGACCAATAAAACCTACTCATGTCACATAACACCCGTTCTCCACTCCCTGCATTGGCTTCCAATTAAATGGCAAACATATTTTAAAATTGTCCTGCTGACCTTCAAAGCCTTAAATAATCAAGGCCCACAGTACCCGAAAGAGCTCCTGACACCCTATATTCAATCCCGCTTACTGGCTTCAGCCAACAGATCCCTCCTGACAGTGCCCAGAATAAAGACAACTTCAGGTTCCTGGGCATTCAGCCACGCTGCCCCCACATTCTGGAACACTTTACCGTACTCAATCAGAGAGGCACCATCACTACAGACTTTTAAAAAATAGCTAAAGACCCATCTCTTTTATCAGGCATTCAGTCACCTCATGTGACCATAAGGAACCCTTAAATTTATGTCTGTTTATAGATCTGTAAAGCGCTTTGAGTCTCACAGGGAGAAAAGCGCTATAAAAATCACAAATTATTATTATTATTATTATTATAAGAATGGGAAAAGAAGCCCATACTAGAAGATTCTATTACTTTATCAAAATCCCTAACTGACCCTTCTTTTTTGAACCCTTTGAGTGCCAGAGGGGTACGCAGCACATTTCAAAGCAACGTGTTGTGTTACCCCTCTGGCACTCAAAGGGTTAACGATTCATTTTCAGGGCTTTCCATTCCCATTGATATGAATGGGGTTTTTAATTCCTTGAATGCTAGATAGGCCCCAAGTCATTACAAAATATACTGGACTTCAGTGTTTCCTTATACTCTACTAGTGTAAAAGCCCGTGTACACGGGCCAACGTCCGAGTAATGTCAACCCATTGAGTGCCAGAGGGGTACGCAATGCGTTGCGTACCCCTCTGGCACTCAAAGAGTTAAATGGTCGCTACCTCACTGCTCGTCGCGGTGCAGTCTTGCGTTGCCTCACTCACGTGATGCACTCATGCGCAGTAGAGACTGTCTGAATGCGCGCAGTCTCTACTGCGCATGACGGCTTCTGACAGACATCCTAGTGAATCATTATACAGCATGTTGCATTAGGTTTGCTCCAGAATTGCACATCTTTAGCTTCTAGAATTGCACCTATAAATTGTGTGATAATGAAATATTATTTTCATCTCACAAGAACAGATGCTACTGAGGCTGAGGTCAGGGGTCAGGTGGACCCTGAGGCAGATTGCCAGCACTGCAGAAGCACATACTTTATTTGCTGTTTGTAACTGGATATATGAATGAGCACAAAGATGCTTAAGTTGTAGTCAAAATTTTGCACACACAATGATATTTTTCAGATCTTCTCCATTTTATTTACGTTTTTAAAGGGATAGTAATGTCCCATAAATGTTTTTTTGCATATTGTAGTAATTAAAAAGTGGAATTGAATGCAAAAAAACATATCTCTCAGACCGCTATGGTTTGAGAGATATCGCCATTCAAAGTTTGATGTTTCCTGCTGTCAGCTGTAAAGCTGTCAGCGGGAGATCCGTGTCGGCCGATACAGAGGCTCTGCAGCAGAGCCGCAATCGCGTTTTTTAAAAAGAATGACAACTGCATTGGAATTGTCTACCAAGTGTGCTTGCAAACCAGACACACTTGGTAGTCCATTCCAATGAAGCCATTCTTTTTACATACGCGATTGCGGCACTGCTGCCGACATGGATCTCTTGCTGACAGCTTTAGAGCTGACAACAGGAAACATCAAACTTTGAATGCAGATATCTCTCAAACCATAGCGGTTTGAGAGATACTTTTTTTTGCATTCAATTTCACTTTTTAATTATTACAAGATGCAAAAAATGTTTATGGGACATTACTATCTCTTTAATTAAGTAAAAGAGGGCATTGTATTTTGTGTGTAGTACTGTAAACCCCTTGGATCTAGAGACATCTACCAACACATTGTTTTTTTAACCTCCTGGATTGCAGAAATGTCTTTTGCATTGAAGGGGTTAAATAAAGCTAATCAATGTGAAATATGCTGAACTTCTCAAAAAAGAATATTGATAATATATTATTTCATAAGGGTACATATTAAATCAAGCATGCATTTAAGTTAATAAATAAAATTAGTGGTATATTAAAATATTAACCCTTTGAGTGCCAAAGGGGTGTCCATCGCATCACTATGCAATGCATTTCGGACCCCCCTGGCATTCAAAGGGTTTGAATGAATATACATGAAAAATAACAATCTTATCCCAGTGGATGTCTTAGCAAAGCAATATAGGATATATTAGAATATTCATGAAAAAATATATATGTGAAAAAGAGTTTTTACTTTAAAGGGATAGTAATACTTTGTTGTATCTTTATTTTATTTTGTAGGCATTAAAAAAACATGAAGAACGATATAAGTCTTATCTCTCAAACCTTTATAGTTTGAGAGATATTCACAAGCAAAGTTTCCCCTTCCACCCCTTTTACCTAGTGTAAGTCATCTCTTCTCAGATGTGGAATGCAGTCCATAGACCAGACAGATATCAGCAGGGGACAATCTTCTTCCTATGAGAACAATGAAAGCCCAGCCACCCTTGACAAGTTTTTCAGGTTTTTCCCTTATCTTAATTGAAGATTGTCCCTCTCTGCAATCTACCTGGGCACCTCCCTTCTGATCTGGCTGAACAGTGTTACATCAGTAATAGGGTCGGGAGGGGGATACTTTGTCATTGAATTACTCTTGAACTACAACTCTGACAGAATTGAAATAACACTCTCCAAAGTCCAAATACTATGATGATTAATTAGAGCTGCTTTTATTATGAAACATTACTATCCTTTTAACCCAGTGTTTCTCAACTCCTGTCCTCAGGACCCACTAACAGGCCAGGACTTAGGGATTTCTCTGCTTGAGCACAGGTGTGGTGATCAGAGGCTCATTAGCATTGATTAACTCACCTGTGCGCTAACAAGGAAATCATCACATCCTGACCTGTTAGTGGGTCCTGAGGACAGCAGTTGAGAACCGCTGCTTTAACCCTTTACTACCCATAAAAAGTCAGACACATATTAATTGACATCATATATTGCTTTCTTAATTTGGTTCATATATACGGACAAATAAACAGTATGTTCTCTTCTTATGTAAGTGCTTTTATGTAAGTGCTATATAATTGTATTGAATGCATTATGTAATTAATGATGTTTCTTATTATAGAAGCATAACTGTAGGCAAATAAAAAGGTGACTCTGTAGTATGAATCTTTATATCACGATGTTCGTGCGTGCTCAAACAAATAATAAAATTAGCAGATTGGATTGTTATTGTACTGTGTATAGGCTACAGAAATCAAGGTGGGAACACCAAATTGGTCATTTTGGTCAGTTGGCCTGGGCCCAGCAAGAAAATGTTGATTGCCTGGTGATCAGATTGCTGGGTGTGTGGCCCCGACAGACCAAACCATAGTGATCTTCCATGGGACTGTGACATCAGGTCGTTCCAGCCTGATCTCACAGCCCCCTCCCCCCCACGCACACACATACAAACAGGCAATCCGATTTCAGAATGCCTGGATTTGCTCTGTGTGTTTCGGCAGGAACGACCTGCAATCTGATCGCTGATTGCTGGTTAGCTCCAACCAATGTGTATGGGCACCTGAAGTCCCAATCTATTTAAAGGGATAGTAATGTTTCAAAATAAACACAGCTCCAATTATTTGTTATAGTTTTTGGGCCACGTAGGGCGGTGTTATCATTCTCTATGATGTGTAGTTTCAGAGTAATTAAATTATAAAGTGTTCCTTTCCTGTCCCTTTTACCTATTGCAAGCAACCTCCCCTCAGATGTGGAATCTGGTCTCTTGACCGGACAGCTCGCAGTGAGGGACAATCTTCTTACTGTTTGCATAAGTAAACACTGCCCACCTTGAAGGTGGAGGGCAGTTTTTTCCTTATGCTCACAGAAGATTGTCCCTTGCTGCGATCCATCTGGACAGTTTTGCTGTGCAGCTTTACATAGGTAAAAGGGACGGGAGCGGGACACTTTATGATTCAGTTACTGTGGAATTACACATTGTAGAGAATGAAAATACCTCTCTACAAGGCCTAAAAACTATACAGGATAATATGAGCTGCATTTATTTTGAAACATTACTATCCCTTTAAAAAAGTTTTCCCCAGCAAGTTGCTTTCTCTGTACCTACTCTGCAGTACATTTTTTTTCTGCAACATAAATATTTAACTTGCTGCAACAGATAAGATAAGGTAAGGTAACTAGTAGTGAGTAAATGTTTTATTTGTGTACATTGCAAACTGCAGAAAAGGATACAAAATGTGCAATAGTACCATTAGCTCGTATGTAGATATTTAACGCTGTGAATGCAAAAGTATTACAATATGTGCCTGTGTTTTCCCAGTTCCTATGTGATTGCAGTTCAGCTTTCTCCAATTTATCTGTTGTATATGTGTTTAAATGTAAAGGGTCACTTATTAACCCCCTTCTGGTTTTATTTGCAAGAAGTATCTCTCCTAATTGACTTCAGCTTAAGTTGGCTCCTCTGTGGAGATCTTGTTGCCCTCCTGGGCAGATAATGTACACACCTTGTTCATTAATCCACCTTTATCTCATTGTTTTCTGCAAATATAACCCGTATCCACATTGGATTCAGACTACACAGATGTGGTCAGAGGCTAATGTTCTGGAAGATTCTGAGCCTGGTTTACTAAGTTTACTTTTAAAAGGTCGCACACGAAAGAACATGAAACCAAATGACAGAGTTACCATGTTGCCTGTATAAAAATGGTGACATGAGAATCTTGCACTGCATGTCAGAGTGAAAGTCTCATGTTGCTTACTAAAGATTGCATCAAATACTCCCCTGCAGTAATGTTTAACCCTTTGCGGCCAATACCTATCCCATCATGCTGCCCCGGCTCTTTACTCAGTTTATTTCATGGTAGTTAAAGTGCCGGGGCATCATGATGGTATCGAGCACATCTTTCAGCACATGCACTGTTTCTCAACTGAGGACAAAATGAAGCGTTGGGGCAGCATGATGGGATAGTTATTGGCATACCTGGAAACTTCCAGTTGAGGGCTACCCGGAGGGTAGTCCTCTGTTCACCAGGGGGTGACAAAAATGACACTAACCGCGTCAAAAAGGGGCAGGGCTTGCCGCAAGTGAGGGGGGACTTAACCCTTTGAGTGCTAGAGTGGTACGGAATGCATTGCAAAGCAATGCATTCCTTACCACTCTGGCACTCAGAGGGTTAAAGGTGTCACACAGAAGGCTGGGGACTGAGGATCACCTGGAGAAAAAGCGGATGTGGCAGAGTTTCAATAGAAACTCTCCACATCCGGAGGAATCAGCCTCTGCCCCGGAGACCCGGTAAAGTTCTGTCAGAACCGGAGTCTCCGGGGCAAATCCGGAGAGTTCCCAGGTATGGTTATTGGCCACAAAGGGTTAAACGGGGAGTATCTGATGCAACCTTTAGTAAGTGACATGAGAATCTCGCTCTGAAATGCAGTGCGAGATTCTCATGTTGCCATTTTTATCCTGAAGACATGGCAACTGTGTAATTTGGTCGCATGATCTTTGGTGTGCGACCTTTTAAAAGGATACTAACACATGGGTGCGGTGCTGGGGCAAACCAATGTAGGTTTAAATTGGTTTAAATGCAGCTTTCACCACTCTAGCATTCAAGGGGTTAAATGGCCTATTTAAAACAACTTTTGGAATTGCTAATGATTCCCTATGGTTCAGTTACTTTGCACTAAAATTGCACTGTAATTACTAGTATATTTTATATGACAGAAAACCAAGATTAACTTTGCTTTTGCATTATCTGTTGTGGCCAATGTGTACAGGTACATAGGGTCATTTGCCCAGGGACAGCCTTTGGCAACTAGTGTCCTGTGCACAAATTTCCTATGGTGTACCCTCCCTCAAACCCGCCCCCCAAAAAAAATAAAAAGTAAAATCTGCCCCCAAAGTTAAAGCTGCCAAATAACAAAACATTGTCTTGTTATTTAGAAATATGCAATATACTACAGCAACAAAACAAGAGACCAGTAAAGATTTACCTATTACATGAGAACAGTTGAGTATTACCCCACTGCATGAGACCAGCTGAGCTTTATCCACTACGTGAGACAAATAAACCTTTATATTAGAGACTAGCAGTTTGGGACGACGTTGCCCAAGAGTTTTTTTGGGGGCTATCCTTGTATTCAGTTATGTTTGGTGGAATTGTGTAAATACAAGTGTATTGTGAAGGGCTTGTTAGTTGTACTACAGAGTTCACACATACAGAGAGACACACATACATATTATTATACATACATGCATACACAGACACACATACACTTATTATGACCCATACATAGAGACGCAGAGATAGACACACATTGAAACATACACACACTTACATACACATGTACATGTTATTATAGGTAGGGACTCACATACATGTAGATAATATTAATTTTAATATCTATATTGAAAATAACAGTGACCTTGACATATAATGGTTAGCCCTTTGAGTAGCAGAGAGGTATGAACCCATGGCGAACTAATGTGTTGGATAGCCCTGTTGGCAGTTAAAGGATTAAGAAGTGAAATGTGAGTAACTTGGCCTATGAATGGTAAACAGAGAACTGCAGCCTTTGTTTTGAGTGTACTTTTTTTTAAGAAAGTGTACACTTACCTGGGAACTTTGCATTTAGCTCTCCTGGAAGGGGACTCCTCTGGTTCCACTGGGGGAAATCTATGACGCGATTTGTGGCAAAAAGGGGGTGGGGCTTAATTGTGAGTGGGGGCTGGGACCTGCAAAATCATCTGTTTTTCAGGATGGTACATACCCAAGTGCTACTCAGTGGGTAAATACAATAGATGGAGACACTGTATGGCAATGAGGATGTATGTGTTTGGTACTGTGTGAGTGTGTTTGGTGCTGTGTGTGTTTGGTGCTGTGTGAGTGTGTGTGTGTGTTTGGTGCGTTGTGTGTGTGTTTGGTGCTGTGTGTGTTTGGTTTGGTGATGTGTGAGTGTATGTGTGTTTGGTGCTGTGTGTGTTTGGTGCTGTGTGTGTGTGTTTGCTGCTGTGTGAAGTATTTTAATAGCCATACCTGGGAACTCTTCGGATTTGCCCTGGAGACTCTGCTTTTGACATAGCATTACCCGTCTCTGGGGCAGAGGCTGATTCGCCGGATGTGGGGAGTGTCTACTGAAACTCTGACCACTTCTGCTCATTCCCAGCCTGTTCCTCCCATTTCTCTCCCAATTTTGTGATGTGTGCATTAGGCCATGCCCCCACTCGCAGGTAAGCTGCTTCCCTTTTTGACTTGATTTACATCAATTACATCCCCCAGTGGCACCAGAGGACTCCCCTCCGGGAACTCTATAACACAAAGTTCCCATGCATGTTAATAGGACTTTAACTGGATTATTCTGTATATGGCAACCTGTGGCTCCTCTGCTGTGTTTGTAATATCACTTCCATCATCCTCAGCTGGCCAATAGAGCAGTCAGGTATAACTATATATTTTCACTGTAGCTGCAGTTTTCTGTATATAGTGATACATTTTCAAGTATCTTAGATCTATATCGCCTCACAACAAACTATGGTCTTCAACAGACCAAATAGCTCATAAGGGTCACTAGTCTTCACCAAATTGTAAACTAGCGTTAGACTAAAACAGAGATCAAATACAAATAAAAACAGTAAATAGAAATAACCTACTGCTGCTTGAAGAAAACCTAACTAGTGACACTCTTCTAATAAACAAACGAAAAGCCAATTCCTTTTAATCCCAGTTAAGGACCCATGACTGTCCAGGACCTTCATGGGTGGAATTCAGTTAAGGACCCATGATGGTCCTGGACCGTCATGGGTTAAATGATAGCAACGTACCTCAGTGCATGCTGCTATCATTAATTCCAGGCTGAGACTGAATGCTCCAAGACCGGGACGTTCAGTCTCAGCCCTTCTTGCTTGTGCCAGGTCATGTGATCGCCGTAGCTGCGATCACATGTACCGGCATTCTAAGTTATAGAAGAAGTACACGAAGCATACTGCCTCTATGTCTCCTCTCTGCCTCTGTCTCCCTTACTATCAAAGTAAGGGAGAGAGAAGCAGAGAGGAGACAGCTAGTGGAAAAATAAAATACAGCAGCTGGGGGTATTAACCCCTTCACTGCTGGAGCTGGAGGCTGGCTAAATGCAGGTCAATTTCTGACTTGCAATGATACACTTTTTAAAAAAAAAAAAAAAAAACCAAAAACAAAACACAGCACACTTTTTTTTTTTTTTTTTACAAAAAAATATTTTATTAAAAAAAAAAAAATCTCAATAAACAAAACTGGGAGGTTGATTATTGTGGAGCCATATAATACACTTATACACACCGCCAAATGTCATGGATAAAAAAGTGGGAAAATAGGGTGGATAAAAAGGGACATGGGGATTTTCCCCCAGGGGGACAGTGGCCACTTTAAACTACGCATTTTGTAGGTATGACTGACCGGTCATACTTTTCAAGCAGTCTCCATAAAAATTTAACCCTTTGCGCCCAATTGATCCCAAGAGAAAAAAAAACAAAAATGTTTTTTTTTTAACTTTTTTTTTTTTAATTTTAATAAAGTAAATGGTGGGTTATCCATATAAGTGGGGTATCAAAGGAAAGCCCTATTTGTGCGTAAAAAAACAGTATATAATTTATGGGGGTGGAATAAAATCCTAAGAGGGAAAACCCTGTTGAACAAAGACATAGTCAAAAAGGTCAGAATTGCTCCGGTCCTTAAGGGAAATCCACCTCAGATTTTCCCAGTCCTTAAGGGGTTAAGATACAGTTTCCCTTTAACCCTTTGAGTAACAGAGAGGTATCCAAAGCTTCGCAATGCATTGGATACCCTTCTGGCACTCAAAGGGTTAAAGCATTATTGCTTTCCTTGTGCAAATTGTGAAGTATAATATATTTTGTTACTTTCTCATTTTATATTGTTTTCACTCTGAAATTAATGACAATCATTCCCTAAGAACAGGAGTAATTATAAGGAAAACCAACTGCACCACAGTGAACAATAATTCCAAATGATTTCAATTAGGTTTTTAACTCATTGAATGATAGAGAGGTCTTTAGTGCATTGTAAATGCATTAGAGATCTAACTAGCATCAGAGGCATTTTGATGAATGGGAATATCTGAGGCATCTGAAGAGACCTAACCGTGCGTCCTAAGATGCACCACATTTTTAGAAAGGAAGCAATTTAATGATATGATCTGACTATTCCCAACCATACCTGGGAATTCACCGGACCTGCCACATATATTCTGGTTTTCAGACCAAATTACCGGATCTCAGGGAAGAGAGTCTGATTCTCCAGTTTGGTGCATTTCATATAAGCTCCACTTTCCTACTCATTCTGCCTATTTCCGCCCCATTGCACCTACTTCAACACCCATTTTAGGGCAAATTCCACCCCTCAAATTTCCAACCCCACACACCCTAATTGGATTCACTCCTATTATGATATAAATTACGCAGTTTGGACACTCCCATTCCCAGTTATACAAATTTCTCCGGGGGCTTGGTACAAAATGGTTTCCAGGTACTTTTCCAATCCTCTTCTGAGTGGAGCCTTACAGGCTATGTCTTTAGGGTTTCTCTACTTGTGCACAGCCGACTCTTTATATGACTGAGCTTCCGATTAACTCATCTGTGCTAATTAGGGTTGCCACCTTTTCTTAAAAAAAATACCGGCTATGGCATTCTGTCCATAGACTTAACATTGGACAGAAGCCAATTTTTTACCGGCCTGCCGGTAAAATACCGGCTGGGTGGCAACCCTAGTGCTCATGAAGGGAAATCTTAATGACGTGGCCTGTTAGGTGCCCCTGAAGAGAGGGATAAGAATCTCTGATATTAGGATTAGAAAGGAGAGAGTCTGTCCTGAGTGCATAGCGCAACAATGTTTCTGTATTCCTCACAAATATTAACACTTTATGTGCCAAGGGGATATGCAATTGGCCTAAGGAAGTCCACAACAAAACTTAAAGGTATTCTAATCAAATCCTATATATGGGGACCTCCATTTGCAATCTCTTCATGGGCCTCAAAGGTTCTTGAAACTCTCCCCTCTGGCATTTAATGGGTTAAAATGTTATTTAACTAAATTAGAAGCTTTGGTTTATGCAATTAGTTTTGCCCAAGGAATGCTCCAGTTAGTCTTAGTAAATCAGTCTCCTTGTTTAGTTGGCAGAGTATTTACCTGTCTTTCATCCAAAGGGTTAAACTGACCATCCACTTACTAACCCTTTGAGTGCCAGAGGGGTGTGCAATGCATTGCTCTGCAAAGCATTACACTACTCTCTGGCGCTCGAAGGGTTACATATCTTTCATGCAAATATTCCTTAAAAATCCTTTATACTTCTGCTGAAATTCATTACTATGTGTGACTCCTGTGGAGAGGTTAATTTTCTCATTTTCTTCCAAATATTTTCAAGCCTGCCGAGGCGGAGACGTTCCTTTCACGTAAATTATCAATAATTATGGAAATTGCTACTTCTCATCTCTTATATTTTCTCTGACAGTGCATTTTACTGTCTTAGAGTAGCTAATTACTGTTACTTTTTTTGTTTCACTTAGGAAGTCAAATGTATGCAAATCAGAGGAATGAATATGTGTGAGTGGCAAATGAGATATACTCAATGACATTAGCTACAGATTCCATTTTAGGATTTGTGCTTTGTATATTGTTCCAAGTCAATATGTCTGCCGTGCTAAACCACCCACTGTGCAGGAATACACAGTCAGCTACTTGAAAAGGTGAAAAGTTTAATTACTAAAGTTTATATTTGTGCTGAAAAAAGTTTAAAAAAATATTTCAGTCTATGTCCTTCACAATTCAGCAACCGGAAATTCAGTGTTTATCTTTTGAGTAATTTTCATAATAGAGATACTTTTAACATTTGCCCTCTATCTTATTATAAGTGTAATTGTTTGTTATTAATTGGAATACCAGAAAATTAAGAGATTTTTGACAGGAGGCTACAGTCTACCAACTGTTATCGTCTGTTTTGTAATTTGTAAAAGAGAAGGTGGTTTATGCAGTCAAAATAGTTTCATCCACATAATTTAGAAGATACACTATGGCTATACAAGGTGTTAACCTCTACATTATTTTAACCTATTAAATGCTTGATATATCCCTGTGTCATTGATTTGATTTTTGTTCTTAAATGGATAGTAATACTTTGTTTTATCTTTATTTTATTTTGTAGGTATTAAAAAAAACATGAAGAATGATATAAGTCGTATCTCTCAAACCTTTATGGTTTGAGAGATATTCACAAGCAAAGTTTCCCCTCCCGCCCCTTTTACCTAGTGTAAGTCATCTCTTCTCAGATGTGGAATGCAGTCCATAGACCAGACAGATAACAGCAGGGGACAATCTTCTTCCTATGAGAACAATGAAAGCCCTGCCCCCCTTGACAAGTTTTTCAGGTTTTTCCCTTATCTTAATTGAAGATTGTCCCTGTCTGCAATCTACCTGGGCAACTCCCTTCTGCTCTGGCTGAGCAGTGTTTCATCAGTAAAAGGGGCGGGAGGGGGATACTTTGTCACTGAATTACTCTTGAACTACAACTTATTGAAATAACACTCTCTAAATTCCAAATACTATGATGATTAATTGGAGCTGCTTTTATTATGAAACATTACTATCCCTTTAATGAGCAGTAAACATACCTGGGAAAATCTTCCCATGCTCCCATAGAACTAAGAAGGGCTAGGAGTATTCTAGTTGCGCAAGTTTCTTAGAGATGGGGTGGAGCTTCATAGGATGGGTGGGATTAGGGACTGGAAGAGGTGGAGTTTGTTGGAAATATGGATGAAACAGGGTAGAGATTGGGTGGAACTGGTAATTAGCGGGTGGAGCTATTCAGGTACTCTCTGAACTGGAGAAGGAGGCTTGATTGAAAATGAATAGGAGTTCATATACTTCTAAATATCATGTACTCCTAGCCAGTATATTTACAAAAATGTCTTATGTTCATAAACCCCAAATATATATATTATGAAAGTGCTTTCCCTATTAATTTGAACCCCTCTTTTTTGTACAAGGGATAAGGCAATGTATGATATGCTATAGGTACACTTACATAACAGGTAAGAGTTTCAGTGAATTGAAATGAACCAGGTGGGTTCTTATCTCAAAACAATTATCCTTCTGCATTGCTTTATCATGTTTTTAACAAGGTTGATAAAATGTGACCACTTACGCTGTTTACTTTTAAAGATTTTACAACTTTCTCGCCAAAGAAAGTAATTTTAAAACTGTTGTCTAGGATTACATACTATTTAATGTATTTGAGTCATTTTCATATTTTGGCGAAAATGTTCCTTTAACCCTGTTATACTGGCAGGTGATTCACCAATAAATATAATTTGATTTTGCATTTATAAAACACAAACAATTAAAAATTTTTAGCATCAAAACGCTGGAAATTTCTCATGATATTGAGTGATGCAGCTCTGGGCATTAAATACACCTGGTTATCCATGAGCACAGCCAGGGGCGTAGGAACCTCCACAAATCTGGGGGGATAGCATTTTTACCCCCAACAGCCCCCCTGTGTGTCCCTTTGCCCCCCAGCCCCACTCTGTGTCGTTTTGCCCCATCAGCCCCTCTGTGTCTTCTTTGTAGCGTGGCCAAGCGGACCGCGGTACAGGAGCTTCTGATTCTCTACCTAGTCTGACAGGAAGATGCTTGTTGCGCTCAGTGAGCAGCTTCCTGTCAGGTCGGGGTTGAGGATTCAGAAGCTCCTTTGCCCGTGGTCTGCTCTGTGTGGCCATGCTACAAGGAGGTGACCGGCAGGAGGGAATGCTGTGCCGTGCTCTTCCCTCCTGCCGGTCACCCAGAGCCTGTGCCCCCGGGCCGGTGCGCCTAGCTCCCGGGGGACATTTCTACATTATCCGTTCCCCACATGATTTCCTGTGGGGATGCGTTCCCCCATCCCTCCCCAGTTCCAACACCCCTGAGCACAGCCATTTTGCACTCAGTGGAAATCAATGGGAGCTGTATTATGGAAAGCTGATAATGTGAATTTCAAGGAATACTACCCCAGCATACCTGGGAACTTTCTTTTCTGGTCCCACTGGGGGGTATAATTGCCAAGAATTGCGACATAAAGGGGGTAGTGGTTTTCCCACTAGTGGGGGTGCGGCTTTCTGGGGGCATCACTAAAGTGGGTGGGAAATGGGAGGCACTGGGTGGAGAAGGAGAAAAGTAGTAGGAACTGTGTGGGAAGAAGCAGAAGTGGGCAGTTTTTTTTTACTAAACTCCCCACTTGCGGGGAATCAGTGTCTGCCCTGGACACCTGGTAATGCACACTCGAAACTGGAGTCTCCAGGGAAAATCCAGAGAATTTCCAGGTATGTACCACAGACATTCATTAAAGGGCAACTATCACCAGGGCCGGATTTATATTAAGGCAGAGTAGGCATCTGTCTATGGGCGCACTGCACAGAGTGGTGCCTGTCATTGGGATCATTTTTTTTTTTTTAATTAACCAGCCTTATGATACATCACTCATGTTTGGTGGACCAAGGCTGCTGGAGTGTCGAATGTGGGCGGGGGTGGTCTGAAGTGCTGCAGAGGGAGCTGCTGGAATCACGGAGGCGCACTATTTACACCCACCTCCACCTCCTCACTTGACGGAACTGCCCCGCCCCCTCCCAGATGCTGCAGGGAGCCCAGAGTTGTTCAGCAGGGTGAATGACGGATGCGTGCACAGCAGCACAACTCCTCTGGTATGCAGAAAGTGAAGCGGGAGTTCTGTGAGTATAATGCTTTAGCTACCACAGAGAATATAGCTGTCATACCCTATGGCCTTGGATGCTACAGACAGCTCCTACAATGGAGACTTTACTAGCATTCAAAGGCGAGGAAAAATTATCCCTTTGAGTGCCAGAGGGGTACGCATCGCATGCAGAACAATGCGTTGCGTAGCCCTCTGGCAGTCAAAGGGTTAACTTAAGACATTGTTACCAAGGGATTTTATAAAGTCACATACCACCAAATGTGACCAGTGCAACGAATCAGCACTTTTTTTTTGGGGGGGGGAGGGGGCGCTTCAGATTTCTGTGCCTACAGGCTCCTGAGATGTAAATCCAGCCCTGACTATCACCAGGATAGTACCCTATTAGTACCCTATTGGCAGATTGACTACCCTGGGAACAGATCCGCCGATGAAGTCGAGGCTGCATTGTGAACTCTGACTGACCAATGTGACAGCAGAACTGTGGCCTGAACAGAGACCCCAGGGACTTACTCACTGGTCCTGTGAAAAGAGACTGAATGGCAAGACTGAAGTAATTAACCCCTAAGGACCAGAGGGGTGGGCAACTCATTTCAAAACAATGCGTTGGCCACCTCTCTGGTCCTTAAGGCATTAAGTATAAAAATTGGAGACTCTGGCTAAGATCTGGAGCATTACTAAGTATGGTGATGGGTCCAAGGTAATGCAGGTCATATAGTTCAGCAGGACTGTGACTAATGTGTGTTTTCCCTATTTTTCTCCATCATTTAGAAAAATGAATTATGCCATGTGCCAATATAAAAGAAATGTGCTACTAATGTGCAGTACTATGGGCGTTTGATGCAATGATAAATATAGATGCTTATCGTTGTCAACAGGGGTGGACTGACAGGACCCAGGGCCCCTGGTCCAAAAAGAGGTCTGGGCCCCCAGCAGAAATCTCCACATTGCCCCCTTCATCTCCACAATGCCCCTATCTCCACAATGCCCCCTTCATCTCCACAATGCCCCCTTCATCTCCATCTCCACAGTGCCCCCTTCATCTCCACATTGCCCCCTTCATCTCCATCTCCACAATGCCCCCTTCCACATTGCCCCACAATGCCCCCTTCATCTCCACAATGCCCCCTTCATCTCCACATTGCCCCCTTCATCTCCACAATGCCCCCTTCATCTCCACATTGCCCCCATCTCCACAATGCCCCCTTCATCTCCACATTGCCTCCTTCATCTCCATCTCCACAATGCCCCCTTCATCTCCACATTGCCCCCTTCATCTCCATATCCACAATGCCCCCTTCCACATTGCCCCACAATGCCCCCTTCATCTCCACAATGCCCCCTTCATCTCCACAATGCCCCTATCATCTCCACATTGCCCCCATCTCCACAATGCCCCCTTCATCTCCACATTGCCCCCTTCATCTCCATCTCCACAATGCCCCCTTCATCTCCACATTGCCCCTTTCATCTCCACAATGCCCCTTCCACAATGCCTCCATCTCCACATTGCCCCTTCCACAATGCCCCCCTTCATCTCCACAATGCCCCCTTCATCTCCACATTGCCCCTTCCACAATGCACCCCTTCATCTCCACAATGCCCCTTCCACAATGCCCCCTTCATCTCCACAATGCCCCCATCTCCACATTGCCCCTTCATCTCCACATCGCCCCTACCTGCAGTCCCTGGTGGTCTAGCGGCGTGGCTGTGCGAAGTCCCGCCCACCTCTAGTAATGCAGAGGCTGGGAGATGATGTCATCTCTCAGCGCTCTGTATTACTAGAACGGCGCGCCGGCGGCAAGAGTTGCTGAGCAGCGCTGGAAGTGGCGGCGGGCCCCCTTCGGTCGCGGGCCCTCGGTCCGTGACCGAATGCCCGTATGGTCAGTCCGCCCCTAGTTGTCAACACAATTATTAATGATGCATCCAGTAAGTACATATTGCAATAGATTATCTGTGTTATATCCTGTGGTAATATTTATATCATTCATACAGAGAGGACTCATTAGTAAGACAATGAAATTCCTGTACAGAGAGAGCAAAAGCTGCTATGAGTCCTCAAGCACACAGAGTGGAGTAATAAAATTAACCCCTTAAAGACCAGAGGATTGCACGGTTTGCGCACCCCTCTGCTTCTTAAGGGGTTAAGAGCTCCTATATCCTTTCAAAATGAATGAGTCACCTTAAACGAGAACTAAAATCTCCTTATAAAAATCTCCATTTAATTCACTATGGCCAGAGAATTGTAATGGTCCGTGTAATGTTTACTCTTGTGCCTTTGTTCAAGAGAAAACATCTTAAAGGGATAGTAATGCTGCAATTTCAAGAACGCTGCAATCCTTTCTTATACTGCATACAACCGATCAGTTACGTTAGTAATGCTACATTCGTTATGTATCTTGAGAAATAATATTATGAATTATCCCCCTCATGCCCTTTTTCACAAATCCAGGCCACCTCCCCATAAATATGAAGTCTGGTCTCTTGACTGGACAGAGAGGTACGAGGTATAAACTGCCTCCATTTGGTATACGGAAAACCCTGCCCCCCTTGATGAGGTAGGGCAGGGTTTTCTGTATACGGAAAGATGATTGTCCCACGTCGCCATCTTCTTGCAGCTCTGAGGCTCGAAGGATGACGTAAGTATAAGGGGCTTGAGGGGAATAATTCATAATATTATTTCTTAAGATATATAACGAATGCAGCATTACTAACATAACAGATCGGTTGTATGCAGTATAAGAAAGGATTTCAGTGTTCTTGAAATTGAAACATTACTATCCCTTTAAATCAGGCCTGGATTTCATGTCCCTGGAGGCAGACATGACAGTTGCAGTCAGGACCACAGGACACAAACTCTGCAAATGGTAATCTTAACCCTTTGAAGCCCAGGGTGTGTGCAATGCATTGCTTGCCATTGTATTGCCCACCTATCTGTTCCTTAAGGGGTTAAGTAGTGTCATGCAATTTGGCTGCTTCAGTTTGTAAAAAACTGGCAGTAATTACCATGTCCACCTCCGTGAAAGAGACATCCAGAACTGACTATAGAGGTTATCTCTTGAACTAAGGACCACAGGAAAATGGCACAGCCCATTCAGATTTTCTGGTGATAGTATTATAAGTAAGAAGTTATTGTTAGGAGGTGTTACTTTTTTCTAAACCCTTTGAGTGCCAGAGGGGTACGGAACGCATTGCAAAGCAATGCGTTCTATACCCCTCTGGCACTCAAAGGGTTAACCCTTTGATTTCCAGAGGAGTATTCAGTGCATTGGTTCGGAATGAGAAGGATAACCCCTCTGGCACTCAAAGGGTTAACTATATTCACACTAAGGCGAAATAGCAACACAACTATCAAAGTTCATACATTATACTGAACAATAATATGTTATATAAATTGTAAACCTTTAATATGCTTGTTATATAGTGAAATATGTAAAGTATTGCTCCAGATTTCTTTTGTGCATCTCTTACAGCTTGCCATTGTCCCCCATTGAAAGAGACTCCTTATTTCCTGACTCCACCAATATATAGAATTGAACAACTCAGTCTTAAGTTTAATGGAGTCATATTAATCACAATGGCTCCCATTGAGGAGTCAGTATATACTGAACTCCCAAGGGCTGGGACCTCTGGGGCAGGTAGTATCACATGAAGTTTAAGCAATAGCTCCCGTCTTTGATAAAGGACTATAGCTTGTAACAACAGTGTGTCCTTTTTGCCATAGGAATGTCAGTTAAGGTAGTCACCCTTTTGCATCAATACCAGTTGCTAATAAAAGAAGCAAACTGCAAGAATGTATAGGATCCGTTGCAGACCCTAAATAGTCTCTCAACCACAGTCCCACAGTGACCCTAACAGTGTGTGTTTTCAGGATATTTTAGGATATCTCTGTATTGTATAGTATCAGCAGTAATCAATTAAGCAGCATAACTAGGGTTAAAGTGTTGATTTGCCATGCAGTACTCTACTGAGTGTTAAGTCCGATTCCCACTTATTCCCGTTACAAGATCCAGGCCTGTTTTGACAAACTCAACTCTAACAAGTTGTTTCAGAAGAGAGTGGTTAGGTTATTAACCCCTTAAGGACCATTGCCGTGCCAGGACCGTCACGGCGGTCTGGGACTTAAGGACCAATGACGGTCCTGGCACGGCATGGAGTTCAGGGCTCCCGGCGCGGCTGCACGCCGCTCCGGAAGCCCTGAACCGGAAGAGATAATTTAAAAAAAATGCCCCGTGGCCCGCAAGTGCCGGCAGCACGGGATTGCGCTGGTCCTTAAGGGGTTAAACTTGCAAAGTGCTAGGAGGTCAGAGGCACACAAATGGTTAATGTGGGCATTAAAGTGGATGCAATGTTTAAGGAGGCAACATGAGAATCTCATACTTTGATGCAGAGCGATATTCTCATGTTGCCCTTTTACACACAGTGACATGCTTAGTGCGCCCTGTAGTGGCACAATATTTTCTATCCGACCTTTTAAAAGGATACCAGTGCATCTCCCCCTTCTCTGTCTCTGTCTCTCTCACTCTCATATAACTTTTGTGTTTTTAGGTGTTATCTTTGTGATCTGTTCTGATTACAACTATAATGATATTAAAGACCTATAAAAATTAAGAAAATGTGCTATTGAATTATTGTGGCAAATAGCAAATGAAAATCGATGCTCTTGTAGCAATTACATTATTTTTACTGATTATTGGGTTAGTGACCAACACATTCCTACTGACATCCGTTCCCTAATTTTCATTTTCTTGGCTATTTTTAAAGGCTTTGGACCTCACAAATTAGAGATTTAGTTCTTTATTTCTGAAACAATTGCTAATGGATCTGCCTTTTGCACAGTTTTGTTCATGTCTTGTATGGAGGAGGATTTGCTGACTTAGTAATTAGCTACACAAAATACAATTGTGTAGCAGTTGTCTAGAAAGAATAGGAATTCAGTCCCTAGGAAAAAATTGCTCCTCTAATGACTTTAGCCCTTTTGTTTGCGGTCAATTAAGTACATTCAGGATTTACATCCCCAATTCATTATTAAGGCATTTCTAGATTGTTTCACACAGGCCTATACCGGTAGCTTCCCAGTTTATGAACCGGAGATGAGTAAAAAAAGAGTTGTCCAAAAACCTGCAATACTTCCTGTATCTTAGCTAATATTTCCATGCACTTGTTCCATCTTCTAAGTGATTTAATGAGAATATGGTAGCTAGAGCCATTGGTTATCATGGCTTTGTTTTGCCTTATCCTTTGCCTTGTCTCAGCAGGGAATCTGTCCCCCTGCTGTCTCAGTCAACATAAACAGATGTAAGTCAATGAAGTCTAGCATTTTTTTACAGTGGAATCTAGACACTGGGATGGAAACTTTTAGATCTTTCAGGAAACTTTGGGCCTTATGTGTAAAAGAAATGTGGAGCAATTCTAGGACAAACCAGTTTTAATGTATGAGACAAATAATTCCCCAAATGCCCAGTGAAGACTTCTCTAGCATCCTAGTGGTTAGAAGTCCATTTTAAATCAATAGGATGTTTTACTCATCCCCTAGGTGCAGATGATTTGTATGCATGTATGTATATATTTATATGGCGCCACACAGTGTACACAGCTCGTTACAACAGACGTATGTTACAGTAAATAAGAGTGGGTAAAATAAGTGTCACCTTTATAGAAACAATAGGAGAGAGGTCCCTGCCCCAAGGAGCTTACAGTCTAAATGGGTAATAGGCATACCTGGGAACTTTCAAGTGGCGCTGACCCTGAGATCTTTGAAATATTAACCCTTAAAGCTTCCCATAATGTAGATTTTATGCGATATGTGCCTGCTTGCTCTAACACAGAGGTGCTCCGGTCCGTGTGCGAGGGACCTTTAACATGCTACAGTTTGGATAACTCACTGACTGAACACAAACAAGACAAGGAGGACATCTCCCACTGTCTTTCTGGTACTAATGGCACCAGTTTAGAGGCCAAGGAAACATTTAATTGGGGAAATTCATATAGTAGGTGACACAGACCTCTCTCACCCTGAGACTTTGGCCCTTCACCCTGAGACCCTGAGATTTGGGTCAAAACCCTGAGTCTCAGGGTCAAACCCTGAGAGTTCCCAGGTATGGTAATAGGAGACAGACAACAGTGTATGAGGGTGTCAAGTGCTGCAATTAAAAGTGCTGAGTTTGCCCTAAGGCAGTACATGGTCCTAGCGCTCCAGAAGATAAGATTTCAGGGTAGATTTAATGACAGAGGGGGATTGTTCAAGACGTAGGGAGAAGGGTATGGAGTTCCAGAATTACTGCATCCTGCCTTGGTGTGTACCTGCTTAACCCCATGGATGCGAGAGACATTTCAGATGCTTTTTTTTTTTTTACAAAACTATATTATTTTGCTTGATACTGCACAAGATTTACAGGCAAAATAAAATATGTTTTTTCTTGACAGTTACTTTTTAAAACGGAACTACCACGCACAGTAAAGTCGCCCTTCAATAATAAGGCAGGTGGCGACTAGCGTCATAAGAGTTCTCTTACCTCTCATAACAACAGGATGATAGAGAAATCCTTAATCTTGCGAGACCGGAAGCCAGGTATCAGTGCAGACATCTTGTCTGCGTGTCTGCACTGTCAGTCCCGGTCTCTGTACAGACTGCATTAACCTGCCCATCAGTCTCGCAAGATTAAGGATTTCTCTAGCATTCTGTTGTTGTGACTGGTAACTCTTATGATGCTAGTCGTCACCAGCCTAATTATTGCAGGGCACCTTTACTGCACGTGGTAGTTCCGCTTTAAAGGAACATAAATAATTCAATAATAACTCCCCCACCTTAATTTGGGCAGAAAATCCTAATGGCCGCTATGAATCAGTTCTAATTGGATCAATTTTCCAAAATGAATATATAATTAGGACTGGATATCATGTTGATGGAGGAAGATACAAAAACATTTGAAGGACTATAGAACCCCAAACTCCTCCCACTGAAGCCTCCTAAGATGATTTCAGAGGGAGGAGTTTGGAGCTCTTGAGTCTTCAAAATCAATCTTCACTGCAACAATGGTGTCCAGAATGTCTGTAACATCTCAAGTTATGTGAATGTTACTCCGTACACTTTCATATAATGGCAAATTGTATTGTAGTATGTGTTCTTTTAACCCTTTGACTGCCAGAGGTGTACTTTCTCCTCTGGCACTCAAAGGGTTAAGACTTAAAGGGGGTCTCTACCTTAGGAATAAATGGTTCTTATTTTGTTTAACAGAATTACTTACCTAGTAAGTCCACTGCTAATGGTTTCTGTTTACAATCTGATAAATACTTGTGTCCCTTACAAGCCATTCAGTTATATTAAAGGTTATTGATTGCTGTGATGAAGTGCGACCTAGACACACACTTTGATAAAGATCACTATGTACAGGAAACTGCAAATATAATGCAAAATAATAATCTATCTATAATGCAAAATAGATATCTGGATTGAAAGATAACAGAAGGCTGTATGAAGGACACCTCCCTGGGTAAATGAATATTTTAAATTAACCCTTTGGGTGACAGAGGGGTAGGCAACACATTGTTTCACAATGTGTTGCGTACCTCGTTGGCAGACAAATGGTTAAGACGCACTTTTTCCTAGGATTCTGTTCCACTTTTTCTTTTTTGGCTGATAATTAGGCTATATGCTGCTTGTCTACTGGAATAAACCATTAACTAGGTAACTAAACTACAAAACTTAAATCTATTTGGATAACAGGGGCATTATTAGGTACTGGTTGAATTGAGCTCCAGATGTAACACTTACAGCTACCAGGTCTTGTTGCTAGTATGGGGTATATAATGGTGATCATCACCCTGCTTTCATGGTTCAACTGGCATTAGGTTGTCCAAGTCCCAAGTATACATAGTATCCTAGTGACTGCCAACTAACTACCCTAGTTACAGGTTCTGGGGAAAATGTTGTCAGTGGTGAAGTCATCAATTTTTTGGCAGGGCCTGACGATCACATGGCACAAGACATACCCAAGTTTTACCCAGATGTATTAAATAAAATAAAGTTATGTAGAAATAAGTAAACAGGTCAGCATTCTCTGGCATAACTTTAGCAAGATCACTACTATTTTCATATGGTAAGTCTACATTCACAAGATTGACTGGGGGCACCCCATTCACAAGATTGACTGGGGGCACCCCATTAGAAAAACAAGTTAAAGGGATAGTAATGTTTCACAAAAACAGCAGCTCCATTTAATCTTTATAGTATTTGAGCCATAGAGAGTGTTATTTCAATACTGTCAGAGTTGTAGTTCAAGAGTAATTGAATGATAAAGTATCCCCCCTTTTACCTAGTGTAAGCCACCTCCCCTCAGATGTGGTCACAGCAAGGTACAGTCTTCTTACTGTGAGAACAATGAAAGCCCTGCCCCCCTTGACAGGTTTTTCAGATTTTCCCTTATGTCAATTGAACATTGCACCTCTCTGCGATACATCTGGACACCACCTTTCTGTTCTGAGGCGAACAGTGTTACATCAATAAAAGGAGCAGGAGGGGGATATTTTATCATTCATTTACTCTAGAACTAAAACTCTGACAGTATTGAAATAACAATCTCATTGGCCCAAATACTATGAAGATTAATTGGACCTGCTTTTATTGTGAAACATTACTATCCCTTTAAAGATTAGTTTTTTAGGGATGATGAATTAAAAATAATGTTTACAGATATTAGCTCCAACACAGCTGCATAGTGCTAGTCTCTAACACCAGTGACTGCACCTAAGGATATGCACTACAGTGTAAGATCGGGCACAATCTAACAGCATTAGACTTTAAAGGGATAGTAATGTCTAGGTTTTACAGTAAGATCAATTCTTCTATATACATTTGTATTATGATACATAAGCTTCATAACCATCTATAACTTTGCTGTTTTCATTTTATTCTATTATAAAGTGTCCCCATCCATCTCCTTTTACATTCTTCCTGATTCTTTGGCAAGCTGGTCCAGATAGATCACAGCGAGGGACAATCTTCTTTCAGCATAAGGAAAAACCTGCTCTCCTTCGTCAAGGGGGAGGGTTTTCCTTGTACCGATAGAAAGAAGATTGTCGCTTGCTGTGATCTATCCCGTCCGCTGTCCAGATTCCAGATCTGAGGGGAGGCAGAGTTTTAAAGTGGAAGTATCATGTCCAGACAATGTTAGACAGTTAGTGAAATATATACACCTTGTCCCTAATAATCTATATAAAACAGCTGTGCAGTAATTGTATAGTTATAAAACTGACCCGTTTATCAATCGGCGCGAAGAAGCAGACCACAGCCATCTTTGCGATTATATTCTACTGCGCATGTCCGAACAGTTCCCGAGGCCGTCACTCAAAAAGTTAGTATCCTCCCACTGCTGTTTTTTTCTCCTCTTCTATGCGTGCATGCTCTCCCCAGTCAACCAATCATCAGTCCGCTTTCCTGTGCACATGGAAACGGACTGATGTTTTATATAGCGCGAGAGGTTTACATGAACTTGCTCGCATTATGCTGGGATGACCTGACTGCGCTTGAGATTAGGAGCGCGCCTGGTCACGAGAATCTAAAGCTAATGACGTACGTGTTTTCGTGTAGCCGGTGGGAGTTACAAGAGATCCGATCGGCTCTGTTGCTGTCATGCGCTATTCGCTTTTCTGGGGGAAGACGTCACCAGGTACTTTTTGCAATTACGATTTATTCTTTAATAACACTTTAAAAAAAAAAAATAAATACACAGCGCGTTATAATGGATGATAACACTTCAACTGAGGATAAATCTTGTAGAGGTGTTAGTTCCGCTTTAAATGTAAAAAGGGCTGGAGGGGGACACTTATAGAATAAAAGGAAAATGAAATAGATGATTATAAAGCTACACATTTTTATACAAATGTATATAAAAGAACCGATCATACTGTAAAACCTAGACATTACTATCCCTTTAAAGAGATAGTAATACTTGTTTTATGAAAGGTTTACTATTGTAGTTATTAAATAAATAAAGCAAAGCATATATGTCTTTTTGTTATAACTTTGATAGTTTTAGTGTAATATTGATGTAAAATTTATTTATTTAATAATTACAATAGTAAACCTTTCATAAAACAAATATTACTATCCCTTTAATCCCTTAAGGACCCATGTTGGTCCTTGCACGCCATGGGTTGGACGTGCAATAAGGACCCATGATGTGCCAGGATTGTCATGGAATTCTGGGCTCCCCGTGTGGCTGCATGCTGTTCAGGGAGCTCTGAGTCGGATCAGCAAAA
The DNA here is from genome assembly GCA_037306005.1 of Rhinophrynus dorsalis. Taxonomy (NCBI): domain Eukaryota; kingdom Metazoa; phylum Chordata; class Amphibia; order Anura; family Rhinophrynidae; genus Rhinophrynus; species Rhinophrynus dorsalis. Next base: position 444,434,783 of record CM074723.1, read on the forward strand.
ATATAAATAAAAAGCTCCGTGGTACTTGTGTCGGCCGTGAGCACGGACGGTCCTTAAGAGGTTAAAGCAAGCAAACCCTGCGCAGCATAAGCAGGGAGAATGACGTAGGATGGTGACAAAAGCTATATTAATTCATGGAGTAAATTTTGGCTTTGACTTGTTGAATGTCCCAAAGCACCCAAGACTGCTCTCTTGTCCTCCCCTTGGCACAATGTAGTTTGGAAAACTGGCATTAGGCAGGCAAAGGTATTTCATTGTGATTCCAGCACCTGAGTTAGTGTGGAATCCGCTCCATACACTCTCCTTCGTGACAGAAGACTTTCCAGTTCATTCTTTTCCGTCACCGAAGGCAAACAAATAAGTTTAACAGCTTCATAAAATGAGGATTGCTGTGTAACTCACTACCTAGGGAGTTGGGGGTTCTGGCAGTTACAGTATACATCTCTTAGAACAAGACAGATGCGTTTCTAGAAAAATCATTTTTTTACAGTCTTAGAACTTCTTGGATGATAGAGTCAGCATTTGAGTGAGTGTGCCAATGTGTTTAACAGAAGAACTTACCTAGGTAGGCATCCTACATACAGCAGTGAGGTACATCTCTCCCCACATGCACCTACACACACATATATGTTAAACATCTCTCCTTACAACAAACAATAAGGGACACAAGTTATCATTCTTTATCAGAGTGTAAACAAAAACAAATAGCAATTAACTACAAGATAGGTCAAATGCTATAAAAAAATAAAATAAACTATATAGAGGCATCTGAATGCTGTGTGAAGGACAACTACACATGGAAATTATTTAGTTTAACCCTTTGAGTGCCATAGGGGTAAGCAACAAATTGCTTCTTAATGCATTGCGTACCCCTCTGGCACTCAAAGGGTTAAGAGTCACTCATTACTAGATATATTTGTGAATAATGTAACCTGGAGTCAGGGTGGATTTTTTTCCACATTGGAGAGTAAAATGCCAGTGGATTTTGTTTTTATTTCCTTTCCACTAAATCAGTGTAACCCCTTGTATGCTCGAGAGGTTAATAAAGTTCTAGCAGATATGTTACTTTATAAAATATACTGAGGGATATCCCTGGATGCAGGCTGAATAGGTGACTGTTCAGCATTGTATTGCTATGAAAGAGTGAAACACTTACACAGAACTGTTATTGTGATATTTGCTGTGTTCACTGAGGACTGTCACATACAGGAATTGGATACTGCCTATTATCAAGTTATCTGTCTGGGAAAAAAGACAGTTGAAGCAGCATCCTTAACCCTTCATTTGCAAGTAGTCTATAGCAAACAGAAGAACAATAATGATTTTATTACCATTACTTTAAACTTATATATCTGTTGTTGTGTTATCTGTCTAGATAACTTTCTTTCTTTCTTTCCTCCTTTCTTTCTTTCTTTCTTTCTTTCTTTCTTTCTTTCTTTCTTTCTTTCTTTCTTTCTTTCTCTGTCTAACTGTCTGTTATCTTTAACCCTTTGAGTGCCAGAGACATATCCAACACATTACAACTCAATGAATTGGATACATTTCTGGCAAAGGGTTAACTGTTTGTTTAATAAGATCTACAATCTAGTCTTAAGTAAAGCCAGATCGATAGGAAATGCATTTTGGTGCTACCTTAAGACTAGGGAGTATAAGACTCCACTTTCAACCAATGAACAGCAACTGATGTTTCACGCTCCCATAGAGCCAGTGAGCTTGTGCTGAGTGAAATCTCTCTGGATTTATTGTTCTTTTAAAATCTACACTACAGTGATCATACGGTCTGGTGCACACACATTGAAGAACAGACACAGGTATTTGAGGCTGCATTGGTGTATTGGGGAAACCATTAATTCTAAACAAATCCCCAGCTCTATTTCTAGAAATGCAGCCCCAAACTTGCAAGGAACCTCCAACATGCTTCACTGTTGCCTGCAAACACTCATTCTAGAACCGCTCTCCAGCCTTCAGCTAACAAACTGCTTTCTGCTACAGCCAAATATTTTCAATTTTGACTCATCAGTCTGAGCACCTGCTGCCATTTTTCTGCACCCCATTTCCTGTGTTTTCGTGCCTAGTTGAGACTCTTGGCTTTGCTTCCACTTCAGAGGTATGGCTTTTTGGCCGCAAGTCTTCCATGAGGACCACTTTTGACCAGACTTCTCCGGACAGTAGATGGGTATACCAGGGTCCCACTGTTTTCTGCCAGTTCTGAGTTGATGGCTGGACATCTTAAAATTGCGAAGGTAAGTAAGCATGATGTTTCCTTCATCTGCTGCACTAAGTTTCTTTGGGTGACCACTGCGTCTACTATCCTCCACACTGCCTATTTCTTTGTACTTCTTCAAAAGAACGTGGACAGCACTGGAAACCCCTGTCTGCCTTGAAATTTCTGCCTGGGAGAGACCTTGCTGATGCAGTATAACTACCTTGTGTCTTGTTGCTGTGCTCTGTCTTGCCTTAGTGTATGACGTTTGACATTAAACTGTCTTCAGCAACCTCACCTGGTTATCTGAGTTTGGCTGTTCCTCACCCAGTTTTATTCCTCCTACACAGTTAATGATTGTGTTTCAACCTACATATTAAACTGATGATAATTAGCACCTGTTTGGTATACTTGTTTAATCATATACCTAACTATGGTATCCTTTTAAAAGGTCGCACGCAAAAAAGTGTGCGACCACTTGACTTATTAACTATGTTGCTGGTTAAAAATGGCGACATGACAATCTTGCACTGCATGACGGCGCAACATTGTCATGTCGCCTATGGAACGTCACATTGAATAATTATAGAGCCCGTCACTAGGTCTCCTTATATATGCTGCGTAATAAGTCAATGCTGGCACTTCAGGAGTTAAGACATGGAAAGATTTCACTTACTAGTAAGCCGCTGTGGCCTCTCACTCCTCCCAGCAAACCATCTTCTCCCCTACCGCTAAGGTGGGAATGGACTCCTTTCTGTTGAAAAGAACATTCTCCTTAGTTCGTCTGACTGGACAGCCCTATGTCAGACCCTAGAGAGATCTCCTAAGTATTTCGATGCAAGTTATTACAGAGAGGTTTTTAATAAGTGCAGCCTAAAAGCAAACGAACATACACTTTCAAAACACACCGGCTGAAACAAAGCACAAACACTACATTCCAGCCCATCGCTAATCTGTATTTGTATGAGACAGAGGGGAGCACCAAGCGATCGTCACTCAGAAGAGGCTGCTGATTGGCTGAGACGCATCTCCCTAAATCCGTAGAGCTCAGAGTGACCTTATCTGCTGGAGATTACTGGAGTAGGGGTGCTTTAAAAAAATATATTTCAGTTCCAGGTGATGTCAGCTGTAAATACAATGGTAGTGGATGGGATGTCTCTTTTCACCTTGTGAGTGCCAGAGAGGTATCTGGCACGCAGTCGATTAACCAGTGAGGATCAGAGCGATGTATAACATGGTTAAGCAATGCGTTGACACCCCTGGTCTTCAAGTGGTTACTTTTAGGTGGTATGTTTTAAGGGACAATAAACAAACCTCAAATCACACTCATTCTTTAACCCGAGTGCCGGATACAATGCTTTTTAAACATGCATATTGCAGAGCAGAACAGACCCTAGTTCTGCCAAATATATATATATATATATATATATATATATATATATATATATGTCATTCAGAATTTAATACAGTACGAACTCAAATAAACAAAAAATTGGCTGGATGCACAAATATAAAAATTGTACCCTGTAAAACCAACAATAATTTCTGAAATCCACCTCTTAGCCACAAAAATTACGAAACAGGGAATTGTATTGCGTCAGCATTTTGGCCACAACTTGACAAAGGTTGAGGTTCTGGCCAAAATGTTGATGCAATAAATGTCACATTTTTATATTTTTTGTGGCTAGGACGACTTGCGTATATCAGCTTGGATATCAACATTTCTGACTGGTAGAATACCATTAAAAAAAAAATAGTATGCTTGTTTTCATAAGCACAATTTTCCTATGTTGAACCCTTCAAATGCTGAAAGGTGTGCAGCAGTAATGTTAGATATAAACTCCTTTTCCCCTCATTATCACCTTACCGTCCATATGTTTCTACATGAAGTAATATATTTAAATACAGCTTGGCTTTGGGAAGATATTGAACTGTAATCGCAGATGTCTTTGACATTGTAATTTGAGGTCTCATACAGTTTAATCCATTGGTTGTTAGAGAGATCTCCAATACATTGTTTGTCTGTGCTTTGGCTCTTTGCATGCAAAAAACATTTGAAAGGGATGGCTTATCTGATATTCTTATCTGTATCTGCAAACCCAAAAAATAAAATACGTACTGTAAGCAATACCAATATCTAGTTTGTTTAATTCTACGTATAAGGAGCCACTGTAGTTTCCTTAACATAAAGCAGGATTGGGCTTTCCGCCAGTTATTATTGAACTATGGTTTCCCCTCATCTTCAGCTGGTCATTAGTCAGGGAGCTGCTGGCAGTGGTGTGGAGGTTATAAGAAGGATGGAGAGCTGGAGTGAGCATTCTGCTCTGGTACAGTGGAACAGCCAGTTCCTGGCAGTGGAACAGAGCTTATAGAGAGTTCAGAGAGCCGGAGTGAGAATACTGCTCGGGCATTGTCGAATAGCCAGGAGTTCCTGGCAGTGGAGCAGAGGTTATAGGTAGTATAGAGTGCTGGAGTGAGTATACTGCTAAGATAATGTGAAATAATTAGTGAGTTGCTGACAGGGGTGTGAAAGATATAGGGAGTATGGAGAGCTGGAGTGACCATATTACTCAGTAGTGTTGTAGCTTCCCCAAGAACTGGTTATAAACTAGTCAAGTAATGTGGAGGGTACATCTGGATTTGAGTGTCTGCCACTCTCATTTTTTTTTCAACATTTTACAATAATGGGTAGTGTAATTACATTGGAGAACAAAGTGGCATAATGATTTATACAAAGTGTTTAGTTTACAGAGATGGATTTGTGACCAAGAACCATCTACCACATCTCCAAAATCAATGACTGGAATTAGCATCTGTTGCACAATACATTTTCTAGACAGAGCACCTACTTTGGGATTTAATTTGGATTTTAATTTAGCAATATGAAGACCAAATGTGAGGTTGGGGTCTAGCCACATACCAAGGTATCTGTAGGAAGTAAACAGGGGAAAAGTTTAGATTTGACCTTGATAGTATGCTTAAATGGGTATTGTAGAACTTTAGCAATTTGCGCATTGTACCAAATACCAATGTGACCATTTTGGCAGAATTTAAGAACAATTTGTTTTTAGTGATTAGATGAATGGTATTGCCTGCATACTTGTGCAAACAAGAAACTTTGCAAAACGTGGGTAGATAATTTATAAATAGTGAGAAGAGGCCTGAGAATGGAACCATGGGGTATATACCAGACACCGACAATATCAGCATGCAAAAATCATCACCTTGTTTCTGCTCGAGGATGACGCTTCACAGGAAACTGCTTCTCCCAAGAGTGATATATCCAATATCAAAATTTTAAAAAATGTAATATAAACAATACTACACATTCAGTAGGTTCAATTTCAAATTTATTTAAAATTAGTTAAATTATTAATTCACTATTAGATATTACTGTCTCAATGGAAATAATAGATGATTTATTTGTCCCTTTTTATGTACTTGTGTTTTAATTTTTATGTTTTTTGCTTGGGGAGAGGATGGCTAGACAGTTGGAGGAGATTTTAAACTAGGAAGGGGGGAGAGGCCAATAAATACTGGGCTAGATAATATAGAAAGGGAAGGCGATGTAGTTAATAAGCAGGTGGGTGGATCTGGGGGCTGGGTTAGTACAGATGATAGGCAGAAGGCTATAAACCACATCAAAATGAAATCACAAATGGAACATGGCAGTAGCATAAATTGTATTCTTGCAAATGGCAGAAGTTTAACTGGGGAATTGGAGCTGGTAGCTGAAATCGAAAACTATGACTTGATTGGCATAACATAAACATGGTGGGATGACACACATGATTGGTCAATCAATTTGGAGGGTTACATGTTGTTTAGAAAAGATAGGTCAAACAAAAGAGGTGGTAGGGTCTGTCTGTATGTCAAACCAGCATTTGCGGGAAGATATATGTGATGACAGTAGTGAACATGTGGAATCCCTGTGGGTTGAAATAGTCAATGGGGGTAAAACTGCCAAGAAAATATTAGTAGGCATTTGTTATAAACCACCAAACATTGGTGACCTTGAAGCATCACAGTTATTAATGCAAATAGAAAAGGCTTCTCAAATAAGGAGAACTATAATTATGGGGGATTTTAATTATCCAGAAATAGACTGGAAAAATGGAACAACTAATTTTGCTAAAAGCAGTAAGTTTCTGAACTGGTTGAATGACATTTTTTTGTCTCAACTAGTACAGACCTCAACCAGAGGGGATGCGTGTCTGGATCTGGTAATAATTGACAATGAAGAACTTATCTCTAACATCCAAGTAATAGGGGGAATAGTGACCGTAACATTGTATAATTTGTGATTAATTAAAAAAAAGCAATTTGGTATGGGTTTCACCAAAACACTGAATTTTAAAAAGGCCAACTTTAGCATGTTTAATTCATCCCTTGGTCTTGTTGACTGGGATAGAGTATTTTCAGGAAAAAACACAGAAGGTAAGTGGAATGTGTTCAAAATAACATTGCAAAAATATACATATAAATTATCCCCTTTGGAAACAAATACGAAAGAAGCAAATTAAAACCAATGTGGCTAACCAGTAAAGAAATTCATGACATAAATAACAAGTAAGCGGCATTTAAACATTATAAAGCTGAGGGATTAGCAGAGGAATTTGCAGAATACAAAAATGCCAACAAAACCTGTAAAAATTAGCTAGACTGGAGAATGAAAAAAATATTGCTAAGGAGAGCAAGAGCAACCCCAAAAATGTATTTAAATACATTAATGGCAAAAAATGAAATTCTGATAATGTTGGGTCCTTGTTATCTGAAACGGGTGAGATGGTCAGTGGGGACAGAGAGAAAGCAGGTATTTTAAATTATTTCTTTTCTTCTGTTTATACCAAGGACAATGGACAAGCACCTGCAAACTACTATTACAGAACAGTCACAGCAAGCATGTGATTGGCTAACACAAGAAAAAGTGTTAAAACAATTGAATGGTGTTAAGGTAGACAAAGCCCCGGGGCCAGATGGTATACACCCACGGGTACTTAAAGAGCTAAGCCAGGACCTGGCCAGACCGTTATTTTTGATTTTCAAGGATTCTTTTATTTCAGGTATGGTACCCATGGATTGGAGTAAAGCAGATCTGGTACCCATATTTATAAAGGGATCAAAATCCCAGCCAGGAAATTACAGACCTGTAAGTTTGACATCTGTGGTAGGGAAGCTGTTTGAAGGGTTGCTAAGGGAATATATTCAAGAATTCGGCTTGAACAGGAATGTCATTAGCATGGCTTTGTGTAAGACAAGTCTTGTCAAACTAACTTGATTGCATTTTATGAAAAAGTGAGTAAAAATATAGATGTGGTAGCGGCGGTTGATGTGATCTATTTAGACTTTGCCAAGGCATTTGATACGGTTCCACACAAGAGGTTACTGTACAAATTGAATGAAATAGGCTTAGGGGAAAACGTTTGTGTGTGTATTGGAAATTGGCTGAAAGATATAATGCCAAGACTGGTAGTAAATGGGAAGTTCTCCAATTGGGTAAACATGATAAGCGGAGTACCTCAGGGATCTGTCCTGGATCCTCTTTTTAATTTGTTTATTAATGATCTCCCAGAGGGCATACAGAGCCATGTATCAGTGTTTGCCGACGACACAAAATTAAGGTAATAAAGTCTGAAATGGATGTATCTTCATTACAAGAGGATTTGGACAAATTGAGTAACTGGGCAGGCAAGTGTAAAGTTATGCATTTTGGTTATAATAATAAAAATGCAACATATAGTTTAAATGGTGTTTCTCTGGGGAAATCTACTATTGAAAAGGATTTGGGAGTAATGGTAGACAATAGACTTAGCAGTAGTGCGCAGTGCCAGCTGGCAGCTGCAAAGGCCAATAAGATATTGGCATGTATTAAGAGGGGTATTGACTCAAGGGAGGAAGATATTATTATGCCTCTTTACAGGTCCATGGTAAGACCCCACCTAGAATATGCTGTTCAATTCTGGGCGCCCTTTCTGAAAAAGGACATTATGGAACTAGAGACAGTGCAGAGGAGGGCTACAAAACTAGTAAAGGGAATGGAAAGTTTTAGTTATGAAGAAAGGCTAGAAAAGTTAAATTTGTACACATTAGAGAAACGGCGTCTTAGAGGGGATATGATAACACTATATAGATATGTTCAGGTCCCATACAAAGGGCTCTCCAAAGACCTGTTCATTAACAGAACAGTACAAAGGACAAGGGGTCACCCACTTAGACTTGAGGAAAGGAGATTTCATCTACAGTAGCGGAAGGGTTTATTTACGGTTAGGAGAATAAAGGTGTGGAATTCACTGCCTGAGGAGGTGGTGCTATCGAATACATTAGATGCCTTTAAAAAGGACCTGGATACTTATTTAAAAGACCAGAACATAGAGGGCTATGTACGTTAGTAATGGGATTAAGATTTAGTTAGTGCGTGTTGATCTAAGGAGAAATCTGATTGCCATTTGGAATCAAGAAGGAATTTGAAATTGCTGTATTGAGGTGGTTTTTTGCCTTCTTTTGGATCAACGATGGTAAACAGGAATAGGAAAAGGGTTGGACTGAATTGTGTGATCAGGAAGCTGGCCCTTCCAAGAAAGTAGTTGTTGAATACATTAGCTGTTAATATTGGGGTTGCAACCAATGCGAGTATAAGGCCACAGTGAATATTAAGAGATAAAATGCTGATCATTTTATTAAGTTTTAGGCATCAGACCTTCATCAAGTGTAAAGTGACTACAAGAGACAAAGAATAACCAACCCGATAGTCCTGGCAACTGCTTACTCTGGGAGCTTAACCAAAACACTCAGACGAATGATCTGAATAAAGCCAAGCCCAACATCTAGAATACTGAATAACTGCAATAAAAATAGTAGGAACAAAGGGGGGGAGGTGTTGTATAAAATAGGCGTAATAAGGAAACTGTCTTTAAAATTGACATGTAAGGATTTATGTAAACATTTGCCAACATTTTTGCTAAATACTAATGGCAGTCAGTTGACTTTTCTGAAAACTGGAGTACAAATTGATGTGTTCTAGATAAAAATGCTGTTGCGGCAATTGTATTAAGAAATTCACTGATTAGAGCAAAAAAGGCAGTTTTAGAGGTTAGATTTTAATGCCAGGTGTAACATATACTTAATAGAAGTATATATATAGTTTAAGGGATAGAAAAGTATGTGAAAAAAATTCTCATTAGTGAATTTTCTAAGACAGCAACATAATTATATATGTGAATTTACTTTATAAATTTGACCTTTTGTTCCCAGTTGTAATGTCAATTCTTAATCATACACTAAGAATGTTTTTTTGTACATCCTCTTTACATTTCCAAACATGCTCCCACTTGCCATCTTCTCTCTGCACAGGATCTTCTTCTCTATGCAGCTCTTATTACATCCGCCCACTCTTGCCTACAGGACTTCTCCTGTGCGGCACATGAGCTCTGGAATTTTCCCCATCCCATTAGACTGTCCCCAAGCCTTCAACTCTTCATACCCTCCATGAAAATGCACCTCTTCAGGGAGGCCTGTCAACTACCCCCATAACTGTTATGAGCAAGGCCAGACCAACACCCTGTCCAAACGCTACTCACTCTCGTTCCCTTCTACAATCACCACTTTCCCACCTACAATGTCATCTCAACCTCATTGTCCACACAAGCCTTTTTCTCCCAAATAGAACCACTACTTAACTGGACCACTGCCCTTAAAAGCACTTCTTACTCCCACCCACTGACCGGTGGTTCATGGGAGAGGAGACCCCTATACACCATAGCACTTTCCCCTTCTGTGTCCCACCTACCTTCCTGTAGACTGTAAGCTGTCATGAGCAGGGCCATCTGATTCTTTTGTTTTCTATGTTCAATTTGTACCCCTTAATGACAGGGTTTTTTTCCCATTATAGCGAATGACTTCCTGGACTTACCAGGTAAGTCCTCTGTCACTAAGGGGTTAAAATCTCTGTATGTCTACTCCCTGTTGTACACAAATGCAGAATAAAGTGACGCTATATAAATAAAGGATAATAATAATAATTTGCCCAGGACTGGCCTGATGAGGAAAGGTGACAAATGCACTCCGTGCCAGTCTGATTTTAGTGCTGTTTGGCCATGCTGTTCTCCAGCCCATTAACACTTCAGCTGCTAGAGAGATGTGCAATGTGTTATAATAATAAGAATAACTACTATTTATATAGCACCTTTCTTCCAGTGGGATTCAAAGCACATGCTCTCGGAAATTAACCGAATAGGCAGCTTAATAATAGATATTATTATTACCCAATCAATGCAGTAGTGTATTTAGGTTTTGTGCTGCCCTAGGTCTGGCTAAAATCACAACCCCTCCTAATCTTCATTTGTCCCACCCCTTCCTGTCCAGGCCATACCTCTTCCTGTTTATGAACCACCCCTTCCTCTCTAAACCCCACCCCTTCCTCTTTAGGTCCCGACAAAAGAGTTTACATTTGAAACTGAGCTACACTAGAGACACCACAGAGCTTACAACTGAATTGCAGCTAAATTACCAGTGTAGATACGTTTCAGCTCTAAGCTCCTACGGTTTAGCCCCTTAAGGACCACAGTGGTGAAGAACTCATTGTAGAGCAATATACTGCGTATCCCTCTGGTACCTAATGGCAACTTCAATGACTATTTCAGAATGCCATTTTTTATTGTGCTTGAGAATACAAACAGTCTTTGCATTAAAATGATGGTGGTTTAGTAGGAATAGTTTACTGAGGACAAGGTACAATTAACTTCCATATTCCGGGAAAAAAAATTAATAGGTCATTAATCCTTTGAGTGCCAGATGGGTATGCGACACAAAAAGTGTTCATGGACAATGAATGGGTAAATACTGACCTTAGGAGAAGTTACATTCACCTGACCTGATACTGTAACTAGCCAAAGTATTAACCTCTTCCTATACGTTCATAATGACACTCGTCTTGCCGTATTCTTTTCTGGCTGCCTGCAAAGATTTGTCCCAAACCTAACAGCTATTAAATAAGATAAAAAGACAGGTGGCAACATGCAAAGGCAGAAAACACATAAACAGACATGATGAAGAACGTGCATTATTGTAGTCCGTGTTTATAGATTATTTAATCTATCATTGTGTGCAAATGAGTGCAAAAATAGCATTTACATGTTAACCCAATGTGGACCAGAGGGTTGTGCAATGCGTTACTCAACCATCTTGCCCTCAAGAGGGTAACAAATCAAGACACACAATCTGAAATACAGCAAATGTCATTTTTTTATAACACAATCACTATTTCCAGAGCAAATTTGCTCAGTTATTAATTAAATTACTCCCTTTTTCCATCAAAACATTTATGGCCACGGACTGTTGCTATTGCTAAGTAGAAATAAAAATATATTAATTTTCTCATACCTCCCAAGTGTCCCTCTTTAGGAGGGACAGTCCCTCTTTTAGACCCAAATCCCACTGTCCCTCTTTCCCACCCAGATGTCCCTCTTTTTAGGAGATCAGATTGTGTGACATGTATATAAGTGTATCACATTGCTCCACAGCAATAAAACTCACATTATTGTTTCTTTAAATGTCAGTATATGTGTTTATAAATTAGTCTGTGTAAATAAAATACTTTGGTCTTGTTACAAGTCATTTATTAGGTAACACAAGGAGGTGTCAGTAGGTCATGAAACAGCCTAAAAATTCTCCTTAATGCCCCGCCCACTGGCCACACCCCCAGTAACACCCCCTAAAACACAATTGTCCCTCTTTGGCAATTTGAAATGTTGGGAGGTATGTTTTCTTACCAATATTTTAGTTATAAAGCAAAACCTTCCCTCGTGTAACTGAAATGATATGTACATTTACTTGTCCTCAGACAGAGATACATTCCATCCCGTTCCATTTAAACCCACATTGCTGTACAAGTAAGCACAGTTTTGTCACAAAATCAAATTTGCCTCTGAATTTTAACAATCGATGTGTATAAGTTAATGGAAGGGTATGGAAAGGAGGGTTTACCTCACTGAGCTAACTTTTTGAGTGCCAGAATTAAAAAAACATTACCCGCACTTAGACAAAGAACTGGAGATACAGGGGACCTGTATGGGAAGATAGACGTGATGCGCGACAATAGGTTGCATGCTGGGACTTTCTTCAGGGCACCACCGCTGCGATGCTCTACGTTTGGAGCTCATGCAATGCTTCAGTTCCCTTGGCTCCTTCATTACAACATCCGGTTTACAACGCTGAAGTAATAGTAATACAGTCGAGCAGTTCTATTGGCTTCCTCTTTACAAGATATTTCAGCATTGCAAACCAGATGTTGTAATGAAGGAGCCCGCATTACAGTGTCAAATGGAGGGCATCACAGCGCTGGTGCCCACCGATTATCCACTCATTACAGAAATGGGCAAGACGCCCAAGTGGGGATGATTTTCTATACTACTCCAGGCCAAGATACATCACTGAATCAATGATACTCATTTTATTCACCTCAGAAGGATGAAGGGCTGAGTTGACCCTGCTGGGATTCAAACCAGCAACCTTGAGGTTTGAACAGGCTCTATAGTCAGTGAATTTACCTCTGAGCTATCTCACCAGCATTGCATGCCATTCTATCATTCAAGGGTTATAACAGTACACTATTTGTTAACTTCCCTGTTCCCAGTATACAGAGTGGCTTCACTTTTAGTTTTAGTGTATAAAATTGCTATTTTGTACAATCACATACTGGGCAACGGGGATTTTTTAGCCCCTTCAGTGCAATTAGTTTGCTCCAAACCTGCTCCTCCTTAGTTTCCTGAATACAGCCCTAAATATATGGACACTTCTACATATCCAAAGCGGTTAAATGTGTGTAAACAGTCAAGATCAATATGTACATTAAGCTACACTGATTCTTTGGAAGAGCTGTATGTAAACAGGGTTCAAATTCCATGGACAGCTCTTTATCACTTTGGGTCAGGGATTGTTTCACTACAGCTCTCACCAGTTATCTTCATCAGAAGCAGAGTGAAAAGTAGATGGAGACTCATTGATCATGCTAGTCTTAAGAATGAGACTAAGTCTGGTAAATAAATGAGTCATTTATGGAGCCTTCCAGTTAAATGCATATTGGTCCTTCTCCAAACATGCATTCGGTAACACGTCAAACATTTTAATAGAATATGAGAAAGGGGGACATTTCTGGGCATGCTCACCCACACCACACCTGTGTTTACGGCATAATGAGTCTATAGGATGCCGGAATGGAAGACCCTACTCAAGACAACCCAACATGCTGCCTGGAATTTTCAGGGCACGGCCAAAATTTTATAGGTATCTGCCAAGAAATTACTTAATTAATATATACATAATATATAAATATATAGTTATTCTTATGATAGAGAGACAGTGGCAACATATGCTTTTGCCCACAGCACACCAAAGTGCTATGGGATCCCAGTTGAGAACCACTGATATAGAAGAGAGTAATATGTCTTCCATGTATTCTCACCATGTTCTTTACCACACTAGAGTGTAAATCGTGTACAACTTGCCCAGCTACAAAGCATGTCACTACTAGAGTCTAAGGAATGATTACACAGACAATTGTCATAAGAGATTCAATTCCAGTGGAATTTACATTTAAAGTGTTAGTAATGGCCAAAATATTATTTTAATAGATTTGTAGAGGCTAAAAAAAATATTATCATTGCCACAAATCTCATCTCTCAAACCGCTATGATTTGGGAGATATTGGCAATGAAAGTTCCCTCTTCCCTCCCTTCTCTTGATGTCAGCTGTAAAGCTGACAGAAGGGGATCCATGTCAGCCGACAGAATGAAGCTCTTCAGCAGATCCGAAATCCCGTTATTGCAAAATAATTACTTCATTGGAAAGGTCTACATAGCGTGCTTGCAAACCAGGCACACTTTGTAGACCTTTACAGTGAAGTAATTCTTTTGCAATAATGGGATTTCAGCTCTGCTGCAGAGCCGCCGGCTGATCCTCAGACTGGGATCTGACATCAGGAGAAGGGGAGGGAGGGGGGAACTTTCATTGCCCAAATCTCTCAAACCATAGGGGTTTGAGAGATGGGGTTTTTGGCAATGATAATATTTTTTTTTACTCTCTACAAATCTATTAAAAGAAAATTCTGGACATTACTAACACTTTAAAAAGAATTTGATGACTATATAACTTGCAGTATTTTGTATTCCACTTTCATTCTAAATAAGCCTGAAGAAGAGACCTAAGTTGTCTTTAAAGATTAAATCCTAAAGCTACTCAGTTAGCCAAGAAAGTTGTCATTTTTGGTCTTGCTTTTTTCTATGCTTAACATGGTACCTTGGTTTACCTATATCGTATAAGAAAAATAATTTCTAGCGTCAAGAGAGTAAAGCCACTTCCAGAGTAAAACAATCATACTATTATTGCGGGATAATGCTTTATTCAAAAGTTATTACAACATATAAATACATTTAGTGACAATCTGAGTCTAACATGTTTTTGAGTGTCAGCAATAAGCAATGAAAGCATACCTTAGTAGTGGGAGTACACTTATTTTGTTCATCTAGAAAAATCCCATCTCTCTCACTATCCTATTTATTTATTTATCTATTTTTTTTTGTTTTGTTTTGTTTTTATTGTAAAGGTTTCAGACTCTCTTTATGTGGTTTACATCAAAGGCGTGTGATTCATTTCATTATCAGGCTTAACACTTGCATTTAGGGAATGTGTTTTATGTGTTACCCACAGATTCATTTTAGAATTAACAATAGAAAGAGAGTCATCTTGGCTGCATTGACAAGATAGTAAAAAGGCAAAGCTGAGAGATCACCACACCATCTTGGCTAATGTTCATTATACGTAAATAGCACATCAACAAGATAAAGAATAATCACTCATGCTGGAATGAATTAGGGATGCAAGAGTATGGGCAGTAACCGAAGAACTGAGCTTTAGTAATGTTGCTGATAGTTGGCCAGGCTTAAATTGTAATTTCATTTTTAACTGAGTGAATTTGAGTTCAGCTGTATAGTTGGGCCAATGGAAGGGTGTTAGAGTCTGTTCAATACATGTTTCTTTGTCATTATCACTTTTGAATTGTGTGATCAAGAAGGTGGCCCTTCCAAGAAAGTAGTTGCTGAATACATTAGCTGTTAATATTGTGGTTGCAACCAAATAAACAGTATAAACACAGTGAATATTTACAGACAAAGTGTTGATCATTTTATTATGAGGAGAAACCTGACATGTTTTAGGCATCAGTCCTTCGTCAAGTGAAAAGTGACCACAAGAAACAAAGCATAACCAACTTGATAGTCATGGCAACTGCTTACTCTGGGAGCTTAACCAAAACACTCATATAAATGACCTGAATAAGGCCAAGCTCAAAAACTAGAATGTTGAATCACTGCCATGAAATTGTGGGAACAACAGGGTAGGGTGTATAAAGTTGGCATAGTAAGGAAAGTGTCTGCAAAATTGATGCAAAGAGCTATATATATAACATTTACCTGCTTTTTTACTTAGTGCTAATGGCAGTCAGTAGATTTTTTTGAAAAGGGGAGTAGAAATTGATGTGGTTTAAATTAGAATTGTGTTTCAGCATTTGCATTAACAAATTCACTAATTGCATCCAATTAGGCAGTTTTACAGGTTAGATTTTAATTACAGGTATAACCTGATCTTAATGGAAAAAATTCTTATTAATGAAATTTCTCAGATAGCAGCACATTTATAAATGGGCATTTACTTCTTTATAAATTTGACCTGTCTTTCGCACTTGTGAAGGTGAATAGCTAAGGGTCAATAATATGGGCACATCAGGAGAAGAAGACATCTGCAGCAACTGGAGGCTAAGGATAACTGAGCACCGGTAAATGGGTGCTCAGGGTTTAAATAGGCTGGCTGAGTGATGTCATAGTGTAGCGATGCACCGCCACAAGTTATTTAAGGCATGTCAGGACACCGCTCATGTGCACATGAGATCCCTCACCATGCATGTGCGGGGAACACGGAAGCCGGCAGAGGACCCCAAGATGGTGGCGTGATATAAACAGTGTTCAAATTCCATGGACAGCTCTTTGGGACAGGGATTGTTAGACTACAGCTCCCATCAGGTAGTTACAATTTGGACTGGAAATATTTGGACACTGACACAATTTTCATAATTTTGGCTCTGTACGCCACCACAATGGATTTGAAATGAAACAACCGAGATGCAATTGAAATGCAGACTTTCAGCTTTAATTACAGGGCTTGAACAAAAATATCTTATGAAATGTTTAGGAATTGCAACCATTTTCATACTATCATTGCTGGATAACGCTTTATTCAAAAGTTATTATATATACATACTTTTTAGTGACAATTTGAGTCTAACATGCATTTGAGTGTCATCAATAAGCAATTAAAGCATTTTGTAGCAGTGGAAATATACTTGCTCTACTCATCTGGAAAATCTCATCTGTCGCTGTCATCTATCTCTATCTATCTATCTATCTACGATCGATCTATCTTTCTATCGATCGATCGATCGATCGATCGATCGATCTATCTTTCTATCTATCTTTCTATCTATCGATCTAGCTGTCACTTTTTGTCTATTTGTTTTCATTTAAAGGTTTACTATCCTTTTCAGTCTTTTTGTGGTTTACATCAATTCATTTGTTAGGCTGAACACTTGCATTTAGCTAATGTGTTTTATGTGTTACCCACAGATACATTTTGGAATTAACAATGGAAAGAGAATTATCTCGGCTGCATTGACAAGATAGCAGAAAGGCAAAGCTGGAAGATCACTACACTTTCTTGGCAAATGTTGCTTCATCATACGTAAACAACATGTCAACAAGAAAAAAAATAATCTCTCACTCTAGAATCAAAGTAGAAAAAAATGCTATTTCATTACTGGTTTAAGGTGTTTTGTTTTTGTCTTATTTAGTCTAGGAAATTGTTCACCAGCTATGGAAAATGAACATAAATGCAAGGCCAGAAATAAAAAAAAAGAGTACAAATGCATGGAGGTCATAGCGTGAATTGAGTTTCTCATAATGAGGTATATCTATATATATATATATATATATATATATATATATATATATATATATATATGTGCTCTGGCATCACTGGCCGCATCCCTCTCTGCCTGCAGCCTGGGTGCATCTGGTTGCTTGTTACTGGCATCATGAATCAGGCACTTGTCTGGACTCCTGTTATATGCCCAGCCTGGGGGGACCTAATTGGTCCCGCCTTTTCCTACTCCTTTATAACCTCTCTGGGCCTGTGTATCATTACCCTTACATTGTTGTCTAGTGCTGTAGTATTTTGCTAGTATCCTGATTTCCAGTGTATGACCTTGGCTTGTCTGACCATCCATTCTGGTGCTGACCTGTGTCTCTGTCTGGCCATGCTCTCTGGGCGCTCTCTGTCTGTTAAGACATCCAATCTGGTGCAGACTTGTGGCTCTGGCTGACTACCCACTCCATGTATGACCCTGACTTGTCTGACTATTCATTCTGGTACTGACCTGGGGCTCTGTCCAACTACTCTCTCTGTGTTGCCTCCTGTCTAATGGACATCCTTTCTGGTGCAGACCTGTGGCTCTGGCTGACTACCCGCTCCGTATATGACCCTGGCTTGTCTGACTACCCAGTCTGGTGCTGACCTGTGGCTCTGTCTGATTATCCTCTTGTGTTGCTCCTTGCACTGCAGACACCCAACCTGGTGCAGACCTGTGGCTCTAGCAGACTCCGGCCTTACTGACTGCTGACTTTAGTCAGTAGTCTCCCTTGTTGCCACCCTTTTTGGGAGACAGGCCTCTGGCCTTACTGACTGCAGGCATGAGTCAGTATGCTCTGTAAAGGTCTCTTCCTTCTCACTGCAGACATGAGTCAGGAGTCTCCCTTTTAGCGTACCTAGTGGGAGACTGTAGGTACTATTCTGGGTCATTCTAAGGGTGATTGAGACTACCAGTTGGCTCCGGCCTAGTCTCTAGCAGTTGTGGTTGACCTGTGGGTGGCTTATCTTCCTGATAGAGTCTCTAGCCCTTCCCGTCACCCTCTGCATAGTACCTTTACTTATTGCTGCCTATTATTCTAAATAGATGGTGATTTTTACTATACTGTCTGATTCCTGTCTTGTTTGCAAACTGTGACAACCATATTTTTGAACTAGAGAAGACAGGTTAATAAAGCAATGTTGAAGTCTGGTTTAGGGAGTCTTGTAGGCAGGAAATGTGCTCTCTGTGTCTGATCTCTCTATGTTAGGGAAGACTGGGTGTGTGTGTGAATTGAACAAAAGAGATTTAGCCTGAATACCCAAAAACTTTGTCTTATGGAAAAGACACAAGCAGCTGTGATCCACGTTCCTTTCTACTGGTTGTTCTCTATTTTGGAGGGGGGGGGGCAGTTGGAAGAAGCAGTTGAATGGGGAGTGTTTTTTTTTCTTTTCAACTCGGTCTTTTCGAACAGTTAATAAAAAAATGGAAAAAACGTAGAAGAAAAATTAAAAAATAGTTTGGCATATAGGTGACAGGGAACCTGAAGTGAGCTGTGATTGAGGCAGACAGATACTAGAAGAGATGGAGTATTTTGTAGAGGGCGAGACATTATACACAAGCCGTTCTGTTAGCTACATTGCTTAATAACGTTCAGGAGTAAGGCAAAAAGACTAGTAGCAGCGCAGAGACGTGGTAATAAAGTGGTAGTCCAAAATCTAACGGCAGCCATGGTTACTGCAGAGTGCACAGTAATGCTGATCCATTTCCTGCTGAGGAGGCTGTTTGTCAAAGTCACATAAAAATTTTACCTCCACTAGTAATATTAATAATCTATGAACACTGAAGATGACCACAAGTCAAATTCTTATGTTGATGGCAAAATGAAGGAAGGTGTAGAAGTTCAACCAACTGCTGTGTCTGACAGTGAGAGTAAAAACACCAGGTGGGGATGCACTAAGGCATGATATAGAGGTGATAAAGCAGAGATGACTTCCCCAGGGATATCACATCTCTGAGTCCCATGTTATTATATGAAGCCAATACACTAAGATTTCTCCAGTGTCCATAATTCTGTAGTCTCCGCGATATTTTACTTTAAAGTTTCCCCCTCCTGATCCTTTTCACCAAGTCACGCAGAGTCTCCTAAGAGAAGAAAGCCGGTCCAGACAGATCACGATGAGGAACAATCTTGTGTCAGCATCAGGAAAAACCTGTTCTCCTACGTCAAGAGGGTAGGGTTTTCCATATACAGACAGAGACAAGATTGTCCCTCGTTGCAATCAGATCTGACGGAAGGCAGCTGAAAAGAGGAGGGAGGGGGAAACATTTTAAAATAAAATAACACAAAGACTACAACATTATGGACAGTTGGA
Organism: Rhinophrynus dorsalis; assembly: GCA_037306005.1. Classification (NCBI taxonomy): domain Eukaryota; kingdom Metazoa; phylum Chordata; class Amphibia; order Anura; family Rhinophrynidae; genus Rhinophrynus; species Rhinophrynus dorsalis. Next base: position 444,454,308 of record CM074723.1, read on the forward strand.
AAGGTATACTTTGTTATGGAAAAGTAAATTGAATAATCAACCTTACATTCATATGCACACATTACTATCTCTTTAAGAAGCATATGAGCAGAAGGAAAGCAGGATCACACCTAAGCACATCTTCATTGTGATCCCCCATGAAGAACAACCACAGGTCTGATTGGAAGACATACCATCAACATGTCAGAGGTTCCACTAATAGCAGTTAAAAGTTCAAGGGGCTTAGATGCACATAATAGTAATGTGTCAGAGAGTGTGCCAAGATTTCCTTTGTTCACACTAACACCCACGACTCCTGCTACTGTTCTGCAAATGCAAAATATAGAGGAGTATGAGTCTATGATTGTTGGAAGAGATAACAAAAGTCATGGAGTGCCCACACCTGACAGCGCCAACACCGCTACCTCCACTGCCACAAGTCATTTTATTAAAGTTACAAAGGTCTTTCACTATATACTGCCATCACACACTTACTGAGTACTTAAAAAGGAGTCAAAATTGGAAAAAAAAAAAATTCCAAAAGAACGCCTGTGGAATACTAAACTTGTCAAAGTGTTGGCAGTTGACATGCTCCCCTTTTTTTGTTAAAAACAAAGGATTTAACCCCTTAATGACCTCCTGATCTGGCACGGGGGGGGTGGCCATTAAGGATGGCACATTTTTTTTCCATCACAATTAATTCTGGGATGGCAGAGACGGCGTGCAGCCACAATGCCATCCCAGAATTCCATGATGTTCCAGGATCATCATCTGCCCTTAATGTCCAGACTGGCGTGACCATCCTGGCATGCCACATCATTAAAGGGTTAAAGAACTGCTGTCATGTGTTGCACCCTGCTGGCATATCCCAATCCACAGTTATTTTTCAATGATGACTATGCCAGTGTTACAGAAGCAGATGTTTTCTGTTGTGGGCATAGAACAAAGGGATTTAGCCGGCTAACAATTTTTTCAAGGCATATACCACTCGGCCTGCTCGCAGTTTTTACTTTCAGCTGTTGATTCCTCCACTTCAGCCCTCAGAAGCGGTAGTTTGTGGCAGGAAATGTTGCAGTCAAAGAAACCGTAGACGGAAATGTTGCAGTCAAAGAAACCGTAGACGAAAAATGGCAATTTTTTTTTTTTTTTTTTTTACTTTTTTCCCAACCCTAGACAGGAGTGAGAAACAATAGAAGGGTGTTAACTGGTACAAAATGTCTTTATTTCTTTTAAAATGTTTGTATTAAAAACTAAATTTTAACACTTTTTTAACATCAGACTTTTCAAGGGCAATATTCACCAAGCTCATTTTACCATCATTTTTAATACCTTACAACATACTTTCAAACATGATAGATTTCCTTCTTAAAATACGGTGCTCCTTTTACTGACTTTTTAAACATTGTGCCTTTAGGGCCTAATTCAGCAAGCTGAGACGGTGCAATTCTAAGTCAAACCAACTGCATCAAAGTAGACAAATGAAAATTCCTCTTTATTGAAATGCTGCTTTAAACCCAATGAATGTTAGGAGAACTCTCTAGTATTCAAGGGGTAAAAAATTCAATTAAAATCAAAGGACATTTAGGGAATTTTCATTTAGCACATATGGTGCAGTTGGTTTACTGCAAAATTGCTCTTAGATTTCAGCTTTTTTTATTTCTTTTCTTTGTCCAGCTTTTTCTCTTTTGTCTTTGTGGTACTTGGGGGGAGAGGGGGGGTTGCAATGCATGAATGACGACAGAGGCTCACCTGACATCACTTTGTGTACTTTCCTCTCTCTTTATATTTGAGCAGCTGCACAATTTTAGAATTCAAAAGACTGCAACATTAAAAAAAAAAAAAAAAAGAAAAAAAAAAAGTTTAACCCTTTAAGGTCCAGAGTGGTGAGCGCAATGTGGGGCACAAGTTCTTGGTTCCTGAAGGAACAGTAATGATAAAATGCAAATTGTTCATGTAGTGTGACGTTCTTGGATATGTAAGGAAATGGTTCACGCTGTGCATGACAATATTGATTCATTAACCTTTTGAGTGCCAGAGGGGTACGCAACGCATTGCAAAGCAATGCATTACGTACCCCTCTGGCACTCAAAGGGTTAATTTGTTTGTACTCTTTTTCAGCGAAATTTCCTTTTACACTCCTGACTTCCTCGTCAGACGCAGAAAGTAAAGTGAAAAAGATGACTGCTCCTTATATTCAAAATCAGTTATCCTTACCCTTTGAGTGCCAGAGGGGTATGCAACGTTAAAGTTATGCTAACACCTAAAATTATCTAATATCTAAATACCTTGTACTCAATGCAAACCTCTGTAAATGGCTCCCATTCCTGGCGTTACCAGAGCCCCTATTTCGATGTTGATAAGTTAACGCGCCTGAGATAAGATATCAAACTTTCTATATAGAAGAGCAGTGGGTGCTACAACTTTAGCTGTGTACTAATAATTACCCAACTTGTGTCTATATAGTATAATCTACACATGCATTAAAAAGACAAGTTTAGGATTCACTTTTAGGGATTTTAAATAAAATAACTAATTTTTACAAATACTATCTTGAAGTACATCATAATTAACCCCTTAACGATGGAGGTCCTGTGGACTGGATTCCCCTTCAGGACCGCTTTGATCACATTTGAAGAGCCAGCACACGTGACTGATCACATGTGGCGGCTCTCTGAACGGGGGTCTGATAGTGACCGCTCCAGTCTCGGATTGGTCAGTTTCAGTCTCTGGCAGTGCTCATAGTGCTCCCGCTGGAGTGCTGTGAGCAAAAAATATGTGAAGTGCCAGGACCGTCATCAGTTCTTTAGGGAAATTTAACATTGATGGTTTCAGCACATCGCCAGTCACTAATTATATAACCAAATAGAATTTTTTTTGGTGTTAGTGTTGCTTTAATTTCAATCAAAGTGTGGGTATTTTTATATATAGAGCCAACTGTATTGTATGTTTGCCAGTTGTCCTAGGATTCCTGGGACAGTCTATCATTTTAACTCCCTGGCACAAATGTATGAATCTGCCAGTCCAGCTCCACTGGTGTTAGTCTCTAAAGTAACTGGATGAACTTCAGAGTACGTACTACAATATATGATTGTTGTAATGCATACTGGTAGACAATCTCCACCTTCCTTATGACTTTAATGCCATCAAGTCCTGTATATCAGCCCTACAGCATGGTCGGGCAATTGGTGTACCCTCACACCATTTTGTTTTGTATCTAGACATAAATAAGGCATAACTGTATCTTCCCAGGGCCGGATTTCCTGATAGGCAGAGTGGGCAACTCTCTAGAGCTCCAAATTTTGAAGGCTGGTGACTCAGCTGTGCTGGTCACACCCACAATCTGAACTGTGGGTGTGGCTAGGCAAATATCAAATTTGCTGTAGCAGTTTTATACCCCATTACGAGCTATTATTTAACCTCTTCGTATCCCCTTCACACTGCTTTGAAGATATCTAGCAACCACTAGCAACCAAGGGGTTAAAGCTGGAGTTTTTGTAGTTGGTTGTTATAGGATAATGGTACTTTCTGAGGCAGGAAACAGAGGATGGGACTAGAGGGTAAGCCATGGGAGGAATGGGGGTGTGGTCATGGGTGGAGTTGAGGGCTCCTAGAATGCCATCCTAGGTCCACTTGGGATGAAAATCCAGCCCTGTATGTATTTTTACAAAACACCTAAAGAATGTCCAATTGTCCACTTTTTATCAAAAGCAGCGCTAAGGGAGGAATCGTAGAGTACTTAGCGCAGTAAATTGAGGTCAGGCAGACAAAGGGACAGCACATAGATTCCACTGCCTGATTTAGTGCAGAATTGCCATGTCCATTTATCATACCAGTCTCTGGATCATCACTGTTGTGCCCCTGGTTTTAAAATGTAATCTAAACGCCCTTTTCTAGGTTTACTGTGTTGTTGTCATGAAAGTTAACTAGCCTATGAGCTGTCTAATACATTAATATTGCTTATTTATATGAGTTCTCAATTTTTGTTGATGTTACAAAACTATGTAAGGAAATATGCAAAGTAAAGGAGGATTCTGTGTGCTGCAGAAAGATCTGGATAAACTGAGTGAATGGGTAGAAAAGTGGCAGATGAGATTTAACCACTTAATGGCTAGAGGAGTGTTCAACACATTGCTTTGCAGTTTCTCTGGTCCTTATGGGTTTAACCCTTTGAGTGCCAGAGGGGTATTCATATACATGTAATGTTATACAGTGGGGCTGCAGATACAAGCATGCTACATATACACTAAAGAGGACTCTATTTGGGGAGTGCTTCTTAGAGAAAGATTTTAGAGTATTCATAGACTAGACAGCAATATACAGATTTAGTAATGTTCAGCAAGAGCCAAGATGATTAGGAAAATAAACAAAATGTTAGGCCGAGAGGCCATAGTCTAAAACTAGAGGGATGCAGGTTTAGACGTAATGTAAGAAGGTTTTACTTCACTGAGAGGGTAGTAGATAAGTGGAATAGCCTACCAGCAGAAGTGGTAGAAGTTAATACAGTGACAGAACTTAAGCATGCATGGGATAGGCATAAGGCTGTCCTGAACATAAGAAAAGACCAAGGACCAAAAAAGGTTTGAGGTTTTTACAGTAAGAAAATGGGCAGATTAGATGGGACAAATAGTTCTTATCTGCAGTCAAATTCTATGTTTCTATGTATAAAAAGAAGAATAGATTCTCAAGATGAGAGTATAATTGTAAGACCCCATTTGGAGCTCAGTATTGAGGGCCAGTTCTTACAAAAAATATATATAAATATTGAACTGGAAAAAACTAAGAGATATGTAAAAACATGGTGGAATCCATTCTGATTAGAGAAGAGATGCTTTCAACTGCATCAAAGTGAGGGCAGTAGAGATATGGAATTAATTGCCTTAGGACTTTCATCTGGACACAGTTCTGTCTCCATTGTTCTTTCACTCACGTTCCATTGCATTCCACCACGTTCCGGATGCAGGAGAGGCATTTCTGATGGCTTCCCATGTGAATGCCAGCCAATATTATGGGAGGGCACCTGTGAGGATCTGACATTTATTTGTAGGTTGTGATGATCATTGCAACCTCCATTATTACTTGTGTTAAAGCAGAACTACCACCCTTTTTAAACGTGGCCTCAAATAAGTACCCATCTGGTGACTAGCTGCTAAATAGCACTAGTCGCCAGAATTATTACCGCGTTATCGAGAATTCCTACTGCTCCTGGGACTGACAGCTAGGAAACAGCACAGGCATCTTTCCATAGTGACGCCTGTCAGTCCCAGCCTGCTCTAGGAGGCGTTGCTAGGAGCCATTCGTCACCTAAAGGGACTGACAGTGCAGGAGTCACTATGGAAAGATGTCTGCGCTGTTTCCTGGCTGTCAGTCCCAAGAGCAAGATGAATTATCGATAACACAGCAATAATTCTGGTGACTAGCGATTCTGAGCAGCTAGCCGTCAGATAGGTAATTATTTGGGGCCATGTTTCTAAGGGGTGGTAGTTCCACTTTAAAGTTCTGCCAGCTGCTCTATATGCAGCCTTACAAACCTTTCTTTTTTGCATGTTTCCTGTGTTTTTATGTGCACTCAGTAAAGATGTAGCATGCTAGAATTTGTGTCTGGGCCCAGTATTCAAAGGGGTCTATCTGCCCCAATGTCCCATAGTCTCTAGTTATGGGAACTCTCTGGATTTGACACTGAAACTCAGGGTTGTAAATCAAATCTCAGGGTGAAGGGCTACAATCTCAGAGTGACAGAGTTCAGTTACCTGTTACATGATTTGCCCCAGTTAAATGCTTATTTGATCTCTGAATTATCCCTTTGAGTGCCAGAGGGGTACCCCTCTGGCACTCAAAGGGTTAAAGCCATTTCTACTAGACAGGCAGAGGTAGAAGTCCTGCTCTTCTAGTATATGTTTAAGGAGTGAGATCTGTACGTTATAGCATGTTAAGGGTTCCTTGTCAATGGTTAGGCCTCCATAAGAATGACTAGTTACTGGTTATGTCCTTTGTTCCACTGGGCCACATGCACAAGGGAAATATAATAATTCTGGGAACAACCAACTGCACCATAGGGAGAAATAAAAATTCCCATTGATTTAAAAGGGACTTTTAACCCCTTGAATGCTAGAGAGGTCTCTAGTATTCAGAGAATTAAATGCTCCATTTACATCAGTCGGTATTTGGGGAATTTTTACTTCCTCACTATGGTGCAATTGTTTTTTTCCAGAATTGTACCTCATTAGGTTTTTTTTGCATTAGGCCCAGAGTAAGGCAAACGTAAATCACAAACGAGTCACATGAAAGCCAGTTCTGGATACAGAGAATCTGGGGAAAGTATCAAATGATTCCTCAAAGGACCTTCCATTCCAGCAGCGTTCCTTTCTCTGTCCTGTCTATTTGTGCTGTGTGAAGTGATGTGACCGGTTCGCTGCCTTTCCAACCCTTAGAAACATAAGAATGAGTTAGCAGATCCGGGAAGGTTGGAAAAACCTTTGCATTTCCTTTCGTCTGTTAACCCATTGCTTCCAGCATAATAGGGCCTTTGTGCTGCTTTCTGGTGCCACAATATGTTACCTATTAATTGCCACTTATGGATCTTAACTTCCTTAGATGCTAGAGAGGCATCCAATACATTGCAATGCAATCACTGGAAAGATATCTTGTAACCAAGGAGTTAAAGAGGACCTGTTACCATAAGATTAATTCATTTTTAAGGTAAATTGATAAAAGCCTCAATGAAGTCAGTTGACATTTTGGGAATTTTTAATTGTCCCTATAGTGGGTTAGGTGTGCCCCAGAATTGCTTGAGTCATATGTTGCTCTACATTGTATAAAAATATAATATATAACATTCTTAAGGGATAGTAATACTTTATTATTACTATCCCCCATATTGTAAAATAATTTAATAGCCCCCAGGTTCATCTATCAAACTTTTATGGTTTGAGAGGTAACCGAAGGCAAAGTTCTGTATTGTTTTCATATAGTGTATAGTTTGATAATGTAACTGATTATGTTTATTCATTACAATTTACTAAAACTTCCCTTTAATCTGATATATGTCAGATGTATCAAAAGTGAGAAAAATCCTCTTTTGAAAACTCAGGAAGGGCTGATCTGGGGGTCAGGGGGGCAATTGTCCCCTGAGCCATTCGTATGTTTGGGCTGGTGTGTGACACTGCCTCACTCAATCTCCCACTTGCTGCTGTAAATGGAGCTACACTAGTGATACCACAGAGCCACAACACAAATACATTAATAGCACAAACCATTTCCTTTGTAAGCTCTATGGTATCAATAGAATAGATTTATTTCAATTGTAAGCTCTGTAGTTTCAATAGTGTATCCCAGTTTCGATTGTGACCTACGTGGTATCACTTGCCTTACTTCACAACATTAATTCCAATCCTATATAATAATTCGCTAAATTGTGTGTAACGCCGCGACATGCTCAGTACACACTGCTGCGCGTGCGGCAGTCATGCACAGTAGAGACTGCCCGCGCCGCGGCTGATACGGAGCTGGGTGCTCCGAAGGAGTGTCCAGCTCTGTATCAGCCGTGGAGCGGGCAGTCTCTACTGTGCGTGACTGCCCCGCGACCGGGTGGCAGTGGCACTGTGGCCCGTGTAACGGGCTGTTCAACTAGTTTTAAAATAAACAAGGTAGAGTGGTCTTCGATAGTAGGTTGGAATGACAGTAGAAATGGGACACTTGATTGTTTTTGCCCCTCAGGCCACATGTTGCCAGCCCTCCCTTGGATGAAACCTTAAATTCTCCAGGTAAGCAAACATTATTGTAAAAAAAAACCAAAACATTCCATAATGTTTACTGGCGTTGAGTGATGATGCCCATGGCCCTGCACTAGTGTAAGTCTGATACATCACATCCCTGCAATATTCGCAAGCGGAATTGATGCGAGTGATGTGAGCATTGCTGGAGAGAAATTAGCAGAGTACAGGAGGAAGAGCGTGATGATGTGGCTACATGCGTTGCATCGAGGGTACGAGGAGCGGGAGAAACAGTGGAGACAGCAGAAGAAGAGAACTTGCTCACCTCTCCAGTCCAGCCAGAGGGGAACAACTGTTCAGCCATCATTTTTTGGACCTTTTTTTTTTTTTTAAGCATCTCTGGGTGAGCTATTTCTGAAAGTTCCCAGGTATGGCTGGTAGCATACTTGTACATCATCGTATGTTGTCTGCATTTCTTCACAATGTGCAGGAGATGATTTGACATCTTAAGGGTTAATAGACTTTCTCCTGCGGAAGCAGCCTATACAGTACTGTTGCATTGTTTAGAAGTTTAATTCATCTGTATACTCGTACTATATTGATGACTCCGAGGACAATAGGTAAAGGTCAGGGTTTAATAATAAACTAACATTTCTCTCTCATTACGTCTTTAAAGGGATAGTAATACTTAAAATGTAAAAAAAAATATGTTGTAGGGTTTATCCCCCTGAGTGAAACAAGAGTACTCCCACTGCTGAGAGGTGTTTTATTCAAAGGTTATTAATTTTCAAAGTTGAATTTTTTAGGTGCAATATCACAGTGGCCTGAAATTGTACAGTGGCGCTGTTGCTACACGATCTTATGGACAACTCTGGTCAGTTGACCATAAATCTCCATAGGATGGTGTAGCAACAGCACCACTGTACAATTTCAGGCCACTGTGATATTGCACCTAAAAAAATCAACTTTGAAAATTAATAACTTTTGAATGAAACACCTCTCAGCAGTGGGAGTGCTCTTGTTTTACTCAGGGGGATAAACCCTACAACATATTTTTTTTTACATTTTAAGTATTACTATCCCTTTAAATGAGAATGGCCCAGCTAGGTGTATAATATTGTCAGGCCTCGAGGCTTTCTTGAAGCTGTGAGTTGGAATACGCATAAATATTATTATTATTATTGTCATTATTATTATTTATTTATAAAGAGCAAACAGATTCTGCATTTCTGCAAAACAGGGAGATAAGACATGAAAAAAGTCGATTATTCTACATGGGTGTTTGCAATCAAAAATTAACCTTTTAATGACCAGAGGGGTGAGCAACACATTATGAAGCAATGTGTTACTCACCCCTCTGATCCTTAAAGGGTTAAAGACATTGGAAACAGAAAGATATGAGGGTCCTGACTGCTAGACTTTATATTCTATAGGAAGAAATGGATTGATACAAAAGCTCCAAGCTGTTGGAGCTGTCAAGTGGTCCAACCAAAGTGTGCAATGCAAAAGGGAAATGAAACAGATAGGTGCTATAAGGAAATGTGGGTGCGGCACATTCATCAGGTACCACTATGAAGGTTTTTTTGAGGCATGAACATGCAAGAGGAAAGATAACTTCATTGAAGTCCAGTAGAATTAAGCAAAACAGCTTTTCCCAAAGTAGCAGTAGAGTTAAAGGGATAGTAATACTTCGTTTTATCTTTATTTTATTTTGTAGGCATTAAAAAAACATGAAGAATGATATAAGTCTTATCTCTCAATCCTGCCCCTTTTATCTAGTGTAAGCCATCTCTTCTCAGATGTGGAATTTGGTTGTAAGACCAGACAGATAGCAGAAGGGGACAGTCTTCTTCCTATGAGAAAAATGAAAGCCCTGCCCCCCTTGACAAGTTTTTCAGGTTTTTCCCTTATCTTAATTGAAGATTGTCCCTCTCTGCAGTCTACCTGGGCACCTCCCTTCTGATCTGGCTGAACAGTGTTATATCAGTAAAAGAGGTGGGAGGGGGATACTTTGTCATTGAATTACTCTTGAACTACAACTCTGATAGAATTGAAATAACACTCTCCAAAGTCCAAATACTATGATGATTAATTAGAGCTGCTTTTATTATGAAACATTACTATCCCTTTAATGTGCAGCGTGGTATACCCTCAAAGCAATAAACAGTGAGGGTGAGACGAAGTCACCAGTAACGGAGAAGTATAAGTTTGTTAGTGTGGGAGGGAATAGAGATATGTGATATGATAGAGAGTGGCTATTTTATACCTTAAACTTCAAAGCGGGGATGATTTTTTAAGAAAGAAAGATACAGGGAGGGGGAAGGTGTACTAATGTGTGATAAAGAGGTGATAAAGTAAAGATGTTATTCTATGGAGCCAATGCAACTTTGGATATATTAGTGCTTAGACTCTATAGAATAAAATAGGAACTGAAGAAGTGATATCACTGGAGAAGTCATCTCTGCTATATCACCTATTTATCATGCCTTAGTTCATAACCCACCTTGTCTCTTTATTCTTGCTGGACAAAGTACAAAAACATGTCACTGTTAACAGATCTGGGTCACAGACAAAAGAGCCTGAGTAGAGTCAACATGATGAATCACATAGTAGAGCCCTCATAGGCTACTCACACTGCGGAGTGGTTTCTAATAATTGATGTGATTCAGAGCCAGTGGGAGAGTATTGATCTGGCCAACTTTTAACCTCTAGATGAATGAAAACCTCTCTTGCATTCATGTTGATTGCTGGACTGTGGTGTGTTCATGTGAGGTGAGATTCACCTGTGTGAATGGCACCACAGGCCAGCATTATACCATTCAGCACCAACGACATAACCAACACACCGTTGTGGAATTTGTGTTGCCTTAGCATAAGTACACTAGAAAACTCATGACTTCGTAGAGTTGTATACAAGGTAAAAAGGTGAAGGCCATCAAATACTTAAGTGAGAAAACCTATGGAAGTTGATAAATTTACCCCACAGTGAAGCCCATTTTTTCACATCTAAATTAGCATTAGACAGTGGCGTAACAATAGGGGTCGCACCTGCTCGCAGCACAGCTGACGTCCCGGCGGCCAGCACTCGAGTAATGCAGAGCGCTGGGAGATGACATAATCTCCCAGCGCTCTGCATTACTAAGGACCGCACACCGCTAGACCACCAGGAGGTAGGAGGACGGGGGTCAGTAGGGGCAATGTGACGATGGGGGCATTGTGGAGATTGGGGGGAAATGTGGAGAATGAGGGGCATTGTGGAGATTGGGGGGAAATGTGGAGCATGAGGGGCATTGATGGGGGCATTGTGGAAGGGGCAATGTGGAGGTGGCCAGTGTGGTTGAGGGGGGCCAATGTGGTCGGAGGGGGGCCAGTGGCAATTCTTGCACCAGGGCCCCGTGGCTTCTAGTTACGCCTCTGGCATTAGATATTACAGACTAGATTTTTCCCTTTAATTTTTAAAACACATATTGTTACAAACATATTCTTACAAACATAGCAAACACAACACAGGTGTTTTAACCATGCTTGTAAAATAAATATGGTTTTACCTTGTCACTTAACAAGCCACGGATAAGAGAGATCAATGTGAAGCAGAACATATCACCTTTACTAATCCTAGTCTGCTTTATCCAGGCAGTTCTGCACACTAACGATTCTGTCACCAGGGCCCACACTCAAGCTGCACTAGACAGGAACAAGTGAAGTTTTCATTTCCCAGGTGATCCATTCACAGACAGAATTCTTCATATCAGGCACAGATTAGATTGCTGCAACATGAAGGTTAATTATTTACAGCTGAAATCTCTGTTTGCTGCAACAGCTGAGTGTTGTAACTAGGTAAATTGTTAGCAAATGAAAATAAGACAAAGGTACAACTAAATATTAGCTGATATGTGGGCTGCATTCACTGTCACAGGAGAGCAAACAATATTAAAAACACTGGCCCTTATGTTATAAAGGCAAAGTGGAGCATTTCTGGGACAAACCAACTGCATCATAGGGTACACAAAAACATTGCCAAAATACCAATTGATTTAAATGGCCATTTTAACTCCTTGAATGCCAAAACAGTCTCCAATGCATACCCAAATGTATCTATTAATGACAGTGATGAAGAGAAGAATATTTAATATGCTGCTTTTCCCGTAGCGTGATGAATTTCAGCCACAAGAATTTCAAGCTCCCAATAATATACAATTTTACAGTTTCTGATTATCAGAGTCTTTATATCTAATAATAAGGTTCTGTGAAATAACATAGAAATTAGGGCTTTTTGAGATGGGCTATATATCTATTGCTTGTTCTTCGAATGCCCTTTCTCCTGCTTTCTTCGCACTGATCCTGTTGGATTTGGAATTTTGCCTGATGGCTGGCCAGTGTGACAAACATTATTGGCTGAGGTCCAATGTGGTTGGCCATTCATTGGAGATTGTGATGAGTAACTTCCAACATTGGTTGAGTGAATGGTCTGCCTTTGGCTCCCTATGCCTCCATGCAGACCTGCCCTGTAAAAACTTTATTATATATATGAACACAGTAAGATTGCTGCATAATGTACTTTGTTTGTTCATGTGAGAGACCTGTTTGAAAGGCACCTCAGCCTAAAAACATTCCTTTCACCATGGGGTGCTATAACCAATTCACCATCACTGGGTTGGTGTCACATGTGTAAAAGGGGCCTTGGAAAGTCTCTTCTGACTGTAGCATTTACCTCCACTTGATAAATATGGGTATGTGTATTACTTCTGTTAATTAAAGGGATAGTAACACTTCGTTTTAACTTTATTTTATTTTGTAGGCATTAGAAAAACATGAAGAATGATATAAGTCTTATCTCTCAAACCTTTATGGTTTATGAGATATTCACAAGCAAAGTTCCCCTCCCTGCCCCTTTTTCCTAGTGTAAGCCATCTCTTCTCAGATGTGAGTCTGGTTGTATGACAGTACAGATAACAGAAGGGGACAATTTTCTTTGTATGAAAACAATGAAAGCCCTTCCCCCCTTGAAAAGTTTTTCAGCTTTTTCCATTATCTTAATTGAAGATTGTCCCTCTCTGCAGTCTACCTGGGCATCTCCCTTCTTATCTGGTTGAACAGGGGGGGGATACTTTGTTTGTGAATATCTCTTAAACCATAAAGGTTTCAGAGATAAGACTTATATCATTCTTCATGTTTTTTTAATGCCTACAAAATAAAATAAAGTTAAAATGAAGTATTACTATCCCTTTAACAATTAAACAACTTTAGTGGTAGGGGGCTGTCCAACACATTGTGTAGTAAAGCGTTTAAGAGACAACGTTTCACAAGCAGCATTCCAATTTGTAGGATTAGAAAAAATGTGTTTACCTAGGAAAGAGGGGGTAAACATGTTATTGCAGAAAGAAATTAGGTGGTTGGATAGACTAGGAGGATTAAGTAAATTATGTGTTCATAGGGAGTGTAATTGACAAATCTTTCTTCTGTGATTGACAAGTATGAAGTGTGAAAAAGTTGTTGGTCTAACATAATGATCACTTCCGGTTTTGATAATGGCATCTAGGACCCCAGAGCTGGTCAAGGATTTTATATATTTTAAAAAAAGAATGCTTTAAATATTCCGTATGTCCAGTCTTGTATCTTACCTGCTTATCTTCTTCAAGGTGGAGGTCTTTTTGTATTAGATACCAGCCTAGGGAAGATCTGTGACATATTAATGGAGAACAAGGTTTTCTATTCCACAAAAGACTGGACCAAACAGAGGTAATGAGTGGAGAAGTTGTGGGGTCTGAAGTGGGGAGATCCTTTCTTGATTCTTCCTTATAATGGAACTGTGTCTATTGAGATTATTGCTTTTTTTACAAGTGGTTACTTGAAAATAATTGTTAAAATTGATTTAACAAAAATATCTCACATGGTGTTACATCGGGGAGTGAGTTACTTTGCAAGAATTCAGGGCATGAACAATGGAAATGTAGCATAATACCTGCTACATTTCTGCTGCCTATGTGAAATAACCCTACAATCATTTTCAGTTGCACCCTCATCTTACAACACATTTCCTGCAACAAAGACACTTATAGGAAATAAGCCTTAATTATTTGATGACATTCCCTCTAAAATATAATTTTATCAGTTGGGTACTCTACCACCAATTCTACATCATATTAACCCCTTGGATAATTAAAAAGATTTAAAAAGAAATACTTCTTTGGAATGGTCTAAAAAGTGTGCTTGCAAACTAAGCACACTTTGTAGACTGTTTCAATGAAGTATTTATTTTTAAATTGCGCTATTGCGGCTCTGCTGAAGAGCTTCCTCATGTATTCTGACACGGATCTCCTTCTGTCAGCTTTATAGCTGACATCAGGGAGGGGGGAACTTTAGAATGCTCTATCTCTCAAACCATAAAGGTTTGAGAGATAGGAATTGCATCAATGGATTTCTTATTTTATACACTACAATATTTCTTTTTATATAATTAAGACATTACTATCCCTTTAAGTACAAGCTAATGCTGGGTATAGGGAATCTGGAATCAGTAATTACATTTGAAATGATGAAAGAATCCTGGGAGTCATTTTCAGATAAAAGGTAAAATTCACTTACGTGATAGCTTGTTTAGAAAATGCCATCATTTTGTCCCTTTGAAAAAGCTTTCAGTGTAGAAAAAAGTCAGTAATTTTTCTTCTTAAAGTAAATTGTATTCAGTCATTTCTCATATTTTTGTGCTGAAATGTATTATAAGCCACTAAAAACCGAAGGCTGTTGTTCTAGGAGTAATGAATTCCCCCAATGAGGGCATAAACTTTTCCAAAATTCTCATTGATGGAAATGTGTCTTTTAACCCCTTGAATGCTAGAGAGGTCTTCAATACATTGCTCCCCCGTGAGTTGGAGACCTCCCTGGCATTCCGTACCCCACCGGCACTCAAAGGCTTAAAGGAGTGAAAAGCCACAATAGCTGCCCCCCTTTCAGAATCGATAACCCCGGTAAAACATAGAGAGACACGCAACGGAGGGGTTGCTGCTAGGGCTGGAATTCCCAATAGGCAGAGTAGTCAACTTCCTAGCGCTCCACATTTTGATGGGTATCTCAGCTGTTCTGGCCACACCCACATTCTGAATTGTGGGTGTGGCAAGACCAATCTCAATATCCCTGCACCGGTTTATATACCCCTTTAAAGGCTAATATTTAACTCCATGGATGCTTCAGAGATGCGTTGGAGATCTCCATAGCAACCAAGGTATTAAAGTTTTATTTTCTCAAAGGCCAAAGGTATTTTCTGTGCCGGGAAACAGTGGACAGGACTGGGGGCAGTGTAATGTAAGGGATGTGAGTGTGACAATCGCAAAGCTAAGGGCACCTAGAGTGCTTTGCCTAGGGGCTCCTGAGATGTAAATACGGTCCTGGGAGCAACAGATAAACTCATAAAATGCCTAATTGTTGCTCTTGATCAAAAAGCCTCTGAACCTTTGAACAGGTGTTATTCTCATATTGTATTTTGAATTATGCAATAAATTAATTTTATAATATTTATTTGAATAGTAACAAGGTGCATGTTATTTCCCCTGCATGCTTATATGCTGGATTGTATGTTGTACTCTTCACCAGACACGCTATATAAGTAGAAACAGATACAAACTGACATTGCTTTGTGGATTAGTGTATTTGTAGGTGACCACTGTATAAGTCTTTCACAAACATTGTGTGTGTGTGTGTGTGTATGTATACAAATATGATTCCGTAATTTACAGGTAAAGCTCCTGCCTACATAATAAGATATGTACACCAAAAATCTTCCCATGATACTGTGGGAGTGTATGAGCATATTGGTAGTGTTCTCTTCATCTTTAACTTGTTTAACCCCTTAAGGACCATTGACGTGGCAGGAC
The DNA here is from genome assembly GCA_037306005.1 of Rhinophrynus dorsalis. Lineage (NCBI taxonomy): Eukaryota > Metazoa > Chordata > Amphibia > Anura > Rhinophrynidae > Rhinophrynus > Rhinophrynus dorsalis. Next base: position 444,469,867 of record CM074723.1, read on the forward strand.
CGTCACGCTGGTCCGGCACTTAAGGACTAGTGACGGTCCTGGTACGTCATGTACTTTTACTCCTGTAGGAGCGCGGTGAGTAATACCGGGCACTGAAGTTGATCGCTCCAAGACCGGAGCGATCTCTTCCAGTGCCCCGTTTGACGTGCCGCCCCACGTGATCAGTCACGTGGGACGGCACGTCAAAGTTTCCTATGTGGTCCTTAAGGGACAGCATGCCCCAGGACCGCTGGTCCTTAAGGGGTTAATGCAATGTACTAACAAGAAGCAGAAGCAACTGTTGTAAATTTGGTTCATTTCCCTGTGCATTATATATGGGCGGTGTTCCCTGTGTTACTCACATTAAAGTTTTAACAAGGGTTGCTAGTGTGTGCTAGAATTTAGTTAACCCCTTAGGGACCCTTGACGTACCAGGACCATCAAGGGTAAACTTGCTTGAAAGACCCTTGACGGTCCTGGTACGTCACGTACATTTTACTTACAGCGCTCTACCGGGAGCGCTGTAAGTAAAAATAGGGCATGAAATAGGCCGCTCCAAGATCGGAGCGATCTGTTTCAAGCCCCATAGTGACGCGCCGATACACTTGACAGGTCACGTGTACCGGCGCCTCAAAGTGCCCCTATGCGGACGTTATGGGACGGAAATGTCCCATAACGTCCGGTCCTTAAGGGGTTAAAGTGATAGTAATGTTTCACAATAACAGCAGCTTCAATTAATCTTCATAGTATTTGGGCCTTGCAGAGTATTATTTCAATACTGTCAGAATTGTAGTTCAAGAGTAATTGAATGATAAAGTATCCCCTCCCGCCCTTTTTACCTTGTGTTAGCCACCTCCCCTCATATGTGGAATCTGGTCTTTTGATCGGACATGTTGCAACAAGGGACAATCTTGTTACTGTGAGCATAAGGAAAACTTTGTCCCCCGCTTTACAGGTTTTTCCTTATGCTCACTGAAGATTGTCCCTCTCTGTTATCCATCCGAACAGTCTTGCTGCTCTGAGGGGAGCAGTGTTACATCAGTAAAAGCGGCAGGAGGGGGATACGTTATCATTCAATTACTCTTGAACTACAACTCTGACCGTAATGGAATAACACTCTCCATGGCCCAAATACTATGAAAACTAATTTGAGCTGTTTTTTTGTGAAACATTACTATACTTTTAAGTATTCATACAATCTAGTACCAATGCTGAAAGTGCAGGCACATATCTTTTATGGCAATGCCCAAGCTCAGAAAATGAGCTGTGCTGGTTAATTCATATATTCCTCTTACTGCCTTTCTCCTGTTTGCTGTTTCAGTGGAACACCTTGTGCTTCTTCAGAGATCCTGTGGCCTTGGAAAGCAGTTTCAGAACTATTGTCTAAAACATTATCATTTTACACACATTGTCCATTTTTTCCCCTTGCATCACAATGTGGAATTATCATAAAAAAATATTCTTACTGTTATCTCTAAATTTAAACAATTTGAAATGTTTATTATTCCTGCATCGTCTGTTTAATGTGCTTAAAGTAATAATCACACCATTATCTGAACTAATGTTAAAAGAGGGCATCTGTCAACACAGAATTAACAACATGTGTGCGCTTTTGCCATCCAAAGAAAGTGAGTCTACAGTATTTCCAAGGAAAAATTTTAATGGACATACAATTTAGAAAGTAACAGAGGTTTCTGGAATTTTCCATACATCTTAGGGTCAATCAGCAGTCATATATGAACTAACTATACCTATAGGAATATGTAGGGATACCATGCATCAGATTTTACCCGGACACATCCTCTTCTTTGGGTATTCAATTTCCATCTGGCAGGATTTCAGAATACACAATATATGTCCAGAATTTCCACTGTATTTGAGTAGATTCTTGCTATTCACAGATCCCAAGACTATGCATAATGGGAGTTATGATCAAGCACAACAGTACAGAGCTACTGATCGCCCACTGCTGGACATTGGTAACAGTGGTCACACTCTTTCTTCTCTGTGTCTCTGTCATTATCCCCCTCATTCCCTCCTTTCTCTTCAACCTCTTCTCCCATCTTCTCTTCATCCGTAACCCTTTGAGTGCCAGAGAGGTAGCCAACGCATTGTGTAGAATACCTCTCTGGCACTCAAAGGGTTAGTATTTATCTTTCTCTTCCTCCCTCCTCAATGACACCCTTTATATTTTCTCCTCTCTCTTCATCCTATGTAAGCTCTTCATTCTTCCTCCTTCATCCCCTCTTATTCTCCTCCATATGTCTCTCTGTGAGTCTCTTTCATTACATTTCAGTTATTTGTGGATTAGATACTCTATAAACTGCAATCTTTAAAGGGACACTAATGCCCCATAAAAATTGTTTCTAGTTTTGTAGTGCTAAAAATAATAAACTAAGTTCTACAAACCCTATCTCTCAAACCTCTATGGTTTGAGATATATAGGCATTGAAAGTTCCCCCCTCCTTCCCCTTCTCCTGATGTCAGCTATAAAGCTGACAGCAGGAGATTCGAGTCGTACGATTTGAGGAGGATCTGCAGCAGAGCCGATATCGCATTATTTAAAAATAATTACTTCATTGGAAAGGTCTACAAAGTGTTCTTGCAAACCAGGCACACATTGTAGACCATTCCATTGAAGAAGTTCTTTTTAAATAATGCGATATCGGCTCTGCTGCAGATCCTCCTCAAATCGTACGACTCGAATCTCCTGCTGTCAGCTTTATAGCTGACATCAGGAGAAGGGGAAGGAGGGGGGAACTTTCAATGCCTATATCTCTCACACCATAGCGGTTTGAGAGATAGGATTTGTGGCAATTAGTTTATTATTTTTAGCTCTACAAAACTAGAAACAATTTTTATGGGACATTACTGTCCCTTTAAGCGGAATTTCCTTTGATTGAAAACTATAGGGTGTGCAATTTTTTTCATTGCAATCTCCCCAAACACCAATTAAATCCAGACATAATCTTTTTATACAATTTACAAAATAATATAATCAATTTACAAAGATACTTGAGCCTTAAATGATAGTTAATAAGCGGGGAGTAGCCTCAGTTTTAAAAGTTCAGATATCAACAGGTGGATTATGTGATTTTTAATCTGAAAAATTCTAACTTTTAAATGAAAAATCTCACAGTGCTGAGAGTACATTTCTTTTATTCATAAGGAAAAGTCTTATGACATATGTTTTCATGATAAGACTTTACTGATCCTTTTAGTATATCAGATGCTACAACTACCAGAGATGGTGCAATAAAATGGCAGTTCCCACTGCACAGAATCCAGATCCAAACCCCAATAATAAATATTTTAAGATTAATCTTGCTTGGTTAGAGCTGAACATGTTTACACAGAATCAGCTACAATGTTTAATCTACAGTTTAATAATCTGTTTCATTTTAATAACATTTCCATAATTACTTTTTTTAGAATGTATGTTTAAATGACTTAACCTAGTTCCACATATAATGCAGTTCTTTTATAGTACTTCCATCTGCCTCCAACGTGCCAGCAGGTAGCCAGTATGGTCCAAATGAACCTGTTTGAGAAATCCCTTTGCAATTGACATATCAGAGGTATAAAGGCAAATTTATGTATGCTCCAATACAACTGCATGGCATTAGCCTATATCACCAACGGCTGCACTCAAGGGTATGCACTACACTGTATGATCTCTGTACTGCATACTGGCGGACATGCTTCGCTATTTTTTATTTTAATTCCACAAAGACCTGTACACCATAGGGTGACCACGGGTCCCGGAACGTCCGGGACTGTCCCTTATTTCAGGGCTATGTCCCGCGTCCCGGGTCATCTTCAACCGGGACAATGAAGTGTCCCGGAATGAAGCCAAGCCGCCCTGGATGTCAGCCTGCAAGCGGTGTGACACATCATAGACGCGGCAAGGGAGCGCTTGGTAGCATAAATCAGCGCTCCCTCGCGGCGTCCATGATATGACACACCGCTTGCAGGCTGACATCCAGGGCGGCAATGCAGCTTACCTGATCTCCTGGAGGCAAGCGCTCTAGTAATACAGAGCGCTGGGAGATGACATCATCTCCCAGCGCTCTGCATTACTGAGCACAGCGCGCGGGAGCTTCAGCTCTGTGCCAGAGGAGGCACAGAGCACTTTCCACGCCGCTAGACCACCAGGGACTCAAGGTATGAAGGGGCAACTAGGGTGACCACGTCCCGGAATGGCAGAAGGGAAATGTGGTCACCCTAGTACACCAGCATCAGAGAATGGTCAAGGCATTTCATTGTGATGGTGGTGTTATCTATGCCATAAGGCATAGATTTTGGTGCTAAATAAAGAAACTCCCCAGACTGCCACCAGACTACCCAATTGCCCCCCCCTTCATGTAAGCTGCATCAAGGCTTTTTGGAATATAGCTTAAAAATTGACATTAGGGACAGTTAACACTGAACCATCCTTATACAACACTCACCTTAATCTGGGCAGAGAAAATAATGAACATTAGGAGTAGGGTGACCACATTTCCCTTCTGCCATTCCGGGACGTGGTCACCCTAGTTGCCCCTTCATACCTTGAGTCCCTGGTGGTCTAGCGGCGTGGAAAGTGCTCTGTGCCTCCTCTGGCACAGAGCTGAAGCTCCCGCGCGCTGTGCTCAGTAATGCAGAGCGCTGGGAGATGATGTCATCTCCCAGCGCTCTGTATTACTATAGCGCTTGCCTCCAGGAGATCAGGTAAGCTGCATTGCCGCCCTGGATGTCAGCCTGCAAGCGGTGTGTCATATCATGGACGCCGCGAGGGAGCGCTGATTTATGCTACCAAGCGCTCCCTCGCGGCGTCCATGATGTGACACACCGCTTGCAGGCTGACATCCAGGGCGGCTTGGCTTCATTCCGGGACACTTCATTGTCCCGGTTGAAGATGACCTGGGACGCGGGACATAGCCCTGAAATAAGGGACAGTCCCGGACGTTCCGGGACCCGTGGTCACCCTAATTAGGAGTCAATTCTGCATGAATATGGTCTCCATTTGGATGCTAGCGACATTGCCAACTCATTGTTAAAAGTCTCTAGCATCCAAGGGTTAAGGAGAATTCACTCCTATTGGTCATTAGCATTATCTAAATAGTTATGTAGTCTTAACTGGCAGGAGTTTGGAGTCCATGAGCCCCACAACAAGGATTTATTTCTGCCTCCGTAAACATTATATTTTATATTTTATATAATATATATAAGATTAATTTTGGAGAAATTATCCACACAGAATTGATTCTTAATGGCCACTAGTATTTTTTGCCCAGATAAAAATAAGTAGGAGTGTATATTTGGAGGTGTTAGTGTTCCTTTAAGGACCTTTAACATTCACTAGAATATGAGTTTCTAGCATCCATGGAAATTAAGATAGAAAGCAAAATGATAGTTTCCTTAAAGCCTCTGTGTTTTGTTGCTAATTAAGAACATATACGTTTTGAGGCTGGAGGAAGGAATGAGTAGTGTTCTTGAGGCTGAGAAATGCAAACTTGATCTATCTGGAAGTTTAGATGAAAAGACAGGTAAGTTAAATAAAATAAATGATCTTTGACAATGCTAAATGAGGATCAGATGCAGCTGTTTGTTCTCATCTGCCTCTACGATATTGAGCTCATTTAGGAAATACTAAACACCGTAAGTCACATGTCCAGATGTGTTGTTCAATATAACAGACCTGTGAGACTGTCACTAATTGATGGTATTGTTCAAAATTTAATTTTAGTACTTGGACAGGGTAAGCACTTAAGCTTTTAGAAGCTACAACTCCCAAGTGTCACAAGTTATCAACCCCACTACTAGGTAAAAGTTGAAATTTTCCCAGGGTACAGAGTCAATGAGAATTTAATAAAATTGCATTTAACTCTTTGAGTGCCAGAACAGTTAGCAATACATTATGGCTTTACTGTGTCGTGTGGGAGAACCATTGAACACCCTGAAGGTGGTGAAAAGCATGTCACTGTCATGTCAAAGCTGAGCAATGGGCAGTAGCTGGGCCTCCATCTGTAACATACCCCTCTAGTCTTTAACCCTTTAAGTGCCAGAAAGTTATCCAACACCTTCCTACACTGTGCTTTGATACCTCTCTGGCATTCAAAGGTTAAAGGTCAACCAATAGCATGTATACGTATTATAATGTACGTTATATCTCTTTATTGCACCTTAAAAATAAAACTCTAATTTAACCCTTTGAGTGCCAGAGGGTATGCAACACATTGTGCACCCCTCTGGAACTCAAAGGGTTAACCTTCTTAAAAATAAGATGGTAACTTTTTAAATAGGATTCCACTTTGACAACTCTAGAGAAGACAGATGTCAGTCTCGGTGCCTATGGCGTTATCCCACTTCTTATTTTATCATAATAAAGTGTCTCTGTGACAAATCTGGGACCAAAAAAGGCCTCCTTGGCCAAGATCCAACCCTGGGGCTTGGAAATGGACACCTAGTTCCCAGAAAAAGATAAACTATAATACAGTGAATACATACTGAGCCAAATGCAGAAAGCACAATATGATCAGTTCTGGACTATACCGACTTCACCATAGGACTAGGGTGACCACGTGTCCCGGAACGTCCGGTACTGTCCCTAAATTATGTTTGATGTCCCATGTCCTGATTGATACCCTTCCGGGACAATGTACAGTCCTGGATTCCGGTCCGGTAGAGTGAGTCACTCACCATCCAGTCACCTCTGAACACATACACGCTGCACGCACCACGCTCCCAGCCAATGAAGAGAGGATTTGCACAATGTTCCTCTCCTCATTGGCTCTGGCTGGCTCTGTGTGCGTGTGAAGTGATACGCTGAGACGGCGACGCAGACGCAGACCCTGACCAACTCAGCAGCGTACAATTATGACGTGACTGATGTCGGATTCTGTGAGTGAGCAGTGAGCAGCGCGCGCAGTAGGGTGACCACATGTCCCGGAATGGCAGAATGGAAATGTGGTCACCCTACATAGGACTGATTGAAATGGCAAGTTATAGATACAGGCCAGCACTAGCAAGGTAATGAAACTGGGTTATCAACACTCAGTAGTCTGGTGCTTTCTAAGGTATAAAACAAACCGAAACAGACTAATTCAGAAGGAAAAATAAATCCTCTGAATATAATAGAAAGACCCTTACATAGAGGCACACAACCCAGTAATAATACACATTTATTTTTGTTAAGGCAATATGTAGTAAATGCAGGAAGACTCCTAAAAACAACAAGATTGGGGGACCCTTCAATAGTTACAAACTGGATACATAATAATACTACAATAAGTCACAATGACATGAGCAAAGTGGACAAAATATATAAGGTCCAGTTATCACAAATATATCCCAAAATCTCCCACCTATGAATCCATATGGTATATGAAAGCTATATATCAAAACACATAAACATAAAGTGCTAATAATGCAAAGAATGTGTATAGCAGTGAAAAATACAAATACTAATACAACAAAATGTGCAAATACTTATCACTGAGAGGGTAGTAGACAAGTGGAATAGCCTACCAGCAGAAGTGGTAGATGTCAATACAGTGACAGAATTTAAGCATGCATGGGATAGGCATAAGGCGGTCCTTAACATAAGAAAAGACCAAGGACCAAAAAAGGTTTGAGGCTGTGTTTTTTTTTGGGCAGACTAGGAAATTGTAGGAAATTGGGCAGACTAGATGGGCCGAATGGTTCTTATCTGCCGTCAAATTCTATGTTTCTATGTTTCTAAATAAATGTGCAAAATCGAAGTCACGGTGGGAGGAGGTCACCCCTATCGAGCACCACACACACCCAACACATATCGCCAAACTGCTTCATACCTCCCAACATTTCAAATTGCCAAAGAGGGACACTTGTGTTTTAGGGGGTGTTGTTGGGGGCATGGCTGGTGGGAGGGGCATTACCGATTAATTTGTAGGCTATTTCATGGTCTATTGAGACCAACTTGTGTAATCTAATACAGGGCTCAAAATTTCTACTCAACATTAGCCAATGGCGAGTGAAAATTTAGCCCTGACGAGTAGAAATTCAGCCCTGGTGGGTATGTTATGGCTTGCAGTGGCGAGTAACTTTTCATGTCTGACTAGTAGCAAAGGACTTCAAATTATAAGCCCTGATCTAATAAATGACTTATAACAAGACTGAATTATTTTATTTACACTAATTTATACACACATATACTAATGTTTAAACAAACATTAATGTGAGTTTTATTGCTGTGGAGCAATGTGATACACTTATATACACACCACACAATCTGATCTCCTAAAAAGAGGGACATTAGGGTAGGAAAGAGGGACAGAGGGATTTGGGTCTAAAAGAGGGACTGTCCCTCCTAAAGAGGGACACTTGGGAGGTGTGCGGCTTCGTCGGGGAATAAACTTCCAGTGGTGACAGCTCAATTAAAAGGATGATTAAACCAATGGGGGAACATCTCTTGGTCATGTGGAGCAGTGGAGTATTGACTGAAATGGGACATTTAACTCTTTCAGTGCCAGAGAAGTATCCAAAGTATTGAGATGAAATGTGTTGGATATCTCTTTAGCAGTCAAGGGGTTTAACCCTTTGAGTGTCAGAGAGCCTGGATACCTACCTGACACTTTTAGAGTTAAAAGCCCCATTTATAGCAATGGAAACGTAGGGAATGTTTATTTCTCCCCATAGTTTCACTGTTAGGCTCCAGAGTTTCCCTAAGTTTTTTTTTCTGCATAAGTCGTTTCATGCAAAATGGTTTGAAAGTACCATCATGCCTTTGGCAAGAAGATGTTTCAAGATAAACAGCTTTTTTGTGGGATGTTCCTTTTTATGAACGTCAGAAGACAGAAGATTATATCGAACTTGCCTTCACCTGCTAAGGTATCGATTTTAGGCTAAAGCCAAAACATAGAACTTGTAGTTACAGACGTCTTAACCCCTTAATGTCTGGAGTTCCTGGGGTAGCATCACCCTTAAGGACCGCATAGATGTCATTTGGAGAGCCAGCACACATGAGCAATCACGTGTACCTACTCACCAGAAGGGAGGAAGAAACAGAGCAGGAGCGCTGTGATCACAAAAACCATGACGTGCCAAGACACGAGTCCTTAAAGGGATAGTAATGTTTCACAAAAAAATCAGCTACAATTAATCTTCATAGTATTTGGGCCATGGAAAGTGTTATTTCAGTACTGTCAGAGTTGTAGTTCAAGAATAATTGAATGATTGAATGATAAAGTATCCCCCTCTCGCCCCTTTTACCTAGTGTAAATTTTTTTAAACTTGGTTCTCCATAGTGCTTTTTACTAATGATAAATGTGTGCCTGCCAGTGTGTCATTAATTAAAAGTGAAGCTGCCAGATAGAAAAATATTCATATTAACCCTTTCAGGACAGAAAAGCTTTACTTTTAATTAATGACACATACAGAGGCAGGCACACATCTCTCATTAGTAAATAGCTATATGGAGAACCAAGTTTAACCCCTTAATGACTGGCCGATCGGTCAGTCACGGTCACTTAAGAAACATGGAGCATTTTTTTTTTCTGTTTCCGGTTCTGGACTCCCTGAACGGCGTGCAGCTGCGGGGGGAGCCCAGAATTCCATGACGGTCATAGTACGTCATGGGTCGTTAACTCAGATCTACCCATGACGTACTATGACCGTCAAGGGTCGTTAAGGGGTTAAAAAAATTTGCAAAGCTAAAGCACTTTATTATTACAGGCAAGGCAGTGGACATCATGCTTGATTATACTTTTTTTTTTCTTGAAACCAATCCCGCAGGCGATCGCGCTGTTAAAAGAAGCGACATGAAAATCTTGTGCTGATATGCAGGGCTAGATTCTGATGTCGTCCTCTTCAACACGGCAACCTACTTAATACGGCTCCAAGCTGCACGATCTTAAAAATGAGCTATTTTAAAAGGATACCTTATTAGGATGTACTAGGACTCCTGTAAAAGGGCACAAACACCTAAACATGAAACTGCTTTACATTACTTAAAATACTGTGTACTTTTACCTAGCATCTGCACAAATTGTTTTGTTTTATTTTAGATTCCTAAAACATAATCCTAAACCTGTGAAACAATGCTTTAGTGACTTCTCTATCATCCAAAGGATTATGTAATAGGATTGTATTGACAGAGGTTGTCAAGAGGCAAATCAGTACACATCTTTTTGGATGTAATCTAAATGAAAAGAATGAGTTTTTATAACTTTATGTCTTTTTTTGCAATAGGAAAATGTAATGGCTTTAGCAGCAGCCATTTCACAATTAAATGTATCTAACATTAACTTTCATATATCATGGAATGCTGACAGCTCTGACTGTATTTGCTGATAGAAAAAGCTTGCAGACAGGTCAGAGAACTGATGTATTTGCTCAAGAAAGTAATTGTCCTAAGTCAAGGCTAGGCCATATTTGTACCGTTGGCTGGTCAGGAATAATGGGAGCTGATATGAGTTGGTGGTACAAACACGGACTACGTTGGCTTAATACTTTGAGTGCCAGAGGGGTACACAATGCATTGCTTTGCAGTTTGTTGCATACCCCTCTGGCACTCAAATGGTTAATGCAATCTAGCCAACATTTCCAGAGACAGCTCCCCCTGGGAAGTCACATTACAAAGTATTACTAGTGGTCTATAGTAATGTGCAACATGATGCCTGAAGAAAACATCACACAAACACTAACACCCCAAAATTAAATAGGTTGATAAAACTTTAAATATCAGGTACTTACACCTAGCCATACCTGGTGGGAACTCTCACGGTCTGTGTAACGGGTTGTAGGCTGTTACTGGGTAGCCTTCTCAGGCCTACACAACTGGTTTCACAAAAACACTGGGATTCATGGACTGTGGCGGCCATACCTGGGAACTTTCTGGTTTTGCCCAGGAGACTCTGGATTTCACAGTGAATTACTGGGTCTCCGGGGCAGTCTCTCAATCTCCGGGTTGTTCTCCATACCGCCCCAGTTCCTCCCACTCCTCGCCCTCTTACCCTCATTCAACATATATTTTGCCCTTTTTTTTCTATTTTTTTGTGCTGCCCCTCCTCGTGACTAAGCCCCTCCCCTTTTATGACGCGAATCTCGTGATTTCCCTCCCCAGTCGTGCTGACAGGGCTGCCCTCCTGGTAGCCCTGCCTGTCAGGTTCCCAGGTATGGTGGTGGCCCACAGAACAACAGACTAAAGAACTGGCATCATTTCTTTAAAAAGTAGGCACACAGTGGATTGGCTGCTGGGCTATGATGACAGGGGAGCTGTCAGTTAAAGACAGGGACTTTTGTATGGGGCAGGTAGGCAGCTCATTTATTGGTTGCCTCTGCCCAGGACATTCATCATTCCCATGCTCATTGGTTGAGGAGCTGACCCCATTTGATTGGTTCCTGTGTTTTGTCGCTCCGATTCCCATTGACTGGGATTTGGAGTGGCAGAATTGAATTATGGAAAGTGCCTTTTTCTGTGTGCAGTCCCTTTTGTTCCTATGTTTACGGTCCCATTGTATTCCCTGTGTATTTAGCCCATCCTCTATGGTTTCCCATTGTGTCCTTTGTAATCAACCCATTGTCAACTGTACGTCTATTTTGCTTAAAAGAGCTGTTGTTCCACAATAAAGTGTGTTTTGAACCCACAAGGAGTCCTGTATCGTTATTCTGAATGGTTTAAAGGGTTCTCTTTGACCCCCATTCAGGAGGGAGCTGTGATCCTGTTTGCGAGACCATCTCCATTTATCTGGCTTCAGGAGAGGGAACCCCGGAATGACGGCCCAAGACAACCCAGTGTCCTGGGTTTCTGTTATAGTGTGACTCTGAGACTCAGGAGTTTCCAACCAAATCTCTGGGTGAGGGGCCAAATTCTCAGGATGAGGGAGTCTAGTGTTACCTACTATATGATTTACACCAATGTATTGCTTATTTAATGGCCAAATTAGTGACATTTCTCCTAGAAAGGTAGAGGGAGAAGTCCTGCTTGTCTTGTAAGTGAATAATAAGTGATATATCATAACTATTTCATGTTAAAGGTTCCTTGATGACTGACTGGATCATCTCGGGGTTAACGCAAACACTGACATAGCACGTAGAATCTACTGTCTTGAGAGAGTTGAGGGTTAATATTTCAAAGATCTCAGGGTGAGCTAAATCCAAAAGTTCCCAGGTATGCAGCTAGCATATGTAACAACGAAATTATTCATAGAGTATTGCTTCAAAATGTAATACTAAACTTGCTTTTTCATGCTTCCAGATCAAGTTGCTTTTTCATGCAAATAAAATTTGACCCATTGGGAGAGCATTTATTTAAAGGGATAGTAATCGTTTTATCCTTATTTTATTTTGTAGGCATTAAAAAAACATGAAGAACGATATAAGTCTTATCTCTCAAACCTTTATGGTTTAAGAGATATTCACAAGCAAAGTATCCCCCCCCCTTTCAACCAGATCAGAAGGGAGGTGCCCAGGTAGACTGCAGAGAGGGACAATCTTCAATTAAGATAAGGGAAAAAGCTGAAAAACTTGTCAAGGGGGTGAAGGGCTTTCATTGTTCTGATAGGAAGAAGAGTGCCCCCTTCTGTTATCTGTCTGGTCTTACAACCAGATTCACATCTGAGAAGAGATGGCTTACACTAGGAAAAAGGGGCGGGAGAGGGAAACTTTGCTTATGAATATCTCTTAAACCATAAAGGTTTGAGAGATAAGACTTATATCATTCTTCATGTTTTTTTAATGCCTACAAAATAAAATAAAGTCAAAACGAAGTATTACTATCCCTTTAAACCGTTGAGCACCAGACTGGCATCCAATGCAATGTTTTGGATACCTCTCTGGCACTCAATGGGTTAATGTTGCTTGTGCAGTTGCTTGAGATATAAGAGAGGAACTAAGTTAATTGATTGTGATTAGTACTCATGTTCTTGTATTCAGAAATATCTTATTTTATTCCATTCACAGAAAATGGGAGCATTGGACAGGACAGGAACATGTGCTCCCCCATCCTATATAATAATTTGCTAGGATGTTTGTCACGATGCAGTCATGCACAGTAGAGACTGCCCGCATTCAGGCAGGCTCTGCTGCATATGATTACATCACGTGAGTGAGGCGAAGCAATACTGCATTGTGTGGAGCAGTGAGGTAGCAGCCTCTTAACCCTTTGAGTGCCAGGGGGTACAGAACGTTTTGCTTTGCAATTTGTTATGTACCCCTCTGGCACTCAAAAGGTTAACATTACCTGGACCTTGGCCCGTGTACACGGCTTTTACACTAGTAGCATATATAATACTAGATTTTAGGCCTTAGAAACCTAATTGAGATTGTTTTACACATGGTAACATGGAGTACAAGATGTTTAAGTGTATATAATGCCAGTTCACAGTTGCACAACAGAACAGATATTATTCAAACCTTCATACTGCTTGTAATCATGTGTGATAGCATTCATTTAACCCTTTGGAGAGTGTTATTTCAATTCTGTCAGAGTTGTAGTTCAAGAGTAATTCAATGACAAAGTATCCCCCTCCCTCCCCTTTTACTGATGTAACACTGCTCAGCCAGATCAGAAGGGAGGTGCCCAGGTAGACTGCAGAGAGGGACAATCTTTAATTAAGATAAGGGAAAAGCCCTGAAAAACTTGTCAAGGGGAGAAGGGCTTTCATTGTTCTCATAGGAAGAAGACTGTCCCCTGCTATTATCTGTCTGGTCTATAGACTGCATTCCACATCTGAGAAGAGATGGCTTACACTAGGTAAAAAGGGATGGTTTGAGAGATGATAGCGCTCAAAGTTCCCCCCTCCCTCCCCCTTCCCTGACTGAACGCTGAGCGCTGACTGCAGGGATATCCGGTATTATTTGCATCAGGCGGCACTGCAGCATTGCTGAGATCGCGTTTATACAAAAGAAATATTTCACTAAAGTGGCCTTCTACGTGTGCTTGCAAACCAAGCACACGTAGAAGACCGTTTCAGTGAAAGAATTCTTTTTTATAAACTCAATCTCGGCTCAGCTGCAGAGCCGCCTGATGCACATAAGACTGTCGTATGACAGCTTCCCCTGCAGTCAGCGTTCATCGTTCAGTCAAGGAAGTGGGAGAGAGAGGGGAACTTTGAGCGCTAACATCTTTCAAACCATAAGGGTTTGAGAGATGACACTGGGGGCAATAAATTTATTTTTAACAAAGCGACAATATGGGGATTAGTAATTTGCAAGTATTACTATCCCTTTAATTTTTTTTTTTTTTTTTACACATGGTAACATGGAGTGCAAGGTATTTAAAGTGATAGTAATGTTTCACAAAAACAGCAGCTCCAATTAATCTTCATAGTATTTGGGCCATGGAGAGTGTTATATCAATACTGTCAGCGTTGTAGTTTAAGAGTAATTGAATGATAAAGTATCACCCTCCCGCCCCTTTTACCTAGTGTAAGCCGCCTCCCCTCAGATGTGGAATCTGGTCTTGAGACCAACAGCTCACAGCAAGGGACAATCTTCTTACTGTGATCATAAGGAAAACCCTGCCCCCTTGACAGGTTTTTCAGGTTTTTCCTTATGCTCACTGAAGATTGTCCCTCTCTGTGATCCATCCGGACAGTCTTGCTGCTCTGAGGTGAGCAGTGTTACATCAGTATAAGGGGCAGGCAGGGGATAGTTTGTCATTCAATTACTCTTGAACTACAACTCTGACAGTATTGAAATAACCATACTCTCCGCATTTGCCCCGGAGACTCCGGTTTTGACACTGCTTTACTGGGTCTCCGGGGCAGAGGCTGAGTCCTCCGGATGTGGGGAGTTTCTATTGAAACTCTACCCACTTCCACTTTTTCCCCCGGTGTAGCTCCTTCCCCCCGCCTTCTTTTAAGCCCTCCTCCGGCACTCGCGTTAAGACCCACCCCTTTTTGATGCGATACGTGTCATTCTTCACACCACCCATGGCAGCAGAGGACTCCCCTCCGGGGAGACAACAATAACAATTTCCCAGGTATGTCCATGGCCCAAATACTATGAAGATTAATTTGACGCTGCTGTTTTTATGAAACATTACTATCCTTTTAAAACTGTACTTGCAAAACATAATAGATATTATTCAAACTAACATACTGCTTGTAATCGTGTGTACGTGCTGGCTTTTGTATGGGATCAAAATTTCTTTGAATACTGTCCCTTTAACCCTTCAAGGCTCAGAGGGATGCACAATGAATTGCGCACTGCTCTGGTACTTAAAGGGTTCGTTTCTCATTTAGACTAGTCTTTTTCTCCCAACCCAATGGATGCTGTCTCCTAGTGAATGAGGGTTCTTAGTCATTCTTCTTTCCCAAGTTCCCTTTTCTATTCCCTTAAGGGCCTGATTATTAAAGAGCTTTAAATAAATACAAATTTTTTAACAGAAAAAAAAAACAGAGAGAAAAAACGTTCCGTTAGCATAGGACAAAAGCCTGAATTTTTGCCTTTATACTCAAGGAATCCTTATTCATTTAGAGTGCTTCGCAGTAAGCTGGGTCCGAGATTTCTGGGAACTGTAATTGTGTCTCATTAATTCTTACAGTAATATAGAGTAACTATAAGGAGCATGCAATTAGTGGTTTGCTCAATCAATAGAGCAGTTAATCAGCAGACAAAAGGAGGGGGCAGTAGGACCTGTTTGAGTGAAAGGAAGTGTTACTATTGTCATAAGCATAATGAATGCAAGGAGACTTGCATTAACCCTTAGAGTGCTTGAGGGGTGTGACATGCATTGCTTTGCAATGGGTAGCACACACGTTCCTGGGTACTGTAGGCTGAAATGTTATCAGGGACAATTCAATGTTACTTTTTAACCTCTAATTGATATGTTTCGTAATACTAAAATAAAAGGGTAATTTCTTTTTTAACCCTTTGAGTGCCAGAGAGGTATCCAACACATTGCATTGCACTCAAAGGGTTAAAATGTCCATTTCAGTCCCTTTATGAAGGAGTATTGCATTGTTAAAGGGGAACTATGCCTTAAAGGAATAGTAATGTTTCACAATAAAAGCAGCTCCAATTAATCTTCATATTGGTTATAGGTCAAGAGTAATTGAATGATAACGTATCCCCCTCCCACCCCTTTTACTGATGTAACACTAATCAGTTCAGAGCTTCAAGGCTGTCCGGATGGATCGCATAGAGGGACAATCTTCAGTGAGCATAAGGGAAAACTTGAAAAACCTGTCAATGGGGGCAGTGTTTTCATTGTTCTTACAGTATGAAGATTGTCCCTTGCTGTGATCTGTCTGGTCAAGGGACCGCATTCCACATCTGAGGGGGGGTGGCTTACACTAGGTAAAAGGGGCGGGAGGGGGATACTTTATCATTCAATTACTTTTGGACTACAACTCTGACAGTATTGAAATTACCCCTTTGATTGCCAGAGTAGTACAGAATGCATTGCTTTGCAATGCGTTCCATAACCCTCTGGCACTCAAAGGGTTACACTATCCATGGCCCAAATACTATGAAGATTTATTGGAGCTGCTGTTTTTGTGAAACATTACTATCCCTTAAAGAATGAGTTGCTTTTATTTTGTTTAGCACATTGATTTTCCTAGGCAGGTGCCCTTCATACTCTTTATCTATCTGTCTGTCTATTGATCTAATCATCTATCTATATTTGAATTATCACTGCAATTTGCTATATATAGTAATCTGTACTGAAATCTGTTTCTAGATCCCACCTACTGACAGCAAACAATGAGCTTCAATAGATCTGAATGGATCATAAGGGACTCTAGTTTTTATCAGATTGAAACAGACTGAAACTGAAATAAATGACAGTGGACTAAAATAGAGATCAAATTCAAACAAAAACAGTAAATACACGTACAGGACTGCCGTATGAAGGACATCAACCTACATAAATCCTTCCGATTAATACATTGAGATTCACTTATGCATAGGACATATTTCCCTTTAAAGGAGCAGTACTTGTTTTAATGAAGAAAATGAATTTTACTGCTGAGTAAAACAAGGGTACTCATACAGCCGGGAGATTTTTGTCTAAAGTTATTCCAGCTCAATGTGCTCACACCCCTCTGTTTTAACCCTTTGAGTTCCAGAGCGGTAGCAACACATTGCAAAGCAATGTGTTGCATATCCCTCTGGCACTCAAAGTGTTAAAGGGCTAAGCAAACAGTTAGCATAAAGACCAAGTGATGTTTAAATGGCATTTTATTTAAAATAGTACATTGTGAGAGAACTGGAGTCATGGAATATGGATCTTCATAGTAAGCAATAGATACAGCACCACTCGGTAACTAAAACAAAAATTGCAATTTAGATGGGGTGCGTGGGGCGGGGTTAACAAGCAAGAGTGTCAATAAATTTTAAATCAAAAATCTCCCTGCTGTGGAAGTACCCTTGTTTGCTGGAAAAGAATTACGAAAATTATTTATTCATAAAATTATGTACTGTTTGTTTAAATGATCTTTTTATTCTTACACAACACACTGTAACTTAGAAAGATGCATCTCCTTCCTGTGTTCTCATCTGTACCCCACATTCCATTTTCCAGCTTTATAAACAATAAACATTATGTTTCTTAAACAAATAGTAATGCTTTATTTTAATTGTAATTATTTTGTACTATAGTGGTATAGATTAATTATTTTGGTTTTTATTTTTGTTTATTTGTTTGTACTTACATATGGCCCTATGAGTGTTTCACTTTCTGATTGCTTGTTAGTGATTGTTTAACTGAACCAAGAGTAGAGAGCAAATAGACACACTGGGTGAACATATGAATTCAAACATGTAGTGGTACACCACGCATACCGGTATATATCCATGATACAACAACATGTGGATTTAAAATCATCAATAGTTTACTGGATGTTAACATTAAACATACTGACAGTACCTCATTCCATCAGACAACTGTAAAGGAGGTTAAGTGGGCACCTCACTGCAGAAATCTCTACTTGCTCTCGATCAATGCGTTTCGCATGTAAACACGCTTACTCATGATCATCAAAAGCCTGTAATGCAAGCATTGGAGTATTTAAAGGGGTAGTAATACTTAAGATGTAAAAAAAAATGTTGTAGGGTTTATCTCCCTGAGTAAAACAAGAGTACTCCCATTGCTGAAAGGTGTTTTATTCAAAAGTTATTACAGCTCAAAGTTGAATTGTTTAGGTGCAATATCACAGTGGCTGTTGCTACAACATCCTATGGAGATTTATGGTCTACGGACCAGAGCTGTCCATAGGATGGTGTAACAACAGCGCCACTGTACAATTTCAGGCCACTGTGATACTGCACATACAAAATTCAACTTTGAGCTGTAATAATTTTTGAATAAAACACCTTTCAGCAGTGATAGTACCCTTTTTTTACTCAGGGGGATAAATACTACAATATATTTTTTTTACATATTAAGTATTACTATTCCTTTAAATCTAGTCACATCCAATCACGATGCAGCAAATCAGCGGCCAACTATCGGCCAAGAAACAGTTTGAAATGGTATCCGGAATGTGTCAAAATAAAGTGAAACTAAATAAAGAAATGTAAGAAACCAATTAACCCCCTGAATGCCAGATGCTCCAACTCTTCGTATAGAAATGTTCTCCTGCACGGAGGGCAACAATATCACGAGAGTCTTACTGGCCCCTGGACGCAGATAGCTAAATCCATCTATTGTATGATGGAAACCTAAGTAGGTAGGTCAATATTTTAAAGAAACTCAAGATTTACTAACATCTAAAATGAAATTGCTTGATATCCCTTGATATAATGTACCTACTAGTGATGAGCGAGCACCCCAATGCTCGGATGTTCGGGTGCTCTGACCGAGCACCCCCTGAGGCTCGAGTGCTCGGCCGAGCATCCGAGCCCCATTGAAGTCAATGGGAGGACTCGAGCATTACACCAGGCACCCCCTGCTCTGATGAGGGGAGGGTGCCTGGTCCATAGGAAAAGGGCAGAAAAAGATGGAAACACTACAGAAATGGTTCAGGGACAGCATAGGGAGGATGTCTGGATGCACCTTGGACTCCAACATCGCTGCTGGGAACGATCTTTCGCCCGTAGTACGCCATTTTTACAGACTGACCATAAAACACACAAAAAGGAAAATAAAAACGACTTTAGGCGAAAAATTGTTACCAAACAATATTTGCTGTATATTTACTTGTATATCATCTGCAAATTCTCCCAAAAATTTCCTTGATTTTCAGAACTGAGGCCATGATTAAGAGGGAAACGTGCGCAGAGGCAAATTCTCCCAAAAATTTCCTTGATTTTCAGAACTGAGGCCATGATTAAGAGGGAAACGTGCGCTGAGCTGACCATCTAAAACATTATGGGTGAGGGTCTGCTGCAGAGCTGACCATCCTAAACATTATATGCGAAGGCCCGCTAGTGAGCTGACGCTATAAAACATTATATGAGAGGGCCCGCTAGAGAGCTGACCCAATAAAACATTATATGAGAAGGCCCGCTGGTGAGCTGACCTATATAAAAATTGGCAAACAGGGCCCGCTGGTGAGCTGGCCCTATATAAAAATTATATCACAGGGCCCGCTGGTGAGCTGGCCCTATATAAAAATTATATCCCAGGGCACGCTGGTGAGCTGGCCCTATATAAAAATTATATCCCAGGGCATATGGAAGAGGAGGAGGAGGATGAGAAGATTAAGAGTCAACCATATACCCGTTTTTTGGGTGGAAGGGGTGAATGGGAATACAGAGTATTCCCATCATTGTAAATAACATATATAAAGTGAGTTTATGTTCCCCCGGGGCTTTCCTCCAGTGGAGTGGAGAAGTCAGGGGAAATCCAGGCCTTGTTCATTTTTATAAGTGTCAACCTATCAGCATTGTCGGTGGAAAGGCGGATACGCTTATCTGTTATGATGCCACCAGCAGCACTAAATACCCGCTCAGACAGAACGCTGGCGGCAGGGCAGGCCAGCACCTCCAAGGCGTAGAGTGCCAGTTCATACCACGTGTCCAGCTTGGACACCCAGTAGTTGTAAGGCACAGAGGGATCATTGAGGACGCTGACACGGTCTGCTACGTACTCCTTCACCATCTTCCAAAACTTTTCCCTCCTTGTGACACTAGGTTGCGCATCAGGGTGAGGGTGCTGCCGGGGTGTCATGAAGGTGTCCCACGCCTTGGAGAGTGTTGCCCTGCCTTTCTCGGAACTGCTGTGTGCTCCCCTTTTCTCCCCTTCTCGGTTGGCCAAGGTAGCACGTACTCTGCCGCCAGCGTTGTCAGATGGAAAATTTTGGAGCAATTTTTCAACAAGAACCTTCTGGTATTGCACCATTTTGCTTGTCCTCTCCACCGGAGGAATGAGAGATGAGAAATTCTCTTTGTAGCGGGGGTCCAGAAGGGTGAACACCCAGTAATCCGTGTTGTCTAAAATGCGTACAACGCGTGGGTCACGGGAAAGGCAGCCTAACATAAAGTCAGCCATGTGTGCCAGAGTACCAACAGTCAAGATTTCGCTGTCCTCACCAGGAGGCTGACTCTCAATATCCTCATCCTCTTCCTCCTCTTCTGTCCACCCACGCTGAAGAGATGTAACTAAAGTTCCATGGCTACCCTCTGTAGCGGAGGCAACCGTGTCTTCCTCCTCCTCCTCCTCCTCCTCCTCCGCCTCCTCCAATTGTCGCTGAGAAGACGAAGTGAGGGTGCTCTGGCTATCACCTTGTGTAAGCTCTTCCTCCCCCATTTCCACCTCTTCCACATGCAAAGCGTCGGTTTTAATTGTGAGCAGCGAGCGTTTCAGTAGACACAGAAGTGGGATGGTTACACTGATAATAGCGTTATCGCCGCTCACCATCTGTGTCGATTCCTCAAAATTGCGTAAAACCTCGCAGAGGTCTGACATCCATTCCCACTCCTCACTTCTGATTACAGGAAGTTGAACGGAGAGGCGACGACCGTGTAACAGCTGGTACTCCACTACTGCCCTCTGCTGCTCACAAAGCCGGGCCAACATGTGGAAGGTGGAGTTCCAGCGCGTGCTCACGTCACACAGCAGCCGGTGAGCTGGCAATTGTAAGCGCTGCTGCAGCTTCAACAGGCCGGCCGAAGCTGTTGATGACTTACGGAAATGTGCACACACGCGGCGCACCTTGGTCAAGAGATCATGTACATTGGGGTAGGTTTTTAGAAATCGCTGCACCACTAAATTAAATACATGCGCTAGGCATGGTACGTGTGTGAGCTTGCCGAGCTCCAAAGCCGCCACCAAGTTACGCCCATTATCACACACAACCATGCCTGCTTGCAGGTTGAGTGGCGAGAGCCACTGCTCGGTCTGGTGACTAATCCCCTGCAACAGCTCTGAGGCCGTGTGCTGTTTGTCCCCAAGGCAGATCAGCTTCAGCACGGCCTGTTGACGCTTCCCCACTGCAGTGCTACACTGCTTCCAGCTACTGGCTGATGGGGGAGTGGCGCTGTGTGTAGAGAATTCGGAGGTGGAAACGGAGGAGGAGGAGCCAATAACGTAGGTGCTGGTGGAAACCCTGATGGAGGTAGGGCCCGCAATCCTCGGCGTGGGTAGCACCCGTGCCATCCCAGGGTCCGAGTCGCTCCCAGCCTCCACGACATTCACCCAGTGTGCCGTCAGGGAAATGTAGCGTCCCTGGCCACAAGCACTTGTCCATGTGTCAGTCGTTAAGTGGACCTTCCCAGTAACTGCGTTGGTCAGGGCACGGGTGATGTTACGGGACACATGGTGGTGTAATGCGGGGATGGCACACCGGGAAAAGTAGTGGCGGCTGGGGACCGCGTACCGAGGGACAGCTGCTGCCATCAGGCTGCGGAAGGACTCAGTGTCCACAAGCCTAAATGGCAGCATTTCGATGGCCAGTAATTTTGAAAGGTGTGAGGTTAGTGCTATGGCCTGTGGGTGGGTGGCTGGGTACTTTCTCTTGCGCTCAAATGCCTGGGGTAACGACATTTGGACGCTGTGCTGGGACAGGGAAGTGGATGTGGTCGCTGATGGTGCTTCAGATGGTACAGGTGCAGGGCGGGAGGTATGCGGGCCTGCGCCTTCGACAGGCGATTGGCCGGCACCGAAAACAGGGGAAGAGGAGGCAGTGGTGTGGCCTGCAGACACAGGTGGGCGATCCAGGCGTTCCTCCCACTTACTACGGTGCTTGGATGCCATGTGTCGGATCATGCTGGTGGTGGTGAGGTTTCTAGTGTTCATGCCTCGGCTCATTCTGGTGTGGCACAGGTTGCAAACTACAATTCTTTTGTCGTCCGCACTTTCCTTAAAAAAACGCCATACCGCGGAACACCTACCCTTTGGCAAGGTAGATTTACGCAAGGGGGTGCTCCGTGGAACATTTGCGGGCCGGTTTGGTGCGGTCCGCCTTCTTTCTGTAGCCACACCACTGCCTCTTCCAGCCTGTTGCGGTGCTGCAGATGGCTCACCCTCAGGACTGCTGTCATCGCTCGGCTCTACACCTTCCCAGGTGGGGTCAGTCACCTCATCGTCCACCAAGTCCTCCTCCACTTCCTCACTCTGATCATCCTCCTCAAGTCTTGATCCCACCACATACTCAGTCATTGACAACTGTATAACATTCTCCTCAACAAGGTCTTGAGACGGAAATAGTGGTTGATTTAATGGCAACTGTGTCTCATCATCATCATCATCATCATCCACTACTTCCTTTGACCTTAAATGCCGTTCACATCTGTCATCTTCTTGTGATTGGGTAGCCTCTAGAGGTTGTGAATCAGGGCACAAGATGTCATGTTCCTCTGCAAGCGTGCTTGGAGAGAGGGTCAAATGAAGGATTGGTGATGAGACGAGCTCATCACTATATCCCAGTGTGGGATCACTTCTTTGACCAGACCGTGTATGGTGGGAGGAAGGATGATCAGAGTGAGGATTATGTTGACCAGACTCTTGGCTACTGAGAGTGGACTTGGTGGAAGACAGGGTGGTGCTTAACCGACTGGAAGCAGTATCAGCTGTCATCCAACCGACCACCTGTTCGCACTGGTCGGACCTCGAGAGTGATGTCCTGCGACGCCCTGTGAAATCAGACATGAAGCTAGGTATGGTGGATGTCTTTCTTTCTTGTGCTCTGGCACCAGGCACAGTTTCTCCGCGTCCTGACCCGCGCCCTGAACTTTCAGGATCACGTCCACTTCCCCGTCCCTTTTTACCCGCCTTCTTCATCTTACACAGAATATGTGACTTTAATATTTGAGTTTGAAAACTTAACAGTATTTCTTATAATTCTGCAACTGTACAGAGTACACAGAATAGGCTGTTAAACGGCGTTGAAACACACTGAATGGAATATGTGACTTTAATATTTGAGTTTGAAAACTTAACAGTATTTCTTATAATTCTGCAACTGTACAGAGTACACAGAATAGGCTGTTAAACGGCGTTGAAACACACTGAATGGAATATGTGACTTTGATATTTTAGTTTGAAGACTTAACAGTATTTCTTCCTATTCTGCAACTCTGCACAGTACACAGAATAGGCTGTTAAACGGCGTTGAAACACACTGAATGGAATATGTGACTTTAATATTTGAGTTTGAAAACTTAACAGTATTTCTTATAATTCTGCAACTGTACAGAGTACACAGAATAGGCTGTTAAACGGCGTTGAAACACACTGAATGGAATATGTGACTTTAATATTTGAGTTTGAAAACTTAACAGTATTTCTTATAATTCTGCAACTGTACAGAGTACACAGAATAGGCTGTTAAACGGCGTTGAAACACACTGAATGGAATATGTGACTTTAATATTTGAGTTTGAAAACTTAACAGTATTTCTTATAATTCTGCAACTGTACAGAGTACACAGAATAGGCTGTTAAACGGCGTTGAAACACACTGAATGGAATATGTGACTTTAATATTTGAGTTTGAAAACTTAACAGTATTTCTTATAATTCTGCAACTGTACAGAGTACACAGAATAGGCTGTTAAACGGCGTTGAAACACACTGAATGGAATATGTGACTTTAATATTTGAGTTTGAAAACTTAACAGTATTTCTTATAATTCTGCAACTCTGCAGAGTACACAGAATAGGCTGTTAAACGGCGGTGAAAGACACTGAATGGAATATGTGACTTTAATATTTGAGTTTGAAAACTTAACAGTATTTCTTTATTTCTTATAATTCTGCAACTCTGCAGAGTACACAGAATAGGCTGTTAAACGGCGGTGAAAGACACTGAATGGAATATGTGACTTTAATATTTGAGTTTGAAAACTTAACAGTATTTCTTATAATTCTGCAACTGTACAGAGTACACAGAATAGGCTGTTAAACGGCGGTGAAAGACACTGAATGGAATATGTGACTTTAATATTTGAGTTTGAAAACTTAACAGTATTTCTTATAATTTTGCAACTCTGCAGAGTACACAGAATAGGCTGTTAAACGGCGGTGAAAGACACTGAATGGAATATGTGACTTTGATATTTTAGTTTGAAAACTTAACAGTATTTCTTATAATTCTGCAACTGTACAGAGTACACAGAATAGGCTGTTAAACGGCGGTGAAAGACACTGAATGGAATATGTGACTTTAATATTTGAGTTTGAAAACTTAACAGTATTTCTTATAATTTTGCAACTCTGCAGAGTACACAGAATAGGCTGTTAAACGGCGGTGAAAGACACTGAATGGAATATGTGACTTTGATATTTTAGTTTGAAGACTTAACAGTATTTCTTCCTATTCTGCAACTCTGCACAGTACACAGAATGTGCTGCTACACTGCGGCGAAGCACACTGAATGGAATATGTGACTTTGATATTTTAGTTTGAAGACTTAACAGTATTTCTTCCTATTCTGCAACTCTGCACAGTACACAGAATGTGCTGCTACACTGCGGCGAAGCACACTGAATGGAATATGTGACTTTGATATTTTAGTTTGAAGACTTAACAGTATTTCTTCCTATTCTGCAACTCTGCACAGTACACAGAATGTGCTGCTACACTGCGGCGAAGCACACTGAATGGAATATGTGACTTTGATATTTTAGTTTGAAGACTTAACAGTATTTCTTCCTATTCTGCAACTCTGCACAGTACTCAGAATGTGCTGCTAAACTGCGGCGACGCACACTGAATGGAATACGTGACTTTGATATTTTAGTTTGAAGACTAAACAGAATGTGCTCTAATCTGCAACTTTGCACACTAAACAGAATGTGCTCTAATCTGCAACTTTGCACACTAAACAGAATGTGCTCTAATCTGCAACTTTGCACACTAAACAGAATGTGCTCTAATCTGCAACTGTGCACACTAAACACAATGTGCTCTAATCTGCAACTTTGCACACTAAACAGAATATATATATTTTTTTTTTTTTTTTTTTGTTTTTTTCCCCCCACACCAAATAACCTGCTGCCCCCACACACAGTAGTCCTAAAAAGGACTTTTGGTTCTTTTTTTTTCACAATTTTTGTTTTTTTCCTCCCTACACTGCCTTTCCCTTCCTATCCTCAGCTCTCCCTGGCTCAGACTGAGCCGAACTCGCTGGTCAGGTGCTATACAGCACCTGACCACGGGTTCTGGCCAGCCAATCAGTGTAATGCCAGCAGCCAACATGGCTGCTGGCATTACACCGATGTCAGAGCCTCCCTGCACGTTTATTGGCTGCGCAGCAGCCGCAAAACGTGCGGGGAGGAGACCCGAACATGGCGGGCGAGCACATGCGGTACTCGTACGAGTACCGACATGTGCCGAGCAGAGCGATGCTCGAGCCGATCCGAGCATCGGCCGAGCATGCTCGCTCAACACTAGTACCTACAGCTAGCAACTGTACAATTATTTATTGGATTTTATATTCTTAAAACTATAATCATAAACATGCTTTTTATTGCATGTGTAGACTATCTTATTCAGAGACTATCTGGTTAATCTTTTGAGCAATGCGCTGAGCCTTCTTCTGGCACCAAAAGGGTTAATATTGTTTGTACAGTTTACAATGAGATAAAATTATGACAATGTATTGAGATTAGTACCACCTTGCTTGATTCCAAGTGGACCTATCACCTTCAATTTTCTTTACATATTTGAAAACTTCATTTAAAACTGCCTATATATCACGTTAAGGTCGTTAACCAAAAGTTCAGTGGATGTATAGTTTAGGAGATATTCACGCACTTATTTCTGGAAAAAGTAAAAATGTCCTGGTACCGCACCGAGCCTCATTAGTATGTGAAATGTCACTGAAACCTTCATTAGCTTATGACATGTCACTGAAAGGGCTTCATTAGCATATGAAGCATCACTGGTACCACAGAGGTACTGCAATTAGCATACTTTAGCATATAGTAACAAGTAACTTAACTGTACATTTGCTGGTATTTTGGCTAGCATGACACAGTCAGTTTTAAATTATGTCTTCAAATATGCAAATTTGAATCAAGGTGAAAGGTCCACTTTTAAAAAGGCGTTTCAGGCACTTATCCTTTTGAGTGCCATCTGACACTCAAAGGGTTAATATATAATACTGTTATGTCACTTCTCAGACAAATATCAAGATTATTACATTAGTGGGATTCAGGGAGTCATGCAAAAGGCAGCAATGGCTTACCCCACAAGCATATGTAAGACCATATTTTAGGCCTTAGACCTTATATGACCTTATTTGACCATAGTTATATATTCTAAGAGTACAATTCCCCTTTAAGAAAGCTTTATAGGAAGTCTTCCAGAAGCTATAGGACATGGCAGAGTTTCAACAGGATATTCTAAGTGAACAAAGAGAAATTATCAATGAAGAACAATGGATACAGATTAAGAACAGAACAGTGAATATAAAATAAAATAAAATGAAAACTGAATAACTAGCTTCCTGATAATATACATATAGTATGTATGTATGTATACTTTTATTTATATAGCGCTAACAGGTGTACTGCTTTACAGTGTACATTTAGTACAGAAGGGATACAATAAGTGCAGTAGATTACTATTCTTATTATTCTTTATTTATATAGAACCAAGTGATTCCGCAGAGCTGAATATAGATATGTAGTTATACAGGCGATTATCATAAGGGATAGACTAGGTATGCATACATTATGACAGGAGGTCCCTGCCCTATAAATCTTAAACCTAAACAATATTTAGACATGAATTAACACTTTGAGTACCAGAGGGGTATTCAAAGCATTGCTTTGCAATGCCTGGATACCCCTCTGACAATTAAAGAGTTAAATGCAGGAAGGAAGCAAAGGAAGCATAGGATGCATTGCACAATTCCAGATTGATGGCATCAGTCACCGAACCCCCGCGAGGGCAAGAAACGATGGATCAAGCAGAATTCCCAGGGTCCATCTTTGGAACCACCCGCAGAAGGAACACCTGAAGATCCGGAAGAGGTGGGCTGGAAAAGGGGCCCGCCATACGCCACAAGGACACCTACTTATCTATCTATTCTGACAACACCCCCGGGTGTTCCTCTCAGCTTGCAAGTTACCCACATACAACACACCAAAACCCCACCCTGAATCCTTAAACCAAAGAATAAACCCTCCTCCAGATGATGCGATGCGGCCTTGTCCTCATAAACCCTTAGCCAGGGTCGCATCCTTCCAATGGACACTGATGTCTTCCCCTTTGCCGCCCACAGTGCCCCCACGGTCTCCTCCCTTGGAGTTTCTGAATCAGTTGGAGAAAGGGTGGGATCCACTGCAGCCGGTGCACACGTGTTGAAATTTGCAAGATCCCCCCCACTTGTACTGGCCATCATTGTACTGCCAGCAATACCCTGCCTTCTTGGAGCTGGAAGAAGACTGTGCGGGGAGCCTCAACCCCCCGGTGTCTCCCTGAAAGGACTAAAGCCCACGTGGAGCTCCTGCCAGACCTGCTATGGCAGACAGCCAAAGGCCAATGTCCATCTGACAGACGGCCACACAGCAATCCTCTGGCAGAATTGTTTGTCGTATTTCCACTAGAAAAGGCCACTGTAAATCTGGCAGGCGTTCCAAATTGTGTCTTGATAGCAGAACAAAGAGGAGCATTTCTGAGGAAATCACTCCCAAATGATACTAGCAAGAATGGAGAACGCGCAAATCCAGTTACCCGAAAAACCTTAGGGATCTTCCTTTAATGCCGCTTCTCCCTCTTCTCTGAATCCTTTTCATCCCTACCAGAAGGAGCATCAACCAAAGAAAGAAGTGAATAAATTCCAACATATTCTACAAAGAGGAGCATTTCTGAGGAAATCACTCCCCAATGATACTAGCAAGAATGGAGAACGCGCAAATCCAGTTACCCGAAAAACCTTAGGGATCTTCCTTTAATGCCACTTCTCCCTCTTCTCTGAATCCTTTTCATCCCTACCAGAAGGAGCATCAACCAAAGAAAGAAGTGAATAAATTCCAACATATTCTTTTGTCCACACTTTTTCTTTTCACCTGTGCCTTTATATAAAGCCCCAATGGCCCAGCCCAACAGAAATAGTCAGCCCCAAAGGTAGCCATAGGAATTCCCGCAAAGAAGCAATACCCACGGGAACCCCACCTGCAACTAAGGCCCCCCAAGTATTGGAGAGTCCACTTGGGTCAAAACCTCAACAGGAACCGCCGCAGTGAGAACACTCACAGCAGAAGAAACAGGAAATACAGGCCAGCCCCAAAACCCTGGCAGACCCAACCCCAGACACACCCCCCAGGAATCCCCAGACACAGTGGAAGCCGACCCAGAGGTACCCAGCCCAGGGGCAACCAAGCCCCGCCCAGAGGCCGCAATACCTCCCACGGAGCCACTCTGACCCACGGAACTCGAACAGATCCCTCCGCAAGGGAAGGTACAGGCTGACCAACTAAAGAACCCACAGTCTCACCAGAAGCAGATGGGACACCCACAGACCCAGCCCGTCTATGAGGGATAGCCAGACCCCCGAGGTCCTATCCTGCCACCCTCCCAACATATGCTGCAAAGCGCCCCACGTATCCAAAGACCCACACACCCCAGAAGGCCCAGAAACCCCCAGCAATCCCGTACCTCCCGCAGCTGCAACTGAAGGTATGGACTGTGTCACAGGAACAGGTCCAGTCGAACTCTGCAGAGCAACATCAGTATCAGCTGCCGATGGTCGTCTCCTCTCTGTTCAAACCTAGGAAGAACAAAACACATCCCGTCAACCCTCATGACCACCATCAGAGGCCAGTTGACAAACAACCCCCAAACCAAGGGGGAATTAACCAAAAACACAGCCACACCATCAGGGCCGGATTTACAACTCAGGAGCCTGTAGGCACAGAATTCTGAAGCACCCCCCCCTCCCCCCCCGATTTGCCATCTCCACTGGACATCTTCACAATTCTCATCAGCTCTAAATTTCCCCCCATCAGCTCCATATTGCCCTTACATTGCCCCCATCATCTCAATATTGACCCCTGTTTCCTACCTCACTGGAGAGAAGAAGTATGTGCCACCTTTGACACAGAGCTGTAGCTGCTGGAGTTCCCGCGCGGTCTATAATGCTGAGTGCTGGAAGATGATGTCATCTCCCAGCGCTCTGCATTATTATAAAGAGCCGACGGCGACGAGGGAGCTCAGTAATTAAAGGTCTTCGGAGCAGACCTCTCCTCTCCATGTTGTTGCAGGCGCCAAGCGTGGGGGTCACTGTTGAGGCTAATAAAAAATAAAAACAAGAACCAAAAAAACTATCACAATGACAGGCGCCCCTCTGTAGGATGTGCCTGTAGGCAGGTGCCTACTCTGCCTTATTGCAAATCCGGCCCTGCACACCATGGCCGTCCAACACGAACACAACACCACAAAACACAGACAAAGAGGGAAATTGTAAAACAGCCCCATACAATAAAGAACATCATAAGCCCAAAGAGCATGTTAGTACACTAAAGTAACCAGACAGGGCACATGAGGGTCACAAGACGTACCAGGCCAAGAGGGCCACTACCAAAACACCATCAAGCCTCAGCACAGCCCACACCCGCAAACCGCACATGCAATGTGTGGAGAGTAGTGATGAGCGAGCACCCCAATGCTCGGGTGTTCGGGTGCTCTGACCGAGCACCCCCTGAGGCTCGAGTGCTCGGCCGAGCACCCGAGCCCCATTGAAGTCAATGGGAGGACTCGAGCACTACACCAGGCACCCCCTGCTCTGATGAGGGGAGGGTGCCTGGTCCATAGGAAAAGGGCAGAAAAGGATGGAAACACCACAGAAATGGTTCAGGGACAGCATAGGGAGGATGTCTGGATGCATCTTGGACTCCAACATCGCTGCTGGGAACGATCTTTCGCCCGTAGTACGCCATTTTTACAGACTGACCATAAAACACACAAAAAGGAAAATAAAAACGACTTTAGGCGAAAAATTGTTACCAAACAATATTTGCTGTATATTTACTTGTATATCATCTGCAAATTATCCCAAAAATTTCCTTGATTTTCGGAAGTGAGGCCATGATTAAGAGGGAAACGTGCGCAGAGGCAAATTCTCCCAAAAATTTCCTTGATTTTCAGAACTGAGGCCATGATTAAGAGGGAAACGTGCGCAGAGGCAAATTCTCCCAAAAATTTCCTTGATTTTCAGAACTGAGGCCATGATTAAGAGGGAAACGTGCGCTGAGCTGACCATCTAAAACATTATGGGTGAGGGTCTGCTGCAGAGCTGACCATCCTAAACATTATATGCGAAGGCCCGCTAGTGAGCTGACGCTATCAAACATTATATGAGAGGGCCCGCTAGAGAGCTGACCCAATAAAACATTATATGAGAAGGCCCGCTGGTGAGCTGACCTATATAAAAATTGTCAAACAGGGCCCGCTGGTGAGCTGGCCCTATATAAAAATTATATCACAGGGCCCGCTGGTGAGCTGGCCCTATATAAAAATTATATCCCAGGGCATATGGAAGAGGAGGAGGAGGATGAGAAGATTAAGAGTCAACCATATACCCGTTTTTTGGGTGGAAGGGGTGAATGGGAATACAGAGTATTCCCATCATTGTAAATAACATATATAAAGTGAGTTTATGTTCCCCCGGGGCTTTCCTCCAGTGGAGTGGAGAAGTCAGGGGAAATCCAGGCCTTGTTCATTTTTATAAGTGTCAACCTATCAGCATTGTCGGTGGAAAGGCGGATACGCTTATCTGTTATGATGCCACCAGCAGCACTAAATACCCGCTCAGACAGAACGCTGGCGGCAGGGCAGGCCAGCACCTCCAAGGCGTAGAGTGCCAGTTCATACCACGTGTCCAGCTTGGACACCCAGTAGTTGTAAGGCACAGAGGGATCATTGAGGACGCTGACACGGTCTGCTACGTACTCCTTCACCATCTTCCAAAACTTTTCCCTCCTTGTGACACTAGGCTGCGCATCAGGGTGAGGGTGCTGGCGGGGTGTCATGAAGGTGTCCCACGCCTTGGAGAGTGTTGCCCTGCCTTTCTCGGAACTGCTGTGTGCTCCCCTTTTCTCCCCTTCTCGGTTGGCCAAGGTAGCACGTACTCTGCCGCCAGCGTTGTCAGATGGAAAATTTTGGAGCAATTTTTCGACAAGAACCTTCTGGTATTGCAACATTTTGCTTGTCCTCTCCACCGGAGGAATGAGAGATGAGAAATTCTCTTTGTAGCGGGGGTCCAGAAGGGTGAACACCCAGTAATCCGTGTTGTCTAAAATGCGTACAACGCGTGGGTCACGGGAAAGGCAGCCTAACATAAAGTCAGCCATGTGTGCCAGAGTACCAACAGTCAAGATTTCGCTGTCCTCACCAGGAGGATGACTCTCAATATCCTCATCCTCTTCCTCCTCTTCTGCCCACCCACGCTGAAGAGATGGAACTAAAGTTCCATGGCTACCCTCTGTAGCGGAGGCAACCGTGTCTTCCTCCTCCTCCTCCTCCTCCGCCTCCTCCAATTGTCGCTGAGAAGACGAAGTGAGGGTGCTCTGGCTATCACCTTGTGTAAGCTCTTCCTCCCCCATTTCCACCTCTTCCACATGCAAAGCGTCGGTTTTAATTGTGAGCAGCGAGCGTTTCAGTAGACACAGAAGTGGGATGGTTACACTGATAATAGCGTTATCGCCGCTCACCATCTGTGTCGATTCCTCAAAATTGCGTAAAACCTCGCAGAGGTCTGACATCCATTCCCACTCCTCACTTCTGATTACAGGAAGTTGAACGGAGAGGCGACGACCGTGTAACAGCTGGTACTCCACTACTGCCCTCTGCTGCTCACAAAGCCGGGCCAACATGTGGAAGGTGGAGTTCCAGCGCGTGCTCACGTCACACAGCAGCCGGTGAGCTGGCAATTGTAAGTGCTGCTGCAGCTTCAACAGGCCGGCTGAAGCTGTTGATGACTTACGGAAATGTGCACACACGCGGCGCACCTTGGTCAAGAGATCATGCACATTGGGGTAGGTTTTTAGAAATCGCTGCACCACTAAATTAAATACATGCGCTAGGCATGGTACGTGTGTGAGCTTGCCGAGCTCCAAAGCCGCCACCAAGTTACGCCCATTATCACACACAACCATGCCTGGTTGCAGGTTGAGTGGCGAGAGCCACTGCTCGGTCTGGTGACTAATCCCCTGCAACAGCTCTGAGGCCGTGTGCTGTTTGTCCCCAAGGCAGATCAGCTTCAGCACGGCCTGTTGACGCTTCCCCACTGCAGTGCTACACTGCTTCCAGCTACTGGCTGATGGGGGAGTGGCGCTGTGTGTAGAGAATTCGGAGGTGGAAACGGAGGAGGAGGAGCCAATAACGTAGGTGCTGGTGGAAACCCTGATGGAGGTAGGGCCCGCAATCCTCGGCGTGGGTAGCACCCGTGCCATCCCAGGGTCCGAGTCGCTCCCAGCCTCCACGACATTCACCCAGTGTGCCGTCAGGGAAATGTAGCGTCCCTGGCCACAAGCACTTGTCCATGTGTCAGTCGTTAAGTGGACCTTCCCAGTAACTGCGTTGGTCAGGGCACGGGTGATGTTACGGGACACATGGTGGTGTAATGCGGGGATGGCACACCGGGAAAAGTAGTGGCGGCTGGGGACCGCGTACCGAGGGACAGCTGCTGCCATCAGGCTGCGGAAGGACTCAGTGTCCACAAGCCTAAATGGCAGCATTTCGATGGCCAGTAATTTTGAAAGGTGTGAGGTTAGTGCTATGGCCTGTGGGTGGGTGGCTGGGTACTTTCTCTTGCGCTCAAATGCCTGGGGTAACGACATTTGGACGCTGTGCTGGGACAGGGAAGTGGATGTGGTCGCTGATGGTGCTTCAGATGCTACAGGTGCAGGGCGGGAGGTATGCGGGCCTGCGCCTTCGACAGGCGATTGGCCGGCACCGAAAACAGGGGAAGAGGAGGCAGTGGTGTGGCCTGCAGACACAGATGGGCGATCCAGGCGTTCCTCCCACTTACTACGGTGCTTGGATGCCATGTGTCGGATCATGCTGGTGGTGGTGAGGTTTCTAGTGTTCATGCCTCGGCTCATTCTGGTGTGGCACAGGTTGCAAACTACAATTCTTTTGTCGTCCGCACTTTCCTTAAAAAAACGCCATACCGCGGAACACCTACCCCTTGGCAAGGTAGATTTACGCAAGGGGGTGCTCCGTGGAACATTTGCGGGCCGGTTTGGTGCGGTCCGCCTTCTTTCTGTAGCCACACCACTGCCTCTTCCAGCCTGTTGCGGTGCTGCAGATGGCTCACCCTCAGGACTGCTGTCATCGCTCGGCTCTACACCTTCCCAGGTGGGGTCAGTCACCTCATCGTCCACCAAGTCCTCCTCCACTTCCTCACTCTGATCATCCTCCTCAAGTCTTGATCCCACCACATACTCAGTCATTGACAACTGTATAACATTCTCCTCAACAAGGTCTTGAGAAGGAAATAGTGGTTGATTTAATGGCAACTGTGTCTCATCATCATCATCATCATCATCCACTACTTCCTTTGACCTTAAATGCCGTTCACATCTGTCATCTTCTTGTGATTGGGTAGCCTCTAGAGGTTGTGAATCAGGGCACAAGATGTCATGTTCCTCTGCAAGCGTGCTTGGAGAGAGGGTCAAATGAAGGATTGGTGATGAGACGAGCTCCTCACTATATCCCAGTGTGGGATCACTTCTTTGACCAGACCGTGTATGGTGGGAGGAAGGATGATCAGAGTGAGGATTATGTTGACCAGACTCTTGGCTACTGAGAGTGGACTTGGTGGAAGACAGGGTAGTGCTTAACCGACTGGAAGCAGTATCAGCTGTCATCCAACCGACCACCTGTTCGCAGTGGTCGGACCTCGAGAGTGATGTCCTGCGACGCCCTGTAAAATTACACATGAAGCTAGGTATGGTGGATGTCTTTCTTTCTTGTGCTCTGGCACCAGGCACAGTTTCTCCGCGTCCTGACCCACGCCCTGAACTTTCAGGATCACGTCCACTTCCCCGTCCCTTTTTACCCGCCTTCTTCATCTTACACGGAATATGTGACTTTAATATTTGAGTTTGAAAACTTAACAGTATTTCTTCCTATTCTGCAACTGTGCAGAGTACACAGAATAGGCTGCTAAACTGCGGTGACGCACACTGAATATAATATGTGACTTTGATATTTTAGTTTGAAAACTTAACAGTATTTCTTCCTATTCTGCAACTGTGCACAGTACACAGAATAGGCTGCTAAACTGCGGTGAAACACACTGAATGGAATATGTGACTTTAATATTTGAGTTTGAAAACTTAACAGTATTTCTTATTATTCTGCAACTGTACAGAGTACACAGAATAGGCTGCTAAACGGCGGTGATACACACTGAATGGAATATGTGACTTTAATATTTGAGTTTGAAAACTTAACAGTATTTCTTATTATTCTGCAACTGTACAGAGTACACAGAATAGGCTGCTAAACGGCGGTGATACACACTGAATGGAATATGTGACTTTAATATTTGAGTTTGAAAACTTAACAGTATTTCTTATTATTCTGCAACTGTACAGAGTACACAGAATAGGCTGCTAAACGGCGGTGAAACACACTGAATGGAATATGTGACTTTAATATTTGAGTTTGAAAACTTAACAGTATTTCTTCCTATTCTGCAACTGTGCAGAGTACACAGAATAGGCTGCTAAACGGCGGTGAAACACACTGAATGGAATATGTGACTTTAATATTTGAGTTTGAAAACTTAACAGTATTTCTTCCTATTCTGCAACTGTGCAGAGTACACAGAATAGGCTGCTAAACGGCGGTGAAACACACTGAATGGAATATGTGACTTTAATATTTGAGTTTGAAAACTTAACAGTATTTCTTATTATTCTGCAACTGTACAGAGTACACAGAATAGGCTGCTAAACGGCGGTGAAACACACTGAATGGAATATGTGACTTTAATATTTGAGTTTGAAAACTTAACAGTATTTCTTATTATTCTGCAACTGTACAGAGTACACAGAATAGGCTGCTAAACGGCGGTGAAACACACTGAATGGAATATGTGACTTTGATATTTTAGTTTGAAGACTTAACAGTATTTCTTCCTATTCTGCAACTCTGCACAGTACACAGAATAGGCTGCTAAACTGCGGCGAAGCACACTGAATGGAATATGTGACTTTGATATTTTAGTTTGAAGACTTAACAGTATTTCTTCCTATTCTGCAACTCTGCACAGTACACAGAATAGGCTGCTAAACTGCGGCGAAGCACACTGAATGGAATATGTGACTTTGATATTTTAGTTTGAAGACTTAACAGTATTTCTTCCTATTCTGCAACTCTGCACAGTACACAGAATGTGCTGCTAAACTGCGGCGACGCACACTGAATGGAATATGTGACTTTGATATTTTAGTTTGAAGACTTAACAGAATGTGCTCTAATCTGCAACTTTGCACACTAAACAGAATGTGCTCTAATCTGCAACTTTGCACACTAAACAGAATGTGCTCTAATCTGCAACTTTGCACACTAAACAGAATGTGCTCTAATCTGCAACTGTGCACACTAAACAGAATGTGCTCTAATCTGCAACTTTTCACACTAAACAGAATATTTTTTTTTTTTTTTTTTTTGTTTTTTTCCCCCCACACAAAATAACCTGCTGCCCCCACACACAGTAGTCCTAAAAAGGACTTTTGGTTCTTTTTTTTCACAATTTTTTTTTTTCCTCCCTACACTGCCTTTCCCTTCCTATCCTCAGCTCTCCCTGGCTCAGACTGAGCCGAACTCGATGGTCAGGTGCTATACAGCACCCGACCACGGGTTCTGGCCAGCCAATCAGTGTAATGCCAGCAGCCAACATGGCTGCTGGCATTACACCGATGTCAGAGCCTCCCTGCACGTTTATTGGCTGTGCAGCAGCCGCAAAACGTGCGGGGAGGAGACCCGAACATGGCGGGCGAGCACATGCGGTACTCGTACGAGTACCGCCATGTGCCGAGCAGAGCGATGCTCGAGCCGATCCGAGCATCGGCCGAGCATGCTCGCTCAACACTAGTGGAGAGGCTTATAATAATAATGTTTGATGTTTAATATCTAGACAAGGGATAGACAATCTGTGGCTCTGCAGCCGTTGACTAGCTGAAGATAACGGGCACTGTTATCCAGCAATCCTTTGGGCTGGATTTACATCTCCGACACTGCTAGGCAAGGAACTCAAGGCTTCCTTAGCCCCACCCATAGACACACCCCAATACTAACATAGCTCATCCCCTAACCCTTCCCCACTGTTTCCCAACAAAGAAAATGTCCTTAGCTTGCAACATACAAATGCAGGAATATCTCTTAACCCTTTGGTTGCTAGAAAGGTCTCCAAAGCATTGCTTTGAAATGTATCGGATGATTAAGTAATGTCCAGTAAAAGAGAATGTTATCTGGTAAATAAAAAAGTTAGTATAAACAAGCAGAAGGTGTCAGGTAAAGGTGAACTGGGATCTCTATAAAACTGGGATCTCTATAAAACCACACCTGCAGTCCAGAATGTGGGTGTGGCCAGCAAAGCTGAGGCACACCTCAAACCTTAATGCAATATCCATTGTCCAGTAAATTGTCCACCCATGATTTAGGCCAGGAGTGGGCAACCTGAGGTTCTCCAGCTGTTGAGGACTACAGTTCCTATCTTCCTTCGCCAGCCATTGGATAGCTGGGGAAAATGAGAATTGTATTCCTCAACAGCTGAAGGGCCTCAGGTTGCCCACTCCTGGCCTAAATCATGGGTGGACAATTTACAGAACTCCAGTTGCAATGTGTTGCACACCCCTCTGATCCCCACCTCTCCATAATAACTATAACCTCCGCTCCACTGCTAACAACTCACTACATATACAACACTACAAGAAAGGAGCTGGTTGATCTGCCTTCTCCTTCAGAGCTCCAAAATTCTGGAATAACCCACCTGAAAACAATCAGATCTTCACCCAGTCTAAAATCCCTAAAATAAGCTCTTCTTTGTAATTAAATAAGTAACTGTATGTCATACCTCCCAACATTTCAATTTGCAAAAGAGAGACACTTGTGTTTTAGGGGGTGTGGCTGGGGGTGTGGTTGGTGGGTGGGGCATTACCATACCTGGGAACTTTCAGTTGAGGGCTACCCTCTGTTCAGCAGGGGGTAACAAAAATGACGCTAATCGTGTCAAAAAGGGGCGGGGCTTAGCTCGAGTGTTAACCCTTTGAGTGCCAGAGTGGTACGGAATGCATTGCAAAGCAATGCATTCCGTACCACTCTGGCACTCAGAGGGTTAAATGTGTCACACAGAAGGCTGGGGACAGAGGCACAACGGGAGAAAAAGCAGATGTGGCAGAGTTTCAATAGAAACTCTCCACATCCGGAGGAATCTGCCTCTGCCCCGGAGACCCGGTAAAGCTCTGTCAGAACTGGAGTCTCCAGGGCAAATCCGGAGAGTTCCCAGGTATGGGCATTACCGGGAATTTTTAGGCTATTTCATGACCTCTTGATACCTCCTTGTGTAACCTAATAAATAACTTATAACAAGACCAAAGTATTGTATTTACACATACTAATTTATAAACACATATACTGACATTTAAACAAACAATAATGAGACTTTTATTGCTGTAGAGCAATGTGATACAGTTATATATACACCCAACAATCTGATCTTCTAAAAAGAGGGACATCAGGGTGGGAAAGAGGGACAGAGGGATTTGGGTCTAAAAGAGGGACTGTCCCTCCTAAAGAGGGACACTTGGGAGGTATGGTATGTAAAAATGTTAGTCTCTTTATTTGTGTAATTATGTGACTTTGTACTGTAAAAACACTCCAGGACATACTTGAAAACTAGAGAAACCTCAATATATTCATCCTGGTAAAATACTTTCTAAATAGAATTTTTTCCCTGTAGGGATCCATTGACAGTGATGGACCATGGAGTTGATGTACTAAGAGGAACTGGAGTAATTCTGGGGAAAACCAACTGCACCTTTGGGACAAACAACATTTCCCATCGATTCACAGGGAAGCTGGGGACACGTCTAGCATTCAAGGGGATAAACCCCCCATTTAAATTAAAGACAATTTTCGTATTCTCTGTGATGTAGATAGTTTCATTCGGAATTGTTCCAATTGTTTTTTGTACATCTTCCTCACTGAGGCATTATGTAGGAAGCTCTGCCAAAAACCATCACCTACATTTTTTGTTAACCCCTTAATAATCCTGTGACCTGCCAGGACCGTCACCGTTTTTTTCCCTTAACCCCTTAATGTCCAGTGCTGTGCCAGGACCGTCACAGCCGTCTGGAACTTAAGGACCAGTAACGGTCCTGGTACGTTATTGAATTCAGCCCTGAATCAGATCTACAAAAAATAAATGCCCTGTGGTGCTCAAGTGTCGGCTGCGCATGCGCGCACTGGTCGTTAAGGGGTTAAGGACCGGTGATGCTTCAGGAACGTCACATACGTTTTAGGTACATGCTCCAGCTGGAGCACTGTAAGTAAAAACAAGGTGTGAAACTGACCATTCCAAGACCAGAGCGGTCTTTCTCTACTTTTCGCTACTACTTGTGAGTAAAAAATACATGATGTGCAGGACCGTCACTGGTCCTTTAGGGAAAAACAGCAGTGACGGTCCTGACACATCACTGAATGTTAAGGGGTTAAGGGAAGATTGTATTCAGGGACTGCTAGTCCAGAGGTTAAGGAAAAGTGATTACCTAAAAAAGGCCCTTCAAGCAAACAGAAAAAAAGATAAGCAACTAAAAAAATGTTTTTTTTACTACAACATTAAAGCGATAGTAATACTTAAGTATTGCTAATCCCTATTTTAAAGTCCTATTAAAAATAAATGTATTGCCCTCAGTGTCATCTCTCAAACCTTTATGGTTTGAGAGATGATCGCTCCTAAAGTTGCCGTCTCCCTCCTCCTTCCCCATAGTCAGCATTATAGCTGAATGCAGGGAAGCCAGTCGTACGACTTTCAGGCGGCTCTCCAGCACAGCCGCGATCACGTTAATAAAAAAGAAAACTTTCACTAAAACGGTCTTCTACGTGTGCTTGCAAACCAAGCACACGTAGAAGACCGTTTTAGTGTGAGATGATCTATGACAGGATTTCCCTTCAGTCGGCTACAATGCTGACTTCGGGGAAGTGGGAGGGAGAGGGCAACTTTATGGGCGATCATCTCTCAAACCATAAAGTTTTGATAGATGACACTTGGGGCAAAACATTTATTTTTAATAGGACTTTACTATATCCCTTTAATTTACTTGATGCTGCATAGCACAGGCACAAATTCCATCTTTTTTTCTATGATCACTTCTCTTTAAGGTGAAAGATTTAAATTTAGGCTTTTAAGTTACCCCTTGCAGATTCCAGGCTTCCTGTTTGTTTAGATTCAAGTTGCATCAGATTACTAGTCACAGACAATTCAAGCTCATTGTTAGTAGATAAAGCTGTTACAAAAACAATACTTATTGATGACACTAGTGTAAACAGTTTAATGGAAATCTAACAACAACAATAACAACAATTAAGATGAACCCTTTGATTGCCAGAGCTGCCATCAGAAATCTTGGAGCCCAGTAGAAATATAAATCCATGACCCCCCCACCCTAAGCATTTGCACACCCTTCCTTGAAATCATATGTAAAGATGGAACCCATGACACTGTTCCCCATGCGCTATGATACAAGACAGAGGATAGAGAAGCAGTGGTGTGCTCCAGTTCTCTGATATGCTAACTAGGAATACACTTAAAAAAGAACCACTGCTAGGAGACCCACCAGAATCCCCATGGGCCAGTCTGGATATCAGGGGGTTCCTTCTGAAACAGCTCCCCCAGTGCATAATACTGGGGCTGCAAGGGCCACTGTGTCTGATGAGGGAGGTGGGCCCCCTGCTTGTCTGTGCCCCATACACAGATACTGTCCATACCCCCATTATGGCAGCAATGACCACAGGCGCGTTAATTAAAATGACTGAGCCTGTGATTAGCTAACCCATGCTTAAGCAGGTTAATCCCATTGTTTTTGCCTATTAATGGCCCCTAAGGACTGGTTTGAAAACCACAGATATAAATCAGTGTTTGCTTTATTTTTATGGGGATTTCTAGATGTTTTACATACAAAGTGATATAACTGATGAGGTTTACAAACAGGTTTTATTCATTAAGCTAAAGAGGTGATATTCTGGAGCAAACCAAGTACATTATATGGGAGAAATTAGAATTCTCAATTATTTAAATGGTGCTTTTGACACAGGTATGGGCAAAATAGAGGCCAGAGCCCAACTGTAACTGACCTTTGGGTCTAGCTGGCTGTACAAATACACTGGTGATGTTCTACAAAAGAAAATATCACCTCTGACTTTCTTTGCCAAACAAAAAGAATGCATTTATTATAAAGCATACATTTGATATAAACACATTGTTCTAACAGGACGTAGAGCCAGAATTGATTCATCCTATTTGTTATTGCACAGTTGTTAATCAGAAGCACATACACATACACACACACATATATATGGGACTTGAGTCAGCACTGCTTAAATTCAAATGATCAGGTTTATGCCATTGTCAATGTTTTGATAAGACATGTGAACTAAGAGATCATAGCATATGAGGTTGTTTATGAGCTGATTTATAAGTTTATAGGTGCATCACTAAACATGCAGTGCAGTCTATGAGTTTATGTTTAAGTTCTGAGACATGTTAATTGAATGATGCCCAGTTATCCTCATCACCAGGTGAACTTATGTTTTGCTGTTGAGGAAAGAAATTATTGTCTTAGGTGCAGAGCAATGAGACAGGTGCATTCTGTTTCATGACAGTACAGTTCAACAGCATTTATGCCATATTGTTCTATCTCATTATCAGGGCAGGAGAATCATTTACTTATTATTTTTTTTGAAAGTATTTTACCAGTAAGAATACTTTGAGATTGTCTCTCTTTTCAAGAGGGGTGAAAGGCTGAGCTGATCTTGTTGGGACTAGAAACTGCAACCTTGTGGCTTGAACAGATTCTACAGCTGGTTGCATTAACCAACTGAACCATCTCACCTTAAAAATCATACATGAAGAGATCTCATCTTGGGGTACAGCTTGCATTAACAGGTACAATGGTGGATAATTTGTATATGGTGTATGTAAGGGCTACTGATAATAACAGTGTATTTATGCTACCTCTGTTGGTGTACTTTATACTCTCTGGTTTGAGGATGTATATGTTAGATCATTGGTTCTCATCCAGGGTGCCATGTATGGGCGTGTATGGCCTTCACATCCACGTAGGGTTCCACTTCTTTTCTATAAAAGCTTTGACAAAATCGTGAATATCGAGTTTCAAATGTATGTTTAGGTAAATTGTTATGCACAATATGTTAATTTTTGTTATTCTGATTGTGAGACCTAAAAAGAGTGGTTCATTTATGCATGTGTACCTTCCATTACATGCTTGACAAGTGACCTATAAAATCTAAGGTGTGCACTCAAAATTCCGGGAGACTATCAGAGTAAAAATGATACCTTTACTGGCTGAGTGGCTCTAGGATGCAGGCTTTCAAGACAACTAGGTCTCTTCTTCAGACATAATAAGAATTAAGTGTCTCTAGGCGCGTTATCACACACCACAATGGAGGCATTAAGACATTTATGGCGCCATGCAGGAAACGTGCGTAATCGCTATTTCCCATGTGAAAACCACTAGGGAATAGGTTTGCGCATAATTTTTTTGAATTGCGCATGAAAAA
Organism: Rhinophrynus dorsalis; assembly: GCA_037306005.1. Taxonomy (NCBI): domain Eukaryota; kingdom Metazoa; phylum Chordata; class Amphibia; order Anura; family Rhinophrynidae; genus Rhinophrynus; species Rhinophrynus dorsalis. The sequence continues at coordinate 444,511,959 of CM074723.1, forward strand.
ATCAAGATTAGCGAACGGCTGCGTATATTTATTTTTTGTGGGCGTGGCTAAGATTAAAGAATCTGTGTGAGTGTAATAGCTAATGCGCCTAATGCAAGAACTGCTATTGCGTATGAATTTATACATCTGTGTAGTGTTGTCGTAAAATGGAATTTTTCATGAGCAATACAAGAAGCGTTTCGGTATTTAGCTTCTTGAATTAGAACATGCGCAAAATCTATCTGCGCACAAAAATGCCTTTATCCAATGCAAACGTTTCTTGCATCGCACCATTAGATTCACCAGCAATGACACAATCACTCCACAGCTGAAAGAAAGAAATAGATATAAGAAATAGACCAATCAGGAGAGTTTATGGATATTCTGTCTGCAGAACAGAAGACATTAATGAAGACATAGATGTATAGTCCTCCCCTCTGGGGTCTCTGAACCTTCTATTGTCTTAACCCGGGGTTTACCTAGTGGTTACTTTTCCCTGTTTAGGCAATGTTGTCTGGCTTCCACCAAATGTTTTCCCCTTTACCATCTTTATAGGTTTCCTAATATGTGCTAAATTTGACACCCACCCAAATGCCAAATCTCCTGTCCAAATTGGGAATTGTATTTATTTATTTATTTATATATATTTATTTTTATTAATTTCTGCATTGCAGTCCTCTTTTACCTAACCCTTTTAGCTACACCATTGACTGGTCAACAGATTTTCTTTTTGTTTTCATTTGAGGACTAACTTAAAGGGATAGTAATACTTCGTTTTAACTTTATTTTATTTTGTAGGCATTAAAAAAACATGAAGAATGATATAAGTCTTATCTCTCAAACCTTTATGGTTTATGAGATATTCACAAGCAAAGTTCCCCTCCCGCCCCTTTTACCTAGTGTAAGCCATCTCTTCTCAGATGTGAGTCTGGTTGTAAGACCAGACAGATAACCGCAGGGGACAATTTTCTTTGTATGAAAACAATGAAAGCCCTTCCCCCCTTGACAAGTTTTTCAGGTTTTACCCTTATCTTAATTGAAGATTGTCCCTCTCTGCAGTCTACCTGGGCACCTCCCTTCTGATCTGGTTGAACAGGGGGGGGGGATACTTTGTTTGTGAATATCTCTTAAACCATAAAGGTTTCAGAGATAAGACTTATATCATTCTTCATGTTTTTTTAATGCCTACAAAATAAAATAAAGTTAAAATGAAGTATTACTATCCCTTTAAGTTCCTCATTCTTTAATTACAGGGATGCCCTGCACTATGCCTGTTTCATTTGCCATGTCTGGATTTGTGCAGTCATAGTTTTCATCACCTCTTTATAGCAAATTCCTTCTATGCTTTGTTTCCTCTGCTACTATCTCTAGTATATAAACCTTTTTTGATGCCACTTTCATACGAACCACTTGTCTCCATTTGGGGACTATCATTTGGCTCATTATCTTCTGTTAAGGTTCATGATTACACGGTTACATGTGCCACTGTTTGTATATGTGCAAAAATTCCTGGATTGTGTTATGCGTTTTGCATGTTCTTTTGCTATTAGTATGCATATCAGTATCCATAAACTTGAGCAGCCATTCTCCCATTGTATGTATATATTGTATTTGCTGTTATATGACTTACCGGTCTCCATCACAGAACCATATTTTTGGCATTCATCATTGATAGATTATGACTGTTACATCTGCCACTAGTCTGTATATGTTTCACTACAGACTTTGGCAGCACTTTTTTTAAGTGTTGTACTTCTTATGGTATAACTCAACCTTGCATGTGATCCACTTTGTTTTTTATTGTGTTTCACTTTTTTTCTGAAATAAAAGGATCACTATCGCCTAAACTTTGCATCTGCTGGTATTTTGGCTAACGTAACACGTGGGCAATTTTGAATGTTTTCAAACATTAAAAGTTAAATTTAAAGCGATATCTCCACTTTAAATCTTTGTTAAATTGCCTTTGTGTAACATTTTAGCTTGTGAAATTCAAGGTTGCTTATCTTTGCACACAGACAGTAATACGCATGTATCTTTACTAAGACCTCTGGGAAGGCTGTGACAAACTTACATAATCACTCTAAGTATATCTTTCCCTAGGCCAGTTTGTAGGGCTTGAGTGCATGAATGTTCAGAAAAGCGGCTGCAGTGTTCATTCTCTTTTTTGCATCTATTCATTTCATACTGCATCTGTGCCTTATCAAATGTTCTAAGCTCTGTAATTGGCTGTCCCATGCCCCCACGAGGTCTGATTTTCTATTAAACAAAATAAACAAACAAAAAATGGAGCATAGTGCAGCATTTTAAAAATGCACACGATTGCTCCCATGCTAATGGCCAGCAGTCGTGTGTATTGTAAAATGTATGCCTGAATAGGGAAACATTGCAGGGTATCATGTAGAATGGGGAAGTATTGTGGGGCATCACGTCGAATGGGGAAGAATTGTGGGCCAGCATGTAAAATGGGGAAGGATTGTGGGGCAGCATATCAATGGTATTTATTGCGGGTGGTAGCATGTTGAACATATTCATTGAGGGGGCAGCACATCAAAAATAATTATTGTGAGGAGAGTGGGAAACATCACCATTATGTGACTGACACCCTCCAGCCTTGTCACCTTTCCTGGTAAGTGTCTATGGGGATATGTGGCTACCAGTAGGCAAGAGAACAAGGCTGTGTGTGTGTGTGTGTGTGGGGGGGGGGTAAGACAGTGTAAATGGGGTTCTATGGCTACCAGTGGGCAAGGGAAAAAGTTTGGGGGCCAGGTAATGTACTTGGGGCTCTATGGTTACCAGTCTGCAAGGGAACAAGGCTGGGGGGGGCAGCTGTTAGCCACAAATCCCCATGGATGCTGCCTGACCCCCCAGCTTTGTTCCCTAGAGAGTGCACAGAATGATACAGAGCTGAGGGGATGACTGCATACTAGTTGTTGTATGCAATGCACAATCCTATGTCACTCAAAGGGTTAAGGAAGTGATGTTGCTCATGGTACTGAAAGGATCCTCTTCACTCCCCTACTGACCAAATGGGAAAGCAGAAAGAGGGTTGTCTACTGCTGGTGATGTATAAGGGAGGGCACCTCTTCCACACTGCCAGCAGTTTGACAACCCTCCATGCTTATGATTGATTGAGGGCTGTGACTACATAGGAAACAACTGGTAGATCCAGCATCACCAGCCTCAGGTAGGCGAAGTTGGGACTGTGAACTGCGACAGCAGAGGCAGCTTTCAGAGCTTAGTGCATGTGGTGAAGTGCCACATTAACATATAAACACACTCCCATGGCTCACTATCCTGCATTTCCATATTGAAATGAGTAATTATGCTGCATTTGCATATGGAAATAGGCAATTGTCGATGTGATAAGTGAAAATTCATAAACCTGTCAATAGAACGTCAGATGGATGTCGAAGTGGGCAGATTTTTGTCAATATGCCTTTGACACTGACGCAACAGTACATCGACATTATGAGCTCTCTTCGACCTTTAGTGCATCTTGGCCCAGCTGTTGTATTTCAGTTCTCATCATCCTCAGACTTAGATAGACAGACAGACAGACAGAAGGAGACAAACAGCTAAAACAACAGACACAGAGAATGAGACACATAGAAACAGGCAGTGAATGAACTCACACAAGAGGGCATGAACACAGAGGCGTAACTAGAACGGTCCGGGCCCTGGTGCAAGAAGTGCCATGGGGTCCCCCAACCCCCGAACACATTGGCCCCTGGGCCTCCATTTCCTACCTCCCAATCCCTGGTGGTCCAGTGGAGTGGCAGGATAGATGGGCTGGCGCGACGTGCTCCCGCGCTGTCCTCTTCTGTAATGCAGAGAACTGGGAGATGATGTCATCTCCCAGCGCTCTGCATTACTAGAGCTCCAGAGAGAGATTGCGGCGCCAGGAGTAGGGGGTCGCAGGGGGCAGCCGGGTTGCGGTTGCGACCCCTATAGTTACGCCACTGCATAAACAAGACAAGGAGAACACACAATACATAGAGTGCACGCACAAGAGAATACACACATAACAGAGAAAGACTGCATGCAGAACAGAGAGCATACAAAAGAGCACATGAAAGGGAGAACACATGCAAGAGGTATACTGGACACAAGACACTGCTTCCAAGAGAGCATACACAAAAAGAACATACTAAAAAAGAATGTACTCAAAGAAGAACATGAGCTTGCATGTGACAGACTGTATTAAAGAGAGACTGTGCATGTGCTACAGTGCCTATGTGGGGGACAGGAGAGATGGGCAAGTGAGCATACATCAGAGAGTGTGAGAGAGATACACACAGAGAAACTGAGATGGTGACTGTAAGGCAGCAATAGCGGAAGTGAGGTATGTAAGAGAGAGAGAGAGAGAGAGAGAGAGAGACAGTGAAAGGGAGTACCAGAAAGACAGAATTTATAAATGCAAGACAGACTGGCACTGTGGGTTGTGGGTGTATTGTACTGCATATGTCACTAACCCAGGCAAAACACAGCACTCACAGGGTTCCGTTTTTGCAGATCAACCAAGGTTACAGTTATTGAAATAGACGTATCAAAATGTGCACCTAGGTCAACCCTTTATATCTACCATGAGTACATTCCAACCCCCAAGAAACCGTATATATATTCATATATGGTATATACTTGTACACAGCCTGGGGTGTCCACAGATCATAGGAGACAGCACACATTTAATTAAGGAAAATCATTGCAGATTTATTATATCACAGAGAAAAGTTTTTGGTTTGCTGAGGAAAGTCCCTAGAGAACTGATAAATAAAATAATAAATGCATTTTGCAAATATTTTCTTTATTTGAATGTTTGCTGTCTCCTACGTTCCGTGGACACTCCAGGCTGAGTACACGTCTATACATCCTATATAATAATTTGCTAAAACGTGTGTAATGACAAAGTCATGCGCAGTAGAGACTGCTGCACGTGCTGTAGTCGTACGCAGTAGAGACTACCCGCGCCGCCGCTGATACAGAGCTGGACACTCCTTTGGAGCGTCCAGCTCTGTATCAGCAGTGGCACGGGCAGTCGCTACTGCTCGTGACTGCCCCGCGACCGGCTGGCAGTGGCACTGTGGCCCGTGTAACGGGCTCTTCAATGAGTATATATATATTTACATACAATTTCATGGGGATTGGAATGCACCCACTGTAGATAATTACGAGTTCACCTGGGTACACATTTTGATACTTTGATTTCAATACATGTAACCGCGGTTAATCTGCACAAAAGGAACCCTGTGATTGCTGTCTTTCCACTGAAAAAATATATATATTTCAATAACTAGGGTTCATATTTAATAAGAAAATAGGATAAATTCTGCAACTCTAGAGGGGAAAAAAAGAAAGTACCCAAATTCATTTTGCATGGGGCTTTTAACATCTTAATGGCTACAGAGGTGTCCAATGCATGCTCTTTAACATTCAATGGGTTAACCCTTTGAGTGCCAGAGGGGTACGCAACGCATTGCTCTGCAATGCGTTGCGTACCCCTCTGGCACTCAAAGGGTTAAAAGCTCAATTTAATCCTTTGAATGCCAGAGAGGTATCCAACACATTGCAATGCTTTGGACACCTCTCTGAAACACTGAAAGGGTTAAATCTTTGGTAATTTCATTTGACCGGTGCAAGGGGTTTGACCCAGAATTGCTCCTGTTTTGTTTTGCGCATATTGTCTATATTTAAAATGGAAACATAAATTAAATGAAATTAAAAAACGTTTCATACTTTTTTTTCTGCCCAGGAGAGGCTTTGTATTCAACAGCCACTGTGTGAATGTTATTTCAAGTAGAAAAATGTGTCTGAGGAGAATTCACAGCCATTGCATAAATATATCAAGATATAAAACTGCTACTTGAGAAGGGGCGAGCAATACAACAACTTTATTGAAACTGACAAATGTTATACTTTTAATTGGTGAATATACATAATGTGTAGATAAGTATGCAATGGAAAATGCACTATGATCATTTTACTTTGGGACTTCGTAGCTATAATACTTTGTTTTTCTTGTAATACTGCTATTTATAATAGGATTCAAGTACCAAAAGTAAAATGACCACTTTACCTTTTCTTGGTTACTTCTAGATTAGTGCACTGGTTCTCAAACTTTTTGCAGTGGAGATACCCTTAGGTCTGAGACAAGGGAGTGCAGATACATAAGAGGTGATAAGGCGGAGATGGCTTCTACAGTGATATCACTTCCAATTCCTGTTATTCTATGGAGCCTAAGCACTAAGATTTGTCAAGTAGGAGTGATCTTAGTGCATAGGTTCCATAGAGTAACATCTTTATTACACCTCTTTATCACATCTTACCACATCTCCCCCAAGATCTCTGTGGTATTCGAACAACCAGACCCTTTATTTAAGTTTAAAACCCACTCCTGCTTTAACTCCTTGCATGCGGGGCCGGTGCAAGGATTGTTGTCTACACAGGCGAAGGTGCATTTTGATGCCCCCCCCGGTAGTCATCCAATACCACATTGTGCCCGCTTTGCCCTTATCCAATATTATTGTGTGCCCTTTATCTCATCATCTATTGCCACCCTGTGACCTCTCTCCCAATATTGAATACTGCTCACTAACATCATCTAATACCACCCAATGCCCTCTCAGTCTCATCATTGAATACCACCCAGTGCCCTCTCTCCCAGTATCTAATACCCCTCTGACCCTAATCATCTACCACACCATACCCTCTAAATATATACCACCCAGTGCTCACTTCTATAACTGAATACTACACAGTACCCTCTCTCCCAATTTCTAATTCCACCATGTGCCCTCCAACACTCATCATCTAATAACAACCTGTGCCAATTCTCCCTTCATCCAATATCTTGTGTCCTCTAATCTATGATCTTTACCACTCAGTGCCCACTCTGCCTTTATCATCCTTTGATATGCCATCATCTAATGCCACCTTTTGCCCTCTCTCCCAATATTTAATACCAATCTATCCCTCTCACTCCCATCATCTAATACCACCCTGTGCCCTCTCTCCCACCATACAATATCATTCTGTGCCCTTTATCCCATCATCCAATACCACCTTGTGTTCTCTCTATCACCATCCAATACCACTCTTTGGTTTGTGCCTCATCATCTACTAAACAGCAGCCCGGTGTTCTCCTTCATACATCAAATACCACCCCGTGCCCTCTCTCCTAATACATAATTCCACCTTGTGCCCAACTATCATCCAGTATCACCTTGTGCCCTACATAATCAGAAATACAGCACCCTGTGTTCCGAAAAGGGAAAGAGGTCTCTTCTTGCCGCAGTTGCTTTTCCCTTTTTCCTAATCACTTCTTAGTGCAGCGCTCCTACAGGTCAGGAGGAAATAAAGCTCCCCGGAAGCAAACATGATACAAATACTAGCTTTTCAATTGCCAGTTTTGTAGTAGCAGCTCCCCCCATTTTGGCGCCCCTCTGCTGCGGCGCCCTAAGGCGGCTGCCTAAGTAGCCTTATGCTAGCACGGGGATATATTTACATATCAGGCACACTGTTGCCTATTGGAAAAAAATCCTATTGGGCTATAACATAAAAGCACCAAAAAATCTTAACCTCTTGGCTTCCAGAAAGGTCTTCAACTCTCTTTGAATTGTATTGGAGACCTCTAGCATCCAATCGGTTAAGTAAAAGTACAGTGGTAAATAGCCTGGCTGCCATAAACTGGGGGGAGGGCATTGAGCTTTCTCTGACCACTCCTACAACTCAGAATGTGGGTGTGGCCAGCATAGCCGAAGCAACGCCACTCAAACACTTCCTAATGGGAAATCTGTCCCTCCATGGATCCTGGTGAGCTCTGCAAGACATCGTTCCACAGTGGATTGGTGACCTCTCTAGCATACAAGGGACTAACGTTAGTGGATTTACTAGGTACTGTTATAGGTGGCTAAAACCCAGGCCGTGGGTGTAAAACCCTATGTCTTGGTGTCGGCCAGCCTGGGGCTTGCATTTATACCAATTCCTCTTAACCCCTTGAGAACTGGAGGGACAAGCAACTCATTGCAAAGCAATGTGTTGCACATGCCTCTGGTCATCAAGGGTTTAAAGAATGGTGAAATTGGGATGCACTGTGCACTAACCCTTTGAGTGCCAGAGGCCTAAGCCCCGGGTCTTTTAATGGAAGGCTCCTAGTCTTTTGGGAACACAGCAAGCCCCCCGGCAATTGTAGAGCAATTGTACAGCACACCAATTTAAACGGCCATGCTAAAGAGGAACTATCATCAAAATAACATTGCCCTCCAAACCCTTACTAACATAACGATAGGCATAAGCATACTTTCACTAGGTTGAATTAGTCGGGCATTATTGAGGAAAAACAACTTCTTTAGCACGCATCAGCTGCACAGATCTTGCAAGAGGAGCTCTATGAGCCTGTGCTGTCAGTCCCTTCCGGTGTCTTAAGGTACCAAGGAACACCACTGGCCAATCCTGGCGGTGAATGGGACAGAAAGCGCAGACTCATAGATACCTTTTCTCCAAGATGTCTGCACTGTTGCCTGCTGAAGAAGTTGTTTTTCCTCAATAATGCCGGACTTATTCAGCATAATGAGTATGCACATGTCTATCGCTATGTTAGTAAGGATTTGGGGGACAAATTTATTTTGATGATAGTTACGCTTTAATGGGATAGTAATACTTAAAATGTAAAAAAAAATATGTTGTAGGGTTTATCGCCCTGAGTAAAACAAGAGCACTCCCACTGCTGAAAGGTGTTTCATTCAAAAGTTATTAATTTTTAAAGTTGATTTTTTTATGTGCAATATCACAGTGGCCTGAAATTGTACAGTGGCGCTGTTACTACACCATCCTATGGAGATTTATAGTCCCGGGACCAGAGCTGTCCATAGGATTGTGTAGCAACAGTGCCACTGTACAATTTCAGGCCACTGTGATATTGCACCTAAAAAATTGAACTTTGAAAATTAATAACTTTTGAATGAAACACCTTTCAGCAGTGGGAGTACTCTTGTTTTACTCAGGGGGATAAACCCTCCAACATTTTTTTTTTTTACATTTTAAGTATTACTATCCCTTTAAAGCCTTGAATACTAGAGGCTCTCCAATGAATTGTGAAGGAATGCTTTGGAAAAGTGTCTGGCATTTATGGGTTTAAACTAAAAATCTAAACTATGGGGACTTTCATTTGTACATTATGTTGCAGCTGGTTTGACCCCTGATAAAGTAAAGCAGACACTATTAATTAAAAATTACGTGTTTCTTTTTATCCTTATAAAAGGAAGTATCACCTTTTTTTTATCATGGGCTTTGGTGTGTGTGTGGGGGGGGCTAAGAGGGCTGAATCCCTGAGTGTATCTCTGAGCATCTCCAAATGTTGTAGCCAGTATGCCAATCTGCCCAGCCGGCAACCAGACACACACAATACAAAGATACAATACCAGTTCAGTACCTTCCCAACAGGTTGCACCAGGGTGCAATGAGAGAGGAGAGTATTGTCAGGATGCTCCTGGTTAGTGCATGTGATGATGGGACAGCAGTGTGTTGGAGTTGCACGACTTGTCGCTGGGAGTGGAGCAGTCAGACACAGAGAGAGGCAGGGGAGGGCTGGCCTGGGGGGCAGGGGGGCAATTGCCCCTTGGGCTGGCCATGTGTCTGGGCTGGTAGGCCAGTGCCTCACTCAATCTCCCACTTGATGCTGTAAATGGAGCTGCACTAGTGATACCACAGAACTGAATCTATATGCAAGTGATACCGCAGAGATACAATCCAAACATAGCTGCTCTAGGAGCATAATCTATTTCCCATGCAAGCTCTATGGCATCACCATTCTATCTTTACTTAACCCTTTGAGTGCCAGAGGGGTACACAACACATTGAAAAAGCAATGTGTTGTGTACCCCTCTGGCACTCTCAGGGTTAAATTGTAAGCACTGTAGTATCACTAATGTAGCCCCATTACAACAGTAAGCTCTGTGGTAGCACTTGCTTTAATTCACAGCATTAAGGACAATTTTAAAATTAAGGAAACAGGGGTGGGCTGGGACAATGGGCTTGGACGATAGTGGATATGGGCCACTTAATTGTATTCGGCCCCTGGGCCGTATGTTGCCAGCCCTCCCCTGGAGAGAGGACAAGTGTCCTGATTCCTGCTGAACATTAAGTGAAGTGAGTACACTGTCACTGACACCGCACACTATTATCTGAAGTCCTTGGGTTCGACACAAAAATTAATAGACTGTTCCCTTTCCAACAAGCTATATTGTCCCTCTCTACACACAGCCTCGCCCACACTATTGGTGCATGATGCAGGAGCTGACCCTATGTGGCTTTAGTGGGACATGCATCAGGGGGTGCCCTCTCCATCTACACACTTTTAATATTACAGGGATTGAGATTGGGACTGTCTGTCTATAACATACCTCCCAAGCAGTGGTGTCACAATAGGGGTAGCAACTACGACCAGACCCTGGCCGCCCCCTGCGACCCCCCTGCCCGGTGTCCGCAACAAGCTAAGGTCTGTGCCTTCTTTGGCACAGACCTCTATTAGCAGCTGAGCTCCCTCCGACACTTTAGTAATGTAGAGTAGTGGGAGATTACATCATCTCCCAGTGCTCTACATCACTAGAGAGAGGAACACGCGGGAACTCCGAGCAGCTAATGGAGGTCTGTGCAGGAGGCACTGACCTCTCCTGCCATGCCACTGGACCAACTGGGAGGTAGGAGATGGACACTGGGGGTCTATGGGGGCATTGTAGAGGTGGACATTGGGGACAATGTGGAGTTGGATACTGGGGGCAGTGTGGAGATGGACATTGGGGGCAATGTGGAGGTGGCCAAGGGGGCCAATGTGGAGATGGCCAATGGGGGCAATATGGAAATGGCCAATAGGGGCAATGTGGAATTGGCCAATGGGGGGCAATATGGTCGGGGGGGCTCATGGCAATTTTTGCACCGGGGCTTCTAGTTATGCCTCTGCTCCCAAGTGTCCCTCTCTTAGACCCAAATCCCTCTGTCCCTCTTCTACACCCTGCTGTCCCTCTTTTTAGAGGAGTGTGGTGTGTATATAAGTGTATTACATTGCTCTGCAGAAATAAAACTCACATTATTGTTTGTTTAAACGTCAGTGTGTGTGTTTATAAATTAGTCTGTGTTGTAAATAAAATACTGTGGTCTTGTTATAAGTAATTTATTAGGTAAAACAAGGAGGTGTCAAAATGTCATGAAATAGGCTAAAAATTCTCGTTAATGCCCCACCCCCAGCCACACACCCCAGCCACACACCCTAAAACACAAATGTCCCTCTTTGGCAATTTGAAATGTTGGGAGGTATGCTATAAATATATCTTTATCTTCATCTCTGGCCCAGGCAGACGCATCTCCTTAACTGTAGACAACATTAGTCTGAATTATTTTAGCTTATCAAAGTCAGATAATGAACAGGCCCCTGCTTTATCTATATCTCTGTGCATTGTGGAAGAGAGTTAGTGAGAATGGCTACCATATCTCCCAAGTGCCCCTCTTTACGAGGGACAGTCTTTCTTTGAGACCCAAATTCATCTGTCCCTCTTTCCCACCCTTTTATCCCTATATTTAGGAAATCAGACTGTGTTGTGTGTATATGTGTAAAGATCAGACTGTGTGGTGTGTATATAAGTGTATCACATTGCTCCACATCAATAAATCTCACATTAATGTATATTTAAACTTCAGTACATATAGTCTGTGTAAATAAAATAGTTTTATATTGTTGTAAATCATTTATTCATTCACATAAAAGTTTTCAATAGGTCATAAAAGAACCTAAAAATACTTAGTAATGCCCCACAAACCAGCCACATCCCCATCAACACCACCTAAAACAAAATTGTCTTTCCTTGGCCATTCAAAGTGTTGGGAAGTATTGGCAAATGACTAAAGCATTTAATGGGGCTTTCTGTGGAAACTAACCTAAATGCAGCACAGTGAGCACTCAAAGGGTTAGAAAGAGCAAGTGAGGGACGTAAAAAAAATAAAAATAAAATAATAATAATAAAAAAAAATATATATATATATTTATGTGAACAGTTCGAACACAGTCCATATATATATGTATATCTATAAAATAAATATAATCTGCACACATGAGACATAAGATGATTGCCAGCGTGCTGCAAGTTACATAGCAATGTAGGATTACTTAGAAAACAGCACAGTCTGGACTTCAAATACAAGTAAAAAATCTAATATATATATATATATATATATATATATATATATATATAGTTCATTTGTAGATAACAGACGGCACTCACAGGAACTTTTCTTAGATGTGAAAGCAAGTTACATTTATTGTATCGAGAAGCGTTGATACAGTAAATGTAACTTGCTTTCATATCTAAGAAAAGTTCCTGTGCGTGCCGTCTGTTATCTACAAACAAACTGTATGTATTTTCCTTTTGGACTTGAGCACCCAGGCTGAAGATATGTTGTAACAGTGAGTGCATCCCACACATCTTAAGACTATATATATATATATATATATATATATATATATATATATATATATTAATGAAGAGAGTGGGAGAGAGAGAGAACAAGAAATAGATTTTATTTTTAAAGGGATAATAATGTTTCACAAACACAGCAGATCCAATTAATCTACATGGTATTTGGGCCATGGAGAGTGTTATTTCAATACTGTCAGAGTTGTAGTTCAAGAGTAATTGAATTATAAAGTATCCCCCTCCCGCCCCTTTTACCTAGTGTAAGCTGCCTCCCCTAAAATGTGCAATCTGGTCCTGGGACCAGACAGCTCACAGCAAGGGACAATCTTCCTAATGTGAGCATAAGGAAAACCCTAACCCTCCTTGACATGTTTTTCAGGTTTTTCCCTTATGCTAATTGAAGATTGTCCCTCTCTGCGATCCACCTGGACACCACCTTGCTGCTCTGAGGTGAGCAGTATTACATCAGGAAAAGGGAGGGGAGGGGGATACTTTATCATTCAATTACTCTTGAACTACAACTCTGACAGTATTGAAATAACACTCTCCATGGCCCAAATATTATGAAGATTAATTGGAGGTGCTTTTATTGTGAAACATTGCTATCCCTTTAATTCAAAGAGACCGGGTTATAGTGCTTATTACAAGAGAATCAGAAATAAAATTGGTCTGTGTGAAATATTCCAATCTGCACATGTACAGTGATAGTCAGAGAACTACTAAAAGACTTGTGACTACTATTTATTCTTCTCCTGTTCACCGTTACTGACATTTGTACCAGTCTGAGAACCACTGGATTAGTCAATCAGTTTTGGAACCTATTAGGATTGACAGATCCCTTCAGGGTAAAGTATAAAGGTCTAGGGTGGGTCACTGTAATTTAATATCAACATGCCTCGAAGGAGCAAGCTTGTTAGGGCCATTGATTTCAGATTTTTTTTAGTTAAAAAAATATATTGCCTCCATTTGAAACAACAACAATTGCTATGTTTTTGTTTTGTGTTGTCACATAGAACAACACAAATTACCCCTAACTTTGCAGTAGGAAATAAATAAAAATTCACAAAATTCACATTGATTTAACTTCTTCAATGCACCAATGTCCAGATGAAATCACTGGGAGTATTTATGTGTCCTCTATGGTATACTGGTTTGCCAAAATTGCCCTACTTTTGTTTTGTACATACAGCCCCTTAGTCTGAAAAGATACATAAAAAAATCCCTTTTATATGAATGGGGCATTTAAAGTGGAACTACCACCCCTTACAAACATGGCCCCAAATAATTACCCATCTGGCGACTAACTGCTCAGTAGCGCTAGTCGCCAGAATTATTACTGCATTAATGAGAATTCTATACTGCTCCCAGACTGACAGGCAGGAAACAGTGCAGACATCTTTACATAGTTACGCCTGTGCTGTCAGTCCCTTTTGGAGCCGAACGGCTCCTAGCAACTCCTCCTAGAGCAGGCTGGGACTGACAGCGCAGACGCGCAGACGTCACTATTGAAAGATGCCTGCGCTCTGTCCTGCCTGTCAGTCCGGGAGCAGGGTATAATTCTCATTAATGCGATAAAAATTCTGGCGACTAGCGCTAGTGAGCAGCTAGTAGCCAGTTGGGTAATAATTTGGAGCCATGTTTGTAAGGGGTGATAGTTCCGCTTTAAACCCTTGAATGCTACCGATGACTCCAATGCATTGCGAATCAATGTGTTGGAAACCACACTAGCATTCAAAAGGTTAAAAGACTAATTTAAAGGGATAGTAACACTTAATATATAGTAACATTTATATTGTAATGTTTATCTTTCTCAGTCTAACACGGGTTCTCCCACTGCTGACAGGTGTTTTATTCAAAAGTTATAGCAGCTCAAGCTTGAATATTTTAGGTGCAGTATCTAACTGACTTGAAATTGTACAGTGGCGCTGTTGCTGCACCATCCTATGGAAGGGTATGGTCAATTGACCAGGACTTTCCATAGGATGGTGTAACAACAGCACCACTGTAGCATTTCAGATCATTGGGATACTGAACCTACAAAATTCAAGTTTGAGCTGCTATAACTTCTGAATAAAACACCCGTCAGCAGTGGGAGAACCGGTGTTAGACTCAGTAGGATAAACCTTACAATATAAATTTTACTATATATTAAGTGTTACTATCCCTTTAAAGGAACACTAACACCTAAAATGATCTGGGGTTATATACTCTTAAATAACCTGTTTAACTTTCTAAGGACCAGTGGGGTATGCAAAATGTGCTGCACACCCTTTCGGTCCTTAAAATGTTAAAGGGATAGTAATGTATTTGTGTAAAAAAAATAAAATATTGTAGCTAGACGGAAGCTCTTCAGCAGAACCGAAACACCGAGATCGTGAAACAAATACTTCATTAGAACAGACTACAAAGTGTGCTTGCAAACCAGGCACACTTTGTAGACTGTTCCAATGAAGTATTTGTTTCACAATCGCACTGTTTCAGCTCTGCTGAAGAGCCTCCATCTGGTTGCGTGACCAGAATCTCCTGCTGACAGATTTACAGGTCACGTCAGGGAAAGGCGAGGGAGTGGGGAACTTTATCTTCGTATATGTCTCAAACCATAGAGGTTTGAGAGATGGGACTTATATCTTTTAGTTTATTGCTGTAATAGCTACAATATTTTTTTTTTTTTTTACACAAAGATATTACTATCCCTTTATGGGAATCCTAATGGAAGATCCAAGTTGCTCTTTTATGAAAGAGCATATTGTGTATGTAAATCGTTCATGGAAGGACATCATTTCGATACATTAACTTTATTTGTGCTGTTTTTTTAACACAAGTGCCTGTTACACTCCTCAAATCCAGGTCAGAATTAGGAAGTAAGGAGTGCACAGGAAAATGGATCCCCTGGTACTTTTTTAAAAACAGCTGCATGTAATATTACCTATCACACTAACACCTAAAATCTGTTTAGTTTTATACACACTGTAATACCTTGTGCTCCATTTTAACCTCTGTAAAAATCCTCTATTTGTTTTCTGAGGCCTATAATGTAGTCTTACATATGCTCTGAGGGAGCATGTATTCCAGCCTTTTCCAGGGTTCCCACTACATACCTCCTAACATTTCAAATAACCAAGCAGAACACTCTTGTTTTGAGAGGTGTTGCTGGGTGAGTGGCTGGTGGGAGGGGCATAATCAAGAGGTTTCCAGGATAGGGTGACCACATTTCCATTCTGACATTCCGGGACATGTGGTCACCCTAGTCCCGGAACTCTTACTCTGTGTCAGCCTCAGAAAGGTGGTCAGAGCCAGCAGGCGCCTCAGCCGCGTGAATCACTCAGAGTGCCAGCATACCTGCTCCATCCCAGCTGTCTCCAACGCACCAGTCCAAGCAGCCAATGAAATTTATTTGCTATATGGTCTTCATTGGCTGGCTCAGCCAGCCAATGAGGACCATATAGCAAATAAATTTCATTGGCTGGCTGGACTGGTGCATGTTCCTCCATTGGGGGACTCTTTGTTGTCCCGGTGGGGGGTGACCCGGGACGCAGGACACAGACCCCCAATATGGGACAGTCCTGGGCATTCCGGGACGTGTGGTCACCCTATTTCAGGACCTATTGACACCTATGTGTAACTGAATAAATAATTTAGTACAAAGTATTTTATTTCCAGAGACTAATTTATAAACACATATATACCGATGTTTAAAGAGATAATAATGTCAGGATATAAAGTTATTATCAATTATTCATTATACTGTTGGATAACAAACGGTACCTTTGTAAATGTCCATATCATTATAGTCTTCTTGTAATTATATTTTCAAGTTTCCCTCTCCCACCCCTATGTCACACAGAGTCTCCTCAGATCTGAGAGACAATCGCTTGAGTGGACAGATTGCAATGAGGGACAATATAGTGTGTGTCTGTATAAGGAAAACCCTGCTCCCCATGATCTAAACCAAACACACTTTGTAGACCGTTCCAATGAAGTAGTTCTGTTTCAATATCTCGATCTCCCCATGAAGGTTTGAGAGATGGGACTGGGGTCATTTAGTTTCATATTTCAATAGTTACAATATTCATTTTTGTAATAATTTGACAATACTATTCCTTTAAGCCAGTCACTACTAGTGAAGTCTCCAACATGAAACAATACTTTGGAGGCCTCTCTAGCATTCAAGGGGTTAATAGCCCCATTTAACCTTTTGAGTACTAGAAGGGTGTCCAATGTATTACTTCACAATGTGTTGGACACCCCTCTGGCTCTCAAAGCATTTTAGATGACTAGGATTTTTTTTCATATGCCCTCTATTTTACAATTATCCCCCCCATAATCCCTCTGTTTTTCTGTGTACAAATAGCTCATTATGTTTGTTTTATTCTCACAATTTAAGTTATACTCTTTGGCTGGCAGTTGATAAACCACAGAATTATTGTCAAGACGTGAAACTAAGGGGGGACTAGCAGTTGGCTTTACAGACAGAGGTACAATGTTACGGGATTGTGTATCACATTCTCCTGGCTCCACCAGCATTGCAAGATATGATATTTCAAAGGAAAACATTCAATCTCCCTCAGAGAGAGTTCTCTTTTTTCCATTTTCTGCACGATTCTTACCAATGCACAGCCTCATCTAATTAGGTCTAATGAGGAAATGAAAAATTACTTTTGTGTGGGTTTAAAGTAATTGTATTGTTTATATTTAACATTTATTATTTCAGTAGTAGTATATATTTTATTTAATTTTCTTAATTCTGTCTATACCATGAATCAGCTGTTTAAAGGGATAGTAATACTTAAAATGTAAAAAAAAAATATTCTGTAGGGTTTATCCCCCTTAGTAAAACAAGAGTACTCCCACTGCTGAAAGGTGTTTTATTCAAAAGTTATTAATTTTCGAAGTTGCATTTTTTAGGTGCAATATCACAGTGGCCTGAAATTGTACAGTGGCGCTGTTGCTACACCATCCTATGGAAATTTATGGTCCCGGGACCAGAGCTGTCCATAGGACCGTGTAGCAACAGCGCCACTGTACAATTTCAGGCCACTGTGATATTGCACCTAAAAAATTCAACTTTGAAAATTAATAACTTTTAAATAAAACACCTTTTAGCAGTGGGAGTACTCTTGTTTTACTCATGGGAATAAACCCTACAACATATTTTTTTTTACATTTTAAGTATTACTATCCCTTTAAGGTAGCGCTAAAACCTGAAATTAAATTTGGTTATATACATTTATATATATTTACCCCTAAACAGCATGTGAAGCACAAGTAGTGCTTTTAATTTGTGCATCTTGCAGTGATAACAGGATCTAAGGCAGTTCATCTGAGATTAGTTCACGACCATCTCCTGTTAACCATTTGTGTGCCAAAGGTTTGTCCAGTGCACTGCCTAGCAAATGTTTATTGCAGGCAGTTTACAGAGACTATTGACCATGATTTCTCAGACTGCTAAGATGTCATAGGTTCTTAGGCATACCTCTCAAATGTCTCTCTTTAGGAGGGCAGTTCCTCTTTGAGACCCAAATCCCTTTGTCCCTCTTTCCCATCCTGGTGTCCTTCTTTTTAGGAGATCAAACTCTGTGATATGTATATAAGTGTATCACATTGTTCCTAAAACTCACATGAATGCTTATTTAAACTTCAGTATATGTGTTAATAAATCAGTCTCTGTAAATAACATACTTTGGTCTTTATCTAAATAATGTAATCAGTTACACAAAGAGGTGGCAATAAGTTATAAAATAACCTAAATATTCGCATTTATTTCCCACCCACCAGCCACATCCCCAGCAACACCACCTAAAATAAAAGTACCCCTCTTTGGTCATTTGGAATGTTGTGAGGTACATCTTAGGGTCCTGCACAAAGAATGAATGGATAGCTGTCCAGGGAACTATCTGATTGCCATTTGGAGTCAGGAAGGAATTTTTTTTTTACTCTCTTGGGGCTTAATTGGAAATGGTTTCAGTGGAGTTTTTTTTTCCTTCCTCTGCATCAACAGGAGTGTTATGGCTTGGGCTGGACTTGATGGATGCATGTCTTTTTTCAGCCACGTCAACTATGTTACTCTGTTATAGTTTAAAGACTACCTTTGGTTTGACTTTTATTTATATTACCACCACTTAACTAACTGCATCCCACTAGGAACCTTTCCAAACATGCAGACTAGGCATTGTAGAATAAGTGCATCTCACCAATTACCAAGAACCCCATGCCCTTGAATAAATGCATTTTTTCAAACAAGCTTTAAAGGAGCAGTAAACTTTATTTTATGAAAAAATATATATTGTAGGGATTTTCCTATTGAGTAAATTAAGGGTATTCCCACTGCCAAGAGATTTATATTTCCAGAGTTATTACCGTTTAAACCCATGTTTTTTTACATTATCAGTGCCCTCTAGTGTTCAAAATCTAATTAGTTTTTCCTGTTAGATTCTAAAGGAGAGGAAAATCAAGAAAGTCAGAGACATACAGTTCTCCATAGAATGGGATAGAAACTGCCTGTAACTTCCTGTCAGTTAGAACTACCAGGAAGTAAACACAGTAACTTCACTTCCTGGTTACTTGAACTGCTATACATTTTGAATAAAACACCTGACAAAAGGTGTTTTTTTCATCAAGAAAAGATCTATAAAATATATGTTTTCATAAAAAAAAGTTTACTGTTCTTTTAAAAAGTGTAAAGGACCCCCACATGCACACTCTGGTTGTGACAAAGTGCCCATCCTACCAATAGCCTTAAAACTTCCCTGAATCCAACCCATTGAGAGCTAAGGTAACCCTCATACCCTTTGGGGTAATTCCTTCCACACTGTTCGGTAAGAGAGGAGTGAACAGGAAGGGGAAGGCACCCATATAAAGCTGAGGTGTCCTCTGCATGCTTACAGCTCTTCCTGCTACAGTCAGTGCTCTAAGGCCACTCCTTTCTCACGCTCTCTCCATCATTATCCCCATCATGTCTCCTCTCTACCCTGAAGCTATAGCCCAGAGAAGTCTTACGTGTGTTTACATTTCCATGGATTTTAAAGCCAGCATTTTATATAAAAAATTCTAAAGTTATAGTAGCACAATATGAAATATATGCTGTACACTTTGCAGGGCTTTGCTTTTTTTCTGTTGATAAATGCTGGAAGATGATCTCTACTAAAGTTATTATAGAGCAACAATGGCACATAGTTATAAATAAAAACCTGGAGTTATACTGAACCATAGGGGATAAAATAAAAGTTCCTGAATACCCAGGCACTTGAATAGAGATTTTTAACCCCTTGAACGCTAGAGAGGTCTCCAATGCATTGCTTTTCAATGCATAGGAGACGTCTCTAACGTTCAAGGAGTTAAAAGCCCAATTTCAATTAACGAACGTTTGTCAGGAGACTGACCGTAGTCAGCAATGGTGTCACTATAAAATGACAAGGCCAATAAATCACTACACCCATCCACTATTAATTATCCCCTTTTGAACTGTAATATTTTTGAAATAAAACAATTTCAAGCAGTGATTTTGGTCAGCAAAAAAAACAAAAACAAAACAAAGCAACAAAACAAAACAAAACAAAAAAAAACCTATACAATAGATATTTTCTGGAACAAGTGTTTTTTTTTATTCACTTTCACCCCAGAAGGATTCTGGGAATTGTGAACCTGGCAAACTTTCCAATTAAACGGGTTTGTGCATGTGCTCTGCTTTTTTTTGCTCTCAGGTTTCTCCAGTTGTAAAAAGGGAGTTTGCATCCGAAAATAGGCACAGGGAAAGAAATTATCAAATTCACTTAGGAAAGCCTTTCCCATCACATGTAATTTGACTTGGCTGATAAATCCAGACATATTTTTTTTTTTAGCAACGGTATTATTAGCACTGTCATTTCTTTATAAAGCACTAAGATATGTCACATCATTGTACAGTGGCAGAGAAATAATTGCAGGCTTAGTCACTTTTGCCATTAAGGTCTCTATAAAGGGACTCAGGCATTACTCCAGGACAATGAGACTTACCACCCACAATCAGGAGACAGTGAAGGCAAAGAAGATCTCCGGCTCAGCTAATAACATGACCACCAAAACAGAACACTGCACTCATCCTTCTTAAGGACATATGAACAAAGAAATTTGGCCAACTAACTACACCACAGAGGACAAATCGAAATGGTCATTCATTTAAGTTGTGGTTTTAACCCCTTGAATGCTAGAGAGATCTCCAGCTAATTGCTTTGCAATGTGTTGGAGACCTCTCTAGCAATCAGGGTGTTAAAAGACCCAGTTTAATTAAAATAAACTATATAGAATTTGTATTTTTTCCCTAGAGTTGGGTTTCCCCATAATGGTTTAATCTATGCGCTTCTGGTCCTTAAAATGTGATTCACTTTTAAAAGGTTGCAGTTGAAATATCATGCGGCTGCATGCCGCAGTCAACATGTCGCCTGGATGAAGAGGACAACGTGAGAATCTCACCCTGCATATAAGCACGAGATTCTCATGTCGCCCTTTAAATGCTGCAGCATTGCCAGCATAGCTGAATCTGGATCCAGCCGTCTATAAATCCCTCTATGTATTGCTGTTGTATAATCATTACGAGGGACTTTTAGATGGCTCATTCACTGCCTGTCATCTCCTGGTGTGCACTATTTTTTTTTTGTGTGGCAGTCAAAGGGTTAAGCTACATATGGAACAAACATATGTAGGATTTTTAGTCCTTTATTCCATATGTAGCTTAACCCTTTGAGTGACACAAAAAAAATATATTGTGCACAAGGAGACGATAGGCAGTCAACGAGCCATCTAAAAGTCCCTTGTTATGATTATACATCAGCAGTACACCAAGACTCAGGTATGCTGGCAATGCTGTGGCATTTAAGGTGACAACATGAGAATCTCACTCTTATATGCAGGGCGAGATTCTCATGTCGCCCTTTTTATCCAGGAGACATGCTGTTTGCGGCGTGCAGCCGAGCGATATTTCAACTGCGACCTTTTAAAAATGAACCACATTTTAAATGTTTTCACTGATTTTATTTCACTGATTTCTGTAGTAGTCTATTTTTAAATCAGTCTGTCCTTATGGAAACAGATTTAGAAAAAAGCAGTGGCTGCACTATGCAACCCCAGAACCGTTCCAACCAGCCTTTTGGGGTCAGATGACTGTGTCTCAGATGTATATCTCTTTTCTGGGGGCCAGTGAGGGAACCCTTTTCAGACCTCTGTCCTGTTCCCTTGTTGGTCTGTCGGGCCAACAATACAGCCTTGGGGTCATCAGGAAGCCTCCTTCCAGGGGATCAGATGTGGATGGGGACGTAATGGAGCAATAATTGTTCTTTAACCCTTTCAGTGCCAGATGGGTTTGCAACGCATTGCTATGCAATGCTCTGCAAATCCCTCTGGCATTCACAGGGTTACAAAACTGATGAAAGCTAAAGAGGAACAACTCTCAAACAATCTGTCTGCACCATAGGGGACAAAGAAAAACTCCCCAAACTCCCAATGGTTTAATGGGTCTTGTAACGCTTTGAATTCTAGTGAGGTGTCCAGTGCATTGCAAAGCAATGCACTCCAGGCCTCTGCTTTGGAGGACTCTGTAGAATTCAGTGGTTAAATGGCCCATTTAAATGATTGGGAGCTTTTATTTACCCCCATGGTGTAGTTGGTTTACTCCAGAATTACTTCTTTTTTTTAGGCATACAGCCCACCGTCTGTTTTTCTGTCTCTCCAGTTTTACAAGTTTAGATTGTGTAGTTCTTTCAAATTCCATGTTAAAAGTGAGCTCCCATAGATGACTATCAGTAAGCAATTAGTATTCAAATGGGCAGAATTATAATAGCTGTTTTAGCTGCTCTGGGATTCTTGTATTGTATGAGCAAATATGTTAATTTCAGTCAAATAAATGAAACACTTAAAGTCACTGTTAAAATATTTGTTTGTTAGATAGAAATAAACCTGCAATATATTTGATGGGAAACCCATTAATTAATTTGTCATTAAATCTGAGTGGTCCTGTCGTACATCCCTCTAGGTGATAATGAGCATTTTACATGTAATTAGCAAAGATAATTAACACATTCCAAATAACAAATAGATTGTATTGTGCTCTGCAAACACAGTGATTGTTGTGCTAACAGAAGCCATTGTGGGCTTTGTGACTTCACAATGCCCCATTTGCAGGAAAGCCTACTTTAAGACCTCAAGATTCCTTTCCTCTGATAAGTGAAGGAATCTAAAATTGTACTTAACGAATCAGCCTGACAGGACCGTCAGGACCACCAAGAGACTTGTTTGTTAGAAATGTGTCATACAATTAGTAATCTCAATCATTTTTAGCAATACATTCACTGGTTGTTAGCAGATGGTGGAAATGCCAAACTGATTAAGCCCTAAAAAGCAAAGATGTATTTTTTTAGAGGCAAACCCACTTCATTCACACCAACGTAAACAACAGAATGTTGCATTTATCTAGTGAAAGAAAGTAACCATTGTCTTTTGACACATCATCTAGGTAACTGTGTTCAAAGAAATCTGGGATACTTCTGGAGCCAACCGAATGAACCATAGGGGAAACATAGACATTCCCAAAAATCTCTATTAGTTTAAATGGGGCTTTTAACTCTTAGAATGCCAGAGAGGTATCCAAACATTGCAATGCAAAGCAATGGAGTAATCTCTGGCATTCAAAGAGTTAAACCCCAATGGGAATTTGAATGCTTCTCCTCTGATGTACATGGTTTGCCCCAGAATTATTGCAGTTTTTTTTTTAACATAAGGCCCATAGGGAGAAATTTATAAAAGTGGAGTTAATAAAAATGAAGCGTTGAAATGGCTTTAAGATGGTCTCTTGTAGTTATAAAAGTATTAAAGGGATAGTAATGCTTGTTTTTAACAAATTTTAATATTGCAGACATTACAAATATTAAAGCGGAACTACCACCCAATAATAAGATAGCATCACATCATTGTCCATCTGGCGACTAGCTGCTCAGTAGCGCTAGTCACCAGAATTCTTCATGCACTGACACCAAGACGGAGTGCGGACATCTTTCCCTAGTGACGTCCACGAGTCTGCACTGTCAGTCCCAGCCAGAGCCAAATGGCTCCTGGCAACGCCTCCTAGACCTGGATGGGACGCGTGGATGTCACTATGGTAAGATGTCCACGCTCCGCCTTGCGGATTTCTCTTTAATCTGGTAAGAATTCTGGCGACTAGCGCTACTGAGCAGCTAGTCACCAGATGGGCAATGATGTGATGCTATCTTATTATTGGGTTGTAGTTCTGCTTTAATACAATGAGGTATGCCCCATCTCTCAAACATTTATAGTTTGAGAGATTGAAGCATCTAAAGTTCCCACTTCCCACCCCTTTCATAGGGGTCAGTGCTTTAGCTGACAGAAGCAGATCCTGGTCCTGGGGCCGGCGGCTCTTCAGCAGAGCCGAAATAGCGCTATATAGACAAAAATACTTAACTGGAACGGTCTACAAACTATGCTACATAGCGCTATTTCGGCTCTGCTGAAGAGCTGCCAGCCAGTCCTGGGACCAGAATTTTCTTCTGTCAGCTAGATCGCTGACGTCTATAAAAGGGACAGTAGGGGGAACTTTAGATGCTTCAATCTCTCGAACTATACATGTTTGAGAGATGGGACATACCTCATTGTGGCTAGCAGGAGGTGATCAAGATGGAGCACATGTAGGAGGGACAGAAGGAGAGAGTCTTATATCAATACTGCCACTTACAGAAAAGATTATACCGGCTTCAAACTTGTTTGAGCGACATCTAATTAATTTTTTTAATGTCTACAATATTAAAATGTGTTAAAAACAAGAATTACCATCTCTTTAAGGACAGTTGAAGGGGACATAATGCCGTGTAGTACATTTTTGTAAAAAATGGAGTAAGGAAGTTTCAGTGTATTTATAAAAAAAGTCACTATTTGTAACAATTTAGTGACATAATTTACTCCAAATATTTAAGGCCGTGTCTGACCTGTTCTTATTCTTTACTGTCACCACATTTATAAATGTAACTAGAATACTTTATAAATACCAACACTCATAATAAGGAATAAGGACATTTAAAGGATCCGTATGCAAAAATGAACAAGAACATTTATTATAAATCTCCCACAAAGACCTTCAGTGGATTGCTCTTTCACATATGAAAACAGCTTTGTTACAATTGTCCTAGATTTGCAGGTCAATATTTTATCTCACTGTATAGATTGCAAATTTTTATTTGAAAGAAAAGTGAACCTTTTTTTTAAGAAAAAAATGTTATATTGCTTTTTCTGCTGCATAAATGAAGGGATCTCAAACTACTTGGAAAAATGTAATTCAAAAGTTATTACAATATAAACATTTTTTTTTTTTTAATTGAACAGCATTTTTTAGTGTGGTCCCCAGTCTGTGACTCATGCTCTTCCATGGCTTAATATAGTTACATAGTGACATAGCTGATGAGGTTAAAAAAAGAAACTTAACTATCATGTTCAACCTTTGCCATATCCCTTTTGTTGATCCCAAGTAATAATAATAATAAAAACAAATCCAGGTGAAGCCATTTCCAAATTGTGCCCCAAAAAGGTAAAAAATTATTCCTTACTCAAAAAGACAGTAGGATTTCTCCATGGATCAACATCCCATCTTCATTGAAACCAACAGTCATAATTCTTTATATTGT